>CP063407.1:1140000-2340000 GCA_017357885.1 Monilinia vaccinii-corymbosi | reverse complement strand
TTACCTGCGGCCTCATTTTCGGACTTTCTTTCTTTTCTTCGCCTTGGATCGTGCCCCACGCCTGCCACCAGATGGCGGAGGAAAGTTTGTTATATTTGGAGTTTGACGCGCTTGGAAGGTGAAAAGAGAGAGATCGATTCACGAATAGTGGCATTGGAGTATTGGCTCGCATATGACTCATGTATGGTGATGGATTGGATGCTTGACTAGCCAACACATGTTGCAACTTGTTGTCATTCAATCCTTCCATCCCCGTCCCATCCCCAGGCAGATACGAGTGAGTTATCCTCACAAGTCACGTTTTGCCACTCTTCACCTGACCCGCGCGGGAACTCGAGGTTATCAATACCCCCTGCAGGCATAGAGTAATTCACATCAGAGTAAAACTCAATAATATCATCCATCTCATGCGCATTAAGCCTTTTCTCCCCAGATCTAATAGATGGAAGAGAATGATGCAATCGTCATCCGTCTTATCTGCATTTTCTCATTCCCTCTTGCCAACGTGGAGATGAGAACAATATCATAGCAACCTCGCCCTCCAATCAAGATTTGATGATTCATCAGCGTGCAACGGGGGAAATAAAATTCAAAATCAAATCGTGGTCTAGCGAATGACGATGATTCGTTGAGATCAATATCCTTCATATTCCACCAGATGAAGGTATAACTGCATCAAAAGAGCTTCAATAGCACATTGTAAAAGTCCTCCATAGAAACTCTTCATCTTCTATGATCCGTGAATCGACTGGATTTGTCGGCATGAACCACTCACGTGATCTTGAAAGTGGATCTCGACCCTCGCTTAACAAAATCCGTCCTCCAAATCCATCCGCTTCCCCATTCTACACCACCCATTCCGTCTCTTCCCCAGCTCTACCGTCTACAATTTGCATCTCCACGTTACACCAATACCTTCCTCCCCCTCAATAGTAGCAACCATGCTCCGCACATCAATTTTCCGCAGCGCCGTCCGTGCAGCCGGTGGAAATGTAGTCCGAAATCAAGTTCGATATGCTTCGGCTCATGCGATCAGTAACCCAACCCTGGCCGATATTGAGAAGAGGTGGGAGGGCATGCCACCGCAGGAACAGGCTGAGCTTTGGATGAGCTTGAGGGATCGCATGAAGACTAATTGGGCCGAGTTGACTTTGCAGGAGAAGAAGGCTGGTATGTTGTTGATGTTTGAACTTTTTTTTTCTTTTTTTTGGCTGGGGCTTGGGATTGGTTACTTGCACAAAAGGTTAAGATGGTGGGCTTGGATAGGATGGCTTCCTGGGGATGGTGATGGGAGAACCTTGACGTTGGTGGCGAAGTGGGAGGTCGCGGGGTATCCTATATAATTGGACAGATGGAGATGGAGATGGAAACTGAGAGATAAGGATAAGAGAGCTAACAAATATTCCCAAATAGCCTACTATATTGCCTTTGGCGCCCACGGACCACGAGCTCAAACTCCCCCTGGAGAAGGGTGGAAGGTCTTTGGATACACATTGAGCGGAGTGGGTATTTCCCTCGCTCTCTTCCTCTTCATCAGAATGTTCGCCAAGGGATCACCATCTACCATGAACAAGGAGTGGCAAGAGGCCACTAATGAGTACTTGAAGGTATGTATATCTCCTGTGATGTCATTCCCACGCATCCCAATATCCGCCCCTCTCTGAGCTCGATATCATATCCACCAAAACATACCAGAATACGAATATAAACTAACCACCCCTTCCTCCCACACACAGGCACAAAACTCCGAACCAATCAGCGGTCTCTCCTCTGAAGGATACTCTGGCCCCGGCCATGTGCAATCCGCACCCAAGAAGAACTAAGATACTACGTTTCCTCCCGAGTTTTACATCCACCTTACCTAAAGCCAGAGAAAGAAAGGAAAACAAAAGAAAACAATTCAATGAAATACAATACAATAAAATACCATTACATACATACATCGTTCCATTCCTCTAGTTCTCCTTCCCTGGAACCTCGTACTTTGTTGTTTTTCATTTTCAACCCTACCGCATTGCACTGCACACACAGATATTGTTTTCTTTTGTGAGGTGGATGTAACACCGGGCACCTTCTGGGGATATGGAGGTGAGGATATGGGGAGATGCGATGGATAGCAAAATTCATGGGACCTCGCTTGATCTGCAGGTGGAAATTGGAGAGAGTGGAGGGTAAACTGTAAAGCTTTTCTGGCAAGAGAAAAACAGGCAGATGAATATCACAATTCGTTTTGTGCATAGAATTCAAGGGAGCGGACGGAGCATGAATTTTTCAATGTATCGATTGGATGTTGGGGTGGTGGTGGGTGGATGGATACGATGGGGTTGTATGATGATGAGCGAGAAGATGAGGTTTCATTTGGAGTTGTATCATAAATTTTTTTTTTCTTTTTTTAAGAATTCATTGCTGTGTTTGTATAACAGATCGTTTCGTTTCGTATCGTATCGTATCGTGATGGCCTCTCTCTCTCTCTGTCCCTTCTTTTCTTACTTTTAGGTGTGTTTACCATGTTTATCACGTTTACTTGCCTATACAGACAGGCAGACAGGCAGACAGAGAGAGAGAGAGAGAGGGAGTTAGGCAGGCAAGCTACAGTAAGTGAATCCTGGCTACGTATTTGGTACTTGGTACTTGGTACTTGTAGGTAGGTGGGATGGGTTGGGAGGTGAAGTGTCTTGGTTGAGCTTTACTCCTCCTCCTCCTCCTATCTGTTAATATCACGATTACGATGGGTGAGGGAGGATAGTATGTACATATATATCCCAAGAATAGAATAGAATAGGTTAGGTTAGAATAGGCTAGAATAGGCTAGATATATTCGTGAAAATTTGAGGGAGGGATGGATTTATAGTATATGATTTATATATAAATATAATGAACTAACGGACTGACTAGTCAGACAGACTACTTGGAGAAAAGATAGGGTGTTGGATTCTGGATGCTGGATGCATGTTATATGTTATATGTGAAACTATATGCTCTCTTAAATACACGCCGTGCGCCGTACGCCGTACGCTATACGCTAGTGAAGCAAGCGTATTTCATCCATCCATATGCAGATGCAAAAATCGGGGAGGGAGGGGGATTAGATTTGTGGGTTTGTTGGTAGGGGGGTGGGTATGTTATGTAGGGATAGGTAGGTAGGTAGGTAGGTAGGTAGGGATAAAAGCGGAAGGGTTCGTTACTCGCTTCTACCTTTTTCCTCATTCTCAAATTCGCTAGGTCATGGTGGGTTTCTTTCAACCTCATGATCTCGCGACGTCGTAAGGGTGAGGGTGAAAAGGTGTGCATGAGCAGTCGGACTGGGTGAGTGGGTAAAGTGGGAGTGTACGAGTTGGAGTTAACACGCTTCACTCTCAACCACAACCCTGTATTCCTGAAAACTCTCCATCGACTTGCCACGCGCATCTCTTTTCCCTTCCTTTCCAGATGCGATGCTATTTTGTTGTTTCCACATCTCTTCTTCGCGCTCCAGGGCTTCTTCGAATAGATTCTGTTGGTTGCGGTGAAAGCAGCGGGGGAGTCGTGTTTCGCCCTCTGTTCCATCTTCTAAACTTGCTGCGCTCGGGATATATGCGGAGGTTGAAGAAGAAGATGAAGAATCAAACTGTGAGGATTGAGTGTCAAGACCATTGACAAATGCTTCGTCCACAAGCACAAAGCGGATATTAGGTGATGAGGGGCCGATGAACATGATTTCTTGCAACACGTTTTCCATGATCGATCGGAGACCTCTGGCCCCTATACCTGTTCCCTTTCCTGCTTCTTTTCCGCTCTTTGAGTTTGGAGAGGAGGAAGAAGGAGAAGGAGAGCCATAAAGAGCCCTTGAAGCGATAGCCTCCAGCGCCAATTTCGTAAACTGCAAGATAATACCGCGGGGGCCATAGGTTTCGAAAAGCGCGGTGTATTGTTTTACCAAGGAATTGCGCGGTTCGGTCAAAATGGATACCAATTGGGGGAGGGAAAGGGGGGATAGAGATGTTATTATGGGGATGCGGCCGAGTAGTTCGGGAATGAGACCGTAATTTTGGAGGTCTACGGGGGTGGTGTGCATGAGGATGTCCTTTGTCTTGTCGTTTTTAGCTGGGTTTGAGGAAAAGAATGAGGATGATGAGGAAGAGAGAGAGGAATTAAATCCGATTGAGGAGCCGCTTGAAAGGCGTTTGGAGATGATATTCTCGAGGCCGATGAAGGCGCCGGCGAAGACGAAGAGAATGTTGGAGGTGTCGATTGTATACTGTTCGCTTCTAACTGAGGGACTTGCGTCGCGTCCTGACCGATCCATTCCTCGACTTGAGTTTGAGGCATTTTTATCAGATTTGGCGTTTACAGTTACACTTGTTCCTTCGATCATTTTGAGGAGACCCTGTTGGACTCCTTCACCTGATACATCGCGACCATGGGTCATGACTGCCGGTTTGGCTAGTTTATCTATTTCGTCGAAAAAGATGATTCCAGCTTCGCATTTTTGAACGGACTGAGAGGAGGCGAGGAGTAGACGTTCGATGGAGGATTCAATGTCCGTGCCAATGTAACCGGCTTGAGTTAGGGAAGAACAGTCTACCGTTGCAAAGGGAACCTCGAGGACACGAGCAAGAGTTTGGAGTATGTAGGTCTTCCCAACACCAGATGGCCCTAGTAACATGAGATTTGATTTCTCAATAATGGTGTGGTTTTGGGAGGGATCTTCTAGGGGCCTAGAACCTAGCTCGGGCTCTTCTTCATAATCGCGTTCACGATATGGAGGGGCATTTAGGTCGGCAGTCTGAATGGCGTGACCAACGTATTCATCTGGCATTTTGTTAACATTTGAATATTCCATATAAAGGAGTACAGATAGAACTACTGTCAACAGGATGACTTTTACGTTCCCTCTCATAAAAATGCCTCCTGCTATACTGATCCCTCCTTTCCTGCTCCTCAGCTTTCTGCCGCCTCAATTCTCGAATCCGTTGATAATGATTATAAATAGCCACGCATGTGACTTTCTTCGCCCTATCCTGCCCGACGACGAATTTATCCAAATGGGTTTTCAATGACAAAGGAGTGAGAGTTGGAGCCCCATGGTTTGAAGCTTGAGATAGAGGACCCTTTGTTGGAGCACCCGGCTCATATGATGACGTCCAACCTTGGCCACCATAATCTGAGCGTTGGAATTGTGTATCTCGATAGGTTCTAAGGGGTGAAATATGTATGCAGCGCTGGCAAGTTCTGAGAAGTCGAGGGTTGGTGAGTGAGACACGATTGAGTCCCGACATCGGGGTCATCTTGTTGATTTGTATCTTCTCATGTTATTAGGTTAATGATGATGTACTTGGAATGTAAAGTGGTCGAGCAGTGCACGTGGATGATTTATTGATACTAGACAAGAACGAGCATGGGTGCGTGGATAGCTCGTCAAAGGGTATGGCTAGAGAAGGCGCTTGTAAAATCTGGAGTGGATGGAGTAAATGAGATGATCCTCATGTGATCAGGGGTCGACGTCACTACCAAAGGGATAAGTAGAGGAGAAGTGGGGTAGATTAAAAGACCATCACCTGTTTGCGCGGTTAGGAGAAAAGAGCTACCCCACTTCATCCCACTTCATCGATATCCCATTCCAATTCCAATTCCATCCCATTCCCATCCATCATCCTCATAGCTCCAACTGTTGCTTACTTTACCTGGGTACTTAACTTTATCCAACCCAACCTCAGAGATTTTTGTATTTGTCAAGATCACGGCGGCATTATCAGCGAAGATGGCCAATGCTAATGTAGATGAGCTGGCAACCACTTCAATCATGGAGAATCAACCACCAAAGGGAATACCAAACGATGGAACGGGTAAGTTTGGAAGGATTCTCGAGTGACAATCAACTACTGACTTGCATAGGTGTTATTCAGCTGGACCCATGGCTCGAACCATTCAAAGATTCTCTAAAGCACCGATTCTCGAAAGCTCAAGGTTGGATTAAAACTATCGATGAGACCGAAGGTGGCCTTGAGAAATTCAGCAGAGTTCGTAAAGCTACCATGAATTCCGGTATCATAGCTAACCATACTAGGGTACAGAGAAGTTTGGATTCAACGTGGACAAGAAGAACAATATTACATATAGAGAATGGGCTCCGAATGCAACTCAAGCATTCTTGATTGGTGAATTCAGTATGCCTCTTCCCCTATGATGATTTCTGGAGCGTTGCGCATTAACATCATGTAGATGATTGGAATCGCGAGTCTCACCCTATGAAAAAGGATCCATTTGGCGTCTTCGAAATCGTTCTACCAGCAAAGGATGGTAAACCAGCCGTCGCACATAATTCCAAGATCAAGGTAAGCTACTCTGACAATATATACATGATGACCCCTCACGAACCCCACCAGATCTCCTTGATTACACCTTCCGGCGAACGAATTGAACGAATTCCCGCATGGATTAAATATGTCACCCAAGACCTATCCGTCTCCCCGGTTTACGATGCTAGATTCTGGAACCCACCTGAATCCGAACGATATGTCTTCAAACACCCCAGACCAAAGAAGCCAGAAAGTGTCAGGGTCTATGAGGCACACGTTGGAATTTCGTCTCCAGAACTACGAGTTTCTACATACAAGGAGTTTACAAAGAACATGCTGCCAAGAATAAATCATTTAGGTTACAATGTGATTCAGCTCATGGCTATCATGGAGCATGCATATTATGCAAGTTTCGGTTATCAGATCAACAGTTTCTTTGCTGCAAGCAGTCGATATGGAACGCCTGATGATCTGAGAGAGCTCATCGATACCGCACATGGACTTGGAATCACTGTTCTCCTTGACGTAGTCCACAGTCATGCTTCCAAGAATGTGTTGGATGGACTCAATGAGTTTGATGGAACAGACAGCTGCTATTTCCACGAAGGTCCGAAAGGAAAGCATGACTTGTGGGATAGTAGACTTTTCAATTATGGATCTCATGAAGTCTTGAGATTTTTGCTCAGTAATTTGCGATTTTGGATGGATGAATACAACTTTGACGGATTTCGATTTGACGGCGTTACCAGCATGCTTTATACCCATCATGGAATTGGAACGGGGTTTTCCGGAGGCTACCATGAATACTTTGGTCCGGGCGTTGATGAAGATGGTATTGTCTACCTCATGATTGCTAATGAGATGCTGCATCAATTATTCCCAGAGTGTATTACTATTGCCGAAGATGTATCTGGAATGCCTGCATTGTGCTTGCCATTAGCACTTGGTGGTGTGGGATTTGATTATAGACTTGCCATGGCAATTCCCGACATGTGGATTAAGATACTCAAGGAGAAGAAGGACGACGAGTGGGATCTTGCGAACATCTGCTTTACTTTAACCAACAGACGCCATGGTGAGAAGACTATTGCATACTGCGAGAGTCACGATCAAGCCTTGGTTGGAGATAAGTCCATCATGATGCATTTGTGCGACGCAGAGTTGTATACAAATATGTCAAAACTTACACAGTTCACACCAATTATCGACCGTGGAATGGCTCTACACAAGATGATTCGCCTTCTGACACATGGGCTTGGAGGTGAAGGTTACCTTAATTTTGAGGGTAACGAATTTGGCCATCCTGAATGGCTCGACTTCCCTCGTGAGGGTAACAACAACAGCTTCTGGTATGCTCGTCGTCAATTCAACCTCCCAGATGACGATCTTCTTCGCTATAAAGAACTGAACGAGTTTGATGCACATATGCAACACCTTGAGGCAAAGTACGGATGGTTGCATAGTGATCAGGCATACATCAGTTTGAAGAATGAGTCGGATAAGGTCATTGTCTTTGAACGAGCTGGTTTGTTATGGATCTTCAATTTCAATCCAACTCAAAGCTTTGTAGATTACAGAGTTGGTATTGAGCAGGACGGTATTTACAGAGTTGTCCTCAACACTGATAACAAGGATGTTGGAGGCTTTGAAAGGATTGATGCTGGAACACGCTTTTATACAACACCTTTCGCATGGAACAACAGGAAAAACTTCATTCAAGTATACATTCCTACACGTACTGCAATTGTGAGTTTCCCTACGATTACATGAATGCTCAAGACTAATTCTATACAGGTATTGGCACTCGAATCTACACTATGAAGTTAGAATGAAGAATGCCTAGGCAATGGGAAAGAGAAAACGAGGAGTAAAACGAAGGATATGAACGAGAGACTAGGGAAGGAAAATTACGAGGAGTTTGCTATTCAATACCTCTTATGTCGATAGATTTACTTTAGCTACCTGTAGGTGAGGCATTGCAGCAAAGGAAAGGGGAAAAAGAAGTATAGATATTTTCATTTTCCCCTCCCAACCGAAATATTTTTTTGGTGGGGAAACGAAATTTTATATAGGCTCATTCCATTCTTTGTGAGCTTTCAAATTGGTATAAAAATGGCCCGTATACATCAAATTTTGAAGCGATCAATCGTTTAAAGTGCTAGCAACAGATATTTTTCCACAATTGATCCCATCATATACTTTGTATTGATCTGAATGTTCCAGTTGTTGTTCTTCTCTGACTCGGGTCAAAACGGGAAGTCGGAATTTATGCCATCACGTGGGGCATACGCTAACAATTAGTCGAGAAGCTCATTTTGCTGCTGGCTTCCATTTACCTCCTCTTTTTGCAAGACCATACCTTCATAAACCTTTGTATCTCCACTCCCATCTTCAACGCTCTTATTCATCCGTCAAGATGTTCAGGAGGTACGTACCGAGGTTTAGAAAGAATTTGACCCGTCGCAATGGGTGGCAGTAGTCCAATTGAGCTGACTTTTAAACTTGGTATAGCGCCATCCAAAACTCTGCCCTACGGGCTTCAAGAAGCGCCTTCAGACCAGCTTTGTCGACTGGCTTAAGGGCGGCTTCTGCTAGATTTGCGAGTGATAGTGCCATACATGGCAAGATCCATCAAGTCATTGGTGCCGTCGTTGATGGTGAGTGGCATGGAAAATTCTTTCTCGGCAACGACGTCAAATTCCGGACCTAGGGATTATATGGGAGGCATGCTTCAAATCCCTTGCAATTGCATACTGATCACACTCAAACAGTAAAATTCGATACCGATAAGCTCCCACCCATTCTCAACGCCCTCGAGACCGATAACGGTGGACAAAAACTCATCCTTGAGGTCGCAGTACGTCAACAAAACAAGGAATAATAAATATCGAACGCAAACTGACAGGGATGAATAGCAACATTTGGGTGAGAATGTTGTTAGAACTATTGCTATGGATGGTAAGGGAACTCGACCTCGACGGATACAAGTACAAAGATTGACTCAACGCGTTTATAGGTACCGAAGGTTTAGTCCGTGGTCACCGCGCAACCGATACTGGATCACCAATCTCGGTGCCAGTCGGTAATGGAACCCTTGGTCGTATCATGAACGTTACTGGTGACCCAATTGATGAGCGTGGACCTATCAAGTGCACCAAGAGAATGCCGATTCACGCCGATGCCCCAGCTTTCACTGAACAATCTACCTCTGCTGAAGTATTGGTCACTGGTATTAAGGTCGTCGACTTGCTCGCTCCTTACGCTCGTGGTGGAAAAATTGGTCTCTTCGGAGGAGCTGGTGTCGGAAAGACTGTGTTCATTCAAGAGTTGATCAACAACATTGCCAAGGCACACGGTGGTTACTCTGTTTTCACTGGTGTCGGTGAGCGTACTCGTGAGGGTAACGATTTGTACCACGAGATGCAAGAGACATCAGTTATTCAACTTGATGGAGACTCCAAGGTCGCTTTGGTCTTCGGTCAAATGAACGAGCCCCCCGGAGCCCGTGCTCGTGTCGCTCTTACTGGTCTTACTGTCGCCGAAAATTTCCGTGAGGAGGGACAAGATGGTAGGTTTGCTTTTGATACTTTGTACAATACATGCTAATTTTTGCTAGTTTTGCTATTCATCGATAACATTTTCCGATTTACCCAAGCCGGTTCTGAGGTCTCTGCTCTTCTTGGTCGTATCCCATCTGCTGTGGGTTACCAACCTACTCTCGCCGTCGACATGGGTCTTATGCAAGAACGTATCACAACCACCACCAAGGGTTCAATTACCTCCGTCCAAGCTGTTTACGTGCCAGCTGATGATTTGACTGATCCTGCCCCTGCTACTACCTTTGCCCATTTGGACGCCACCACTGTCTTGTCCCGTGGTATCTCTGAGTTGGGTATCTACCCAGCTGTCGATCCCCTCGACTCCAAGTCCCGTATGTTGGATCCCCGTGTTGTTGGACAAGACCACTACGAGACCGCCACCCGTGTCCAACAGATGTTGCAAGAGTACAAGTCCCTTCAAGATATCATTGCCATTCTTGGTATGGATGAATTGTCAGAAGCTGATAAGTTGACTGTCGAGCGTGCTCGTAAATTGCAAAGATTCTTGTCCCAGCCATTCACCGTCGCCCAAGTTTTCACTGGTATCGAGGGTGTTCTCGTTGACTTGAAGACCACAATCGCCAGTTTCAAGGCTATCATGAACGGAGAGGGTGATGATTTACCAGAAGGTGCTTTCTATATGGTTGGTGACTTTGCATCAGCACGTGCAAAGGGAGAGAAGATTCTTGCCGAGTTGTAAGTTATTATCTTTTTGTCATCTGCATCTAATGGCAATGCTAACGAAGATGATTTACAGGGAGAAGGAATAGATGAGGTCATAGATAGGGGATGATGTGTATAATTCCAGAAGGATGAGAGATGAAGATGAATGAAAAAAGGGAAGGGTAGGCAGCGTTGGAGCCTGGGTTGTGTACAGACTTGAGAAGGTCCAAGACAGAAAAACAATATCCTCTGATTATCGCATCTCCTTTTTAAAGCTAAGCCTTGTATTGTAACAAGTCACCAAGTATTTTTTTTTTCTTTATTGATGTTGAACGATTTGATGTCTGCCAATTCATGAGATGAATGAACTTGATATTGATTTCATTCTTCGTATCCCACTACATACACAGACATACATATACCAACCCTGATCCTAATCCTAATCCTAAGATGAATCACAGAAGGAAGGACTTCCTTCGACTATGTAGATGCAGAGATCGCTCGCTAGCTCAACTACTTGATGATAATTTTTGAAAGAAAAGAGAAAACAAAACAAAACAAAACAAATCTTAAGCAGACAGGTAGGTGGATGTGGATATAGATGATACCGCACTATAGGGTCATCATGTTATGTGTTGTAAAAGCTGTCCATTTCCTTATACTTCAGCTATGCTATTTATGTAGTTTACGTTGTAGACGTCGCTTCCTTCTATAATAGAAAAAGCGACAGTGGCTTTCTACACCAGCTGTTATCTATATCTGTGGCGTTCCGTAACAATAGAGGTCGATAATATAATATAATATACTCACTCACTCACTCTTAATTCAGGTTGTTGTTGTTGTTAACGTTGCTGCTCAATTGCCGCTCAATTGCCAGGAGTAGAAACGGGAGTTGCTCGCTTACCTTACTGCGTAGGCTGGTTGGTAAGATGCTGTAGATGCTGTAGATGCTGTAGATGCTGTAGAAGAAAGAACATAGAGAGGATTTTGAATCTATCTATACATGCTATTTCAAACTCAAGTTTAAATGCAATATCAATTCATCTTGATATTCCTTTCATCTGCTTAAAAGCGATAGACATAATGTCGCTATCATCAAAGAATCTAACATACAGAATATTTTTGCCATCTTCGCTCCGCATCATATAACCACCGCGTATCTTTTTCTTGAAACCAAGCTTGATTGATTCAAGGCAACTTCGCAATCATCCTATTCCATTCCATCCCATCCCATTCCATACACATCGTATCATATCATACGTATTTCCTGTCCCTGTCTTGCATATACCTATATCCATCCTGTCGTTCTACCGTCTTATAATACACCCACCCACCCATCCATCCATACATTCATCCATCTTATGCTCCACCCAAAAACCTCATCCACAAATTCCACCTCAACCTTCCCCTTTCCCTTTCCTGCAAAACCCTCAAAACAATAATGCTAAAATTTGAAAATCCTTCCCTTCGTCTATCAACTATATGACCGATTCAACTCATCAATATGCGAAAGACCGTCGGCAAGCGAATTTCTGGGTATAGTGCCATTGCTCCCATCCTAGTAGTAAACCGTATATTGTGCCGCTAAAAAACGGCCATCTCGAAAACGCCATACATCCCAACCTTATGCTCATCCGAGATCCAGAGCAAAAGTTCCCAAGCCGTGCGATATGTTAAGTACGTAAAGTGTTGTACCACGAAAAAAAAAAAAGTGTGTGAAAACAAAGGTATCAATTGCTTGAAGCAAATTGGTAATAAAAAGTGGAAAAGTTCAAAAAGATAGATTTCGAAGACGTAAAACGCCGTTTTGTTACATCGAGATCGTATCAAAGTAGAGTAGAATGATCCAGCTGTGTGTATAAATTAAGACGAATGTATGAAGAGTGACTAAAAGTCAACTTCCTTTACCCAGCCCAGTTTCTCCTTCTTGTTGAATGCTGTACAAACTTCCATGCAATAGGCTGTGACAGTATCAACGCTAGTCCAAGGCCCAATGATAGTAGGTTCTCCCTTTGAGGAAAAGCGCTTTAAGAGTTTGTAACCAACACTATAGCTATGTCGCCAGGCATCCCCTCTCCTGAAATCGAATTGCTGCTGCTTGGTCCAGACTTTGTAATCTTTTGCCCGATCATCCTCAGTATTCCCTGGCGAAGGACGCATGCTGATAATAGCACGAGTGCATTCTTCAAGGCAAACGGCATGGAGATGAACATACAATTCTTGAAGAACAGGAATATCTTTACTGATACCCGAAAGCCAAGCGAACATCGGTACAAGCCCCTCCCAATTGTTGGCGTTCTGAGCCTTTTGGCTATTGCTTGTCTCCTTGGGACCTGAACAAGGGAGTCCTTTGAAATATCTCATGTACTGGCAAAGGCATTCAACCACAACCATTACCCCAGCCGTGCGTTCAGCAACGGGTTTAAGTTGGTGTTGATCACCATCTACTCTCGTCATACGCTCACCTTTCTTCTTGAGGTTGCGAGCGAACTCCCTAATCTGCTCAGATTTGCTGGCTGAAATACTTTGAGGGGTGGTTGCAGTAATATTAGCATCCTGAGGAGTTTGAGGATTGCCATCGCTAGAAGTAACCCTGGCCATAGGGGCGGCCCTGGAACCTTCACTCTTCTTCGGGGTGGCAAGTAAACCTTTCTGAGATGATCCAGGCCGCATGGGAGATTTCAATGGATTCGTAACAGTTTTTCGAGCGCTCGTGACCTCAAGACTTTCAGGACGCTTTGAACGCTTTGGTGGAGGTTCAGGCTTCGGAGGAAGAACATCACTTGGGCGTTTCCTGGAGACAGTCTTTTTGTTTCGAGTCGATAAAGGTATGTCCTCTTCAGATTCCGAGTCATCTACCTTCGTATTGGCGGAGATAATGGGGGCTTTCTTTGAAGAACCATGGGCCATCATAGCCTCAAACCCATCCCTCTTTCTGATAGTTTCAAGTCTTAGGAACTCTGATGAAGGTCGTGGTGATAATCTGACAAGGCGCTCGATAGTCGTAGATTTCCTTTTGGAATAAGGCAACTTGACGATGAGTGATTGAGTTGTAGCAGGAGCTTTTGAAATTTCACGAGACTTTTGTAATGGTGTATTTGAGGCAGATCTTTTGGGAGGATGACCAATTTTGGCGCCAGTAACAGTTTTGCGAGCAACACCGGGAGCATCTGGTTTACGAGCTTGTGTATGACGTTCCTCGACTGTCAACAAACCCGATTTCTCTTGACGATGTTCAGGCGCGGAAGTAGACTTATCAATCTCTTTTTGTTTATCGGTTTTCTCCTTAAGTTCCGCCAATGCTGCTTCAATCACGTCAGGAAGTGTTGGTGAGAGTAGAGGTGGGAGCTTGAATGGCGTAGCTGTTTTATGAGGTATGCTTGGCGAAGTTTCGCGTGGTAACGTCAATTCCTTTGGAGGAAGCTTCTTGCCATTGAGAGCGGGCTTGGACTTGGATGGAGTGTTCGACGACGAGGGCTTTTGGTCAGCTTTCTTGGGGCTGTCAAACGTGGTAGGAGCAGTCAAGTCGGCAGGTAGTGGTGAGAGTAATGGTGGTAAATTGTTAATAGGTCTTCCAGACGGTTTATTTGATTTCGTCTCGCCTGCTCCTTTGGAATGTTTTGACGCATAGTCATCTGACTTGCTCAAATTGGATGGAGGGGCTTTTGCCTTGGATGAAATATTGTCGGGTTTGACGATTTTTTGAAGGTGTGAATTAGCACGATCAGTTCTGGCGCGCTTCTCTGCATGAGATGGTTCTTCTGATTCGTGTGGTCGCTTGTTATTTCTGCTGTCTGGAACCATTCTTCGTGGAGATTGTGGACGAGGAGGTAAGCTGTGCTTCATAGGGGCATCCCAGGTAGGAATTGAGGAGCTAGGTCGCGCGGATGATTTGATTTGTGGTGTATTGACTTCTTTGGATCTCAATGCATCCTTTGCTGGTTCCATGCGGCTTTTGGTGCCATGGATACCATTTGTAAGATGTTGTGGTTTCGTCGCGTTGCTTCGGGGAGGGTTGGAGTTTCTACGACGACGTGAGAAATGTTACAGAAATCAATCATCAGATAGACATACCTATCAATACCATTCTTCAATCCGTGTTCAGCCTTGCTCGCAGAGTGTGCCGCGTTTCCATTCTTAAGAATTTCCCCATTCGAAGCACCCTCGAAAGAGGGCCCACGAGCCATTGGAGTCGCATTGGCGATGTTGTTGATAGTTCTTGCATGGCCTTTGGGAAGAGCCGCATCCGGGGTCGCAGAAGTCCTTGGAGTAGGTTTAATTCCCTCCTTCTTCAACTTGTTATAATCCGCGAACGACATCTTCTTGTTTGGGTCTCTTTGGGGGGTATTCAAGCTGCTTCGACCTGCACTATTCGTTGGACTTTCTGCTTGGTCTTCATGCTCAAATCCTTGTGGAACTTGAAGGTCGCGATCTCCTGCAGAAAATACCGTCATGTATTGAAGCTTGCGAGCCTCCATATGCTCGACGGGGAGGTTCCAAGGTATTTGTGGATAGTTGAGCTCTTCATGGGATCGCGAATTGAATCTGCCTTTCTCCGCATCGGGGATTTTGAGGATGTGCGGCAACTGTGAGAAGTCAGTACAGCGAGGAGTGTATGATCGGGATGTGCAAGCATACTTCTGGGAGAGCATCTTCGGTCAGGTCATGAAATATGTTCTGCAATCCACCGACGGTCTTGGTGGTTTTGCAAGCGGCGTCCATGGCTTGCCTCTTCTGCATTCTTTCTGTGGCGAACATGTCAGCGATCGTGAAGGGATCAAATCTCTTCTTCGTGAAAAGTTCGCGGTGGAGTGACGAAGTCATGCTGGCGAGATGTTCCTACGACACGGAAGGTTGAATTGAAAGAGAGTTGAAATGGTGCGTGGAAACTTACACTCTGAGAAGCGAGAAGGTGAAGATATACTCGGCAAATAGTGACGTTCGTTTCGTAGCTATTGGTGAATATATCACGGCCTAACCATTGTCGCAACTGCGCACCACAATAGAGTCGCGACAAGGGCGGAAAGGGAAAGCGAGGTGCAACGTCGAAGCGAGTCAATTGGATTCAATCAATCCACTAGTTCTCTCTCTCTACCTTGATTCTTGATTGTCTTGATTGATTTCGCCTTCTTGCTCGTCTTTGTATTTTCTTGTTTTCTTTTTGCTTTTGTTCTTGCTCTTGTATGTAGATATGTGTGTTGAGGTTGAGTTGAGACGAAGATAAGGTAAGGTAAGGCAGGGCAAGGGAAGTCAAGGTAGGATAGGGTAAGTAGCAAGTAGCATGCAATTATGGTAAAAGTCAAGCAATGATAATGAGGATGCATTTGTTCTTTGGGGCTTGGGCTTTATGAGGTCCTTGCTCGATGTACTACGAGATGGGATCCACTTTCTATCTGGTCTGGTCGACACCGATATCCGGTACATGTATCCTGCTTGATTATGATTACGATTATAACTATAGTTATATACATACATTTACACACACACATCAACCATGTATCTGGAAGATGATGGTGCTACACTCACTGCCACGGATGTATCCCCAGCAGGCACCACGTCTCCATAGATGCTCCCCCACCAACTCCATGGCCATCCATGTCCAACGTCCATGCTCGTCCCCGCCCCATCCCCCGACCAAGGACTAGCTCCCTCCCTATTCCTCTCCTATCTTGCACATTCGTCAACGGTCACTCAGCCCGCGCAGACACGTTTGCTTTTCCATGACAACCATCGCACAACCAAGTGCCTTTGGGTCCGATCGCGCGATTGCATTTTTCGGCACATTTTTGATGGTGGTGAGGATCGGGGCAGAGCTACAGATCAGTTAGTTTTGAGTGCGTCAAAGGCGAATGTAGCTCTGGGATACAATACAACCCACCTTTCCAGCGCAGACCACCTGATCCGGAGCTTGAACAGGGTCGCCACAGATACAATCATTCCATCCTCTCATCTCCTTTGCCGGCGCTCCCTCGACTTCTCGCCTCGACTCAGGCGTGGAACTTGACACGGTCGAGCTCTTGGCTCCTAATTCCTTCTTTCCTTGTTGGAAGAATTGATCGCAACGAGACAGGAGAGGTTGAGTTTCAAGCCCATCATTCACAATGAGAAGCTCCATGTGCTTATACCATTCCTTCTTACGAGCAATCTTCTCGGCAAACCAAACGCGATTTCTGGCCACGAATCTCATAATTGTTTCCGCAAGATGCGACATATTAGTGGTAAATCGCTCCCCCAGAATGAATTCTTCCCATTTAATAAAATATTCCTTCTCATCATCGGTGAGATCTATGTAGTCGTTGATAATCCATTTGCGTTTATGTAGAAGCCATGTCTCGTTCTTCTCATCATCGCTATCGACTAACTCCTCTCCAGGCTTCAAGACCCGCTTCGTGAGCAGATCATAGATAACCCGATCTTCAACGTCGGAAACGTAGGCGGACCTAGGGTGTTGAAGATTTTTGATATCAGGAACATAGTACTTTTTCTTACTTCTGACGCGCAGACTAGCCATGCGTCGGATATAGGCAGGGACGGGAACAGAGCTCTCGCCCTCCTTGAGCTCATTATCGCCATTCAATATCTCTGGTGAGCTTTGACGTGAACTTTGAGGTGATGATGATGTTGATGATGATGATAAGGTTTCTATCCCAGAACGAGCAAGATCATTTGGCCATTGATTATTCTGAGGTCCTTCCCTAACTTCCGCCCAAGAACTATCACCAGAAAGATATTTCTCAATATCTAACAAAGTAATGACTCTCCCAAGCTGGACCGTCTGCAATGGATGAGCCCTTCTGGACTTTATAGGCTCTTTGTTGAATTCGACGTAGAAGGATGACTTTGGGCGAACATGAAATTTGAATCGATCGTGTGTGGTCGTGAAGTGAAGGCGAAGGATTTCCATGGACTTGCAGTCTGAACCACATATAGGGCAGGAAAATCCAGCTACCACGTGAACTTGCTTGATGTCATATGCTTCCACGTTCACTTTGCTAAATGTATAGGTTACACTCTCGCCAGTATCAGTGGCACGCGCGGAAGCACCTGGGTTTTCTCTGTTCCATCGAGCTTTCAGTTGCTTCCCTTGAGCTTTTGCACTTAATGCCTTGAGATTGTATGTCGTGACATTCGTGCGACCACGCCTCTGAGCACGAGAGGGACTTCCGGGTTCTATTACCCCTTCCTTTTGTGGAGATTGAAGACGAGGCAGAACTATCTCAGAAACTAGTTCAGGAACTGGCGTCGGAAATTGTGATACTTCGGCACTCTCATATTCCTTATTCAGATGACTTGGAAGTGACCACTGTATATCCAGTTTCAATGATGCCGAAGTTTTGACTCTCTCCCCATCATAGATTAATTCAATCTGAGCTGTATTCTGCTTGCTATTGTGGTCAAAGAGCATAAACTTGCATATGATTTGGCGTACATCATCAAACCTTGCTTCTCCATTAGATATCTTTCTCACGATGTGACTATTGTGCGGAAGACTGGAAACGCTTAAAGGCAACCAGTCTTTACGCTTAGCGTTGTATGGCTCGATCAATAACTCAACTCCATATGTTCCAAGTTCGTTGGGACGTTGCGGCTGATCCGACGAGTCATCAAAGTTAGGATCTTGACAAAGGACAGCTGAAGGTACTATAAATGGTGGCAAGTATACTGGAAAAGTATCATTTTGGTGGCCCACAGCTATCCTTCGGATCCTTCCTGTCTGAGGTTGGCGATAGATATCTACCAGCGAATCATCTTCTGAAACACGGAGCAAAGCTAGAGTACATTTTATATTCGAGTACTGATTACTCTCTTCGCCTTCATCGTCTCCATGACTTGAGTTACCAATGATGCCAACAACGTTGATTCGTAGTAATTTCTGAAAGTCGACAGGGGTTTCTGTTAACTTCAGCACCGAGTCAATTCGAACTAGATCAGGCTTTGATTTCGGAACTGGAGAGATTGTTTTAGATTCTCCCAATCTCGAGGATGTAGCATCATAAAAATCAGAGGGTTTGATCTTCTTCACCTGAGATCTGCTAGATATACGCGTCGGCTTTTGAGATTCTTCACTTGTAGAATGATCAAGTGAAGGCGTTGCCGTTGATAAAGCTAAAGACGAACATGAAGATATAGATTGTTCGGAAGAATCATGATTAAGTGATGAAGTGGAATTGGTAGTGGTAGTTTTTCTTCTCTTCGCCGGCCTTGGATCTTCATCCTCTTCATCCTCCTCATCCTCCTCATCAGATGGCAATATCTCAGTTTTCCGTTTCTCTTCCTGTGGTGGTGTAAAAGGTTTGAAAAATGAGGATGATGAACCCATCTTGAAGTTTTCGTGATATCTTAAGGCTTTTTCAAGATTTTTTCTTAAAAAGGGGCGGAAAGGGCGACGATGATCTGAGAACCACTTTTCGATAGCTGCTTTCCCAATCCTTCCTCCATTGATAGCGGCCGCAGACATTTCATTGATCACTGACTACGTACTACGTACAAGCCGCCTTTGGTGAGAGGTGATATAAGAGATTTAATTTGAGGAGTAGCCGGCATGAAGCTTAAGTATCGGTAGTAAGCTTAACCTTAAGGTTACCCCACAAGTATCAAAACAAAACAATGAAGCTTGATTTACTGCATCGTATCGCATCAATAACGCGTCGTGATGGGTTGTCGTGTTATCATGCAGGAGAAGTCATGTATAGGAACACCATATAGAGCAGACATATAAACAAGTTGCAGGATTCAAAATTAAGAGGGGAAAGGGTGGGATATATTGATATATATAGATACTATGAACCCTTCTCCACTTTTAAACTTACCAGGGTATAATGAATAATTATATGAATAACAGTATTTACCGAGTTATATGTAAATATATATAATTATACAAGTCCTCTGTACGGAGTACGGCCCCAGATGCATGGCTGCAGGGGTTATATGACTACATCTCCTTGGCGAGAACCTTAAATCTCTTATCGGATTTACCGTAACCGATATCGTAATTAGTGTACGCCAACATCGGATTTCATGAGTTCATTGTCCGTCTGAAAGCAAAGCAAAGAAATCGAAATAGCTCTTCAAGCCAATTTATATACCCATTCATGACCAAACCTTCCACATCACGATCTGCCGGCGTACACAACTGAGATAAGAACAGACCAGCAGAAGACTCACCATACCTGCCGTATAAGCAGCACGACTTAATCTCGTCTCTGAGCTTAACTGTCTTCAGCTCCAACTCACACCACATTTATGAATCACAATTAGCAAGCAAGCACACAACCTGCATCTTGTAAGCATGGCTAGGTCGAGAATACCAACACGGCACCTCCGAACCCCACCGCGAGCCACCCGAGGAAAACCTCCTATTTCATATGCAGAGCCCTCGTCCGATGGTGAACTCGATTTAGAGGAAGAAGAAGAAGAAGAAGAAGAAGAACCACACAGTGATGCCTCCCATACTCCTCCCACGAGACGCTCTCGAGCACGCACTCGAAATGCTTCACCCTCTCGATCTGCGACCAACAGACAACAGGTAGCTCATACGAAAAGTACTCGACATAAGCCGGCCATTTCATACGCAGAGCCTTCGACGGATACCGAAACAGAGGAGGAAGAAGATGATGGTGAAGATTATCAAGCATCGCATATTGGTACCTCTCATAGAGCCAGCGCAAGGATTTCTCGAAACGCTCCACGCTCTCGTCCTTCTATTAAACGACCTAATTATGATTCCCATGAGTCGACTCCAAAGAGAAGAAAGCAAAAACGGTCGACTTCTTCTAAGAAGTCTGCAGTTCAGTCACCATCTATTACGTTTGAAGAGGATGCTGGGAATATTCCACCATGGCAGACTTTACCATACCATATTCTGGTTCAGATCTTCGAGTACGCTACATATCCATTGTATGAAGAAGGAACCTTTCAGCCTCTTCCATCTGGGAGATGGCTTCTCGATGTCGCATATCTCTGTCGAGGATTCGCCGAGCCAGCATTTACAGTTTTATACAACTCGCCTCCCCTGGTCCCGATGGATAAAGCTCATAGGTAAATAAATTTGGAGGCCCAGTTGGATAGGACATAGCTAACTTCATTCATTCAGACTCGTAGACTTACTTAAAGCTGATCCTGCTTCGGTGGCATATGGATATAGGCAGAAAGTTGTCAACCTTAGAATTGAGGTCAGACAAGTTGCTGCCTATTCTCTACCTGGCAGTGGACTTCTGGATTTGTATGGCTTGGTAAAGGACTTGCCAAGATTGGCGGACCTAGAGTTCTATGACCAAAAAGACTCGAAGCCGTTCAAACGACTTGACGATTCGATTAGATGGGAATACCCAGATGCCGTCTTTGAAGCACTTGAGCATGTTGATCCGGCTGCAGATTCTGCCAAAGGTCATAAAACCAGTTTGTGCAAACTAAGAAGCTGGCGCTGGTCGTCTAGGTTAGCAGGTAAGAAGTGGCCTATCGAAAGGATTCGTGAGATACATCTTAAACCATCCTTCGTCGGTTTGAAGAAGGTTGCTTTTGTCAATTACCAAATCCGTCACCCTAAAAAAGGCGAGGATGACTTAAAGCTTGAAGAATTGTTGGGTGGAGCGCTGTCCGCGTTGGAGCAACTAGAACATTTAATATTCGAATCATCCACACTACTTAATGCGAAGTTGATGCCCCTCCTGCCATCGAATTTGCGCAGCCTTGAGATTACCAATTGCTGGGAAGTCACCGCTGAAATGCTTGGCGAGTATCTCCTGACTCGTGGAAGACAACTTCGCTGTATTACGCTCAATCATAATTCTGCCTTGAGTTTAGAATTCTTACCGTTATTGCGCGAAGCATGTCCATATATGGAAGTTCTGAGGATGGACCTTCAATATTTCGATGCACATGTTTCCTATCACAATTCTGAACCCGACTACGATCAATTACTTACCAGTGATCAAATCCCTGTATGGCCATCCAAACTCCAAATTCTCGAGCTTGTCAATCTACGCAAGTGGGGAAAAGAAGCAGCAGAGATGTTCTTTCAAAGTTTGTTGGATAGTGCAGGTGAATTACCGGATCTCAGAACTCTCGTTCTACAGACGAGCATTAGTATCGGGTGGAGAGATAGGGCTGTCTTCAGAGATAAATGGATCGCAACTCTAGGCCAAGTTTTCAAAAGAGTTTGCGAACCTCCAAAGCATTTCATGAAAGCTTCAGAGTTACCGAAAGCCAAACTTCTTGAAATCGAAGCAGAGCCCGAGGTTATCAAGGCGAGCGCCGCAAAGAAACAAAAGGTTCAAGCGAGAAGAAGCTGTCTACCAATCCGCCATAGCACGCGTGCTAAGCCCAAGCCGAATTATGCCGAAAGCCCTGATAATTCTGATGACGAAAATGGAGACGAATACGATGATGAAAATGCAACCTCCTCTTCTCGTCCCTCCAGGTCAATCCCATTGGCTGGCGAACGCGCCCGAAGTAATCGTGCCACAAGGGAGATTCGTCTGCTGAAAGTCACGGCGGGTGTTGATGGGTTCCCTTCTTCACCACCACAGACACCTATTTCAGGGGATGAAGATACGGAGGATGGCGAGGGTGGGATTGGGCATGCGAGACGGAAGGGGAAGGGGAAACAAAAGCAAGAGCTGATTATTCAAGGAATGTGTGAGGTGGTCAATATCAGGATTGATAATTTGAGACCTGCAGAGACACAGTTTGGCGAAGGAGACTTTTTGGATAGTGAGCCTGACGACGATGAGGAATGGGATGGAGATGAGGCGATGGTGGATGGGGGATTCGCCTGGTGATTTTATTTCGAGGAGAGGAAGTTTTTAAGGAGGACTTTTAAGGTGAAAGCTGGCATGGCCGGTTTGTGACTTTTTTACTCTGGTGTAATCGATCGATCATGTTTAGTGGGGAAGTGATCTGATGGGCAGGGAGGGGAGTCAAAGGAATGGGCATGGCTTATGGGCGCATGAAGAATCGGCTGGGTTGGAGCTAGGTTGGGCTAGAATGAATTGCTTGCATCAGGAACGAATCGTTGGTAGCATGGACGAATCCTTTGCTTTTCCTCTCGTCTCAAGAATGGCCTGGCCTGGGCTGAATGGAATGGAATGGAATGGGGTAGGATGGGGTAGGATGGGGTTTTCATAATACATATATGCACCGTATGTATAGATTGGCCTGCATAGATTTATTCATTCCCTTTGGACTCTGGATCTCTTGCTCTCGCATACATATCATCATATCGTTGATGGATACCTACCTACCTACCTACCACCTGGGTGGGTGCTTGCTGTATGTATGTATATTAGCTAGCTATCTTGATATTAATATCAATCAATACGAATTAATCAAGTCCCTCGGATATCTATCTATCTTCATCTCCTTTATACCTACCTACCTATCTATGTACCTATCCTAGGAATAAATAACACATACATACATACATACATACATTCAAAATCGCCATCACAACAACAACAACAAAAACGAGTCCTGGACAATCATCCACGGAACGCCATCGATTTATCCATATCTTTCTTCCAGGTCTGTCTATGATTATCATCAGACCCTAGATACTTTATTCTATTCAAGATTTCTATAACACCTACACCTACACCGGAAACGCCCTTGTCCATTGCATTCCATTCCCTATCATATGATGATGCCCTGTGTAGGTAGATAAATATATATATATATACATCCAACGCATCGTTTAATGCTTGCTTGCTTGCTTGCGCGCATGCGCGTTTTCGTTCATATCGTGAAGTAAAGCAAGGTGAAAGCCATGAAAATCAAAAAATCAAAAAGCCATCTCATCTATTTAATAAAACACCATATTTCCTACCAAGGCAACTCCTTAGGAACCTCTATTTAACAGAAATACCATTCCCATTCCCATTGACGCCAGACGGACCATTTGGAATGGTTTCCCTAGGTTTCCAAGTATCCTCCTGCTTTGTTCCAGGTGGTAACCAACTGGCATTACTACTCCCCCGTAACCTCCCCATGCTATTAAATGAATTGTCGTCTGATTTTTTATTATCCGTCCCAGAAGCTAAAGAATAGCCGCCGCCTCGGACTTGGGTTGGGGATTCAAAGAGAACTTGAGCCTGAGGTCCGGGGTGGAGCATATTGGGGTTTATGCTTAGAGGGAGGAGGGTATCTTCTTTAATATTTAACATTTTGGCTTTGCTATCTGCTTTGTTGGAGCCCTTGGTGCGGTCATAGAGGTAGAGACCGAAAAATGTTAGGGCGATTCCTAGGCCTTGGATTTTAGTCGTGGGGTTTTGGAACCAGATGATTGCGATGACAACGACGAAAACACGTTTTATGAGAGAGGCTACTGAGTAGGTGACAGGGGAGACCATACTGAGGAGGACGAAGGCGATAATGTTTTGAGCGAAGTGGAAAGTTCCGTTGAAGACGAATTCGAGAGCTAGACGTCCGTGGTCGAAAGCTTCGGGGTGTGAGCTTAGGTCAAGGGATCCATCGTGAAAAAAATCCCCAAGGAGGGTAATACCTTCTGACCAGAACCAGATAGGCGATGTGACCAAGAAAGCGAGACCAGATGAATAGCAGAGAAGATTAAGTTTATCGAGTTTATTGGTCCGTGGCTGGCCTGCTGCTTCTGCTATCGCAGCCTCATTGAACAGCTGTTTGGAGAATATGTTTTGAGTGACAAATATTATGGCTGCGAGGAAAGCGTATAGTATGCCAAATATGTTCCCCCTGAATTCTGCGGAACAGGCGAGCATCACGCCGAGCGTGAGAGGAACGAGAGAGAGATATGTTGCTACGGGGTAGCGAATATTGTATATGAGTCGGTATGCGACCACTGTGAATAAGGGGGAAAGCCCTTTAATGGTGTGGACCAGTGAAACCGGGATTTTCGCTGTCGCCGTAGAAGATAGGAGATGGCCACCGATTTGGAAAGCCGCAAGAGGTAGTGTAGTCATGATGACTTCCCTTCGAGGGTATCTGATTCCATGTCGCAGAGCTGGAATTGCATCTTTGAGTCGTGGAAAGATAGAGGAGAGCCATGAGAAAAAGAGGCAATAGAATGCGACGAATACAAATTGTATGAGAGTAAGAGTCGCGGGTTTTGGAAATGCATTCAGAATGGATTTTGAGGATGTGTTTGTTAAGGCGCTCGAAAGATACCACACTATACATAAGATCTACGTAGATTGAATTAGCGTTGAATTGACATTGACGTATGCCGTGCAAGAGGATGCCACAAACAATTAATTTCGGAGAGACTGGCGCTTTCAAAGCATCCGAAATCTCATGTACATTGGCACTCATACTCCCCTTCCTCGCCTTGATATTCCTGAATGCATCACTTATACTCTTCTGTTTTGCATGTCCTCTGCCGTTACTTGATTCCCCGTTTGCCCAAGACTCTCCTCTCATTCTACCATTTCTTTGCGACTGCCAACGATCCGTCGGAGTAGACCCGCCCGTGGTATATCCATTGGGCTTTCGGGCACTATAGAAATGCTGTCCATCATATTGCTCAGGGGTATCAGAAGTATCGAGATCCGGAAATTTCTCCATGGATGTGCGCGAGTTGGCCTTTGTGTCAGCAGGAAATTTCAGAGCTGTTTGAGGAATTCGACCAGGCGATGGCCCTCGAGTTGAATGAGGCATTATAAGAAGAGTAGGGACTGGGATTATGAATTGAGATAATCGTCCGAAATATTCATCGCTGGAATAAATCGTTGTGGTATTGAGATAATTTGTAACATGAGAGAGTTCGATTCGATTCGATTCAATCGCATAAGATAAAATAATAATACTGTATTTGTATTGTATGTACGATAAGAACTTTGTTGTTAAGATTAACTTTTGTCGTTGAGCTCTATCTAGATTTCAGAAATGATGGCCGGCGGAGTTTACCGGCGCTAAAAATAATCGCGATTTTGATATTATTATGACGGATTCATCACTTGAGGTCCGCTTCGACCAATTCATCAAGCATCTACTCTATATATAGAGAGATAGCTAGCGAGTATCGCGACGAGCTTGTATTTATCTCTCATTGTCCAAAATCTACAATCCTTGTTTCGTGGGCTGGGTGCCCCAGGTCGCAAAGATGGCACCAAAAATGACCAAGAATCAGATGCGACGCGCGAAGAAGAAGGAGCAGAAGAAAGCAGTGAAGGTAAGCACAGATCCATCCTTTCCATCTGCAACCATTGACATATCTAGGTGACTCCGACGCCAGAAGCAGATGCCCCGGAAGATTTAGAACCCAAAGTCAACTCAACCGAACCTGCTGAGACCACCAAGCCCATTGAAGAGCCAAACACGGTTGATGAAGATCCCCTGGAATCGGATATTACGGGGTTTGATATCAGTGAAGATGATCCGAATTTTGCTATGTTCAAAGATATTATGGATAGATTTGGTGCTACCACTGAAGATGACCAGGCTGCAAAAGCTGCAGACGTGGGCGACAAGGGCGAAGTTTTCTTCGATGACGACGATGAAATTCCGGACGAGGATGAAGAGGCAGATAAGGAACCGAAGTTATCTAAAAAGAAGAGAAAGGAGAGAGATAAGCTTTCTGTTGCGGAATTGAAGGCTCTCGTGAGAAAGCCAGAGCTTGTAGACTGGACAGATACCTCAGCGTCAGATCCTCGATTACTCGTTCACATTAAATCATATCGAAATGTTGTGCCAGTACCAAGCCACTGGTCACTCAAGCGTGAGTATTTGTCATCGAAACGTGGTGTAGAGAAGCCCCCATTTGCTCTCCCAAAGTTCATTCAGGAGACAGGTATTGCTGAAATGCGCGATGCGGTGTTGGAGAAGCAGGAGGGAGCTAGTTTGAAGCAGAAGCAACGGGAAAGGGTGCAGCCAAAGATGGGAAAACTGGATATTGATTATCAAAAGTTGTATGAAGCCTTCTTCCGGTTTCAAACAAAGCCGGAACTAACACGCTATGGTGAGGTTTACTACGAGGGAAAGGAATACGAGACGAATCTACGGCATTTGCGCCCTGGCGAGTTGAGCGACGACCTCAAAGATGCACTAAATATCCCACCTGGAGCTCCTCCGCCATGGTTGATCAACCAACAACGATTCGGCCCACCACCTTCATATCCTTCATTAAAAATTCCTGGCTTGAATGCACCGCCGCCACCAGGGGGCGCCTGGGGATTTCATCCTGGTGGTTATGGAAAACCTCCGGTGGATGAGTTCAATCGACCCCTTTATGGAGGAGATATCTTTGGTGTCCTCCAACCACAAGTTAACAATCAAGCAGGTGAACCTATTGAGCGAACACTGTGGGGTGAGTTACAAGCACCTGAAGATGAGTCCGAAGAAGAAGAGAGTGACGATGAGGAAGAAGAGGGCGACGAGGAAGAGGACGTTGGTGGCCTACAGACACCTAGTGGTATGGAAACACCAGGTGGCATGGCGTCAACTGTACCATCAGAATACCCCGGTGATATGAGTGTTGGTGGAGACTTTGATCTTCGCAAGCAAAAGAGAGGAACAGAAACTGAAGAGTCAACGCACCCAAGATCTGCTTACACCGTCATTCCTGAACGCCAAATTCGCTCCGAAGGATTTTTTGGTGGTGAAAGAGCTTATGATGTTCGTGCTGGTCAGAATGCACATTTACCAGTATTAGGACAAGAAGATACAAGAAAGAGGAAGAAGCCAGGAGATGTCGACGTTGCATTGGATCCAGATTCTTTAGTCACTGCAGATGGTATAAACAAGGAAGAAGTAAAACGAAGGTTTGAGGCTCAAAAGAAAGAGGAACAGGGAGCTTGGAACTATGACGAAGATCTAAGTGATATGATTGCTCAAGAGAGTAGGAAGAAGCAAAAGAGAGATGAAGAGAAGCGAGGTGAGAAAAGAGAAAGGTCTTACAGATTTTAAGATAGGAGTGAAGTAATATGGCGTTGAACGGGGATGAGAAAGGCACCAACCAGATATTGGTGTTCCATATGTAATATCAGAACATTGGGAAAACAATGAAAAGGTGTATGTGAAACAAACTTCTTGATCAATATTTATTTATTTTGTTGCAATTCATCTGATATATTTTGTTCAACTTCTTTTCAATACACGTGATATGCACATGCATCGGAACAAAGCGGCCGCTAGTGTTTATGTCAACAGCTTGGAAATTGTATTTTGGACTTTCGAAATTGATGAGATGTTGATTGTCATCACATCATCTTCAATTCAATCTCAAAGAAAGTCAAATTTGGATTCATCATCTAAAAATCAATGCAATAACGACCTGAGACGATATAGATATCATAACTAAAGTATATATTGGAAGGTTCAAAGCAGTATCTCAAGGGGCGCAAGATGGAAAGAGGTCGAGACAGAAGGTTAGTTCTTATTCGCTTTGTTTACATGTATACGGCAACAGGATAGGAATATGGCATATCAAGCTTGAAGGCAAATATTGTTACCGGATCATCACAAGACTTTAAAAGGAAAAACTTGCGACATCAATTCAAAAGCCATACCCGGGGAGAAACCCGCAATATATGCTGTTCTCTGGTAAGCTTGAGCTACTATTATCCTTCGAATGGACCCAGAAGAGGACCTGGAAGGAGTCACGAAATCCGTGTGGTATGCACATCACTTCCATGCTCGAAGAGCTCGCAAATATTGCCCCTGGTCACACAACGCTCCTCATTTCCACATTTGCGCCTGCAGGAAGCGCCATAACGGTCGAGGTTTCCTAGAGGGAAAGAAGTGTTCTATATGCAAGAGACGGTGGAACAAACATCCTGATGGTGTTCTGCGGCGACTGCGGTACGAGATTAGGCCTCAGGCTCTGGTTCAATCTGTGGGTCAAGCTCGTCAAAGTTTCCCTATCGACACCGGCCGAAATATCTCGCGTGGGGGACTCGATGGCATCTACTCAGCTACCATTCGAAGCATGAATCCACAACAATGGCGTGGAGGCCGGCAACTCCAGCTCGCAGTGATTCTCCAAATACCAGCGAAGCCTCTACTCACTCAAGTGCTGGTCACACCTATGGTTTCCAATGAAGCCACCAGCAATACAGCAGGCATACTGGCCAACGATGAGCCCTCCTACACCGGCAATGACATCAATCCGTCACAATTTGATAACCTTGCAATTCAAATAGATGCAACTCCTGCCAGGTCGAAAGATGCGTCCTACATGTCGGATGGTTAGTGGCCAGCCATATTTGGATCAGTGCGAGATTTTGAGCCATAGCAACATTGCAAGAAATCTCAAATCCAGGACCAATGCTATGTCCCCTACCAATTACCCTACGGATACGAGATTAAAATATTTTCATGGGCAAATGACTGGATTGGCTGTGGTAGATGTGCTAATGGATTGCATTTATAGATTGGATATCCGAGGTGATGGCGAAGTCACAAGGCTAGGAGCGGGTGAATCATATAGACCTAACCATAACCGACGCTCACCACCGCGCGCCGAAACTTTCAGATCCGACCGCGACAGAGATAGGTCACCTCGCAGAGATCGACGAACCCCACCTTTATCCAGCGATAGTTATCATCCAGGCGGACGAGATCGTTCACCAAGACGTAGGTCAAGAACACCTCCATATCGCGCAAGAGACCGATCTCCACCTCGAGATATGAATTGGCGCGGTCGAGTCAGATCTCCGCTTCGAGGAAGTCGAACCCCATTGAGAGCTAGAAGTCCAAGAAGATTTTCTCCTAGGCGAGATGATGACCGTAGAGAGCGCCCCAGGTCACCAAGAAGAGATGACAGGTAAATATCTTGCATTACTTGAATTTAAATTTTCTAATGCTGAGAATTTTCTAGGAGACGGTCAAGGTCGCCTTTTGATCGTAATCGCACACCTCTTCGAGCTAGGTCCCCCATCATTCGAGCTAGATCGCCCCTTCCTCGAAGATCACCACCTCCTGGCCCAAGAGGCTCTTGGCGTCCACGCTCTCGCAGTCGCGACCCTAGAGATGTTCGAACTCCTCTCGGGCCAAGTTCACAAACTTGGAGGCGTCGTTCACCGTCACCCATACGCCGAAGATCACCATCTCCAATCAGACGTCGGTCTCCTTCTCCAGCACTTCGAGATTCGGAAAGATCATCAGGTAGAAGTTCTGGCACCAATTCTCGTCGATCATCTCCACCTGTTCACCCAAGCAGGCAAGCTTTAACGCAAGCAGCAACGCGTGAGGTAATACATTCACCGGCACCCGTCAGAGATCGATCTCCTTCATCTTTGATATACAGACAAAGAGAACAAGAGTCTGCAAGATCCACACCTAAGGATCGCTCACCAATTCGTCCTACAGCTCCAAGATCGCCTCCTAGAGGTCCAGCAGCAACATTTCGAGGTCCGGAGACAACGTTCCGAGCTCCAACTGGACCTAGTGGCGGTCGCAACTTTACTGCGCCTATCCCATCAGGCCCCTCGTTATATAATTCGAGATCTGGTTCTGAGAGTAACGGTTCCATCGCCCCCCCATCTGGTCCACGTGGTTACGCTCCACCTCGTGGTCCTTCTACTTTCAGAGGTGGCCGATCATCATTCGGCACTGAGCGTCACAATCGTCCAGATACCTCATCTTGGGGAGCAGCGCCACCAGCTCGACCCAACGCGGATCTAAGCTCAAGAACTAGTTTGCCTCCACCTCGTCCTCCGCCAAGTGTCTCTCCCTCTCCAGCAAGAGACATTCCACCTGCTGCGCCAACAGGTCCTTCTGGTATCCCGACTGGCCCCCGCGCAGGTACCACAATTCCATCTCGTCCCTCTCTCCAACATTCCTCCAGTATATACCATAGCCGCGGTTCCATCTCAGGTCCCTCATCAGGCCCTCGTATCCATCCAGCAATGGTAGGCATTCCACCCATCATACCCGGAGGAAGGGTTGATCCAAGCGTCTCAGGTATCTCCACAGACCTAGCAGCTCGTCTCAAAAAAAAGGAAGAGGAAGCAGAGGTCTTGAGAGAGGAATTGAAGCAGAAACAGGAGAAACTCAGGAAGGGGTTGAAGCACTGGGATAGATTGAGTAGGGAAAGTGCGAGTATGGGCTTGAAAAGCGAATTAAGTGAGAGACATTTGAGGATTTTGGCCGGTGAGGGAGTGGGTGGTAAAGCCTTTTAATCCAAGCTGGTACTGGTGCAGGCCTTGGATTGGATTGATTTGTTTCTTTGGCTGTCTGGGGGGGGATTCATATGGAAGTGAGGGCATGGATGAATACTTTGAAATCTATTAAGCAAAGAGACTTCAAATGAAGAAGCTTGGTAGTACTTTCTTACTAGATCATTCGTCGGAGGCGAAGGCAGAGATGAAGTTATGAGAAGTCAAACAGGCATATTAATCCGCAGGTTTCATCTGCTTGAGGAGGAGCGCCTGGGCGTTTTTATTTTCCTTTATATCTTTGGCCTTTTCGAACACATCGAAAGTTTTCTTTCTCAAGCAGCGAGGCCTTTTTCTTTTTGATGCTGATACCAAGGAAACAAATCAATGGATTCGCAGCGAGTCTTACTGTATGTATCTATGTACTCGAGTAATAAGTGATGGGACAACAAAAAGTTAATCAAATGAATCAATGATGTTTTATGAAAGATTGAGTTGAGCGACAGAATGATGTGAGCAAGGAAGTGCTGCGGTGATTTGATCTAAATTATATGATGTTATTTAATATATCCTTATTGATATGAAGTCCTCTGAGAGCCCTTTTACATTATCCGGTGCAACAGCAATAGCAACACCACCAAGCTTCTTCATTCGAAGTCTCTTTGCTTGGTGGGTTTTGACCGGAATATCGAATCTCGATATTGAAAACTCATTTTTTTTTTTGGATAACCTTACTATCGATTCCCATCACTGTCTAGCTCTATGGCCTAAATTGCCACACCAAGCCTGAACTGAACGGTGCACTATTTCCCAACCTCCCACCTCGTCGTGGGAAGATCCTTCAACAGTGCAAAGCCCTGGCGGGAGAAAGCTGATCTTCCTTCCTTGTGCACCCAGGCTTGCTGTGGAGCATCATCTAATGTATGTTATTCGACTTCTTAAGTTGGCTCACTTTGCTTGATCCAACCAGGGTAATCACCCTGCCAAATAATCTTCTGCCTCGACCCCCACACTCCTTGCAATTCCTCTTACTACCTCCCACCCCACCGCAACTCTCCATCTACTTCCTCCATCCAGTGCATCAGCCGCATTCGCACTCCCCATCTTAGCGATCAAGCGCAAGCTAGCCAGAGTTGCAATGGCCATTTGTATATCTGCTTCTCCTGCGCCCAAACCTTTATGTTTCCTCTTGTTAGTCCCCTTTGTAGATGAATAGCGACCTCGTCCATCAGCATCCTCAAGCAGTACGTGATAGATAGCGAGCATTCTTTCCAAAACAAATGCCTGCGGCCCAAGGAGTTTGCGAGGAATTTTGCGGGATTTGGATACGCCGGGTCGGGATGTGGAGGCAGTGAGAGCCGTGCCACCGCCGCGCTTCTTACGTTTTGAGGTTGAAGTTTGTTGGAGGAAATGATGCTGATCTGTGCGAGGGGGGTTGTGAGAAGCAAGGTAGGAGGCGATGAGGAGAAGACGGGTGTGATAAGGGAGATGTGTTGTTATTTTGTTTTGGTTTTGAACTTGAGTGGCCCTTGCAATAGATATTGCCATGGTTGCTGCGGAGTTCGACGTGGTAGGCGCAAGAATAGATGGCGTGAGAAAGGTATCATTTTGAAGGAGAGTGCGATTGGCAATGAGTAGGCGGGAGAATTCGTTAGATGTGTATGTTCCATTTAGGATTGGTTGAATAAAGGTAGGCCATAATTGGAGGCAAACTGTGCGAAACGAGATGAGGTCACGCCCAGAGTGTTTGGAAAGAGAGTCATAGACTGTGGGAAGAAAACGTTCCCAAATGGAGTAGGTTTCTTTAGAACCATCCGGAAGTCGAGGTGAGGGTTTGCAGGTTCGGGAGAGAATTGTCACAAGTTCGGATTTGGTATATGACGGGAATTGAATATGAGGGATCCCAGGGAGGTGAAAAAAGCTAGGTCGAGGAACTTGGGTGATGAAGATTGTGGTAAGATTTGGGATCTATGTTTGTTAGAGGTCGGATCTGCGCCGATTGATACTGGGGATTGAACATACAATTTCGCCCATTCGGGCCAATGCTGGTAGCATAGTTGGAGGAGCTTCTCTCTGTCGATCGATGCCATCAAAAACAAGAACAAATCTCTGCCTTGCAGCTTGCGCCTCGTTTGTGGCCGTCCAACCTTCGAGTAGTTTTCCCACTTCGACCACCAATTGTGCAAGGTTCTCGCATCGTGGCATAACGCCACTCCATTCCACTGCTTTCGCGACAGCCCCTATAGTCTGCTCTAATAAATGCCTTCCAGATATACATGCTGCGCTTTTAATTATTGCATACTGCAGTTCATTGTCGAATTGTTCCTCGGGAACGTCATTCTGTGCTGGAGGATTGCTTGATAAGGCCTCTAAGATTGCCTTCGTTATGGTAGATTTGCCCGTGGCTTCAAGTCCATGCAGTACGACATTCTTGCTTGGAGCTGTTGAAATCTAAGAATCAAGTTCTCTGGGTAAGTGGACATTCATTCAGGTATGCAGTTATGAAGTTCAGGAAAACTTACGGCAAGTAGAGTAGCTAGAGAGCGAATCTGTTGATCTCTGCATGGGAATTGAGTGGACAGTGATGAGAGCAGCAACTCATTTGGTAGAGCGAACGAGGAGATCATCTTTGTTATAAGTGTTTTGTTTGTTTTGACCTTATTCCGCTGCAAGGCCGATGATCCTGACGATCCTGTTGATCCCTCTTCAGGTGACGCGTGAGCACGTGAGCACGTGAGCACGTGAGCGGCTTATTTGGTGCCTTAAAGGCAAAGCACATATTATCAGGCATCTATCCAAGGTTCAATAAACGGAATTCTACCGACATTCCCTACATGAAGTCGATTTTTTGGTTCCAATAGCACAAGCGGGTTGAAGCAAGGCTTAACCTTCAAGATGACTGAATGACTGTTTTCCACCTTTCTACGTGCTTCACTTCATTCACTTCATCCACTCCCTTCTCGTCCTTCTCGTCCTTCTCGTCCTTCTCGTCCTTCTCGTCCTTCTCGTTCCCATGTTCTTATTTGATGTCGATTCGCAATTTCTGAATAGATCCATTAACCTAAGGTTGCTCGGATACCTACTTAGTAGGTATGAAAGTCTGACTGAAGAATCCTATATGTGCAATGTCAGTTGAGTGTGGTTTCTCGGCACTTTCTTCTACTATGTGTGATTTCGCAGTCGATTTTCATCTTCTCAAATCAAGCAATCTCGAAGGCTATACGGTACAATGTCAATACTTCCCAACTAGCACTAACTCCTGGGTACTTTGCCCCTCAAAGAAATATCTCGATTCGAAGTCAAGATGACAACAACTTTCATTACAAAGAGACCCCATAAAAAGTCGAGGGCGGGCTGTCAAACTTGCAAGTCAAAAAAGATCAAGGTATGCTCAATAAATGCTCCTTTCGCTTATGTCGCTGACCATGCATGAAAAGTGTGATGAAGCTAAACCCAAATGCTCCTTTTGTAACATAAGAAAGCTTTCTTGCCATTATGTACAAAAGCCTGCAAAGGGAGATGAAACTTCAAATTCAATGCATCTCAGGCAAAACGCTTCTTTGGAAAAACATGGTACTCCTGATGGACCTGTTCAATCGGTGGAAATCTCTTGGGACTTCAGAAACTCGCCATTCCCTCCAATAGCTACAGCCAACAAGGTGCTTTCTATGACGGATATATGTATGATGCATCATTATTCTACGATTACAGGACCAATCGTGGCTCTCGGACCTGAAGCTTGTCATGTAATGCAAGTAGCTGTTCCTTCTCTTGCTCTTGAGAATGAATTTCTCATGAATGGAATGTTGGGCTTGGCATCTCTTCATAACCAACACCTACTCCCACAAAACAAGGAATATAGACGGCAAACAGCCCTGTACCGTGCGAAGGCGTTACGTGATTATCGCACTGCATTAATGGTTGTTACTAAAGACTCGAAGAATTACGAGGCAGTTCTTGTGATGGCACTACTCCTTGTAATACTCGCTTCAGGGGACCGAGACGACAAGGATGAGCTCACGGTGGTAAACTGGATGGGCTTATATAGAGGATTGTGTCTTATCGTTTCGATGAAGACACCGGACGGAGGGGTGAACGCTACACCTTCTGTCGGTCCAATTTTTGTCCGAAACCTGAAAGATTTGCTCGCTACTACGATGGTCCCCCTTGCCCTATTAGATATGCTAAACATAGATCCCAGCGATCAAGATTTTGGAGACTTGGGGGTATATTGTGGAACTTTGGATGCTCTGGGAAACCTCTATGCAAGTATTCGTCGGGATGAACTTAATGAGCCTTTGTTCATTCGCATCATTTCCTGGCCATCTTTTACACCCACCGAATTCGCAGATCTGGTAAAGGAAAAACGGCCGAGGGCGCTAGTTATTTGTGCTTATTATATGTCCTTTATCAAGCTCGTCTCCGGACTTTGGTGGCTCGAAGGTCTAGCAGATCGTGATCTTTTTGCCATTACTCAGATGCTAGGCCCTGGCTGGAATCATGTACTGGATGTTCCGCTTGAAGTTCTTCGGACACAAGAGAGACGAAAGATCGTCGATATACTACTTCGATGATCTCTTCCCTCACATGCAATGACAATACTCTAACCAGTGGATGGATGATAAGATGATTGAGAGCTAGGACTGAAAAAACGCAACAACACATGTTCAAGCTTCATTGAATGGCTATTCAACTGCGATTCATGTTTTATTTTTTTATATCGAATCCTTTCTATGGAGAAGTTGATACACTCTCCAGGCCGACTAAGCATGCTTGTAGAATACAAAATGCTTTTACATCACAAACTCAATCCGTATAATGAAAAATACCTCATCTGGCAGTTCAGGTCTCTCAACAACGTCTAACAAAATGGCAGAAAACCCTATTGAATTGATTTCTGTTGCAAAGAGGTCGTCATTCAGGCCATCGGGTCACAAAGGGTACTACGTGCCACCACACAAATCGAGAACAAGACATGAATGTGGCACAATTTACTGCGCCCTCTTCAGATCACGTTTCAATATTCAAGCCGGCTACAGATATTTAAAGGTTATTGTGAGAGGTTCCTCTCGGCAGCGAATATCTCCTGTCAGACCTGCATCAAAGTCCACCATGAGCCATTTCAGTTGATATTGGCGCGGGGGATCAAAACAGAACCCGAGACAGGCGTTCATTGGTTACAGGGTTATATCAATGATTTGCATTTTACTGGATGAATGGTACGGATGAGAGTAGCCGAACTTATCAGATGCGTTTCCTCAGCCCTAGAGTTAGGGGTGGTGGGTGGATCTTTGATTTACTGTTGTGTAAATGCAGGTCAACTATATTTGGAGTTTGGTTATTGATGAGAGAACGAAAACTTGGCTAGGGAACAATATGAAGCGCTTGATTTTGCGTATTAGTTTCGGATGTTGTTGGATGCGAGGGGCTTAGTTTGAGGGTGTCGTCAAAGAAAGGGGCATGATGCGATTATTATATAATCGAGCCATTGCCTTTGTTTAATTCTCATCTCATCTCGATCTTCCCATCATATAAGGTGCCCGCCATATCTTTCTTTTCTCATTTCCCCCTTGTCGATTCAATCAATCAGTATTATATAGTCCGGTTTTCGTATCGCAAACGATTAATAATATTTTGCCATGCTTTTAAGCAAAGTTACCTTCTTCCTCGGAGCTCTCCCCTTTACTCTCGCTGCAGACAGTGACGCCGATACTAGCACCTCCAGCGAAGCTACGCCATCTACCACAACTAGTACCTCTCCGTCCGATCCAACACACACTATCCTTGTTGGTGCTGATGCTCAACTCACTTTCTCCCCAAATGAAACAAAAGCCGACGTAAATACAACACTCGAATTTCAGTTCTATCCTCCAACCCACTCTGTCGCTCAAGCGGCTTTCGAATCTCCATGTAACGGCACGGGCTTTTTTTCTGGACTAATCACCACGACAGGCAGTGATGAAAACCCCTCAGTGTTCAGTGTATTGGTGAATGATACTGCTCCAATTTGGTTCTATTGCGGGTTCCCAGGACATTGTGAGGAGGGAATGGTGGGAGCTGTTAACGTACCGTAAGTTTTTCTTTCCCTCCCCCACTTTCCCTTCCTTCACATCCCACCTTCTCATCCCAACAATTCCATCACTAAATAAACACGTAGAACCAACGATAACACTAAAACCCTCGCACAATTCGCCGCCGCAGCAGAGAATCTCAAGAGCGATTCTACTAAGAATCCTCCGGGGCTCGTGGGTGGCACTTTTGCACCTGTAAAGGCTGGAAGCTCGAGCTCGGGAACAAGCACGACTGCGGCATCGAGCTCGAGTAGCAGTACTATGAGTTCGGGATCGAGCAGCAGTACTACAGGTTCGGGATCGAGTAGCAGTACTAAGAGTTCGGCGACGGCGACGACTATGGCGACTAGTGCTAGTGCTAGTCCTTCTAGTGGTGCTGGTCTTATAGGGGTGGGTTGGACGACATTTGCGGGTGCGTTGGGTGTGGCGGGGCTTTTGGGAATGTAGGGGGGTGTAATGGGGTATCTGTACTGTATTTTCAGGGATATGGAGGGGATTCGAGTTATTTATATTGAAGGCTGGATAACTAATTTGTTCTCGTCTGGGCTTTGCGGAATCGCATGTTATTGAGGGATTTTGGTGTCGACACCTGATTGTTTATGAATTTGGGAATATCAAAATCAAATGCGTCGGTTGCAATTTTTGTTTACATGTCAATCGCGAGAATCCTTGTCCTTGTCTGCGTGCGTGGTTTTGAATCAAAATTTCACAAAAGTCGCTCTATTGTTGAAAGGAAAGAGCATTGCGAAAAATATGCTGCTGATTGAGCTTAAGTGTCTACGGCTTGTGGTATGTAGAGCTCTACTTACTGTACTAGCTTTTTACATGAGGACCTGTCTCCTGTTCTAGCTAGCTCGGCTTTCTTCCTTCTACGTACCAGCTTGATTCAACATCAACTCTTCCTTCATAACTCCAACTCTTTTCCGATGGAAAGTAGGAGCAATCCTAATCACCGACTGCCAAAATCAACTCTCGTATCAAAAATGGCCAACTCAATTCACGAGCCCAGCCCATACATACATACCCACAAGCGGCCACACAACTCAAAGCAGCCAATTTTCGATGATGCCTCCAGATGGTTAGTTACATACGAATTCGCACCCACCATGTTCCACAAAACCTCGCGCCTTGCGCGGCAAACGAACTATATATAGCTAGTTAACTATTCGGATGCTCCAACCCCCTCGTGTGTTCAAAAGATGATGTAATCACAAACGCATCACCCACGAAGCCAAGGCTGTGGAATTGGTGATCTAGCAAACGGACGATTCCTATCCTGCGATTACTCGACCAGGGCGTGGATTCAGACCGCACGCGGGATCTGGTCGCGGAGCTTGTCTGGAGACGGCTTTTGCTTTTATCCTTGATGAGGTTCTTGTCATGGGGCTGCCTGGAAGAAACATGCAGGCGGATGTAGGGGCCGGGCCGGTTATGTGAAACTTGTGCTGCGCGCAAGGCATATTTAAACGCGCCGTATATTTCTTCGTTGGAAAATACTGTATTGTATTGTATTGTCCTCGGCTTTCCAACATGGAGAGATCGCATGAGAGGAGGTTTCGACGGATTGATTGATTCGTTATGCCTTCTGTTTGACTTCCCATCGATCGTCTACCCACCCCCGTGGAAAGGAAGGGAAGTTGTTCTGGAAGACGCTCCCGCTTGAAACTTATCGATCCGCGTACTCTTCACGTGGATTCTTTGCTTGATTGGGATTAGGAGTGTGCGGGTTATCTCCCTGCAGGAATCGATCTGTGGCTTGGAATATTGTATGTCGATGCTTATGTTCATCTTGGTGATGATAGATAGGGTGGGTTTGATTAAGTGCTTGGCCGAAGGGTAGTTGGAGGCTTGTAATGGTTTGGAGGATAAGGAAGAGTTGGTCTTGTTGGTTATATCAGGATGACTTCCAGACCCTGAGGATTTGAGAGTTTTCACGTCCACGGCAGTCTCTCGGAAATTTACTGATGATTTTATATCTCACCATATGATGTTTCTCGAGCAGGTAGTTTTGGGGAGAAACACTGCATGGCTTTTTGATGGGTATGAATGATGGTTTTTAGGTTCATATCTTCTCGATAATGATGATCTTCGCAGTTGCCCACACAGACTTTGCGTCGTGTACATCATGCTCGTTTCCAATGTTCTCCTTCGTTCTTGTGTCATGTTGCTAGTCGTTACCAAGTTGATTTGAACAGTGATATCTTTGATGAAACAAATACTTCCCAGCTTGAAATTGGTCGAAGCATCACCTAAGTTGAACAGGTTCGGGGCATAGGAATGCCATGCAAGGATAGCTCCACGACTTCTTTGAGAACATAGATCATCTTTCCCACGAAACATCTGCCACTTATTCACTCTTTTCCCAATACAAAGTGTGCAAAAAGATGTTTTCTCTTTCCGGCCCAGAGGTCTGGTGGGTGCCATTCGAAGGATAGATAGCATCTGTGGACCAGTTTCAGTCTTCGAAGGGTGTGTACTGCTTGCTGAGGTCGGCGGAAAAACATTCCTGTGGGATCCAACCGTATATCATGGGATCTATGACGCAGCCTTTAGAGAGAGCTTCTTCGGCTGTGTTGCCGCAGTCGATGTATCGGGGGAGGTTTGGGTGTTTGTAAGACCATGCCTATGATTTGCCGATGATGATGATCATTACTTGAAATTCACATGTCCTCCCCTGAAACTTATATGTCATATCATAGCGCCATGCTCTTCTTTTTCTCATGCATTTCCCAGAATTGTACCAGCATTCAGAGACATGATCACCCGCCCTTTTCCAGCATTCCAATGCAACTCTGGAATTGAAATATTCATTCGAACAAACTTGTAATTTCGTCTCCTGCATCTAGCCATCTCTCCCTTAATCTCGCCGTCTCCAACCACCCCTCTTTCTACTCAAGCCTTATCCAAGGCCCTAACCTCCACCCAAGCCCCTCCAATTGCCAAGCCCGCAAATATCGGGAAAGCAATAGCCTGGGGAAAGCCATCCCCAAATTCCGGATCCATAGCCTTGCTGCCCGGATACAATATCGCACTTAGCCCCGCGATCCAATACAAGCTTCCCGCAATCGCAGCCGTGATCATGCTATCCCGCGTCATCTTTGTCGCCAGTATCGACTCTGTTGGTTCTGGAGCTTGCTGCTTCTTCTCTGATTTCGATTTGAGATTTGGATTTGAGAAGACTGGGAAACGCCAGGTGTAGTATAAAGTTATGAGACAAAGTCCAGCACCCATAGAAAGAGTCTGGCCATTGTGGAATTTCGCATGAGGGGGCCAACGAGGATTATAGACGTGAGTATGGTTCCAATCGGCGATGAATGGGGTGATGCCTTGACTGAGGGCCGAAATCGTGAGGAGGATGCGACCTAGCATTTTGTGGGAGTTATATCTGATAATGGTGCTGCGTATTTAGATGCAAGGAACGAGGAAGAATTTGGCTTCCATTATAGCTAGTGATTAGTGAAGCACTTGGACTTCACACGAGCCATAATTGCTTGGGGTGGAGTCGGGATCGGCAGCTCTCGAGCCGGTGCATGGTTCTCCCACCGTAACTATCAGGACAAATAGCTCATTGGTCAAGTCTTCTAACGAATGCCCACGACACTTCAACGCACTGGGAAGAAGACGATGGATCCAGAGCACTTAAGCTTATTGAATGAAACAAGTGTAGAGCGGCAGAATCTCCCGGCTTCTCAAGTCACGCGGCGAAGGAACGTGACAGATATGTATGTATGTACATGTATGTCAAAGCAGGATAAGAACATCAACGTTGTTCCCACAGACTTTGATATAAGACAGCTTCCAATACCGGGGCTGTTACGAGACTTTCAACAAGATCGATTTCGAAGACGCTGTGGTTTATCTTCTCCAGCCATGTGAGATAGAAGAGAAGTCACATTCCAGGGGTAACCGAAATGCCCCCTTTTAACGGCGTGGAAAAGCTTAATATCAATTCCCTACAAGGATGAAGACGATAGTAAAGACAATGATAGCTTTCCTAACAAAATGGCAGGCGGAAGGATATGTATGTATGTATGTATGTATAGGGCCAAACTTTGAGGGCTTGAGAGTTGGATGTATGTATCCAGTGTTGGTCATGATTACGAGATGAAGATTTACGGTATCGAAATAGAAAGCGTTCAAGAAGGCGTTCAAGGGGGAAAGAGAGAGCATCGTATGGAGAAAAAAAAAGTCACCATATTTGTATGTCTATGTATGTACTCATAATCTAGCTATTTAGGTCTCAAACAGCCTCCTCTCAGAAGAACACCAAACAAGGTGCAGAAATATCATCATCTACTTGAAGTAGTAGTAGTAGTAGCAAAAGAGAAATGTATCATCATGTATGTACAAGAAGAAGAAAAGGTGGATAAATGGATGAAAAAGAAAGAAAGAAATAAAGAAAAGACTCCGGTCTCTCTCTGTCCCGCAGAGAAAAGTTCGCTCTCTCTCAAAATCCCATCGTGCTTTTAGCTCGAGTCCAGTAAGCCAGTCGCGCAGAATCCGTACCGTCGACGCCCACACACTTCATGTAACCCTCCCAACCCGCCTGATCACCCGCTCGCAGACCCTTCGACACATCGGGACCACACACCGTCTTCAGGAACCACGCCCCGGTCGCCCAGGCGTAGTCATCGACCAGCACGAGCGCGCGAATCTGATTCAGCACGTCGTTCGACAGGCCGTCGACGGTCTTCGCCGTGGTGATCTTGGCGAGCGGCGCCTGCAGCGCGGGGATCGATTGCGCGTACTGCAGGTTGTAGGAGGCCATCTGCATGTTGCGGGTGCCCTGGCCCGGGCGGCCGGGAGAGTGGTTGATGTTGTATTTGAAGTCGACGGTTTCGTAGGCCATGAGGGCGAGGACGGCGCCGATTTCTCCGGCGGTGTCGACCTGGTATTGTTGCATGGCGGTGATGAGGAAGGGGGCGGAGTGGGCGACGGTCGAGCATTCGTCGGCGAAGGACTGGCCGGCGCAGTTGGTGGCGGCGTTGGTGGCGATGCCCTTGAGGATGTCCACGGCGCTTTGGGATGCGCGTTTGGGGAAGGTGTTGTCGCGAGTGATGATTCCTGCGAGGGCAAGGGCTGGGAGGAGTGCGATCTGGATTACCTTGAGCAGCAACATGTTGAGTTATGGTTCACCGAGAGAATCTAGGTTGGGCTTTGTTTGGGTTGCAGTTGCCGTGGGCTTTCAGATTTGATGAGGAAGAGATAGCGTTTGCGAGTATGTCGAGGCTTGTGTTTGTTAACAGATTCAACGAAAGGAAGGATTATTTGTGGTTGAAGGAAAGAAGAAGAGGAATTCTGGAAGAGTTGATGGTCTGAAGCTTTTTGTACTTGAAAGAGGGGGATAGAAGGTATTGTCGAGGCATTGTTTTGACTGTGAAATAAGGGGTGATTCATGTAATGAAGAATATTTGATTGGAAATTAGAAGTAGCACAACATACAGGCGGATTCACCCTCACTCCAATAACTTCAGAATTACGGTATGAGTATTTCCCCTACATCAAACCCCGTGATATGATTCGCCGACTTGATCATTCCTGCAAGCGCGTCAATAACCTGCCCTTTATTTGAGCTTACGGTGAGTGCAAGAAGATCGGATGGATGGATGGATTCGGCTTAAAGCAAAGTCCAAATGATTACAGCCAATACTTTGCATATCGACGGCATGATTGCTGTATGATATCGGTGTCTACTATTGGATTGACAGCCGAGAGAGGTTTCATGTTTCATGTTACATGCCCTCATGTTTCATGCTTCACGCCCATGGCCAATGCTTGAGGATCATGTGATGGCGCGTCTGTATAATTAGAGTTAGTAAGCTTAAGGCTTGCGACAACAACAAAAGAACGAGAAGGGAGATACCCATGATCATGATATGTTGCTTTATCCAGCAAGCTGAGCTGTTGTTACATCCGATAGCGATAGGATGAAGAGGTGTCCATGCTTTGAAGCTCGTTCCTGGATCGCATAGCCTGCCATCAACACAGCGCGCTCAGACTGTCGAATCCTCTCGTGGCACATGTAGTACGGGGGCGGATGAGCCTTACGGAGGGACCCGGTGGACTCACCGCGGGCATGTCAGAACGGATGGTAACGATGCACCGTCGATGCACCGTCATGCCGAAGAAAGCCCCGAGACCCAATGGTCAATCCTACGAGATGTAAACACCAAACTGTTGAATTATAATTAGCACGGCCTCTTGACTCGCAGAAGTCTCTGGGAACATATTCACGAAACACGAAACACGAAACAAGGCTTCGAATTTGGTAGGTTGTGTGGTCTGTACAGGTACAGTACCAAAATACGGAACTTGGAGGAAACGAGTCGATGAACCGCCGTTCCATTTCGTGTTCTTTCTTTTACCTTGTAGGGCTGGAGAGCCGTGTATGGAGGGGATTCCACCAGGACTCACTCGAACTCGATGCACGCACGAGGACACCACATTGCGGACTTCACAAAGGCTTTGAAGGGGAGGGGAGGGGCATGGCAGAGATGTTGCCGGGATGCGGGTGCAGTTCCCCTTGACGAAGCGGTTGAAGTCTTGAAGCTATACAGCATCTCGGCAGGCCTGCGACATCAACTCACAATGTGAACCTTCGTCCCCGTTATACTTTCCCGCGCTATCAATCCGAACCAACGTTGTCTCACCCTCTATCCTTGCACGGGATCGTAGCTTGACGTTTGACTTTAAGCTTTAAAGTTGCGGAGTCGTGGTCAAATTGGATCATCATCCGCCGTCTCGGTCGCTTATAGAATTTTTCGATCTCTGCATGCCATGCGCAGAGTCCGCACATCGATACCAAACATCCGACGATGCCAGATATTATTTTGGGCAACTTGGAAATCTCATCATAATCCCAGATTCACGTCATCAAATCCAAATCAGATCCAAATCAGATCAGATTTTATGTAAGATTGTATAGTAATGCACTCATGCTCGCAGCGCGGAAATTACCCTGGGATGTACCGGGGGCATGTTTTCTTTTCCTGTCATTGGTTACCAACACGTACACGTGCAGTCAATCCGACCGAAGCAGGAAAGCCGTGGCTCAGACTGCACGTTGTGAGGCTCTTTCGAGTAACTCGGTGAGTTTATCATGGGACTTGGGCGATATTACGGCTTCCTCCGTGCCCGTTCTGTGCTTCAACTACACGAAGTCTTTCTGATGTCAAGGACTCCTTGACCTTTGCTGCTTCGGTGGATCGTCCTGTGAACTCTAATCATAATCATCGTGTACCCGTCGTGAATAGAATAGAACTGGATAGAATAGAATGCAATGGGGCCGACCGGCCATTCTCATCTCGCTCTCGCTCTCGTTCTCGCATGAAATGATCATCAATCGCCTCGATCAATTGACATCAATTCCATACGATCTCTCTATGGGCATCTATTTTTAGGGCGCGCAAACAACGTGGACCGCAAGGGGACCGCATGATGCGACCGGCCAATTGAATCCTGCCCCCGAGTTACTGTTGCTGCACCTGCAATGCACGTGTGTATCAACAGCATCAGCAGCATCAACCACAATTCTATACTTCAACCGGTTCGCCGGGTCACAGATTGCATACAGGATACAGGATATGATGAGCTGGCTACATAGACCTAGCCGAGGAGGAGCAGGATCCAACATCAGAAAATCAGACCACTCGTCTCTTCATCGTCACAAACCCGTGAAATTAAGATTTCCCAACCGTATAACCAACGGCTTCTCCCGTTTATCGTGATCCCACCCGGGATTTGAAGAGTCGAGCGAAGAAGAGAAGCGCGAGACGAGAGACAATCTGGCGGGGCTCGACTCGGGGGGCCTCCCTGCGAGTGATCATACTGGCGCCCGGTTCCACGTTTTCTTTCTTTTCCCCTTCCTCCTTTTGATGAGATGAGACGATATTACGGAGTATTTTTAGATGGAGGGTGGTTGTCCATGTGTAATCTTAATATCATCTGGAATAACCTCGCGTCACACACCCGGCAGCAGCAGCAGCAGGGTTGAGGGGGTTCAAGCTTTCCTGATAAGGTGTCCCTGGAAGAAGGTAAGAAAGCCGACTGGCGATCGATCTGCACGTATCGTCTTCCCCCAGGATGCTGCGACCTTCTAACCTCCATATCAGGCCACCGGCAGGAGAGGGCCAGAATGGATGTTTCATCTACTGTATCTTGATCTATCTTGGTCTATCTTGGGCAAATGGCAAATGGCAAATGGCATTTTTATCCTTTTTATCCCAAACGGGAATGACCTCGACATCACCCACTCACCCACCCCAAACTTAGCCTTGACCCATCCTGGTCAGCCTCTCACTGCTGCCTAGAGCGAGACTGCCGCTTTTGGCAATCGTTCATTCTTACAGGCCAAGGCGGATTCAACCTCATTATCATCCGTCCTTTCCCCCTCTATATTCCATCGCTTCATCTCCATCTCCATCTTCCCCTCCCTACCCTTCCCTTCCTCCCTTCTCGCACTCATCATCGTCATCATCATCATCATCAACATCAACGCCGTCGCCGTCGCCGTCGCCGTCGCCGTCGCCATCGCCAGCTTCATAGATAATCACCACTTTCCTTTCTTCTCCCCCACCGGCCACGGATTCGCCCCGGCGTTCCATGCGTCCAGCCTCGCATTCCAGCCAATCACGATCCTCCTCAGCATTCGGGTGTCCATTGTCACCACCACCAACAAATCTACAACCTTACATCTCATTCGTGCATTGGAATTCCATCCCCTCCAGGCAACAACGACGCCAACGCCAACCAAAAGCTTACTTTATTTAATTCCAATCCTTTCGCGCGCTTCCTCTCCACTCCTTCTCTCTCTCCTGAGCACGGCCATCACCATCAACCAAGTCCATCCACGACCATACGAAAAATAGAAGTCGACAAGAACCTTTATCGTCGTCTAGATTCATTCGTTCATCCTTTCTTTGAACCCTTTTTTAACCTTTTTTTCCGGCCTCGTGCGGCCTATTCAATAGAGTTTGACTTTGAGAGAAGGGCTAACTGACAGCTTCGGAAGGTGGAGCTTGCCCGGCCACTTTATTTGTATGATCTGTTTCATTTTCTCTTCCCCATACTTCGGTACTCGCTACATCTACACCATCTATCTCTCCACCCATCTATTATTCATCCCAATCTTCTCAGTCAGCTTCGCTCAAGCTAGCAAGCAAGTAAGCAATTATTGGTGAGAAAGTCAAAATATACGGATTGATCAATCTCAACCATACAATTCGTGGCTTTGGACACCGAAAGCTACTTTCCTTCACCTCTCACATATTTGGTCCTATACCACATTTACACTCCGAAAACGCCTTCATACATCCTCCACCCATTCCCATTTGTGACTCACTTTTTTGTGGCATGGAGTAATGAATCCCCGGGGCTAATCAATCCTATCCCTAGTCTTCGAATACAGTAATTCACACAAGTCTAAGAGACCTGACCACTCAAGATGTCGTTTACACAACCCCGAAGAACTACAAAGACCACATCTACTCCTACTCCCACTGTGACTCCTCCTGCGGATGTGTCACGCCGTTCAACGGTTAATACCACGATGGCTCCCCTTCGCAAAAGTGCTACTTTCCACTCACCCTCCTCTCCTACAAACGAAGTCGAAGAAGGACCTTTTAACCTCTCATCCCTTCAACGTTCGTTATCCAGCCTTGAGTATCATACTGTCGAATCGCACAGGCGTCGGGCTGCCGATGCCATAGAATCATTTGACATAAACGCCGTGGGCAATCAGTCGTCTTCTACGCGAAGTCGACGCTTCCGTGACGAGTCTGACCCTCTTCCTCGGGGTGTCGTGAACGTCGAGAATCCTTCCACCAAATCATACGATACACCATTGATGGAAGGCATCATGCCATCAGAGAACTCTTCTCTCAGGCGTTCATCGCGTCGTCGCACTACGCCTCGATATGCAGACAGTGGTATTGGTTCATCGATTCGGTCATCATCATCATCGGTCAAGAGAGTCTCCACCGATGACGATGATTCCAGATCTACCAAGCCATCAACTGTGACAAGGTCGGCTGATGCTTCATCTACAACCATCAAGCGCCTCCCTAGATTGAGTGCTCGCACGACCCATGGCATCCATAAGCATATCTTGAAGCCACTTCTGGCAAAGAAGTCTTTCAGAGACTTGCATCCTCTCGTCGAAGATTGCCCAAGACGCATTCATCAGAAGGAGATCGTATGTCTTCGTGACCTGGAGAAGACGTTGATTTTTACAGCACCTGTAAGTGAAACCCATCATGACGTTGCTTTGGGAGTTGCTCACTGGTTCTCGCGATTGAAGAAGTACACCAAGAGTGCCGCATTGTATCTCGACTTTTGCCTGGAATCCATTCGGTGCATCCAGGCTACCGTTGAGCTTGTGAATGAACGCGAGCAAGTTCGACCCAACGACCGCCCATACACTAACGGATACTTTGTCGATCTCGTTGAGCAGATTCAGCAGTACGCCGAACAGGTTCGGGAAGCGAAGGAGAAGGAGGAGAAAGGAGAGACTTTGGACGAGATGGATGCTCACCCGTACGTACCCTTTCTTCAGCCCTTGGGGGGTTTGAGGCCTGAAAATTTACTAACCCCTCTGCCATGCAGGTCTGATGAGATCAAGCTTCATGGTGGCCTAACCAGAAATGGTCGACCTGCTGAGCTTGTGCGCATCAACAAAAAGACTGGCAAAGCGGTTTCCATCGCCACGGGCAAACCCGTCGACATGGACGATGATGATAACGCGTCTATGAGATTCAAGCGATCATTGAGTGAGGGAGTTGAAGATGACGAGTCGGTGATGAGATCGATGGCTCGTCGTAAGAAGGATGCCTCTGCGGCTGAGCTTGCTCCTAAATTCTGCCGGGAACCTGGATGCGAAAAATCGTTCAAGCGTCCATGTGATTTGACCAAGCATGAGAAGACCCATTCCCGCCCATGGAAATGCCCCGTTACATCATGCAAGTACCACGAGTATGGCTGGCCAACCGAGAAGGAGATGGACCGACATCAAAACGATAAACACTCGGCCGCTCCTCCCCTCTTCGAGTGTCACTTCAAGCCTTGCCCATATCGATCGAAACGTGAGTCAAATTGCAAGCAGCACATGGAGAAAGCACATGGTTGGGAGTATGTTAGATCAAAGAACAATGGAAAGAACAGACCTGCTGCACCGGCTATCCATCCCCACGGTCTTCCCACTCCACAAGCTACCATCATCCACACTCCAGGATCTGACTCGAACCACGGATCCCCTCTTATTGTTGATGATGAGATGCTTTACGAGAACACCTCGCTGTATACCACAAATCACAGCATAGACTTCTTCCCCCCATTCCCGCCGGAGATGAACATGTTTCAACCACCACAATCTTTGAACATTGAATACTCACCTGTGACAAACAATTCCTACTCCACAGATGGTCAATCGCCATTTGACGCAAACTCACCCTTCAACCCAACATCCGTTCTCGGTGCTCAAGATCAATTCCAAGAGAACATACAGTCTTACTCGCCAAACAACGATGAGTGGGCAGCTTATGAGCAGACTGATCTTTACAGCGCCCCAGCTCAGGTTCAAATCCCCTCCAATCATCACATCTACCAGGAGATGGGTCAAAATCCTATGGTATTCGAAACATCTGGTGTCATGTATCAAGCACAACAACAACAACAACAACAACACCAACACCAACACCAATACCGACAACAGCAGCAGCAGCAACACCATCACCATCAACAACATTCACAGCCCATGACAAACATTTCACCTATCAATAAAGGAAACGCAAAGCTTTATACACCAAAATCTATCCCAGACTTTGATGAAGGCTTTGATGATTTTGTTCCAGGTAACAGCCGCATGGCCACCAATGGTGCTCAGGATTTCCAGCTCTTCTCTGCGCCCCAACAACGACACAGCAGCAACCCTGCTCCACTTTTTGGCGAGATAACTCCTCAAGTACCACTCGGATTCCCAGGCATCCTTCCACAAGATTTGATTGCATTCTATGCTCAAAATGCAGTCAGCCCCGCCACGGTTCCTAGCAACCATCAACCACAAAACCACTATCAACACCATCATCATCAACATCAACAGCAGCAGCAATTCCATCAAAACATGAACATGTCGATGGATTGGTCTTCTGATGAATATGGGTATAGCAGTCATTAAATGGCGTATGAATCATAGATGAAGCCGTCTTCTCATGTTAAACTTTTGAGATGATGCACACCTTGTATTAACATATTTGAAATTTCTGTTATCGTTGGCGTGTCTTTTGTTGGCGTTTTTCCACATCAGTCTTTGCGAAAGTTTTGAGACTTGAGGGGTTTTTCCTCTCGACACTTTTCCTTTCTTGATGAATTGACGAGTAGTGGCTAATGTGCTGGGTGGAAAAGGTGGAATGGGTTGGGTAGGGTTTATTGGTTGGTGGCTGTGGAACATGGATAGATGAATGATTTCTTACATCTCGACTGGTATACCAGTGACTGGGGATATATTTACGACTTTTTTTCTTTTTCTTCATGGTGGAGATGGATCTCGCGTTTTACAGTAGCGGGGTTTGATGGATCATATCGATGGATCTTTGTTTGATATCATTTGATTTGGGAGTTTAATCGATTGAGAGTGGATTGGGAGTGGATTGGGATTTCTATTGGATGGGATCTTATAGGCCGAATGGAATGGGATGCTACGGGGTGTCATTGGATTGAATGGTGGATGGTATATGGATTGATAGGGGGGAGGAGAAGGGATGGGCGGAATAACAGAATTCGAAAAGATTCGAAGAAGAAGGAATAAGATATATGATAGAAATACTTATGATTCCAAAAATGCGAATATTATCATCTTGATATTAATTTGAATGAAGTCTTTTATATATTGTGCTTGTATTGAATAGTAGCCCTAAGCCTTGATACAACAGTGGGTGGGTGCATCATGGCGCTACTCTATTCGAACTGATATATAGGCGTGACACTGTAGAACCGCTCACCATCGCTTGAAGCAATTTAAAACCTCCTCTTCCTCTAGATAGATAGATCAATCGATACATTCGGCTTGGCTTGGCCATGGGGTGGTGAGAGGGAGGCACAATTACGTTTGAACGAACGTCCTATGGGGTATCTCGGCTAGTTAAGGTTAAATCTTTCCTTGCTTGAATCTTTCTCGTGGAGTTACCGTAAGGATTCTTTAAGCGAGCCGAGCGACGTGATGCGATTATGATGGGAAATCTTTGCAGGTTCGAATTCGTCATGTCTTTTGGTTGGGTTGGGTTGGGTTGGGTTTGGTTTGGTTTGATTTGGTTTGATTCACGCCAATTCATCGCCAGAGCATGTCATACATACATTCCTGGCATGTATGAAAGGTAACTAACCAACTAACTGACTGTAGATAGATGATGCGATTCACATCACATCACATCACATCACTGAATTGGATTGGATTCGATTTCATGAATGGAAGAACATCTCCACGCGACCCTGGGTCAGATAGATACGAAGTTGCGAACAAGAAAACGCGTTTGGCGATTCACTTGAGTGCACGCACGCGCGATATATCTCACTACTTCACTCAAGTTCGACGACACATCACGAAGGAAAATGGAGCTGGAAGAAGATTCTAGGTCGATACATCTATCTATCGTTCGGTAGTTCTCGCCGGGGAAGGTCCGGTGAATGGCAAGTAGCCAGCCAGCAAGCCCTTTTACATTTACCCCCGATACCTGGGCCCTCTGTAACTGCTGCCTCTCTCATAGTCATCGTCATAGTCAGAATCCCTCTCCTTCTCCCCCATGATTCTCGATCTTCCATATCTTTCTACATCTCTGTCCCTATCCCTTCCAAACCTACCTCTCCTCTCCCTATTCCTCTCCCTATCCCTTTCACCCTCCCTCCCCACCAACCTATCCACCAACCTATCCACCCTATCCTCAACCATCTCCACCCTCTCCTCCACCCTATCCTCAAACCTATCCATCCTACCCCCCCTCTCACCCCGTTCCCCCAACCTATCAACATCCCTCTCTCTCCTCCCACCCAGCCTCTCCAAAGCCCCATCATCAACCCTCCGACCAGTCAATGGACCATCCAACCCCCTCTCCCTCTGCGACTCCAAACCTTCAATTCTCTTCCCCGTACCCTCTCCTCCTCGACTCCCATCAGCACGTTGCGAGAAACATCGTCCAAGCCCACCATTATTGCTACCCCGCGAACCAGCAAGAAGATCCCCGTATCCACCACCACCACCACCACCACCAAAACCCATCCCCTCCATCCTGCCCTCCCTCCTCCCCTCCTCCCTCTCAGATCTCATCTGCAACCCCCTAATATCTCCCCTAACCCCATCCAACCCCCCACTCAACCTTTCCAATTCCCTTTCCCTCGCAACCTCCCTCTCCCTCTCCAATTCTTTAATCCTTGCTGCGAGAGCCGCCGCCGCCGCCGAACCCCCATTCCTTTGCGTGGGGGTATCCTTCGTATTTTTTGGTGTGGAGGCATGATTCGTATTTGTGGGTGTGGGGGCATGATCCAGATTCGAGCTTGGGGCGGGGGGAAGAGCAGGCGGATGAGAAGACGTCATATCCAACGCCTTGAATCGGTCGCCCAATCGTTGGATCATATCGATATTATGGAAGAGGTCGGAACAACTTGGTCTTCTCTCTCTTTCTCTCTCTCTTTCCCTTTCCCTTTCCCTTTCTCTTACACGTTCTCGCTCTCGTTCTAGACGTCCTCGCTCCTGTTCCAGGCGCTCCCTCTCTTGAAAGTGATACATAGTCTCATAGTAAGGATGAATGGGGACAAGAGTTGGCGCTACCATATAGGTATCTAATCGATAGGGGGGAGGAATCGCATTGGTACGAGTGGTTTGCTCGGGATATCTGTCTTTGGGAGATTGGGGCCGCCCAGACATTTTGCTTTTGGTTGGTCTTTTGCGATTGGAGGAGTAGAAGGCCCGCAAGCACATTGAGTGTGGATTGGTCAAAGGTGTTATGTAACCTTAGATGAAAAATGGTGTTGATGCGGTAGGAGCGTGGTGGTGAATGTTGAGATTCATGGAGTTGAGCTGGTAGATCGATATGCAATGGAAGGAAAGAGGATTGGTGAGAAAATGATGTGACAATCAAAGATATATTTATACATAGTGCAAATGCTGTATGGGTATCTAATTTCAATATACAATATGAGGACCCTGCCATCAATACAAAAGACAAAAACATGTGGAGAACAATGGTGAAGCTGATACTTTACATGCGAGCACGCATGCAGCAACAGCCCATTGGATGTAATGTTTCAGTCTTTGAACCCATTCTCTGCTTTGCAGTTTGACTGACTCTTTCAAAGGGTGCAAACGAATGACTCCTCAACCATGAACCTGGATTTGCATCTTAAATAGTGAGTAAGACATGAATGAATAGGACAAGAAAGACACTTGCAAGCATGGGAAACCGTTAAAAAAATCACTAGTCGTGCCTGTGCTGGCATTGAACGTTGAGTCGGTTTATGCACTTTTCCGATTGGCCAGGTAGCGAGCGACCCCCAAAGCTGTGATCTGGCGAGCCACCCCTGCGCAGCTGGAATATCCCCAAAAATCATCACAGCTTTGCCTGATTTGACCTCTTTTTTGAATCTTGCTGCCAGGCAAATTCCTTTGATTATATTAGTCAAACAATCATAATTCATTGTTGAGGAATTACTTACCAATGTCTTCTGTGCACCCGCCTCGATAATAACATTTACAATTACCGGTACACTCGCCCTGAAGCCCTCCTCTGTAGCTGTCACAAGTTCATCAGGAGTACGAACGAGATAACCCTTTCCACCACACATCTCCGCAACTTTCTCATAGCCAACTTCCCATCCTAAACTCGTACTTCGCAGGCCTCCCTTTGAGCCTGCTTCACTATTCTTTTGCAATTTCAACCATGCATCGGAACTTTCGCTATCGCCTTGATACACCCCACCATTATTTATAACAAAGATAAGGATATCCATTCCATACCGCGCCATCGTTTCAACTTCTGCCAATGAGAATCCGAAAGCAGAATCGCCTTCTAAGCAAACAACCTTTTTGGGGGAAGAGTTTGGTCCGCTTTGTGCCTCTCGGGAAGGAAAATTATACGCGCAATGAGCTGCAATAGCATATCCCAGACCAACGCCCATCGTTGCATGCGTGCCAGCATCAAGACGCAAGCGTGGATGTTCCACAGGAAATGCACTGCGTGAGATATCCATTGTGTTCGCGCCTTCAGACACATAAACTACACCACCATCTCTGGGCGGTGATAGTTTATGAATGGTTTCTTTAATTACATCGAATACTTTACCATATGTCATCGGGATTTTATCCACTTTCGCAGATTGGGCGGCGGTAGCTTCGTTTTTGCTTGCACTTGCTTTTAGCTTTTTCACGTATGCTGAATATGTGTCGTATTTCCAACCGTAAAGAGCATCAGTTATCTGTCTGGTGACGATATTGATATCACCAATAATGCCAAGTTCAGCATCACCACTATTCTTTCCAATTTCTTCGGCTGAAATATCAACTTGAATAATTTTAACACCCGCATTGTATTTTGGTGCCTCGCCGTAATGAAGTATCCAGTTAAGTCTAGCACCGAGAACCAGAATGATATCAGCGCCTTTGAGTGCTGCGGATCTAGAAGCTGCGGTATTGGACGGATGAGAGTCAGGCAAGACTCCCTTCCCCATTGGAGTTGGTAAGAAAGGGATATTGGTCTGGTTAATCAATTGCCGTATTGTAGACTCAGCTTGCGCGTATGCAGCACCTTTTCCAACAATGACCAGTGGCGCCTTTGCCGACTTGATTAGTTTTGCAATCTTTTCTATAGTTTCCGGATCTCCTGCTGCCCGTGGTGCAGACGTCACTATCTGTGTTGACGTGTGTTCTCCTTCTCCTTGTATAGCATCTGCCGGCAAATCAATAAAACCAGTTCCGGGCCGTCCATACCATGATGTTCTATAAGCTGTCGTGATTGAATGTGGTATAGAGTCGAGGTTCGATCGTATTGCAATCTTCGTATGCGGATTCAAAAGAGATATGGCATCCAGCTCTTGAAAAGCTCCCTTGGTAACCAAATGTGTTTCGCTCGAGCCTGCGAGTAGAAGCATTGGGAAAGCGTTGGCAGATGAATTGCCTATACCTGCCATTGCATGAAGAACTCCAGGACCACCGACAACAAGGCAAACTCCAGGTCGTCCTGTCAAATATCCATATGCAGTGGCGGCATAACTTGCAGCTTGTTCATTTCGAAATGCGATGAATCGAATCCCTAAAGCAATTGCTTCCTCGGCGATTTGGACTACCGGTATACCTACCAGACCAAATATAACCTCAACTCCGAGATCTTTCAGAGTATGAGCTATCAATTGAGCTCCCGTGTAGGATTTCATCGTTTGTTGTTGTGTGAAGATATTGAGTGATCGAGATTCTCCTCTCACCTCGGGATATGTATGCGCGCGACTCTTATCGACATGCCGATAAGCTTGACTTCTGAAACAAGAACAATATGAACCTCCAACCATAAATCAATCAACGATAAAACGCGAAAGTGCTGAGCTTCTTCCTCGCCTTCATTCATCTCTTTCGCAGTCTGTTCTACAACACAATACATTCCAGATTTCAGCCTTTGGCAGCTACAAATATGGCTTCGTCTTCTACTTCTACTTCTGCATCTTATTCTACTGATCCTGCTCTCTACTTGTACACTTCGTTGACGTCCGGTTCATCGCACATTGTCACCGCTACGTCGAGATTAGAGACCATCTTGAAAGCAAACAGAATCCCTTTCAAAGCCCTTGATATTGCGACCGATGAAAAGGCACGAATGCTATGGGGCCGCAGAGCTGGGAAAGATGAATCAGGGCGTGCGAGGAAGATCCCAGGTTTAGTCCAAGAGGGGCTGGTTCTTGGTGTAAGTTGAACTGCATACCGCAGAGAATCAGCTAACATTATTAGGACCTCGTTGAAGTTGAGGATTGGAATGAGTACGGGGAATTAAAGCAACGTATTAAGATTGTGCCTGTATCGGGACCTGGTGCAAATCCAGCCATCCAAGCAAAAGCCCCAACAAATACCCAAGAGAATAAGAAACCGGCTGCACCTCCTGCATCGATCTCCAAACCCGTCGAATCAAAGCCTTCTGGAGGTGCCGAAGCGACCATCACATTAGCAATGCGACAAGCAACTCAGGAGGCAGCACAAAAGGCAAAGGAAATGAAGAAGAAGGCAGCAGAAGCGTTGGCCAATACTACCAAATCCGAACCTAAGGAAGCACCAGAACCAGCCATTGTACCAATTGCGGCCACTCCCAACGAGAGGCACACTTTTGAAACAATCACCATACTACAAAATTCCAACAACTCAACCTGGAGCGCCGAGCCATATTCCGAATCAAGGGCTTCTCGCACAGAATCCACACCTCTAGCGGATGAGATACCTGGGGAAGGTGAAGGCAAATAATCAGGTTTGGATCAGACGTAAGGATTGATTGGATTTTATACTTGCTGCATACTAGATCTGCAATACCAACCGTTTTATCTAATATATTCCATGGTTCTATCTCTCCAAGGTCATCATTTCCTAAGCGTGACTAAGCGACATACGCTTGTAGTAGCTTTGTCCCCCTTTTCTTTCAATTGAGACATTGTTTTCGAGGATTGGAGTACTGTGTATTATTTACGTGAGTAGTCTCATGCGTCTTGAACGGCAAAAGGTTTCTGCATGCTGCGAATCAGTTTTGAGGACTGTTGAGGATCATTGTCATGGCGAACTATAGTCACTTCATATTCGCCGAGTTTAAAATGCCCTTGGTCTTGAATAAAGGAATACATTTCTTATTACGATTGTTTTGTTCCATTCGAGTCGACCTCCTTTCTTATTCATGTGCATCTTTGTTCGAGTCCGTTTCCGGTTGTTATACTCCGTATCATCAAAGGATAATATATCTTGCGGCAGTTTCTAAAGTCATTGATGTTTCGCAAAATATCGTGGAAACCAAACGCAGGTTACAAACACCTCAAGTCCTCGATATGCTTATAGAATGGTTACAACGGGCTATCTCGCCTTTCACCTCCCCAATCCCCTCCCCAACTCTCAGTCGATTTCATGAGGAGACCATTACGAGACCCGAAAAAACCTTCAAACGCAGAAGTCTGAAGTACGGAGTCGAATTGGAATATGTTTTGGCGTTCCATGAGCTAGAACTAGATCTTACAGACTACGATGGGGGAGGCCCTAACCATGGAATCGAGAAAATTGTCCCATTAGCCGTTCGTCGCGAGGAATCGTGGAGTCCAGCGGTCACTGGGCATCTCGATAGATCTTCCAGTATCCTATATAATAGTTGGGGCATTCGTCAAAACAACGCTCAGGATGACGGTAATATGAAGCATATGGCCAACGTGAGGCCCTATCACCTCGAGCCACAATCAATCGTATTACGTAAATTGAACGAGAAGGCTTCACTGGTCAGAAACAAGGTCACACATAGAAGAGAGCAAAGGATAAAAGATAAGGTCGATGGGGCTTACGATAATTGGATCGTTTCGACAGATAGAACAGTCGTCGGTCGAGGTTCTGCCAATCTCTCCAAATGGTTGCCACGTCTCGACAGCCGCCATACTTCGAAACGCTGGGATTCTTATGGCATTGAAGTGATATCTCGAGTTCTTAGCAGCAACAGCATTCGAGATAGGGTTGAGCTCGAACAAGTAGTCAATGCACTCAAAGGAAGAGGGGATGAACTATATGAAGGCTTCATCACAAATCAATGTGCCTTGCAGGTCCACGTTCAAGCCCCCAGTTTGGAAGCCCTGAAAGAATTGGCGGTCATTCTGTTAATCTACGAAGACGAGATCTCAAGATTACACCCTAAATGTCGTCGTCCAGGTCATCGCGTTGCAAGGAGCAACATTATTAGTAATCGCATGTTGACATTCTTAACCCCCAATTTTATTCCATTTTTGGGCAATCTGCAAACAGTATGGGACGAACCTACCGAGACATCTCTCTTTAGACGACTCAGAACAATTCAGCAGATTCGTGATGAGATTGGCCAGCTACAAGACGAAAAAAAGCTTGCTGAATACATGTGTTTTCCCGGGACACAAAGAACCAGAGTCGTAAATTTTAGACATTTGAGGAGTTCAGCACATCCCCAAACCATTGAGTTTCGACAAGCCCATGGTTCACTTGAGATAGATGATGTCACTCATTGGGTCGATTTCTGCCTGGGGCTGGTACAGCTTGCGGAATACTATGTTCACAATCCTGATGCTAAAATTAAGAATTGGGATGAATATACCAATGAGCATGAAAAAAAGCTTGATATCTTCCAACTGTTGGGGGAATTGAGACTAAATCGTAAGAGTATGAAGTATTGGCGAAGTAGAGTTGCTAAATATATGACCGGGAATGACGAGGACGAGCGAAGTGATATTGAGGATATCCCCTCGGAAAAGAAACGTAAGACGTCTTCCAAGACTCCTGGTGGCTTAGGTAGACCGCCTGGCGCCCCCGGTGAAGAACCACCTACACCACCACCTCTTGTGGGGTTGGAGGTTAAACCACCGCTGCCAACACCCCTACCGAAGACATCACCTAAGAAATCAATCTTCCCCCCCGTGCCACCACTGCACCCCCCCCCCAATGCTGTCGAGCCTCCGCCAAAAGCTCCAGTTCCACCTGGAAAACCCGAGCTTTCAAGAAGTCAAATGAGGTTACTGAACGCATTGGAACAGTCTCAGGCAAAGCTCGGTATCGATAAACCATTTTTTGACGTTGATGCTGATGAAGGGTCCACAGTTCCTCCACTACCTCCGGCTTTGTCCCCAGATAAGCTTGGAAAGATGTCTAATCTTACTTCTTCGATATTTGATAGTGCTTTCCTGGGAAGTCTTCAACTTAAAATGCCCAAACCAGCAACCAACAATTCTCCTGATAGGAAAAAATCCGAAGACTTCTTTAGAAAGCCAAAACCAAAACCAAAAGCCACCGATTATTTTGATCAGGCAGCACCTGAATATTTCTATAAAAAACACAGTTCTGCATTAGACACCTCCAAAGGAGAACGAATAGCGGATACTGCCAGCCATCCAAAAGTCCAGTTCCCGGGACCAGAATCAAAATCATCAGAGAAGTCAGGGGAAGAGCCACCTGGCGATTGGGAAGACAACTATTTCGATACCGATGGAGAAATTAGGTCTGAGATATTTTCCGGGAACATTGATGTAGATTCTTTCCACCCCCCAAAAGCAACCCCAACGGTTGAGTATCCTGAGTTGTCACCTGTCGAGGAGAATGAAGAAGATTTTCATCTTCTCGGTACCCAGGCTCCTGGCGAAACTGGATGGGACGACGAACATGGAAATGAAGACTCTGATACAGAAGTTCACCCACACTTTCTTCAAGGTGTATCCTCTCACGTTAAACCCAAACCTGCAATAAATGGTAACGCTTCAAAAGGCAAGACTATATTTACGGTTCATGCTAAATCTGCTTTGGAAGATGTATCTGTGTTCGATGATTGGGTGCCACCGGGTCGTATTCCCGTCACGACTGTAAGTATCTTTACGTTTAAAATCGAGAGATGAGTCTTTGTTGACCTATAATCAGGCCCCTATAGATATCTCGAGCTTTTTTGACGTACCGGCAACTGGTACTTCTGACAGCCTTGCGGGGGATAAAAGAAAAAGACCCGAAGATGATCTTCCAGATGCAGATAAGAAGGATGCCAAAAAACAGAAGATCACCCTTAACAAACGTGCCCCTACCCAGCTGGGCTCTAAGCCCATAGGCGTATATAATATAGAGGATATCATCGAATTATTGAAGACGTGGAACAGCTTATCCAAAGAGGACTTTGAGGAGCGGGTGACGGAATTGTATCTTGATACTCCGGAAAACATGGATATTGTGTCGCAGGCCATTTCCGAACATGCAAAGCATCATCGGGTGCTGCTGCCCGATCATGTACCGGGACATAGTCTGCCCGGAGATGAGACGATTGTTAAAAAAATCCAGGACGAGTGGGGTGGTGGTGGTGTTTCTGATCCAAGTGCGGACGCGGCGTCAGCTAGGGCGATGGATGAGCAGCATATGGACCCAGATTTAGCAGCGGACCATGCCTTTGCGATACAGCTATTGAAAGATGAGGAGTCGGAACTCACTCTTGCAGCAGGGTCCGAAAATGTCGGCCAAGAATTGAAAGTCCACCACCCACCCCTCACCAAGTTTGGGTTAGAAGAGCTGGATCTGCTCCACCCCGGCACTCCCCAGGCTCGACTCCGGATCAAAAATTTCAACATGCGAGAATGGGAGACTATCAATACGCCCGTCACCATTTCGGGCCGATTTGGCCAATGCGGTGCGGCAGCCGTGGTGCTCGCTCTTCGTCAGCAGTATCCTCACGAACCATGGACGCAAGGCCTGACTCCCGAAGAATTTTTGGCCACATGGGTGGACTCGGTTCCGCTTACCGGGGACCAACACCGGACCAAATATTTCGACGAAGAACAGCTCGATAATGCCGTGCAGAGACTGACAAATGGCGGACTTCACATTGCGGTCGTTCATCACGGCTTGGAAACTTCAGGCGTGGATGCGGAAAGTTGCCTTCTTACCGCAAATGGGGAGCCGGCTCGGTACCTGTATTTGCACTTGACGCATGCGGCATTCCCTCAGAAAGCAGGAGTCACGCCTTACCAGCATTGGGAAGCAATGAAGAGAAAAGCAGGCGAGAGAGAGCACGAATAGTGATTGGGGAAAAAAGAGAGCTCTTGAAAAGCTACCGCATCTTTTTAGCCTAGCCGCTTTTGTTTGCTTTCTTTGAATTTTTAGAAAGTAAGTATAAGTGTACGGGTATATAATCTGAAATCTATGTATTGGCACACTGCAGAATTCGATCTTATTATGGTATGCAAGTGATTGATTATATGTCTCTACCCTTAATGAATGGGGGGAATTCAGAACAACTTTTGGAACGAACATTCAATTCCAATCTGACCCATAAGACGATAATGCAACGTTAAATATATATATAACGGTATAAACAGAAACATTGTATTGATAAGTTATCATATCCTAACCTTTCAGCGGAGTTCCTTCCTCATGATCAAATACCATCTTAGCCTTTCATCACTCATCACATATTCTCAAAATCACATCTGTAAAACGAAATACAAAAGTTCACACAGCAGATGCTTATATTATTCAACAACACAATATTCATGAAGACACATGCAAAGTTTCCAAATCGATTATATTTGATGTGATGAGACCTAGATACATACATGCTTATGGCCGCACAAGCCTCCCTCCCTACAATCACCACGGATACATAACTTAAGATCGCACGATACCACACACAGGATGAGCGAGATATTGCCAACACATAAACGTAAGAGAGCTAGCTGGATGATGTGCGATGCTGCGGTTATTGGGGGGAGGGGGAGGAGCGAGACCGTGATGTTCGGCACGTGCTCTTTGTTCAAGCGTGCCACGCGTTCCAGGCCCGCGAGATTTTCGATCTGGCCGCAGCGATCAACCGACGCGCACCGACGAAATTGGAACGCGACGACGCTTTGTTTGGAATCGGTATGTCAATTGGGCGGCTACGAACAATATCTCTGGTATTTCGAGAGACGTTAGCGGGGATATCCTGAGACATTGCCTCCTTGATGTCCCTCGCTATTTGAGCTTGCACGGCAGGAACACTGATCGGTTTTCCTCTGCTATGTGCAAGGGCAAATCCTAGAGCTAGAGGCTGTCTTGCTGGACATCTGACAAGCTTGAGTCGGGAGTTCTCATATTTTTCACCATCTAGGAATGGAGTTATGCTTTCCAAGGATGGAAATGATGATGATGATGGTGAGGTGGACAAGGAAGAGGTTGGGGAAGCATTGAGATCGTTCTCGGCTTTCCGTTGTTCTTCTTCCCGTCGTTCTTCTTCCCGTTTGGCTTCTTCCCGTTTGGCCTTTTCCCGTTTGAAGCGTGCTTCCAATTCCAGCTCGTGCTGTAACTCTTTCCGTTGAACGTATCCTAACGAAAATGCCGTGTCCCTCGAAAAAAATCCCGGCTCCATCAACTGCCTTCGGGCTTCGGGCTCGATGACTCGTCTGACGTATATCGGCGAGATATTACAGAGGGCGGGTGAAAGGTAGCTGCCCGGTCTTGCTGTCCACTCTGGATGTGTTGGGTTGCGAAGGACGGCAAGATGTGCTGTTGGTTCGGGGCGTGGTGGTGGGGTTGTCAGCTTGATCATTGGTACCTTCTTTTTCCTAGCAAATCCCCTCACTCTTTTATAACCCATAAAGGCGGCATTCATCCAAATAGAACCACGGTGATGGCACACAATGGAATTGGCTGTGCAAAGGCAGTCGACGGTTGGTATTTTGACAACCCTGCTTCGACCCGAATGGGGGCAGGGACCCGAATGGGAGCAGGCTGACATGACGAGCAATTGGGTCGAGTGTCAGACAAAAGTGTAGGACTATAGAGCGTGGCAATTGGGTAATGATGTTGTATGCAGAAGTATTTGTAGTAAGAGACCAGGGAAAAAAGAATTGTGACAATAGGCACGCATACTTTAGCTAATGGACTACGAGCCAACAAGCGCCAGATTAGGACAGGTATAAATCATGTACTACCTAGACTTACGTCGCAGAAAATGATATTGTTCTTTCATGGACCAAGCGCTGAGGGATTAGTCCTAAGTAGTGGTACTATTTACGAATGTTCCGGAGACAAGTTTGAGCCAAAACGGATGACTCGAGGGTGGACGTTGAACTATCAACGGGAACCAACAGAACTAACGAATATATTACCTCAAACCACCTAGTCATGATGTCGCATGACCTGTAAATTGCATTGTATTTGAACGGAGATTTGTAGATATTAGATATCTTGATTAGAGAAAAGCCCTGTAACTTTAAGTTGAATCTTTGGATAAAGCGAAGGGAGGATGGAGAATTCACGGAACAAATCACAAAATTAGCAGCAGAAATACTTTTTAGATAGATATCTATCCATTCTTCTAGCCATCTGTGCCATTGAGTTCACCCATGTTCATGCCATCATGACGCTGATGGGCTTTTCTCAACCCGCCATAGTCAGAGCGTTGAAAAAACATTGAGATTGGTCATATCTAGATAGTCACAATAGTCGGCAGAGGTCCTGAGCTTCATCTCAGAAAAATCCGAAAGGTAAGACCGAAATTTGCGGGAAATAGTTCAAGGCTTGTTTTGAGTCTTTTTGGATTGAACTTCCATATTCATGAGGCTTGCAAGCAGCTAAACAACACTTAATCAGGTGGCTCTATGGATCAGTCAGGAAACTCACCCAAGATAATCCTCTTTGATACTTCCAATGGCGAACATGGCTCCTACTTCAGGTCTTGTACCGATTATTTTTACACGTACGTGAGTACCTGGTTCAATGACAGAGTCCTCATTGTTTGTGAATTGGGGTGGTGTTGCATTTGCGTCGAATTTAATATCACGGGGAATAAGCTGTAATGAATCAGTAATAAGTATCTTTCACATATAAACGATATTAGACAGGACTTACATGCGCAGATACAAAGAGAGGTAGAGGACCAGCATCAGCGAAAAACCCCACAGCATTGACCGAGGTTACAATGGCATCGACCTACAAAAATTCATGAGAAATTGACAAAAAAGCATCACATGTTCCGAGCCCTTACAGTCTCACCCTTGAAGGGTCTCCAAACTACAGCGCGATATCCAACTGTGAATTCCGCCAATCCACTCCCTGGAAGAATTCTTCCTTCAGAAATATTGAAGGTGTCCATAATTGTGATAATGTAGTAGAGGCCAGTACAGGTTCCTTCTACATCTTTCAGTAACTTCCCAGTCACCAGCTCATGCATATTGCGACCAAAGTATGATGGATGCAGGGTGACCTGACGCTCAAGATTGTAGAGGAAAAACATTGTTATTGGTGGGTAGTGAAAGAGATAGCGAGTTTGATAGAATGTTAGAATTGTAGAATCAATGCTTTTCCTCAGAGATCAAAGGTGTCTCTTGTGATCCTGATATACCCGTACCAATCTTCTTTGTAGAAAAGGTATAATACGGTTGAGAGGGTAAAAGCTCGAGAGAGAGGCTGTAAAGAAGGCGGGATTTGGTAATATTGTCAACCAAGACAATCAATCCTATCGTCCTCGAACGTTTTCCTCCCTAAATTTCAACTTCCAGCTTGCTCGAGCTCGCAAGTTATCCAACCAACCCCATATAGATATCGGAACTCTTCTGGATCGCAAACTCGGTCTAGAGGTCGCAGTATGATATCAGAATGTGCCAAGTCAATCTGAGTATTCTGCGACTATTAGTCTTCTTTGTTTTTGCGTCAAAGGTCTGTGAAAGGCGGAATTAGTTCTCTTTCAACCTACATTGTTTGAAAATGAATGAAATTGCAAAGACGTGACGCTTTGGCAGGTCCCTGGAAGACGTTACAGAGAATGCGCAAAGGTTTGTCGATGCTGTGGTTGGGAATGGTTATTAGTTGTTGATGATTATAATTATTTGAGACGAGGTCGGAACAATGACGCTGGCGAGTTTTTGGATTTGAGTCACGTGATAGTATGAGATATATCTCAGGACGTGTGCGTAGATTGAGGCATTAATGTTCGTGAGATTGATGACTAATATGCCACCCCGAAAGGCAGAAAATTGATATTCCGAGGTTGACAAAGTTCAAACACAAATGCTTCCAACAGGTTCCTTCCAGCTGATATTCAATCCACCTCAAAGCAACCTGCTTGAATAGGCGCTTTTGACCGAGTCGATTTGATGTTATTGATTATCTTCATCAACTTCCTTGCCTTCCCTCTCTTTCATCCTGCATTTAATCCAAGAGCCTCTTTTTCTCCATATCAATGAGTGAATGAGGGATGATTGCGCGGCAACTTTGAATCTCCAACTGAAGCTCTCAATTGTCCTCTATTTGCCTCTTTATTCCTCAACATCGCAGATACACACCCTCTCCTCCAATAATGTCTCTCAACCTCGAGAAACAACTTACCTTTGTATGTCAAGCTGGTTTATTGCGACTCACAAGGAAAAAGACTCATCTTGAATATAGTACGGGGCCTACCATCACAACCCCACCAATGTCTTCATTCATATGACATGTGTGCCATTAATTCTGGCTACCAGTCTTTTCCTCGTATGAACTCCTCACCCTGCGATTATACAAATGTGGCGGACGGGCATGCTGACAAGTTACCACCAGTGCTCCAACAGTCCTACATTAATACCGCTACCATCATGGCTCACTGTTCCGAATTTGCCCCTAAATTTCAGCACGATCGGATCGATCTTGTATAGCGGTTTTTATATCCTCCTCGAACCTGTCGCAGGAAGCATTCTTCTCCCATTCATCATTGGATGGACCGCATTCTCGAATCATGTCCTTACTACATCCTCAAATACTGCTCTGGCAAACCAAATCGCTGCTGCCGTATTCTTTCTCTCATGGATCATGCAATTCATTGGACATGGTGCTTTTGAAAAGCGAGCTCCCGCGTTGCTCGACAACCTCGTACAAGCACTAGTCTTGGCACCTTTTTTCGTCTTCATGGAGTTGTTATTTATCTTTGGGTACAGGCCCGAATTACAGAAACGGATCGATGTTGCGGTTGAGAAGGAAATTGCGAAATTCAAAGCCCAAAGATCCAATGGTGCCACCAAGAATGGCAAGGCCAACTGACGTATGACCTACAGTCGCAATGTGTCACAGACAATCAATTTGCTTGAAGTACAATGGGGAGGGGCAGGAAAAGGGGATGACTGCGATGGTGAAGGTTGCCAGTCCATTGAAAGGCGAACAGAACTCGTCTTGCATTGGTGCATTGGCACTAAACTTCAGAACAGGGTTTGCAGGAGGTAAAGTCAATCCAGAAGAATAGACCACTCAGTGAAGTTATTTTGAGGTGCGAGGAGTTTTCTACTTTCTTTGGTTCATTGTAAATTCGCCAGCGATTTTTGATATTCAGAGAATACCATGGTTTAGTCCCTCGAATATCTTCAAATTTCCATCTCCATGTCCATTGTAGGAGAAAAGCATGCAACCCCATTTCTCGTCTCCAGAAATGCGCCATTCAATAATACAAATACACGAACCGGCTCTAGCTCAATCAACATATACCTTGATACCGTCTCACCCCTTCATACATTCCTTGCACATGTTTTTATTATTATTATTGTTGTTGTTGTTGTTGTTGTTACTATTAGTAGTAGTTGTAGTTGCAATTTGATCAGTCTTTCAATTAAAATTTCCATGTTGAATTATTAAATTTATCCCCCATCAACGCCTGCAAAGCATGGAACAATGGAAATTCATCTTCTGCTTCTTCTCTACATCTGTTGTTGCCAGCACTCCAACTCATTATCAACTTCGACTTCAAGCCTTGACATCTCCCTTTCCACCTTGGCCGCTCTCTCTCTCGTCTTTGGTCTGTGTGCATTCGATGGCCAACGGCTGCTGATTGGCGACACTGGCGATGCATCCCCCATGGAGTCTCTCGGACTTGTCATCGACGAAACCTTGGACACTTCCGAATCTCTCCTTGAGGCTGGAGCTTCCTTCCAAGATTCGTATCTCACAGGTGCGTGTCGGGGCAATGCTCTGGTCTTGATTGCCATTTTCTGCGGGGGTAGAGGAAGTGGCTTGTTTGGCGCTGGATACGTACCGTGGTTGGTTCGCACTTGGTTGTCCCATCGATTGATGTCAATGCCCCCATCCAAGTAGCTTGGGACTGGGGGTCTGGGCAAAGATGATAGATGGTTTCCTGGAACTGAGATGAATTGCGAAACAAGTTCTGGTGGAATTCTGTTGCACTCTTCGGGTTGAGATTGCTCCCATCCGTAGGAATTTGCTGCTTGTGTTGCGGCTTGTCTTGCTGCTGCTGTGCCGATTGTCATGTGCTTTAATCCCCCGGGTGGGACTTGAACGCTGAATGAGGTACCCTTGCGAGATGACCCACGCTGCGGAGCTGGGGGTAAAGAGCATTCGGGCGAAGCATGCCAGAATGATCGCCCAAACTCACAACAGAATCCTTCGTTCGCTGATCTGTCGACAGGATCGTGACCCTCCATGATGCACTTGTTGCATCTGAACTTGGTGCGTCTGTCCTCCATGTGTCTGTAAGCTAGTCGTTGTCGTCTTCGCTCTTCGTCTTGTTCTTGGGCAATTTGACAACGAATAATCTCTCTCTCTCGTTCCTGTTGCTGGGCATTCAAACGAGCTTGTCGGTCTTGACAACCCTGACACAAGCCAGGGATGTTGTCAACCAAAGGAATTCCTTTGCACGAGAAATCGAGATCCCCTTTATCTGCTTCATTGTCAGATAGTTCAACTTGTTCTGCAGCGCTGCAGAGGAAAGATCTCCAACTGCTGCGACGTGACGAACGAGAGGAAGTTGATTTTCTCTTCTCGGTTGTCTCGCTCCCAAAGACTTGAATGGGGATTACCTGGGTCTTTACAAAAACATGTTCACACTCTCCGTAAACCACCTGAATCTCAACTGGTGTGAATGATATTCTTGAAGACATGATGTGTTTTTATGTAGTTGGTGTTTGCTTGTTGATTTTGTGTATGTTTTGTAAATAAGATATTCGATATTGATGGATTTGTGCTGTGAGAATGGTTTTTATGAGACTTACAATGGGTATTGTTGTCCGAGTTAAATAGCTTTTTCAGCTCATTGTTCAGTCATTGAACAATCTTGACAAAGAACTTGTTCATATCAACAAATTTCCTTGTGTGAGACTTATTTCTTTGTTCCAAACATGCAACTCAAAGAACAGAATCTAAAAGGTGTTGGCTGTAGCTTAGAGTTATTCAGAACTATGTTCAATGATCTCGTGGATTATGAGGGTACAAATCAAGAACACTTCAGTTCCAAATCAGCATCAACACAGCATTGATACTACTGCTCCCACGAACTTTCAACACCGAAAGTACAAGAACGTTTTGAACAATGCCATTAAATCCCAGAACAATCCCTCTCATAGGACTTTAAAAAGGTCTTGGCCTTCCCGGAAAGAAAGATATCGGGAAAAACCACCAATCGAACAACAAACCACAAAAGCCAACCCAACCGCCACATAACGAAGCAACCATGCCTTCTCCAAAAAGAAAGATTTTGTACACATGCAGGCACGAGATCTCCGACCCCAGATTCCAGTCACCAAAAAAGCCCTCAATTTTGAAGCGAATCAAGAGAGCCCTCTCTTTCCCAGATACCATCCGGACACCCTCTCAGCAGTTGTGTCCATACTGCCAAAGACTCGATGATGAAAGTCAAGAACTAAAGGCAGCAGAACAGCGAGAAAGATACGCCGCTCCACCGCGGTTTCAAACAAGCCCCGCACAGGGATCAGCAGCCGTCCCAAACCGGTGCAGCAGCACCCTGTTGGGAAGGACTACACGTGCGAGTGATTACCTTGATGATCCAGCCGCACCACGCAACCCGTACCGTGACACAAAAATGCAAATAATCCGCAATCAATATGAGGGGAGTTGTCCCAACATGTCTGAACGGGTTGTTGAAGGCCTTGCGAACGAGAAGCCTGGCGATCGGATCGCACGTCTGAATAAGATGCGCGAGGTCCAAGCGGACTGGAATAGAATGGAAGCGAGAAGAGGTAAGGAACCACCGAAGACCTGGGAGGACATGTTCGGTCCCAGACCTTCAAGAGTCCCAGGCTCGGCATCTCGCGCGCAATCACAAGACCTTGATGTCTCGCCACCCGGAACCTCAGTGGATGAAGATACGGAGGAAGAAGTAAGCCTGGCAGTGAAACAGGAGATGGCGAAACAGCAGAAAGCCGAGAAGGCTGAGCGGGCGAGAAAGCGGGCAGCGATGGTTGTGGAAAGGTGAACAAACACCCCATTTTCTTTTGTGATTCCCCTGCACTAGGAATGACTTACTGAGCCAGGATTGACGGTGACGACCTTTGGATAGAGATGTCAGGGCCGACTCGATATTGCACTTGTTTGTTGCCCTTATTGCATTTGCTGCACCCATTTTCCTTATTGCACTCGTTGCACTTATTGCACTTAGAATAGTTCAAGGTAGGCCAAGAGTAAGTAAAATGTTATTATTTCCATAACTGAAAATCAATTCGCACGCGATTTTACCCATGCAAGGATCTTCTTTTGTCTAGTCCCTGAGCACGCCACGACAGTGTATTATTTGAGATGCAGCATTATTCTTGCAGCCGGCGTACTTGTATGTAAGTCGCTTTAACAATACATAATATCATTTATAGTCACTTCTAGCTGTAGCTATAGTTATAGGTTTTCAAAATAACAAAGAGACTAGCTACCCAGTATGAAAATTTCCCTGAAATATACCGTCTAAAATGCCAGAAACACAGATTGTGATGTTTATGCCATAAAATAGCTCAATGAAGAAGGTCAATAGGAATCCTTAGAATTAACTACTGAAGAGCCTGCAGGGCTCTCAGGAGGCTATATGGCTATTCTACAACTAAGCTAGCGATCACTACCAATTGGAATCGTGCAGCGCAGGGCGCTGCCGAATATCTATTATGCCGGTCGGCACGATGTTACGCAATCGTGACACAGATGCCCTTTAATGCCTGTACATGTATTGCAGATAAAATTTGCAATGAACAGATCTCAGATCAGAGATAATACATCCACATATTACACATATAAGGCCTTCTCTTTCTTGATTGCTATGTCAATGTCAGTAACAGTGTGGCCTGTCTAACTATTATGCACTCATCACTCCCCGCCAAGAAGGTTGTGAAAGATGGCTATATCACGTGATTATCCCCTGAGTCTAGCGAAAATATACAAATGTGTAAAATGTGAATCTAGTTCAAGAGCGCACTTGTCCATAGAAACTATACATTCCACATTCTGAACCAGTAGAATAGTTCTTACAACAGTTGAGGGCTCCCAATTAGCTTCGTATTAGACTATATCAGTTGATGAGACGCAAGTCGAACTTTACAAACAGAGTAAACTAAATTTAGTATAGAAACCCAGCCTTCCCAGCCCTTAGTGAACTGGACACACACTGAACAGTCGCTCGTCATAGTTTCCTATTAGTTGTGGTTGAAGCATAGATTCACTCCATTAACTGAACAATACCAAAAGCTACGAGAACAATTCCTCAGAAGAACTATAAATACGTTCTGGTTTCCAGCTAAGATACTCTTTCTTTTCTTTCCTCACCATCAGCCTACCTAACACACAATATTCTACACACTCTTACAGCAACGCCATATCTAAGAAGTCGTAGAAATTACAAGTTAGCAACAGACAAACTGAGCAAACACACAAGAACCCCACCCTCGACCGACAAGATGGTACAAAACTACCTCGTCTATGAGTGTGGACACGAAGAACCTGAAGTTCCCTCCATGCCCATGAAATTCAAGAGAGCCTTGAGCTCCAAAAAACAGCAGTCCAAAGACATCCCAGCCGAGGGGCAGTGTGAGAAGTGCAAACTCGACGAGGCAGCGGACAGAGAAGCCAGAAAAGCACACTATGATCAGGCTTGGGTCGACCAGATAGCAAGATCTCAAAAAGCCGAACAGGCGTCCTGTGCAAGAAGATTGGAAGATATGGTGGAGGCCGATCTATTAGCTCGAGAGATGGGCACGAGCGCTGAATCTGTAGCTCAAGAGATCGGTATGACAACCGAAGGACCAATCAAACGTCGAAAGCGCCGAACTAACACTTTGAGAAGCCAGCTAACTTGAACTCAACAGACTTTGTAAACAGAAATTCCCAGCCGGGGAGGGGGGGGACTTTAGAGGTAAGTTAGAAGAAAGAGTAGCAACAATACAACGGAACGGTGTTTGGATACAGACAATAGGCCTTATCTTACTATATCAATAGATCAAATGTACCAAGGAAAGTAAACACCAATAATTGAACCTTCATGCTGCTGCTTATTGTGCTATGTGAAAATGACTAATATGGATCCAATCAAGACTGAAGTCGAAGTGGGATTTAAAGACCCCCCAAACCTCTTGAATAATTTGATGGTAAATTAACGCGGAAGTGATGATTTTGCGATGCTATCAGTATTATCACCTGCGCTATGTGAGCGTTGAATAGTTCTTAACTTATAGGGGCTATATATACTTAGAGTTGGGTTATATCCCATTAAATAACCAGAGACAGAGAGAGAGAGAGAGAGAGAGAGAGAGAGAGATCGTGTAGTATTTGTAGCAATCATTGAAATAGTATATAATATAACTAGCTCACGAGACTAGTAGCACTAGGTGCCTGTGTACTCTAGTCGTACTAGCTCACTGGCCGATTATCAATACGCTGTAATTAGTATTCTTCATAGCACTATCTTCTTTTCAGACTTGAATAAATGATATTCAGCTGTACCATAATAGTAGTATACACAAATTAGTATTTTAATGACTGATATGATATTAAGATCATTTATACCACGTTTTATAATACTCTAATACATATTAACTATAAACATATGTTTCGAAAGTAATCCAGCTATTGCAACAAACCAATTAAATTCCTGAACCTCCAGTCCAGTCATTTGAACTTCAATACATAGGCACCCGCACAAGCTTAAATTAGTTGATTGGAGCTTGTTTCGACTAATTAATCCTGGAGTTGAAGATATCAGAAACATTGAGCCCTCGAGGAGCCCTAGCCTAGATGATTGAAAAAAGCAACTTACTACCAAGAATCAAGTAGTAAACTATCTTTCATTACAAGAACTTAATGGATATATGCCTATCTGTATTGCGATAATTAATTGATGATACATCGAATGATATACAGTAGTGATCTGTTTGAGCCGCATCCCTAGGCCTATCCCTCCCACAAACTTGTGATACGCGCAACTTTGATAGGATCAAGTTTAGAACTACCCAGGTAAGCTACATACCTAAGGTTACAAGTCAAATCTAATCGATTGCCTGCAGAAATCGCTACATTCTAAGATCCAAGTTATAGTTGGGAGTCAGCGTTAGCTTGGACATTTCGAGAACTATCACGTGACAGCCGGTGACCTAGTGAAGGATATGAAAACAGTATCTGAACATAAGTCTACACAAATGCATATATAGTAGCACTGCCCCTGCAGGTATTAAACTAAGCTTCATTAATAATCCAACGCTCTTTGGCATACCGACAATCATATCGAAATCCTCCATCATAAATAACATACCGATTTGCCACTATGTCAACAACACTCTTGACGAAGTTCGCTTGCGGGCACGAAGAAAGTTCATCAACCCGAATCGGCACTGAGCGAGAACCAGGATTGGGAGGGATCATCCGCAGAATGGGCAGCAAGAAGAGACCGGGAGTTGTGACAGCAGATTCGGCACAGTTGTGCTCAGAGTGTCGGAAAGATCCACCTTCAACTCAGGGAGTTATCAAATCTGGCAAACCAACAAAGTCCCACATATCCAGCCGAGAGACAGATAAGAAAGAGCCTCGAGAGGGTCACACGCATCCTCTCAGACCTAATCTGATCAGTCGTTTATCCGAATCTCAAGAGCTTGAGGATGATGCAAACCCGTACGCTAACAACTTTGCAGTGGTTCCCCAATATGGAGCACATGACTTCACGCGCAGGTATCCAGATGATGGTGTGAAGGAAGTGCCTTACACACGTGAACCAATTCCAAACTCATTTTCCACTCCAATAAGAACCGGATCCTCACCTGAAGTGGTAGGCAACCAAGCAAGGTAGGTAGGTAGGTAGAATGGTGCTTGCAATCAAGAAGATGCCGAAGGAGTGATGAACTCAAGCTGGTGGTGGACTAGAAGGGAGAATTGAATTTCTACGAATTGGTGGTTTTTGAGTATGGCCGAATCAGTATCTATGAACTGCAACCTCTCGGAGCAAAATGAAATGATGAAAGTTTTGATATCTTAAATCTTGTTTACCTTGCAAATATAATGAATTATGTGCCCGAATACCCTTTACTGCCTATGATTAAATTCTGAGTGATAATGGCCTAATGAGAAGTTGCTAACTGGAAATTGCATCCCATAGACTAGGTACATCTGTCGTTTGCATGAAGATAACCAATCATGATTTTGAAGTAGTATACTTTGTAGATTCGTGCTTTTTTTCCACTTTAGAATTATAATATCATGCGTGATACGGTCGGTATACACTGCATTTTCTGTCGCCTGGACAGCTCCAGAGTAAACAACGAGTTGAACTGGATGGGCGCAAGAACTGCAAATTAAACAATGCCATAACAGCTTGAAAATAGGTGGGTTAATTATCTATATAAGCTGTGGAATACTCCCCCAAAGAAACTCTTATCTCCTCACCCAGTCATACAAGGCCAAATAGATAACACAGACACCACCGCAATCATGACGGGCATCAACTCAGGATCAGACAAACCTTTACCTAAATTACCCATGATTGCCAGCTACATGAACTTCCCTTGCGGGCACCAGCGACCTTGCGAAGTATCTCGACGAGATAGAGAGACGAGAGATCCCGATTTCAACCAGGGCGGATTCGTAGTGTACGAGTCACCTAATGACTGCTCCAGTTGCAAAGGTGAAGATCATCTCCAGGATGACAGGTCCCACAAGCTCGGCTTTGAGACAGAACTCCCTGATACATTGCACTCAACTGCACCCGAGGGAAAACAAAACAGAAGAAAGAAGGTCAAGAAATTGGGCAAGTTGATCTTGGGATCACTCAAGAAGAAGACCTGATGAGAGACTCTCGAGGAAAATTTTCATTTTTCACTTATGTGAGGCCCCTTGGATGACTTATCGATGATAATGATTTAGTATTCCTCAGATTCAACCCCCCCCCCCAAATTTTACACAATCAAATACCAAATATAAATCTACCTACATGCCGTGCAAATATGTGAAGCGTGATTCTTATTGATCATCAAATAAGGGAGAAGTAATAATGTGGAATAAGAGAGATTGCAGCTAAGATACCCCGAAAGTTTGGAGGCCAATAAAAAGGACAAGAAACCCCCCAGCCTAGGCCTCTCTCCAAAATGGAGAGAATGCAGATGAGAAGATGATATTAAGAATAGTTACCACAGAACAGAGCTTCTTGCTAAAACAAATGGCCCAGAACCAGCGCTCTTGAGCCGCGAAGGGTTGACCAATGGTGTCGAAATAGATGAAAACTCACGTGATCTAAACAAGAAAGAAGAAGGGTGTAAGTCGTCTGCCTTGGTCATCTAATGCCATAAGGTTTAGGTATAGAAGAAGAGTACATAGAATGTGTTCAAGCGGAAACTTCCACAGGATTGACATCGGAAGATTAATGAGATTGTGTTGATGCCAATAGGCGATCCGTCATGAAAAACATTCGCGCCAAATTTAGCCCTGCACCTTCCTTTCGGAAACCCTCCCATCTCGAAGTTGATCAACGTTCTAGGAATTTAGGAAGGATCCGTAGTATCGGCGGTAGTGTCTTGGAAAGCCTTGGGAGGCACTTCGTAAATATATATTGAGACTTCGTGAGTAATGGGGAAGGCGCAACGACTAACTATTAAATAAATGCAAGCTTTGAAATCCGGCTTCCATATTTTTATATTCAGAATGTATACATCATACGTTGAGACTCTCCGCACATGCTTCGTTTTTGGCCGTCGAGCATCATCATTACTCTTTGAATACCATAAATCTGCATCGTTTTGCAATTGCAAGCCTACAATATGTGTCTAGCCACAATGATAGTAGCACTGAGGACAAATCTTGAGCCGACGACCCCTGTGAATCTCAGCATGGGTTTACTGGTTTTGATCTTGGCTTGCGCCGGAGCATGCTGTCATCAAGCATATACAAAACATACAGCCAGTGAACCATTGCTTCTCACCGTTGAACCCAAGAGTGCCAAGTGTTTGAAAATGGAAGTAGAGACGGGGAAACGCGTCAATGGTAGATCTTTCTGGGAGCGTTCAAAACAGGTCGCTGATTTAAATCTCAGAAACGCACAAGTCCGCAGGATGTCTGATTGAGCCAAGGCGCCGGCCCAGATATCATCATATTCTTGCACTGAATGTTAGATGATATAACGTGCTGATCGTAATCTTACGCTGGGAAGAAAGATATGGGATGAGCTGCCCAGAAATATTCAAGCTCGAAATCCTCGAACGGTTGGCGGGGGATGTCTGAAGAGAGACCAAACACTCTCTTGGAAGATGTCGCCCCTTGTTGTGTACATAGTTGAGGACAAAAAGCTATGGTTAATCCTTCATTGTGTATCTCAAGTCTTTCACTCGAAAGCTGTGAAATGAAGCCAGATCTCTAAAGTCGAAGGAATATATTAACAAGTAGTTATCCACGATTGAAAGCTTAGATGACCCTCAAAGTAGAAGCGTGTCATTATCAAGCGAAAGTGAAAAAATATATCGCGACACCCCAGTATATTCGAGCGCCCATGACACAAACGAGTCCAAGTTTTGAATTCTCATCAAGCAATGCTAATTGTATATTAACCTGACTTCAATTCCCCGGTGACAATGGCTGGGGTTTCTCCCTCTCCGCACAAACCTCGATCGCGAGGACAGCAACCCCAAAAAGCTTTACTGGACGAGCCAAAGGCAAGGCGTACAAGCGGAAATCAGCCAACGTATCCATTGGCCTCTCTACTTTGGTCTGCACGCAGCTCGACATCACAATGGGTCGTACTTCCTTTAATATTCATGACAGTGGGCTTGTTCAGATGGGCCGTTGGACTATGGGGGTATTCTGGTATGGATTTCAGTTCTGCTAAACACCATTCAATAAGTTCCTGACCTTTCACTGTAGGATACCAAAGCCCTCCGATGCATGGCGACTATGAAGCTCAGAGACATTGGATGGAGATTACTACACATCTTCCTGTCTCACAATGGTACTTCCACGACCTCGAATGGTGGGGGCTGGATTATCCGCCCTTGACTGCATATCATAGTTGGGTTCTAGGAAAGATAGGGGGACTTATAAATCCATCGTGGTTTGCTCTACACACGTCGCGAGGACTCGATGATCCAACCATGAAGGTTTTCATGAGAGCTACGGTCATTGTTTCCGAATACTTGGTGTTTGTACCCGCGGCGGTCATATTTGTAAGACGATTAAGCAAGCTCCAAGCTGTCAATTTATGGACCGCATCAATTGCATTGACAGCGATCCTCTTGCAACCCGGATCAATTCTCATCGACCATGCACATTTTCAATACAATACAGTCATGCTTGGATTGGTTCTGGCTAGTATGTCGAGTATCCTCGCTGGCAGGTTTATGTGGAGCTGTGTATTTTTCGTTATGGCATTGGGATTTAAACAGATGGCCTTATACTATGCGCCTGCGATGTTCGCATACCTATTAGGTGTCTGTATATTTCCTGTTAATATTCCTAGGTTTTTGGGGATCGCTATTGTAACTTTGGCATCATTCGCGATCCTATTCCTGCCTCTATTCTTGGGTGCTATATACGACAAAAGTCAAGGTATCAGTGCTCGACCGGAGCTCGATGGTTTTGCTGCGCCATTGCCGATCCTAAGCCATCTTTCACATAAACTGGATTATCGCGCTTGGTATTACCCCATCTTGCAGCAAGGGGCACAAGTCATTTATCGAGTGTTCCCATTTGCACGAGGTCTTTTTGAAGACAAGGTAGCCAATTTCTGGTGTGCATTGAACGTCATTATTAAGCTTCGAAACTTTGAAAAGGATCTTCTTCAGAAAGCGTCACTACTTTTCACCCTGGTATCCATTACTCCTCCATGCCTCATCATCTTTTTCAAACCGCGGAGAGACATACTACCTTTGGCTTTAGCAACGTCAGCATGGGGATTCTTTCTATTCAGTTTTCAGGTTCACGAGAAGAGCGTTTTGCTCCCTCTGATGCCGATGACCGTGATATTTGCTGGCCGAGGAGGGCTCAGCAAAGAAACTCGATCCTGGATAGCATTTGCGAATGTGCTTGGTGCTTTTACGATGTTTCCATTGTTGAAAAGAGAAGAGTTGCGAGTTCCCTACCTTGTCCTGGTTCTGTTGTGGCTATACCTTCTTGGAATTTCACCTCTTGCTTTCGATGCGTATGCGCAGTATAATGATGGCAATTGGACAGGCTTCGGAACAACGTTGATTCATACGGTCTTCTATCAGGCAATGCTCGTTTGGCATTTGGGAGAAGAGTTCTACACGCCACCTCCTATGTATCCAGATCTCTGGGTAATCTTAAATGTTGGAATTGGTGTTGTTGGATTTGGGGTATGTTATCTATGGTGCCTATGGTCTCTGGTTCTCGAAAGTGGCCTTTTGGATTCCTCAAAATCGGAAAAGGCAAAAGCGAAGAAGGTTCAATGATCGATTTATAGGTCTGCCATATTCTTGCCAGTGTCAATATATATTATGCACATTAACTATATTGGTCAAAAATTGCAAGGCTAGTGCTACTTCCAACAGTGTGTTGTTCCACAATGCTTCCCCATACCACATAATTTCCACGCGAGTTTCCCGATCAAGGAAATACGAGATGTAAGCAGGCCCTCGGTTTTATCCTGTCAAAGCGCAGGGCTCTGGAAGTTCCGGCAAATTTCATGCCTGTTATTAAAAACAAGTATCGTTCATCTTAAGCCCTACACCGAAAATCCGTTCAATCAACGTTCGCGAACTCCCAGCAGAACCCTCTGAATGATGAACTTGCAGGTGGAGAAACCGTAATCCATGCTAATTTGTTACCTAGGTAGATCTAGACAGCTTTTTTTTATGGGCATTTCGTGATGGATGCTTCTAGCCGATGCGACCGTCTTTTATGTGCACAAACACACTGTTACTGCTTTTGCATTCTTCAGGCTGGCTGTTGGAAAGCGATGGCTGCAAGATAAGCATGATTGCTTCCCTGGATCCTTCATAGCCACCGGCCTTACTATGATGCCAAGCTGATCACACAGTAGCCAAACCGTTTTCTTACTCAGCTGCATAGTATTGCCTGTTCAACAGCCAGCATCTTTTCATCGGGGCTAGCTTTTCTTGTCAGGTCTTCTTGATATGGACAACCATCCCCATGCGAGTAATATTTCCGCCTAGTTCCTTTGCACACCTTTCTTACATTGCTTCTTTTTTGTTTTGTTCTTCTAGCAGCATGAGGACATTCGTTCCTCGTATATCAAATTAATTTATTGACGACTCACGTTCGACATGATGCTGTTGAGGCAGATTGCTCTGTTAGGGGTTTCAATCCTTGCATCGGTCCGGGCGGATAGTACCACTACGACTTCAAAGCCAAAGCCAAGCTCTGTTCCATCGGAATCCAAGTCTGATCCGAGCAAAAGCTCATCAACAAGCACATCGAGTTCGGCTGCTGCGACGTATACTGTATCGGTCGGTGCAGTAAGCCAATCATTATCGCATTTGTTCTACGATTGATTGCTTATGAATCGCAGGATGGCCTCAATTATTCTCCCCGAGAGTTAACTGCTGATGTTGGGGATATTATCGGTTGGGATATTTCCATGACATCGACTTTATTTAGAATTGACTGTTATAGAGTTTCGCTTTTATCCTCAGAACCATTCCGTCGCGCGTGCAGAGTACAAACAGCCATGTGGGTTACTCGATTGATCTACTAGAGAGTATGTATTCTAATAGTATCATTAGGTATTCCATACGAAGATACTGGTGCAGGAAAGGTTGGATTCTGGAGTGGTTTTGAACCTATTGCTATTGTCTCCAATAACGTTAGAGAGTGCATTATACCTGCAAGCAGATCAATAGATGCTGACCGATCTCATATAGCCACCTATATTCAACTTGCTTATTAACGATACGGAACCTATATTCTTTTATTGCTCGGCTCCGCAAGCTTGTCGGGATGGCATGGTTGGAGTGATTAATGCGAATGAAACACAAACTTTTGATACTCAATTGGCATTTGCTGAGAACTCAACTCTAGAGTTCTCTCCTAATCAATATTTCCCTGCGGAAACGTACAGAACCACGACATCTGCCTCACCAACCGCCACCTCAGCATCAAACTCCGTCGGTACATCCTCCCATAAATCATTTCCACCTGGCGCTATCGCTGGCATCGTAATTGGGGCAGTCGCGTTGATTACTTTGGCTGGAGCTCTACTTTACATGTGTGGCCGGCACCGAACTATGAAGCAAATTCTTCAACATGGACCAGCGAACGGACCGCAAACGAATAACGCCTTGGAGAACAACCATAATTCTTACATTTCACAAGGTGGCACTACTGTTTCTGAAGCACAGCACTCCAGCATGTCCAAGTTCTCACCTGGCTTAGCTGCCATGGATACCGCATCTGGACGCCTCTCGCCTCATCACGGCGCTTACACGGATGTCGACACGAATAGTTTTCGAAGTAGAAGTCCACCAGTTGATGAGATGGGTATGCAGACGGTCAGGAATGGCCAGTATCAAAGCGTGTCGATTGGAAGTCCGATGGGGAGTCCTGGATTCCCTAGTCCGGCGCATGATCATGTGTCGCATTCTTCATCTCAGCAATTTGGAGGACCGACATTGAGTGAGATGGATGATCGGAGTGTACAAGAAGCTTTGAGGTATCTTTTCCTTTCGTTCCATCATTTCTTAAATAAAAAAATCGTAAAAACAATGCGCATGCTGATCTGTCAATTACAGAATACAGGAAAAAGAGAGGCAAAATCGGGGACACGGCCCAATCGAACTACCAGTCCCAAGCAGAAGTGCCAGCATGACCGCGGGCGCACCTTCTCCGGAGAGAGAAAGAACCCTTTTCCTACACTGATAGCGAGAGTGGATATGCGGGAATGATGAGGAGTAATGTGGAAGAGACGCGATGAGTGACGACTCACTGGTTTTCACGAAACGGATCAGGACCCATTGGGGTTTGGCGGCAAAGAAGCATTATTATCCATTCACTTCATGGTAAAAGGATTGGGAGGGAAAGAAAAACGTACTCGCGGTTGCTATCTCTTTCTCGTCTTCATTTGGTGAGGCAGGTGAGGCTATTTATGTTTTTGATACCACTCTCATTCGCACGTAATGTATGTACTTAATTCATGAAATCTATATGGGATATTTGGGGTGTTGTCATTGATGTCACCCACGATATGATGGATAATATATTTCTCGATGGAAGGGGTAGGTATAGTATAGTATAGCTGAATTATTCAACACGTTCGAATTCAATGGCTTTTGCGTGGTTTTGGTTGGTTGGTACTGGTTGGTGTTGGTTCGTAAATCTGTAAGCCCTTCCTTTACTCGTACAGTCAGTCGTACAAGTTAGTTGTTTTGGAATTAACAATCACCTTATTAGTTTGCGGTGTCGAAACTCGTCTGGATTGTCACGGGGTAGAAGTATTACTCCAACGTTAACAGCATCCCAATTGGATCTCATGGATTAATTAATTACTCGGAGAGTTTTCCAGATTCCAAATCAACATCGATATCATCGAGGTCCCTCGTTCCGATGACTAATCTCAAATAAGGTTATGTTGTTAGATAGAAGCTAGCCTTGAAAGTTCGAGATACATACTCTGTATCTTTAAAACAACATCGCTGACGTTAACGTGAACCTTCACCCATATACATATGACTTCATGCTTGTATTCTAGGCCTAAAACTCTCTTTTGTATTTAGATGATCTATTTGCAATAGCAAAGTTATGAATGAGCATTCAGTCCATAACATACATTCCCTTATGATCTTACTTGATGAGATTTCCTTTCCTTTGCCCATGGGCTGTCAAGAATAGCACTAGCACGTGCACGTCCGCACACTGTCCCAATCAGGAACAATATTCACAGCTTCGGCTTCGGCTTCGATTTGTGAGCTTGGTACTACTGCACATTTGGGGAGATCCAAGACGGCAATTTTCGGCTTGAAGATTCGAGAGAGGATGCGCAACAGCAAGGAGACGACATGGATCAATGCCGTTGTGTCGGCTTTGTTGATTAGAACGTGGTGTGAGAGGAAGTAGAGGATGATGAGGGGGACGAGGAAGGTGAATGTGATTTTGAAGGAACTGACATGCATGGTTTTTTTTTATGGGTGGTGGTGGGCGGGGGGGTTTGGGGCGTAGAGAGGTTGCACGGTTGAGGGGGATATTGTTTTCTATTATGCTTTTCTCTCTTGACTTGTAATATGTTCATCTCTTGTTTGCTGTACAACAAGTTGGTTGTACGCCTGTAGTCACCTACTCAAGGTTCAAAATTTCATTGTACCGTCGTTATTTCGCACAATGAAATTAATTCCCTTCTTTCACCCAATAACTAACTATCCTCTTGTTTGGAAGTTGCCAGATGCTCCCCAAGTATTACTTCCGCTATTCTATCATGCTCCAGTGTACAAAAGGCCAGACGCATACATCTAGCCCAATATCGCAGCTTACCAGCTGATGAGAAAAAGGAAGAAACAGAACTAGCTGTATTTCGATATTATATAGGAAAGGTTCTAATCCTGTACTGACAATTCAAAACAATTCGTAAGTACATCATCGTACCAGAAGTGCAAGCTCGAGTTGTCAAAAAGCCGATGACGATAAAGAAAGAATTTGAATCTTTTGGGAAAGTACAGAGGGCTAGATGATACACAGACAACATTGGACATGAATGCTTTCAATTTTCCCCAGAACTTTCAATCGTAATAGTCAGGATTGCATCTCAGACCTGAGAGTTTCAGTAACCGAAAAGATGCGAATCTCTGAGTGTCGCTTAATATCCCAAGCGAATCTAACAACCTAACTGGTTCCAACATTCCAAGTGAATGGGGTATTTGAAATGGATCTGATGTTCGAAATAAACTCAGTAAATAAGCTGGCGAGCATCCCTCATTGAAGGACTGCGGTCGGGAATATTGGGAAGCTCAAGGCCCATATGCCTGGTACGTAGGCTTGACCCAGTAGAGTCTTGGAGGACATTCTTAGATTATATTTGCATACCCCTCAGTCTGAGGGAGATCTCTACTCCTCTCCCAAACTTTATGAGGATCGCTTTCCATCCTGCCCGTTTCAGGGTTCCAAATGTCCCAGCTAATATATCGAGCATGGGTACGAAGAAAATTCTGATTATGATTTTGGTACTTTTCGGCCAACACTCGATAACGACTCGTGAACACATCGGTATCAATATACGCTCCCCTGAACCATCTCTCCCCAGCTGATGTATCAAACTCTCTCCTACCATGAAGCACTCTTCGGTTGTTGAAAATGACGCATTCCCCCTCTTGAAGTCTATATTCATACATGTTTTCAGGTGCCTCTAATCGAGATGCAAGTTGCGCTAATGCTGGAGCCAATGGTATGGCATCAGATGGTTCATCAAAAGGGGCTTGAAATGGCGGTGAATAATTAACAAACCGAGGAGTAAGATTTAGGTCATATCGCTTTTTCCCTCGTTCGTATCCTCCAGTGGTTATGACACAATGTTTGTACTGATAATGTTCGTTGGCATTGCGATAATGGTAGCTAATCTTCTTCGTGCACAACGTGACAAAATTACGGTCATCAAGTTGTTCGACAGCTTTAAAAGAATCGGAGAAGATAGATGAACCACCAGAGCAGGTGTTTCGCAGACAGTGAAGAAACTGAAAGCCAGGTGGCTGGCTCATATATAGCAGATCCATGTGCAACCCTAAGTATTTGGATGTATATGCTACATTCTTAGCTTGAGGGACAGACTTGACATCCCAAGTCGGTCCATAGAGAGTGTCCCGAAGGTTACCGATACGTTTCGCAATGTCAGCCACCGATATTTCCGAATCTGGCACGTCTCTAAGAATGAGAAGCCCATAATCCCGAAGCATGACTAAAGCACGAAATAAACCTTCTTCAGAGTTCATGTAATCATCATAGGTTACATATTGCAGCTTCTCGGCAATCATTTTTGCATCCCATTTGATTGGATAAATATTATTATAGCGGTCAGAGTGATAGGCCTGAGACGATGAGTGTGTCTCGAAGAACTTCTTGGAGAATAAGGAAACATGGTTTGATCCGTAGGCTGGAATATCGTTTTCCCAAGATATTTCCAAATCTCCGTTTTCACACGGTCGAATAGAGGCAGCTTTGATCGTAGGAGGAATATCGGAGGTTTGAAAGTTCTTCTGCGTTGAGGAAGGATCAACGCATCTATGGCAGCTACAAGAATCGCGGAGAAACAAAGGGTGATAAATGAAACCATTGACTTGTATTATCTGGGGACTATCCCTTTGGAAAAGATCATCCTCAAAATTATTCATAATCTTGGGGGGCAAATTAAAGTGCTCCAGCAACATTCGTGGGTCGGTACTCAAATCAAAAATATCAGCCTCGATTATGGATCTTGCGTTCTGATTCCAGGTTAACATAAGTCTATATTTCAAAATGCTTCATAATACCTTCGAATCTGTCAGCTTGAAATCTGGTGATGTATTGTCAAGACTTGGTTGATTTATATCGTTACTCTGAACTGCGAAAAGTCTTCGATGAATTCGAGAGATGCGCGGGGCTGTCAAGAGAGCACATGATGTGGCAGCTCGCCGACTGCAGTTGATGCCAAGGCGCAAGGCACTCATATTTCCGTTTGTGGTCTTTGTGAAGTGAGAGGAATGAGGAGGATTTGAGCAGGCGTCTCGATGTTGATTTACAATCGACCGAGAATATCAAGTCTGTGGAGGTGGAGGGAGCTTAAGCTGCCTTGAGAGATTGAAAACCTCTTGTATATAACTCGCAGACCTTTTACCGAGAAGATGGGCTGAATTACATAAGCATAATTAGCGTTGGGCTAACCCCGTTTTGGTAAAGCGGACTGCCCTGCCCATCTTCCAAGCTACCCATAGCTATATATAAGTCTCACACCTCAAGCTTGAATGCCATCTTGAGAACGTCGGATGTATGTCTGAGAGCGCTGAACATCTGAAAGATGAGGTAGGGCGGAAGGTCTCATAATTGTTATATCTATCCTACAACTTCAAGAAACTGATCGGTATCCAGGGCTCCAAGACCCAAACAATGACAGCTGGTGCGACAGCTGGATTAATTGCCCGGTAAATATACAATTGGTCAGAGCTTGGCATATTCACGCTCATAGCTCTCCTTCAGATTCGTGATCGCTCCATTAGATGTTGTTAAGATTCGACTCCAGTTGCAATCACATTCAGCATCTGAGCTCGCGCAACGGGATCTGCGAGGATCGCCAATTTACAAAGGCACACTTCCTACGATCAAACGTATCTTCCAAGAAGAAGGACTGTCGGGATTATGGAAGGGAAATGTTCCAGCAGAGTTGATGTATGTGTCTTACAGTGCAATTCAATTCACGGCATATAGATCGGTCACACTGGCTCTACAAGATACTGCTGGGGAACATAGAATGCCAGCCGCTGCTGAAAGTTTTATCGCAGGAGCATCTGCAGGAGCTGTTGCTACAGCCGCGACTTACCCTCTAGATTTACTCCGCACACGATTCGCTGCACAAGGAGTCGACAGGGTATATACTTCTCTACGGGCTTCGATCCGTGATATTGCAATTAATGAAGGACCAAGAGGTTTCTTTCAAGGACTTGGAGCTGGGGTTGGACAGATCATACCGTACATGGGCATTTTTTTTGCCACCTACGAGAGTCTCCGTCTGCCTTTAGGAACGTTACATTTGCCTTTTGGGTCTGGAGATGCAAGTGCCGGAGTTATTGCTTCAGTTATTGCAAAAACTGGTGTATTTCCCTTCGACTTGATTAGAAAGAGATTGCAGGTTCAAGGGCCAACAAGACAACGATACGTCCACAAGAATATTCCGGTTTATAATGGGGTATTCAAGACCATGCGACATATAATACAAAACGAAGGCTATAGAGGACTTTATCGAGGGTTGACTGTCAGGTATGTAGGGGATCCACTTGGGATTTTTTGATTCTAACATTGATAGCCTTTTGAAAGCTGCCCCAGCTAGTGCCGTTACCATGTGGACATATGAACGAGTCCTTCAGCTTCTACTTAAATGGGAGAAAGCTCGGGGGGATTCAATGTGATGAGAGATCCCTCAAAGGCACATAAGGACCTCCCAGGTTACAGAAGGGTTGATTTCAAAATTGTGTATACATACTTGGCGGCGGCAGGCCCAAGTGTCTCGGTTTAGACAAGCATGAATTAGGATAGAAGAAGAAATCCAAATTAGTATGAAAATTAACAATACAAACTTATGTTGGCATCTTCTAAATTTAGAATTCAACCCCTTTAAGGGTCACTTGATCTTACCTCGGGCGGAAGGAGATGAATATTCAACCACGGCCATTTTAACCTTTCATCAGATCACGACTCCTCAATATGGCGGCTACACTACCACTACTAAGACTGCAGGAGGTCTCCACAGAACTTCTCGAGGTACTGACTGTATTTGCATTGAAGCATCATTGATTTTCTCTTCATCATTGCCATTCTCCAAACTTTTCACAGTACTCGTAAATCCACCATCTTTTCGCTAGGTAGGTGATTTATGTAAAGCTATCCTCTACCGTCAACGTTGCTAGTGTTGCTACATAACTAAACTAATCTGCATGTGATAGCCGATATCAACAGCACATCAATCAATATTGACCTTATCACTATGCCGATAACCTCAACAACTCCTTCAGTAGAGCAATTACTCGCTCCGCTGTTGGCATCTCTACCAGCAGCTTCAGTATCTCCTCACCCTCCGGCCGCACTCCTTCCTTTACTATCGCCAATATTACGTCAGAGAGTCCAAATCCTATCTTCCACGTCAGATGAACCATGGCTTCCGCTACTCTGCTACGATACGTCGAAGATCTCAAAGTTAGAACAAGCAATAGCAAATGACCGACTTGAAGCGCATCCTGTTTCTGGAGAGGTAGAAGTTGATTGGGAGAGTGAAGTGGGAATACAATACAGACGGCTCGACCAAGAGACTTTGCAAGCACTGCTTATCCTCAAAGATCTTTCCTTGAGTGTGCGACTTATATGGTGCGTTGGAGATGAGCTCGGTGGTGGTGATGGATGGAGAATTGGAGAAGTGGGAGTCTATGATCCAGAAAATCAAGTAGGGTGGGGGAAGGAAGATATTGCTTCTGCCGAATCCGCTTTTACATCTGGAACTCCACAGACATCTACACAAACAAATGGCAGTCTTCCGAATGATTCCAGCGGTGCTGAAGATCGTGTGGAAGAAGATGACGATGATGATTACTGGGCTCAGTATGACAGCACACCCGCTCGTACACCAGCCCCAAAACATTCTCCAGCGCCTCAATCAATGCATAGCGGGTCAAGGGGCGTTGATGACGAAGACTCATACTACGCACAATATGCCGATGTACAACCTGCCATGGACAGCCATGATCCAGATGAGGCAGCACAGAATGGTACTGTGGAAACATCTCTTGGTCAAGATGATCAAATAACTTCCACCTTACAAAAAAGCCTACAAAATCACACACCGTCTTACGAGGCAAATCCATGGGGCTCAGAGTCTAGTAGTGGAATAATAAATGGAGGAGAGTATGTCAAGGTCGTACAGCCACGACCCGGAAGTAGAACCAGCTCAAGTGGAAGTGAGACTGTTGCAAAGCTTGAAAAAAGAGCCGAGACACAGGAACAAAGTGAGGTGGCAATCAAACAACATATTTCAACCAGTGTGAAAAGTTTGTACAGACTGGCAAAAGTAGCTGGGATTGAGAGGCAAGAATTTGATAGGTTGATTCAGACCGAATTGAACTGTCTGAGTCTCATGGATGAAGATGAATAGGGGTGATGGATATTCATTGGGCTTCTGAACATAGGAGCATATCGGAACATGGGATGGCGTATGGACATCTTCATTGAGGCTCTGCACACGGTGGCATATCGGAATATGGATGGGATGGAGTATTGGCATCTTCATTGCATGGAGTGAGATACTTGGGGATATTGTAAATATATAAAGGCATGAAGTACCAAATCAGTAAAAGTCATACATAGAATATCGAAGTGTACTCACCTTCTTCGTTGCCGACGTTAACCTCCCTCTCCTCCTCTGCTAACATCTCCTATCATCTCCTATCATCTCCTCTCCTCTCATCTCCATCTCCAAATCATTTTGCCGTAGAGCACGGGCCAAACGCGACTTTCTTCATTAATTAAGGTTAATCCTGATACGAAATGATACGAATACAACTCTATTTTAGAATCAACCTCGATTCAAAATCAAAATTGAAGGGTTGGAAACCTTTTCAAATAGATGTGATTCTTGAAGAATTGAGAACCCGGGGACATCTCAAGCCAGCTTGCGCCCCGATCAACCTCTCCAGATTTCCCAGCTTTATTGATCCTGTCAAAGCACAGGAAGAACCCATAATACACAATGGACCAGGCAGATATACCTTCGTTGCTCTCGAGGCTTAACAGTGATGAAGATGCCATGCGCAAGATGGCAGTGTTCAAACTACAATCCTCCATTAACGATCCGTCATTCGCAGATATGTTTATATCCTCCGGGGGGCTGAATATCCTACGTCGATTGATCATGACAACCAATGCAAATACCCTCGCATACTCCCTCCAGAGTCTAAGTCGTTTGCTGGAAGTCGATATGGGATGGGAGATTTTCGAATCCCCAGGTGCAGGAGAATTGGTCGAACGCGTTGTCGAATTAATCGTTACGCATCCCCTGGTTAATATTCTACGAGGAGCCATGTCGATATTGGTTGCCATTGTGAGCCATCCGCAATCTTCGGGAGGACATATAAAAATACCTGGCGCATTTGGGTTTCGAGCATTGAAACCCGCCGTCGCCGTCTATCCTCAGTTTTTCGAGATGGTGGTATCTCAGCTCAATTCTGCGGATCATTTACTCTGTGTGAATGCGCTTATGCTGCTGAGTGCATTGATGCGTGATGCGATTACAAATGATAATGGGCATGGAAAGGATAATGTGAGCAAAAGTAGTGGGACTGGAGAGGAGTGGCCAAAATTTATCAAACGTCTACAAGATTTGGGGGTTATTAAAGCTGCATATAGTTTGATGCAAAGCTCGGCATTACAGGATTTATCGCATCCATTGTTGGAATTCCAGAGTTTGACCAAAGTTTTACTGGCAAAATGGAGGGAGATGAAGGTGGATTTGGAAAGACCAGAACATCGACGAGCACTGAAAGGACTACATTTGGCCAGCATACCCGAGAAGAAGGATATTAGCAATGGAACTTCAGCCAATGTGGAGGTAGAAAGTGATGAAAAGAAAGGAAGTCGGAAACATAACCCTGAGAAATGGAGGCGTTTGGGCTTCGAGACTGAAAGTCCTGCTTGGGAATTTGAATCGACTGGATTTCTTGGTATGATGGACTTGGCGGATTATGTTAGGAAGAATGAAGATGGGTTTCAAAAGCTTCTGTTGGAGCAATCATCTCAACCCCTTCATGAAAGATGCCCTATTGCAAGAGCTAGTCTTATGATCACATCTATTCTATATGACCATTTTGAGGTCGATAAATCAGATGCCGAGGATGCGAAAACGTACCTGGTGTTGGACGGGGTTAAAAACTACGATAAAATATTTAGACCTCTAATACTACAGTGGTCGAGGTTACACTCATCGAGTTTGCAAGCTTTCTTTAGGTTGTGGAAAGCCACTGGAGCCGAGCAGGATGATTTTATAAAGGTTGCGGAACTTGTACGAATATTGGTTGAGCAAGTAGTCGGACAGGCTTCAAGGACGAAGGATGTTCTAGAGGTTGAGGAAGAATTGGCGGAATTCGAATATTCAAAACTACGAAACTTACAAATGGAATTGCTGGAATTCACATTCGAAGATGAATGGGGTCAACATTTATATCAAGTAAGGGATGAACTTAAGCATGAGGCTCTTCAATTCGTCAAGGAACAGAGAATAAGATGTTTACTTCAAGGAGCATGGTTCCCAAGGATAGTCCAACCCAAACCCATCAGTGACGAAGCGTCTCCTTCTACCAAAGGTGTAGCAAGAATACCAACGACAAGTTGGCGTTTTGTCAAACTCTCACATAATCGTCGTTACTTGCATTATTTCGACTTCGATCACCAACTGAGCAAAGAACCAACACTGGATCAGTTACATGAAAAGATCGATTTGAGCACTATTAGTTCGGTCGTTTCAAATGTTTCGGCATCGCATGATGACGGCTCCAGTATCTCCAGCTCTGCAACGCTCAAAGATACCCATCATCAGGCAAAATCCAACACTACGACAAAAATCACAATCAACAGTTACACCGGGGCCGATCAATCACAACCCGATGGTACTGAGCCGACCGAAAAAGCGATTCTTACCCTGATGCCTCCAACGCATAGTCTTGCGTCCGAATGGCTGGATGGATTACTGATGTTGTTGAACCAAGCGCCTATAACTGCGGAAACCAACAAACTCGTCGGGTTGGTGAGTGAGTATGGATTGAAAATTCGCTTGTTGAATGTTAGGTTGGATGATGGATATGGGGGCCTGCGGGCTGGGGCTGGGAAGGTACCGAGTCGGGAGGGTTTGGATGAGGATTATTATTATGAGGTTTGAGGGGGGTGCTTGTGTTGTTGGGTGGATTGTATAATGTGTATAGATATATGTACGTATGGAGAAGGAGAGGGAGAGGGAGAGGATAGGTGTATGTGGTGTATCCAAGCGATGGTAAAGGGGGTTGATGGCGTTTGTTTTTTCTTTTCCTGCCTGCCCTTTTTCTTTCTTTCTGATGCTGCAATTTTCTTTGTAATGATTGATACCCTGGAGCTGGTTTATTATTTGTCTATTATAATACACAATGTAAACATATATATGCATATGATGTAAAGATTAGTAAAATAAGTCCATCTTATCTACGTGACTATGGTATAAATAGGTATATACGAGTATTGGTTGATAATTTGGCATTGTATATTGTTTTGTATATTGTATACAGTGCTATCTTGTCGAACTCGCCTAGAGAATCCGGCATCCATAACTGCATGCATAGCGTATTATTGCATATTATTTATTATTCATATATGATAGTAAAAAGCTTTTGTTGCATGTCTGCATTGAGGTCAGTGTGAGTGTAGAGAATCCATTTACCGCCCTGGGAATGCGGCATCGCACAAGTACTTATGTTGCATATCGGTATTCCTGCCCAGAGTTGCCGAGGGGTTGGTTAGAGGATCCATCCCATGTGCTACCAAGTACTCAGGTGCTTTTGTTGCATATCGTTTTTTCTGCCCAGGAACGCTTGATGTACATTACGGGTTTATGTTGCATATCATTGTTCTTGCCCAGAGTCGGTTAAGGGGTAGTGTCATTGCCGAGACACATTTCTCTCGTGTCACAACCTCTTGTTGCATGCCTTCGTTCCCGCCCAGGAAATGCAACGTGAATCGCACTCCATTGTTGCATGTCGTTTTTCCCGCCTAGAGAGTCCAGCGCATGTCGAGAAGTCTATATTGCACATCGTCGGTTCCGCCCAGACGCGCCCAGACGCGCCCAGAAAATCCAAGGTGTATTGCCCAGAGTGCAGCGTCATACCAAGGACTCCTATTGACATCAAAAGCCAATGGGTGCATGCACATGCAGGATTTGGGATTTCCCGCCCAGAGTTGCCCAGAGTTGCCCAGAGTGGTCCGATGTATCGCCTAGAGAAGTGTTGTACGTTTTACTTGGTATCGCATACGTATACGGTGTCAACAAAGATAATGAATGCATCATGACTGTACATGTGGCGCGCCATGCCTGCCCAGACTTGTCTTGCCTTTTGCCCAGAACATCCGGCTCTTGGCATTACACAAAATTCTTCATATCCAAGACATTATACATATCATGGTGAAAATGTGGAAAGTGCGAATTAAGTGGATGGATGATGATAATGTAATGAAGTCGTCTAATCAAGATTCTCTTCCGGAAGTGGAAGTTGGGACCCGTTAAGCGGATCCTTTAAGCGCAGTTGTTGTATATTCTACTCGTACTGGAGTATGGCATATATTAAAGATGGGTAGAATGAGTAGTAACTGGGTGAATGAAAAGGGGTATACGTATAAGAAGATTACTGGGAGATTTCTGCTATTGGACTACTTACTAAAGTACCGTTCTTTCTTTGATTCACTCGCAATCACGATTACGATCATCAGCATTTCACCCTTTTCTTGAACTTGGACAATAATATTCCAAGGTTACAAAAAACATCCTATCTAACCCAATCCCATCCAATATCACCAAATCCCACGCACCAAAAAAAAACATGACGTCCTCCCCAATCCCCACCCTCCTAACAACGCAATTCCTCCTCTCCCACCTCCTCCTGTCCGCACGGCTCCCCCTCAGCTTCCTCCACCGCACCTCCAACGTCTCGCCCCGCCAAGACCTGCAAGCTCTGCACACGCAGGGCTCGCCTAAGCTCACGCCGCGGGTGCAAAACATGCTGCACCGCTGGGACGCGGCGCAGAAGAACGCGCTCGACAACTTCCCGCTCTTTGCGTCGGCCGTGCTGTTTGCGGGCTGGAAGGGCGTGGATGAGGGGGTGCTGGCGCTGACGGGCTGGTGCTATGTGTTGGTGAGGCTGGGGTATTGGGGCGCTTATGTTGTGGTGGATAGGGGTGCGTGGAGTTATGCGCGGAGTTTGCTTTGGTGGGTCGGGAATGGCCTGTGTTTTTGGCTGTTGAGGGAGGGGAATAGGGTTTGAGGGAGGGGAAGCTTAAGAGGGCTGAGGGGTCAAGGGGGATTGAAGGATTGAAGGATTTTCGGGGGCAAGAGAGGCAAGGAAATGGAGGTGCAGGTGCAAATTGAAGGTGGGAATGGGGGAGAGGATGGATGGAATTGGAGACGTGGAAATGCGTGTAGGTTTTGCCGGTATATGTATATATATATATACACAAGGGGGAGACCAAGAGCATGGTATTAAAACGGCCATCACACTTCCAGTCAGAGAAAACAAGCACCGAATGATCGTCACAAATGAGAACAGGTCAAGCCCAACGAGAATGAGATATCCTCATAATCCTACAATTTAGCATTCACAGAACTCCATCCCATCTCATAATCAACATAACCTCTTACTGACAATAAATCCTCATCCCCTCATCCATCCCGCTCCTATAGACAATGCAATATCTACAGTCCAACGTATACTGTGTAGGAGATATTACACGTGATCTAGATTAGTCATTAGCTCTATTTTTTTTTGGTATTATTTACAAGAAAACGATAAAATCTGTTAAATCTATTTCTCGCACAATCCACAATACGTTCAATAAATCGAACATTCCCATCTTCTCAATACGACGAGAATTTATAGACGCTAACGTGTCAAAGATAAACATTAGGATCACTAGTGGATAAATTTTTTATCTTGTAGTAGAAGAAGAGTTTCATTCTCCTACCAACAACTAAGCAGGTAACCTTACATCAGACAAGACCCTTTCAATCCATCACCAGAGATGTCTGCTTCTCCTGTTCCAGCGACGTGCAAGGTCATCTTGGCCCAGGGAATTGCTAAGAAGTTACTTGGAGAGGTTTCTACAGATTTGCAGAAGCTCTCCTTCAAGCCTAAGCTTGTTGGATTATTGGCAAATGAAGACCCGGCAGCTCAAGAGTATGCGGATTGGTCGATGGCTACCTGTATTGAGAAGTGAGTATTTTTACTTTCGTTTTATTTGCTATACAAAAAATTGAATATCACCAGAATTGGAATGCCTGGCTACCATGTGAAGGCTGCCCGATATGAAGTTGCTAGATATCAGGAGCATAAGCAGGCTTCGGTATTTCTGTTTACTGACTCGTCTCCTCCAGTGGTTTCGACTTTGAGCTCCGAAAGTTTACCAAAGAAGAGATTGAAGACGAAATCCTAAAAGCCAACAACGATGATTCGATTCATGGCATCATTGTATACTACCCAATCTTCCCCGCCCCTTCTCTCCAAGATGGCTATATCCAACAAATCGTTGCTTTGAACAAAGATGTAGAAGGCTTGGCACACACCTACCGTTTCAACATGTACCAAAATATTCGATTCCTCGACGCTCCACACAATACCCAAAAGTCGATTTTACCTTGCACGCCTTTAGCTGTTGTCAAAGTTCTCGAACACCTACAAATTTACAACTCGGTCCTCCCATATGGCAATCGTTTATACGGAAAGACAATTACCGTATTCAACCGCTCAGAAGTTGTTGGACGCCCATTAGCTGCTTTACTTGCCAATGATGGTGCAACAGTCTATTCTTGTGATCTTGATGGAGTGAAGCTCTTTACTCGTGGAAAGGGTATCAAGAAGGTTCATCACGAGGTACACGATATGGAGGGAATGAAAAACGATGATTGCTTACCAAAGAGTGATGTTGTCATTTCTGGTGTTCCAGGAGAAAGGTTCAAGATCAATACCGACTTGATTAGGGATGGAGCTGTTTGTATCAATTTCTCATCCCAAAAGAATTTTGATGGTCCTGCTGTGAAGGAGAAGGCATCTATTTATGTGCCTTCAATTGGAAAGGTTACAATTGCAGTTCTCTTGAGAAATCTCTTGGTCAGTTCTTTTAAAAATCGAGGAAAGGGGCGCTTGCTGACATACTTTTGCAGAGATTGGTAGAAAACCAAGGAAAGGGTGCTTCAAAGCCAGAGAAGAATGTGAGTTGAGAGAGAATTGAGCTGTGTATTTTGAGTTGTAAGCTGTAAGTTTATATTGCCCAAGCCATTTTTATAGGTCAAACTGACTATACATGAATGATTGATTGAGTATAACGTCTATATAAGGGCTGGCAAAGCCCGACCTCCCGAAAGGTATTGTAAACAGACCAACATTATGAATTTTTACATACAAAGATTACCTCCTTGTAGACCTTGAAACGTATCATCTGTTCGTATATCAAACATGAAATTTGCTCCGATCCACGCCCCAAAACTGCCTCCCTGTAGGCGGTTTCGTACGATCGTTGCTTAGCCGTACAGCCCTCCCTTCGCCAGTTGAAGAAACGCATCCGCTCTGTTCAGGTCATCCTTGTCGGGCGGAGGCCCACCGAGGCGGGCAGTTGACGTGCTCCGAGGAGCGTATGGTGAAATGACCCTACTAGGTAACTCGAAAGGAAAAACGGAAAAGAAAAGAAAAGACGTTTTGGAAAGTCTATACCGTAACGTGAAGCGAAGAGAACAGAGGCGGAAGTTGAGCCCGCTCACAATTATAGTTAAAGCGTCTTTTTGTCGTAAGCGACTTTCTTAAAAGGAGGGGAAATGAAGAAGAGGGGTAAATATGACAAGGGTATGTTGGAATGACTAATTATCTGGTAGTTTTAGCTAAAACGGCAAAAGCTATCTTCAATTGAGACTCTTCTCTTACTTTATATAAAAACTACTCAGTAATTACGAGTAATTATATTATAAACTTAATCCTTTCAGTCACGCTGATTGCACAACTTGATAACCTCACAGCAACAGCATTCTACCGAAGTTCAACCATTGACCGCCCTTGATGGCAGAAATTCCCCCCCTCATGTTCTAGAAATGATAAATTCCATTCATCGTTATCTTCTACTCGCAAATAACCGTAGACCAGATTCACATCTACAATATCCCAATTCATGCAGATATTCAATTTCACGGTTCTTACTCTTCTTTTCGGTGCATAGGGAGAGTTGTTCATTTGATAACCTATTTGTTGACGAGCCATAAGTTTGGATTCTTGCAAACCTACGAATTCACTTGTAACTTGCGCCTCGCATTGGTGCTGCACAAGTCGATAGACCTCTTTCCTGAGAGTAAGTTGTTTCTTTTTTGTTCATGTAATTGCTGGTCATGAACCGAATTACTCCCCGTTGCATCCGGACAACTTCCCAATTGTGGTGGGATCGATGGTTGTATACTGTTCCTGGATACTCGAAGCAGCTTCAAGGCTACCGGCATCCTCTCAACCTCACCCCGTTCCCCGCATAGTCCTTATTATCTGGAGCTCTTTCAGAGAGTGTCATCATATGGCTTATAAGTCCACAAGTTCAATTGCTTTCGACTCTCGACCCTCGACTCTCTCTGCCAGCCGGGCCACGAAAATCCTCTTGAAGGTCGAACTTTAAAACGTTACAGCCGCTTTCGTACCTTCTAGCATGCCTTATACTCTGGTAATCACCAGACGTGGAGACCTTGCTCATTGGCCTTCTTTCACCATCGCAAACATTCCTCTCGGCCAGATCAATATTTTATCAACTTGAAGCACCGGCTAGCCAGACTTTCAACGGAATATACATCTCTACAACCACTCAATTTCTGTGCTAGTAATACTGAATCATGGGTCAAAAGCCTCCTATCTTTCAACTGGATTCAGCATCAATATGGTCAAATTGCTGACACTCGATTCTTCTTTAGATTGCCTACTCTCATCTTCTGTCACACAATCTAATTTCCGATTCGAATCCCATCTTTTACCTCAAACTCTACGACATATTCATACCAAGTGTAGACTTAAACAAAATGGGATCAACGGTGGCTGAGTTTATGGCCGCAGAGGCCGAGGATGACAAGTTAGCAATTGCCAATCACAAAGCAGAAAGTATGATACTCACGGCTCCAATCAGACGTACTAGTCTTCACTTTACTAATCTAATCGGTAGGCCTCACGGCAATTAGTAGTCTTATTGCGGAGCTTGGTCCGTATATAGATGGTGAAGCATCTATGGAAGATTGCCAGAAAGGTATATACCTTGGAGGACATATGGTTCCAACACCTTTTAGTACTGACTACGCCTAGGATTGGAGTTCTTATTGCTTGTATTACAAAATATCGACCCCGGAAAGCTTTCAAGGCATGATTGTAAGTCTTCTAGGTAATATATTAGTGCCGAGATACTGATGCGTCACAGTGAGTGTTCTCATTAATTACTTGACAAATCGAGTATCCCAAGCTGGAGAAGTTCAAATATATCGAGCTGGTCTATTGGAAATTGCCAAGTGCTTAACAACCATTTCAAAGATGCCAAAGTTTATCAAATCCAATGCACCTGATATTGCATCCGCAGTCTTCTGTCTTCCAGACAACAAAGCTTCTCTGAATGAATTTCCTCAATCCACGCGACTGAGCCTACTAGATCTCCTCCAATATCTGTTAGATGCATATCCAACAGCACTTAAGACCTCAATGGGAAGTAAATTCGTTGATGGTATGGCTGCAATGGCGGCAGTGGAGAGAAACCCATCTTGTATCCTTGTCATCTTCAAAATCTTCACTCAATTAGGCAAAACTTGGAATATTAGCTCTGATGAGGCTGAAACGATGTTTGCATCATTCTTCCGTTATTTTCCCATTACCACTAACAAATCAGCCACACCTTTAAAGCCAGAAGAAGATCTCAAGCGCGGTCTTTTGAACTGTTTAACATCAAATGATGCCTTTGGATCTTCTGTATTTCCAGCATTGTTCCAGAAATTAGACTCTGAAAGTGTCAGGGCCGATGTCAAGGTAACAAATTTAGTCTTCTTCAATATCATTACATACTAACCCGCCATTTTAGATTGATGTTTTCGATGCTATGCTTGAATGTATACAATGTTACACAAATCTTTCGGAGTTCTCGATCACAATATGGGATACTTTGAAATGGGAGGTCTGGAACGGCGAAAATGATGATTTCATCAATCGTTCTATACAAAATATTGCTGCCATAGCTAGTCAACTGGGGAAACAAGAGTTTGATTTCCAAGATGAAAACAATGAGTTGGCAAAGTTTGTCAACCATGTTACTCAGGAATGCATTGTAATATTTACCGATGACACAAAGAAGCGTATGATTCTTCCATCTACTCGTATTTTAGGCAGGATTGCGAGCACCTCCGCTTACGCTACTACACTTGTTATTCGGAACTCTCTACCTACTATTTTCACCTTATGGCAATCACTCGATACAACGACCGATAGAACACGATTAGTCGAGTCTTTGAATTTAATTCTTGAAGCCCGTTCTGATGTATCACGTTCATCCACCCCAGATATTGAAGGCCAATCTCATCTGGATGAAGAATACACGGCTCGACGAATGGCCATCATGGAGGAGAGCTTTAACAAGTTCCGCGAAAGTTTAGTTGAACTATACTTTGGCGCCACGTCCACCTCATCTAGTGACCTTGAATTACAAATCGCCACAGCTAAGGGTCTCACATCACTGGCCGCAATCCGCAACAATTCCACTGACAGGCCATTCTTAAATTCCTTTGAACAGGGAACGATTATTGAAAAGCTTAATGAGACCGCTTTCGATCTAAAAGAAGCGGAGCAACTTCGCGCATTGGCTGTGACTTGCCTCTCCACTTTATCGGTTCGATATCCGGACACATTCATCAGCATTACGCTCCCCAATTTCATTGGAAGACTCCCAGAGCAATTAAAATCCGAGAACGGTGATAATTCTGAACTTTCTCACGTGGTTTGGCTTCTAGACTCTCTTGTGGATATTGCCTGCAAGGCTACTTGCCAACATGACTTAGAAATCCCTGAATCTGACGCCAAAACTCACTTCAAATTCAGGTTGTTTAAGGCTCTTCAATCTGAATTGGTCATGAAATTTACGCATCATATCTCCAAATATGCAAACCAGAAATCATATCAGATAGCCATTTTAGCCGCGATTTATCGAGGATTGCAAGTCTTTGACAATGCACTCACCAATGATAAGTCGACAGGAGAACTCTCTTCGAACATTGATGAGACTGTCGATCCTTATGCCTTCATCGCCATTGCTTTATTTAAACGAGTCATTGGACTCTTTCAACATGAGACAGGTGATTTAAAAGGTAGTTGGTTTGTCGGCATTTCCGAGTCTAATAAAGGAGAATCTTTTGACGATTCTGTTGTTGCACTTATTGGCACAATTGGGACGTATATACTTCGATCCAATACCACCTCACATGTCAATAACTTTCTACTTAAAGCTAATGCAGATAGTCCATCGGAGCCAAGTCGTGTTTGGACTTTGTTCAACTTCGGAGCCCACACGAGAGCAGACCTAGGTGCTTGTCAGCAAGACCTACGCTTTGGCCCTTCTAACAAATGTTCTGCCAATATACTTTCTACAGCTTTGATAGCTGGAGTTCGCAAAGAGGTTTGCTCACCTTGTACACACTTTCTATGCTCTATTTAGCTAATTTATTTTAGGACATGGGCCGGTTAGGATTAAAGATCAATGAAACAGCCAAGTCAATGCTCTTAAACTCCATTTCTACACAGAACGATTGTTCAAGACTAGCCCGTATCAGCATGCTGCAAATGATGCAACTTCTTATCAATAAATTCGGTGCAGATAAACAACTATTTGAAGATGGAGAATCACTTCACAGTACTATGCTAGAGCTAGTTAAGGGTGCATCATCAAAGCCGGACTCAGAAGCATATCAAATTTACCAAACCTTGGCATATTTTGCTGCTGCTGCCCTGGCAGCATATGAGCCTTGCAGTACGGTACTCATTGATGTTATGATGCAGGGTATTTCTGACCCAAAACGTGGTCGAAAAATTGCCCAAAGCTTCGCCATTCTTCTCGCTCCGTCAAACATTATGAACGATGCCAATTTCTGCATCCTTCGTCCTCTTCGATTTGGCCGCCTTTACAGTCTAACGATCAATCGACTCATCTCTCTCTGGCGATCCGGTGAAGAAAGCCGTATTAAGGACAACTGCCTTATCGCTCTTATTGGTATTCTTCGATTTATGCCAGCAAAGATTTTACAGGAAAATGCAGCACAGATCCTTCCACTTGCCCTATCTGGTACAAATGTCTCGGATAAAGCTACAAAAGATGCCAGCATGAACATTATGGTCGTTTTAATGCCAAAAAATCCGAGTTTGATCGAAGAACATCTCGATTCAATCATCAATCGCATGACGGATCGTACGCATAACACTTATGATTCACCATCAGATGCTACAGTGGAGGGCAGATCAAAGGCGTTGGATGTACTCGCCATGCTTCCAAGCTTGGTAGAGAAAGAAACTCTTTTGAGGCGGAAAAATGGCGTGTTAAAGGAACTTGATGTTGCATTAGATGATTGTTCCCGAGAGGTTAGAATGAGGGCTGATAGATGTAAAATGATTTGGTTTAATTTGTAAATTGGGACTTTGTACTGGCATAGCGTCGGTGTTTAGAATTTGCGGGATTTATGACTTAATGGTTAGGTATAAAATTTGCGGAGAGGGCTTATCAGGAATGTGAGATAAACAGAGGACATACATGATGGGTTTCTGGTAGAGTAGCGGGAGAAGAGGATAGATAAATACAGAGAGAATTGTGTACATTCTACTTGAAGAGAAGGGCTTTACTTTAGATCAATATTAGGTGCATGCAATGAAGCTCGTGTGACACCCGGGCGAAAATCAATATTGTTCATTGTTCAACCCATATTGAATCATTTCCTTGAGTGATGGAGTGTGAGAAAGTTGTATTCTTGAAATCACCATATCGTCATGCACAAGATTCAAGTCCTGGTTGTGTTCGAGTTAGCATTCGTATATCTGATCTATCTACGTGATACTGAGCTGATGATGATCTCAATGAACTTACGAGTGAGTGAGTGAGTGAGTACAGGTAGAACAATAGAAACAAACATAGCTTCAACTTCACGATCAATAAATATCTTCAGGTAATCAACATGTCTTTGCTGAGGAGAGGAGCTGCTACTACATGTTCAATTCAATCCAGAATCATTGAGGAAGGAAGACATAAAGTTGGAAATTCCTCTAGCTACATTAATTTATTACTACTCGCTGTTGAGAGTTTTTGCTTCTTCTTGAAAAATAGATGTGGATGAGTGGATTGGATTGGATTGTTGTTTTTAGTTTTCATGGGATACTGTTAGGGTGTTTGTAGGTATGGTCTGGTCTGGTCCGGTCCCGGACTGGAGATGATAGATCGCTTTTGTTATGAGCATGAGCTCCTATAGCTACTGTAACCTTGATGAAGGGGTTCTTCGCTCGCTTATTTTTTTGATTCACGCCGCTTCACGCCGCTTATTTTGAGCTGGCTGCGATCATCATCATTAGCTAAACATGATAGATACATGATACACCACGTATATAAATTGAAATGAAATGAAATGAAATGAAATTCCACTGAAAGATGGCGTAAAGCTCGAAGCTCAAAGGGGAAGGAAGTGCTGCTTATGATATAATTATAATTAGCTTCTTTACTTTACTTTACTTTACTTTGCGGAACGTACGTGGATTTCTGTATCCGAGATTTCACCCATCGTAGCATTAATTCTGATATCTATCTTATGTTAGGGCGTACAAGTAACGGATATCCGGATGCGTCAAGGTTATATCGATGTTGTCGTCGCGTTATAGATGCATATGCCAGTGAGGAATAAACGGGCTGGCTAGTCAGCCGAGATAGGGGCAGACTAGCCGGTAGGTACCAAAGATATCGAGTTTGAATTAGTGCCATCTTGGAGATATATACTCTGTATTCGTGCGACGGGAAACTTTAATCCAGGCTTATAATTGAAATCAAAATCCGAATGGGGTTTCTTATCGAAGAGCACAAGAGGTAGATCACCCACCAATGGCAAACCTAAACAAGTGGATACCAAGGCAAACTTAAAACATCTAGATCACATGCCTCAAACTTAAATAAAAAGTTTTGTTGCACATCTTGTTCCTAACCCTAAGGTCCTTTTTAGTTGAATTTCTTGAAAAAATATTTTTAGTTGAATTTCTTAATTGAATGAATACATAATCGATCGATCATATGATTGTGGTTTTTAAGATTTTCCACAATCATGTGATTGATGTTTTTTTTAATATCTCAACCTCAATTTTTGTTAGGGCTAGGGTTAGGGTTAGGGTTAAAGCTTGCTCGGCCATTATAAGTGAGTTTAACTAATCATTGACGCCCAGCTACGCCCTCCTACTACTTACTATGCGCCTCGTAAAGACGAATGAATTTGTATACCGAGCAATTGCGGCACAGATTTGGGCAGTATGTCTAGCCCGATGCCTTGATATGCGAACCGGCTGGCTGTCAGCGCCGAGAAACTGGCGCATCTACGTATTCGGTGCATTCTCAAGATGTGGTTATGTGTGATGGCTATAAGGCAGCATGCTCGAGAACAGTTGCGACGGGAAAGAGCATGCGCATTCAGATAGCGACTCTGGGGGCGGCGGAATTTTTCGCGGAGCTGACGCGCGTTGCAGCGGGGTGGGGGGGTTAGGTCCAGGTAGCTTTCGTCGCAAGCGAGACAGCCTGTGCGACCATGACGTGGCATTATTCTCTCTCTGTTTGGTGTGGTGTGGTTTGTTCTCCTTGAAGAAAACATCTTTCTAGATGGAATGGGGATTCAGATGGGATTGAAAAGTATTCTTTCTCTCTCTCTATATATATATATGAATATTAGGCTTACCTTACCTATTGATTCCGATTCTCTTTTGGTGAAATGAAATGAAATTGAACTTAACCACCAGGGTAGGGGTAGACTTTGTGAATGTTGTTCAAGTGAGAACGCGAGGCTCGAAGTTGTGAGTGTGGAGTCAAAGTACTGTTCTGTAAAGACGATTGTTCTTGACAACGGGATTGTTCAGTGGAATACTACTTAACTTTATACTTGACCTGTTATTTGTAGCCAAAGCCATAAACACAAAGGCTTTCGGTGATTTTGAACACGGATCAAAGACTTCTTTGTGCCCGATGTAAAGCGCGTGCTATTTTGGGCTGAAAATCGCCCTTGTTGGATAAAATCCTTTATTGCGTTGATCCCAAGGACAAAGAAGCGACTCGTTTCTTTGCTCTTCGATCGCAGGTCGTTGTTGCGAGACATTAAGGGAACTTATCCTGAGCCTTGATCTTGTTAGACGTGTAAAAAGCCGAACAATGCCTTTATTTTCACCCGAACAATTCCATCTTCCGACCCTTATAGCGAGATGGCGTTTCCGTCCTCTCTTCATTTCATTCTCTACTCTCACTGCAAATACCACACAATTCCAGTTTTCAAAAACAGAATCACAGCTTTCGATAACTGAAACCCACACTTCTTGAATCCACCATCACCAGAAACTACCTCACGACTCAAGGCTCAAGATGTGCAACCTTATCTTCACTCTCTGCCCAACCTGCTCCAAGGTTGCGGCACACTCTCGAGTCAAGAAGTGCGCCGACAGAGCCAACCCTCTCATTTGCACACCATCACCATGCATCAAGAGTGAAATCAGGGTTCTCGCCAAAAATCCCTGCGTTTCATGCACAAATCCCCATCAGGAACATTCGAATACTGTCAGGGCACTCACCCGAGACATCCTCGAGGAGACGAGCCTCCAGATTCCAGAATGGCGCCCAACTCCACCACCAAAGGATCATCCCATCCTCCCAAAGTGGACCGTCGAAACCCTCACCGCAATCCAAACCGAAGAACTTTTTTTCAATCACATCACACGACACCACGGCGTGAAAATCAATCGACAGGGTTTGCCGAGTCGGCGTAAAGAAATCCCGTTGTGCTTGGTTGCTGGTGTTGCGGGGGGAAATCGAAAGCCTGCGCGGCCCTATCGACGACCTCAGAGATTTCCTCTACCGGGAACATCAAGACAGCAGGGCAGAGTCCGAGCCACGATTGATCTGCCACCATCAGCATGGAACAACCGTCGTCGTATCAGCCGTCTTGGAATAGCACCAGCACCACGAGCTCGGTCACTTCAAGCAAGTCAGCCGCCGGCAGGACGACCAGCTTGTTTGGTTCCGGAGGGAATTGGGAAGAGAAAACAAGCCCAGGATCAAGATTGCATCGTGTCACCACCACTCACACTGCAAATCCCAGTGAAAGCACCCACTTCCGCCCATCTCCAAGCCACTGACCCAACTCCCTCATCGGCCACATCAGCACAGTCGGAATATCTCATCTCGAGACCATCATCCCAGGTGCAGAGATTCAGCGCAGTGTCATTCGCTCAGATCCCCTCACACTTTGATTTGCGACCTGTTTCAATCCCCTCGCCTCTTCGCACTCCCACGCCACAACAGCGGGCTCAAGAACGTGAACGACGTGAGACATTGAACCAAATTCAAGAGCAAGTGCAACAACGTCAAGAACGAGAAAGCCAAGAACGAAAACGTCAAGAACTTGAGCTTCAACGACTCGAAACCCAACAAATCCAAGACTTCCAACAATGCGATCAAGAACAGAGACCCCGCTCCGAAGTTGCACCTCCACGAACCGTCAACGATGTGCAATTCCAGAGCGTGCGACCTCTCAAGTCCAAACGCAGTTTGAGGTTGATTTCGAGGCTTCGATCGTTCAGTCCTCTTCGAGGATTTGACGCTTGAGTGATGATGTGAGAAGTGAGTGGATGAATCTTTTTGTGGGCTGGTTCCCATTTTCGTTTCCTCGTGTTATTTGCTTTTGGCGCAGGTGTGTTTTCATTTTCACGATGCATAAGATAAAAGAACGTAAACTGTAGACACTGGCCCTGAAAATAACAATTTCTCATATTTCATTTAAAAGTAAACTAACAGCAATGAAACTACAATACCATGTTCATGTTCAAAGTATGCCCATCCGTGAGCAACGCCTTGCTCCTATGATACTTTGATCTCATTATCAAGTCTCTTAATATCTCATACTTTTGCCGAATCGATTTCTAAAGGTACAGCATTTTCAGTACGTAACCATTCTCCATTAAAGGCATTGATGAGCCAATTGTTAAGTTCTGCGAATGATTAGTGGTTGATTAAACGAATGGTAATAAGGATGACTTACTATCATAAACAATTCTGTTGGCATTGTGAAAGTAAATGGAATGGTCGCTGTCCGGGAAAACATGTACATCATAATTTTCTACTCCAGCAAGATCAAGTTTATCCAGTAAAACAAGAGTGCTTTGCATATGCACATTGTCGTCAGCGACACCATGCATAACCAAGAATCGGACGTTCTTAGAAATTGCCTTCACGTCGGTAATGCTAGAGTTATCATAGCCGCCAGGATTATTTTGAGGTGTGTGCATATATCGTTCCGTGTAAATAGAATCGTAGAATCTCCAATCGGTAACTGGAGCGACAGCCATGCCATAAGAAAATGTCTCTCCGGCGTCTTCCTCTAAAGTCTTCAATGTCATGAAACCACCGTATGACCAACCCCAAATGGCAATTCTTGACGCATCGACGTACTTTTTGGCGGCCCAAATCTTAGCAGTTTCAATCTGATCACGAGCTTCATAGTGTCCAATATTGCCACGAATAATATTTCGAGCTTTTCTTCCAATGAATCCTGTGCCACGGCCATCAACAGTTACAACAATGTAACCAAGATTTGAAGCAATATAGGATTGGAAGTCAACACCAAAGCGCTTGCTAACAGTCTGAGATCCGGGGCCACCATAAAGGTAAAATAATACTGGGTACTTCTTCTTTGGGTTGAAGTGTGGTGGTCGACGCTCAACAACTTGCAATTCGAATCCGTCTATAGTGACAGTCTGGTAGACCAGAAGAGGCAATTCATGTTTCCTTGCCATATCAGATAGTTCTTTGTTGTCTTCAAGGGTATGTTCATAGTGTTTATCGTTGCTGGGAGTACTGATAACCTTGTGCCACGGAATATCTGGACCATTGTAGTGAAGAAACACATATCCAGCCCCCTTTGAGAATGAAGCGTCGTAATAGCCATCCACCGAAGTGTCAGTAATCGGTTTCATATCTGTACCGTCCAATTTGACGCTGTACACTTGTCTTGTAATTGCTGACTGCTTGGTAGAAATGAAATAGACGAGATTGTTCTTGAGATCAACAGCAGAAGGCGCTTTTACCACTTCCCAATTTCCGGAGGTTAGAAGTATAGGCTCAGGATTGTCCATCGGGGTAAAATATCCCAAGTGATCATAGTTTTCGTGGATAATAGTATCAATGTATCCATCGTGAGGACGTCCATTTGCAGGATCTGCAGGAATATACAGGGTATCTTCAGAAACCTCAAACCAACCACCATCAAGCTTTTCAATATCTGTATATCGCACAGTCTTTCCAGTTCGAGCCACAACATCAACAAGAACAACTCGCAAGATGTCGCTTTCTCTGTTAGTCTCGCGAATCAGAGCTTTACCTGTCGAACCAGCCCAAACGACCTCCGTAATCAAGAGGTTTTCCGGCTCAAAGCCTCCAGCAATTTTGACTTCGAATACTTCTGCCTTCTGAATATCATAAAACAGAAGATCAACAGTAGGATTTGGAGCACCAGCTTTTGGGTATTTGATTTTTCTGACTTCAGGGTAATTCTCCTCTCCTGGTAAAGGATCTTTGCCACTGGGTCTTGAGACAAAGTATTGAATTGGGTATTCAGGAACTTCGGATTCGTTCGTACGAAGGAAAGCAATGTATTTGCCACTGTCATCCCACCATGTTGCACTAGGTCCACCAAAAACCTCTTCTTCATAGACCCAATCAGGCACACCATGAAAGAATTCCGGTCCACCATCGGTGGTTATTTGAATGACTGTTGGTGATGATAGTTTCCGCAGGAACATATTATTGTCACGGGTGAAAACAATAGCATCACTCTTCGGACTCCAGCTAGCCAGTTGAACTCGTCCGTCTAGATCTACAGGATCTAATGGCTCCGCCGTTTGAGATGCGACATCGAATATCCAATATTTCGCATAGAACGAATGTCTCCAGTTCGACTGAACATCTGTCGCTACCAAGACTTTTTTCAAATCCTTACTGGGGTATACTTTGCTTGGTATCAAACTTCTACCGGCAACTTCGAAATAACCCTTCTTCATCAAAGTTGTTGTACCAAGAGTCCCCACAGTTGCCGGACTTTGGGTTCTAACGTCTTCCACAACCAAATAATCCTTTCCTGCTGAATCTTCCTCGAGGAGCAACCCATCTTCTCCATTGGCTCCTTCAATCCAACTTATACTATGGGTGCGTGGTCTCCATTGGCCCCCCATAACCTGATCCAATGTAACCTTCTTCCCATTCCCTCTCGAAGCTGTTGCCTGAGGATCATGAGGAGTTTCCGACGAATGTTTGTATGACTGTTTCCCCAGAAATATAAAAAGCGCCAGCACCCACGCTCCAATAAATACACCTCCCACAATCCATAGGAACCTTCTCGGCTTCTTATCGACCGACTTATTCGTCGATCCATTTGTAAGGAGCGCTGCGTCCTCCAAATCGTAATCCTTCTTTCCCTCTTCGTCCAAGTTTATCTCCGCGTGTTCGTCATCCGCATACGCCATCTCTCTTCGAGGGGGGAACTTGGGTGTTGCCATTGTCGGCTTTTCTGACTCACTCGCAGCTACACGTTCACCAATGCGTTCGAAAACCAGGCTCGTGGTCGAAGCAGTTGAGGCGACGGAATCAGAGGATTTTCTCGAAACAAAGTCCTGCTCTGCTGGCAGGAGCTGTGCGTTTTCTTCGGTGTGCCCAGCCATATCTGAAGGTAGGTAGGTGCGTTTCAGTGGGCCTTGGAGTTCAGAGCATGCCAATACCGTAGATAGTATATATTGTCTCAATTCAAAATCCACATTGCTTTTTAGCAGTTTGGAAATTCAAACGGCGATGGACGGATCAAAGAGAGAAAGAGAAGCGCAAAGGGAATTTTACTTATTGAGGATGGTTTCGGGAAGAGTTCCAGAAGTGTCATCTTTGTTGGTGTTATTGATATTGACCCTACGGAACCCGCGACACTGAAACAATACTGTAAGCTTACACGCTAGAACAAAAGGATTCAAATGTGCACGCCACTATATTCACGATCGGATCAATTATTATTAAATGGAATATAGAATATACGGAGTATAAGCAGTAATATATACTCCGTCTACCAACAGCAGTTAGTTTGCATGCGAAAGGTCGGATCTAACCAAATGTGGAATCTTCGGAGCCAATTATACTATACCATCCATTATTATGCTTGGTACCATAGCCCACGCAATAATCTAAGTTTACACCAGCTGCATATGATCCGCTCCAATAACAATATCTCTTCTTCGCTTCCGGGTCCTGCTCAACCTCGAACCACACCAATATAGATAGGCACTGCCCCTTATTTACTATGGAGGATGAAGTTCCTTAAACTATCCCAATGATCGCTCTGCACATAGATATAATCCATACTGCTCCTCAACCCACTCTGCACCGTCTCCGGGTACCATCTGAACAACCACATAACACTTCCCCAACTCAACGCTGCAAAGACCGGCCATGCATTGTGAGATATTCGATCCGAAAGCTCTTTGTTGCGGATAATTCCTGCCGATGGCGCAACAGCTAATTGTGCTAACGATAGGCATACTCTGGCGAATACTATATAGGGCCTTGTATTAGTATATCATCCAGGCATATAGTGCGGGAGGCTTGAGGAAAAATGGGACACTCACCGAATATAACAATCTGTTTACTAACACTGCTAACATGGCCTTTCTTCGATCTCCTCCCAAATACCAGATATCCACCTAACAACCCTGCGAGAAAGGTATCCCAGTTCCCTTCCTTTCCTTCCTTCCCCCCTGCTAATTTCAGAGCCAACATCGTAGACTTGTATATCGTCGCATATTTCGCGAGATTTTGCGCATGTGTTCGTGTTGCGCGGAGTATCAGTCCCATCTTTTCGCGAAAGGTGCCAGATCGAAATAGAAGCATCATGCTGGAATTCCAAGTCAGCCATGCGCCTGGGAGCTGGGAGAGGGATAGCAGAAAGGGCAGCCTTACACCAATGCGTGAGGAAACCTAACTTTGGCACCATAGACAGCGCCGCTGCGAGCAGCTTTCAGGACAGCGAGGTATTCTGCATTTTTAGGATCTAGAATAAAGTGCTCAAGGGCTGTCTGAAAATGCGCATCAGGATTCTGCGAAAATTTATCTGAGAACGGTGGATGCATACCTTGATAACTTCAATTCCTCCCTCCATCTTATCGGTACGGTGAAATGAACCTCGGCAACCTATGTATGGCTCCAAATCAAACAATTTCTTAGAACAGGAGAATTGAAGAAGAGACAAGTACTATGCGTATCTTCATCCGTAACTATCCAGTCCAGTCTTCAAATCGCAGATCTATTATCAAAGAAACAACAAGCTGGTCAATGAAGCAAACAGCTATAAACTCAGGAATGAAGCTCGGCATCATCATGAATTCGGATAAATCGCTAACCCACAGACTCCTGTACAGGGATTCTCCTTTAGCGTCCGCTCAAGGGTTGCATTTCGCATGTGAGATTCAGGCATCAAAACTTCTTGCCTTAGGGATAGGTTCCGCGCTAGTGCTTTATCTAATCGATCGCAAAAAAAAAGTTCAAGCTTGGAGAAGTAAAGAAAGGCATTTATTGATATCTTCATTCCCCTCACCACATCATATCACCGCATCATGTTACGCCAGATGTAAGTTGTCTTCAGTCCAACTCCCCATACCAATTGAACATTTCAAATTAACATTACCTTCTAGCAAACCCCGTAATGCCCGCAGTAAACGCGCCCTCAACAAAAAAGCTCCCAAACCCGTCGAGAACCCCAAAACTGCTCTCTTCCTGCGTTATACAACCTGCTCGCAACCTACTCAAGATTGTCTCACAGACCTCCATACTCTCCATCTCCCTCTCGCCAAGAAGTTTACCAAGAAGAATAGTATTCACCCCTTCGACGATGCCTCTTCCCTAGAATTTTTCTCCGAGAAGAACGATGCTTCCCTCTTAGTTTTTGGGTCCTCATCCAAGAAACGTCCACACTCCATCACTTTCTGCAGAATGTTTAATTACAAGGTTTTGGATTTGTTAGAGTTGAACCTTGATGCAGATTCGTTCAGGACTTTGAGCCAGTTCAAGAATAAGAAATGCGCTGTTGGACTGAAACCAATGCTTTTGTTCTCGGGTACTCCTTTCGAGAACCCTGTTTCCGACGAATACACACTGGCAAAATCGATGTTCCTCGACTTCTTCAAGGGAGAGCCTGCGGATAAGGTGGATGTGGAAGGTCTACAGTATATTGTGTCCATCTCAGCCAGGGATAGTGTCGATGGAGAAGAGGAGAAGCCAAAGATTCATTTACGAGTATACTTAATACGAACCAAGAAGAGTGGTCAGAAATTGCCACGAGTTGAAGTTGAGGAGATGGGCCCAAGGATGGATTTCAGAGTTGGCAGGGTCAAGGAAGCGGATGAGAGCATAATGAAGGAGGCAATGAGAAGAGCAAGAGGAAGCGCAGAGAGACCAAAGAAAAATATCAGCACGGATATTGTGGGTGACAAGATGGGCAGAATCCATCTTGGTAAACAAGATTTGAAGGAGTTGCAAACCAGGAAGATGAAGGGATTGAAGAGAAGCAGAGATGTAGCTGATGATGATGAGAGTGGGGATGATGAGGAGGATATTATTAGTGATGAGCCTGTTAAGAGGTCGAAAAAGGCATGATCCAATGCCACTTTGTGTAGTAATATCAAGATATCAGGTGTTTGGAGTCAAGGCATCGAAAAGGGATTTCCGGATAGACTAGCCAGTTTTGCTCGGCATAAATACTACAGTATATAAAAAGCTAGCCATTGTTACCTCCACCAAAATTACTTCGCTGCTTGCAATTACATTTCTCTGAATTTTTTTGATGCCAATTGTCAAGGTCCATGTTACATTCCTTTGCCGATGACGATCAATCATTAGAGCCATAAGACATCCAACAATCATCTCTATATATTTCGTCTTCCGTGCACAAAATCTTGCTGCCTGGTTCGTGGGTGTGATATCTGTCACAGAAACTTGGGGCATCTTCATCATCGTGTCCATACTCCGAATCCTCGCATCTCACCTCTTCCTCTCGGGCCATGATCAGCTGTATCGCTATATCGTGAAACAGTTCAGGGTAGAGCTTTTCATCCAAGGAAGATAGATACCCATGGCACCAAACGCAGATTGCAGTAGTGGCAAGATAAGAGCGCAATGCTGAGCCTTTTGCTGTATTTTTGCAGGCATAGTCCAGAGTTTCCAATGCATACCCACCTTCTTGAAGGCGGTAGGAAGTAAGAGCGTCTATCATCTGGTTGCGAAGTCGCGGCATCTGGTATTTATCGCCGAGGAAATATAGCCTTACCAATACCCCCTCTGGTCGATCTGCCAGTGCTCGAGTCTCGAAGTCCTTCAGCGACAAGTAGATATATTTATCATAGTAGACCCAATGCACGAAAGCTCTAATAACTTCGGGTTGATATTCAGGCAGGCGGATAACATCTTTCTCCGCACCTTGCCACTCGGGCTTGCAGGCGGCTTCAAAGACAGGGCTTGCTGCGCAGAGCAATTTCTTGTGAACGATAAATCTCGAGGCTTTGCTCTCGGGATCGTTTCCGACAAGTAAAGTGACAATCTGATCAAGAGATCTTGATAGGTCAGCATTTACCACATTTGCATAGAGGGAAGTTTAAGACTCACGTTGCTAAGAGTGGTTTTCTAGGTAACGTATGCCAACCTCCTTGGCTTTCCTTTTCTTAGAAGTCATGTCTTCATTGGTCTTGACCCGTTGAGCAGGCTTGTCATCGGAGTTCTAATATGTAGACTTAGCATTTGCATAGGAGAAAAGCAAAGTTGATGCCTACATTGGAATTCAAAGCTCGTGGTACACCACTGAATAACGAGGCATTCTTAGCCGGCTTACTTCGGGATTTCATGACTACTCTGTCGCCGGGAAGATGAAGAACAAGTGCATGAGAATTTGTCAGAAAGAAGGAAGAAGGAAGGAGGAAGGAGGAAGGAGGAAGGAGGAAGAAGAAAGAAAAAAAGTGAAAATAAATATTAGATACGGGAGGGAATAGGAAACCAAGCGTGCCTTCCAAAGTCAGAAACTATAGAACAACTAGGTCCCTCATGTGACCTTGCACATTGAGTAGGGCACGAGGACCATGAATTCATCACATCGCCATATGGAACTGGTATGAAGGATATTTTACAGCTACAGTAATTCGGTTGCTACATCCTCTTCCATTGATCTTCCGAACCACATAATTGCTTCTCCGTGACCGCTTTAGGGTTCTTGTTGAAAGCAAGTAACACACACTTCACAGACGAATTCTGCATGTAATTGAAATTGAATCCATTCCATACTTTCGAAACGGACTTCACTGAGCAAGCATTAATGGCTTATGGGTATCTCATGCATGCACTTGTATATGATCAAGCACCGTTGACTCCAACTGAAGGCACTTCTAATAATCAGGAATTCTAGTCCAATGATCGGATCTATATCCTCACGCTTTCCAATAACCTCTGCTCTACACCCTCCAATGTGCTCTTGTGAGCCAACACGGATAAATTCTCCGCTTCTCCTTGGAATTGCTTGTCGGGGTCTACACCTGGTCCAAACATTTGCGCACCTGCTCCTGGCCCCATTTGTCCCATTTGTTGAGCCATTTGACTTGCAGCTATGCTTACTTAGTAACGCGCCGCATGGTTAGGCTTAGGGAATTGACATACCATTATCGCTTCCCAATAGATAGTTGAAGACAGATTGTAATCCAAAGATACACAGGACATACCACGAAATGGAAGACATCCATTGTGGATCCATATCTCTGGTAGCTACTCCAGCTTGCAACATACTCTTGAACTTAATCGTCAAGGGAAATGGTAGTTTGACTGCACACCTTACATCAGTACACTTCCACACGGTTTGTTCACGGCAGGAACTCACTAATAACAAATCCACTGAAGAATGCATTGATCCAACCCATAATCAACGTCTGCGGGATCATCATAGACATATTCCCCTTCATCATACCCATCATTCCCTCCATAGCCGCCGGATCGGTCATAGGATTTGGAGCTGCCTGCCCCTTCTTCTCTGGCTCCTTCAGAAACTTTCCTTCTTCAAATGCTTGTACAAGGTAGTCTTTGCGGGACTGGAAAGCGGCGGGAGTGAGAACGTGAGCGTTATTGCGAAGATTAACGCCTCGAATTAAGGATCGTTGTTCGCGGATGGCCGGGAGCTCTTGTTTTTTGGGGGTGGTGGCCATAAGAACGGTAGCATAATGACGCAGAACACCGGTCAGAATCTTGATGTCGAGTTAGCACTGCGAATAATAGAAGAGCGAGTAAGAACATACCATGACAATAGTGATAGGTATCAGGATCCAGTAGCTACATCTTTATCAGCTCAATCCACCACAAATAACAGCGACACTCTCACAATAACTGAGGATCCCTATGAATCGTCTGCACAGGAATTTGTGCCATCTCTTTAATGGCACCCTGATCTACCTCGTTGCGAATGTATGAGGGCGTAGTCGTGAAATGGTTTTTAGGTTTGTACATGTACTTGAATCTGACATCGAATGTGGCTTTCCGCGCTAACTCAGACCATCCTGGAGAGCTTCATTAAGACACGTTCTCTTTGTAAGCGATAACGTTAACGTTAAGACCACAGCTTCCCTTCCCACGCAATTGCATTCGAGTAGTAAAAAAGTAAATAAATCGACCATGGCTTCAGAAAGGATATCTGTGCATTCTCTTCCTGGTCAGTACATATTTTTTATCTTCAAGAATCATCTACATATTGCGCAACACTGACAGCCAATTCTAGATCTCAAAAACACCTCTGATGATGCTCTCCCCGTCTACCTCAATTCTCTCAAGTTCACCCAGTCGCACACCCTTTCAGATACCCGTCTGGCAATTGGCTATGCATCTGTTTTGGTCTGCGGTGCCTGCTTTTACTGGGACTACACATACGGTTTCGAACCCACAAAGCCCTACACAGCAATCGCAGTTGGAATCTACTTTGTCCTCAACTCCTTCCTTACATTCTGGTCATTCTATGTTGAGAAGGGGATTATATACATCGGCACATCCCCCGACAAGAAACATATCATCGAGATCTCTACTCAAACCAAAAAACATCAACCAATTTACAATTTGACATTCAAGATTTACGAAGCGGCAAAAGGCAGATCTGGACAACCAAAGGAAGAGAGAACATTAATAAAGCCATTCAGAGAATGGTTTGATAAGAAGGGAAGCTTTATTGCGCTTCCATTCCAGGAAATGTTGGCTAGTAATATTTCGGTAATTGGAGCTGTCGACCAAAAGAGAGTGGTTAAGAAGGAAAAGAAGGTTGAGCAAGAAGGGCAGGCAGATCAAAGTATGGACGATAAATGGGCGGCACTACTGAAGGAGAGCAGCGGTGAAGTTGAGACCTCTGGAGCAGAAAAGGCAGCGGGAGCAAAGAAGAGAAGTAAGAAGGTCTGAGTGATCACGTGCACTGATGGATAAAAATAGGCTTGGTATCATATGAGGTATGGAGTTCGGTGAGATTGTGCAACAGTTGAGGGTGTTCTTCTTATTGGGACGCGGAGCGCCGACTAAGAAAGTGTGTTAAAAGGAATGCTTCCAAGCTAATTCCACCTCTGTTCTCTTGGTTTCGCAAGTTTGCACGACCCATATACACGAATACATTATCAGCTCTTGATCCTCAATCTCTTCTTTTTATGTGTCAACCAGGGAAGTTCTGTCCTGAATATAGTCCAATGATCATAGTCATTCATTTATCCTCCAGATTGTTTCATGTCACGTCTTGTGCTCCTCTCGCGTCTGAAATAGAGACTCAAAAGTTGTCATAATTGCGTCACACTTCGTCTCCTCAGCCCTCTCTCCTTTCTCCGGTTCAATCATCTCCAATCGGAGGAGATCTCCCCGTGCTTTCTTTAAAGCATGCTCGACCGCCTTCCTCCTCTCGCGCTCCGCCGTTGCCCACTACTTATCCGCCTTTTTCAACTCCTCATCGATCTCTCTCTGGGCTTGATTGATGTACTGATTCGCTGTGTCGCGGTCGCAAGATTCAAAACGGTCCATTCCTTTCACAATCTCGTTCATAACAGGTGGGTAGAAGTAAAGTAATTCTCGAATTATCGCGGCACCTGATCACATCTTAGCATAAACTGCGCCTTGGGGTACAGAATATAAAGTATGTTATAAAAGTACAGGAGTTCTCCTTGATGAAATACGTACCTCGCTCTCGAGGATCCATGCTGTCACGTCTTGGAATGGGAGCGCGTTCCAAATCACGTAAAGTCTCAAATTCCATTAAAGGAAATTGGTTCTCCAGGCGTGTCGCAAACTCTTTGCCCCACTCTATCTCTGGCCTGTCCTGCACTCCGATCTGATGTTGAATCCATATTTTGGTCCAGTGCTTTCTCAATGTCTTGTCATTCTCCTCCCGTGACGTGGGTCTCGTGTCCCCATACCCTTGTCTGTATCCGTATCCCACGCGCATATTTCGTTCTTGTTTGTGTTACTTTGGTTTGTGCGTGTTCCGGGAGGGAGGAAGGAGGAGGGAGGAGGGCATTCTTTTGGATGTCTGTAATAATTTCAAAGTATGGTTTACAGGTAGCATACAAAATCCAGTGACTACTTAGTAGGTAGTTTTAGAGTTCGGTGGATGCTCTAGGAGGCAATAGTCTGATGAAAGTTCAACATGATCGACTCGTACTTGGTGATTTCGCCCCTAACACAGGTATCTACATGAGTCTGAAACCTCCAGCCTAGCCTGTTTCTTCTCTCAGCTAACCTATTACCTACTAATACCATTGTTAAGCTCTTGTAGTTGGTATTAGAATGACATCGTTGGAGTCAAGGTTCAACGGCTTCGTTCACCATCACGTAACATCCCCTACTAATATCAAGCTTGCATCTACTTAGTATGTACTAGAGTTCGGAAATCTTGTAAATGATGGATTTACTACCTTTTGCCTAACCCAATTCTGCCAATATTAAGCCTTAGTCCACTAATCTAGCGTTAGTAGCTTGCGATTGACTCGAGCTATTTTTGATAATGACATATGACAGGTTACATATAAGTACTGGCGATATTTTGGTCGAATCCTTCTCACTGTGCCTTCACTTCGAAATTCGACAATCTTTCATCGAAGATCATAAAATGGATGCCCAAAACACTATAGAGGTGGACGATACCTCTATCTTTCACCCTTCCACTTCAATTACCATAAACCCACCTGTCCCCTCCACTTCATGTGTCATCTGGTCACCTTTTAACAGCCGCTGCTCTCTCCACCAGGTTATATACCCTGAATTGCATTCGAGACAGTTCTCAACGTGGCGCACCTTCAGGTCGAATGGCATCCCGTGCCTTGATACCTCAAAAGAGGATCCATTATCTCTTCGAGATGATAATGGTGATGTTGTGAACACATATGCAATAGACCATCGCGGCAATAGACTTTTAGGGGGCTTGGACCCCCGTGCAGCCGTCATTGACGCCTACTTTCGCAAAATTAAGTGCCTCGACATCTTCATCAAAGTTCCATTATTTCTTCATGATGATACTAATTATGTTGGCAACGCATATATGGACCGTCGCTACAATATAGCTTCAGGGGACCTGGGCCCCCGTGGAGCCGTCATTGACGGTCTCTTTCGCAAAGTCAAAAGAGATGCCTTAAAAAGTCTCATGATTGCCTTCAACATGAAACCAATCGGACGAGATCGCACATATGAAACATTAGGTGAAGACACGGAGACGGGACGTGGGAATGCAACACCCAGTGGAGAACTCAGAAGAATATCCCTCTTCGACTCGGAAGTGAGACTCTTCTTTCCAGGGCAGTCATCCCGTTTTTACTTCCCTCCTTTCATCGATATCCAGGCAGGCTTCGAAGACAGAATACTAGCATTAAATGCAGGACAAGAGCAGCAGCCGCTTTCTGAGCACGAGACAGATGGTTTCGCGAGTGAGAATTCTCGCGCTGGAGAGCGTGACAGGCTAGCGAAGGGGAATTTTGTGTCCCCAATACAGCAATCCTTCATTTATCATCTTCCTCCTTCCACGGCTACGACTGCTGATGTTGGATATGTAATGCCGGAACTCGTTGTGGAGGAGGACGAGCTTGCTTTCCATGAAGCAGATGATGATTCCACCAGCCTGGGAGATACTGACAGGCTGGCGAAGGAGAAATCTACATCCCCAACACAGCCATCCTGCACTTTCTTTCCTCCTTCCACGGCTATGACTGCAGGCGTCGGATATGCATTGCCAGAACTCGTGGTGGAGGAGAACGAGCTTGCTTTCTATGAAGCAGAAGACGATTCTACCAGCTGGGGAGATATTGACAGATCCCATCAATGCGTCATGAAACAGGCTGAGCGAGCAAGGTCCATTCTAAACTCGTTGCATGATGATAGCGTGGGTGGTGAGGATAGAGGTATTTTCGAACAAGACTATTCTGGACACTGGAATGGGATTGAGCCGGTTCTTGAAGAGGGGAATATTGGGGTTTCGAACGGATTTCAGGTTGATTGGGATTCTGAGGAGGAGGAGGACAGTGATGATGATGATGTAGAGGAGAAGAGCTATCGTATGAACTCTGGTGCGCCTAGAGTCTCTCGATTGACAACTATCTGGGAGTGTGAAGAGGAGGAAGAGGAGGAGGGTGATGATGTAGAGGAGAAGATCTATCGTATGAACTCTGGTGTGCCCAGAGTCTCTCGATTGACAACTATCTGGGAGTGTGAAGAGGAGGAGGAGGAGGATGATGTCGAGGAGGAGTGCTATCGTATGAACTCTGGTGTGCCTAGAGTCTCTCGATTGAAGACTATCTGGGAGTCTGAAGATGAGGAGTAGAGGGAGTGATTGGGGTTTGAATGGGAGGGTGTGGGTGTGGGTGTGTGTGGGGGGGAAGATGCAGAGGGTGAAAGATTTATTGAAGTATAAATTGGGAACCTTCAAATCAGTAATCTTCTATTAGACATCTTATATATATTGGACTACAATATTATCAATCATTTACGAGTAACCTCGAACAATTTATTGTGTATAATTAAGATACATACACCAAAACATTGTCATCCATCTCATTCTCTCTCACCCATGCCACCTCCTTAAATGACTTCGCCTAAATCCCCCCCGGCTAAATATAGAAACCCAATCAAAAATACGAGTCCGAAAGCCCCATCAGTAAACGAAAAAGTTGAAGCGGCAAGCCTTCTTTCTCTCCACTCCACAATCAAAATTTCTGCAATCTGAACCCGTGTCATCTCAGCCTCGCGCAAGGCTTCAACTCGATCTCATCTTGAAACAAAGTAAATTAATTAAAATGAAAACCAGAGAAAGACCACATCGCCTCCTCTTCTCTCCTCTTCTCCTCTCATCATCACCACCAACCCAACTCAATTGCCCATCCTGAACCTGAAATGCACCGCCCAGCCAACCCCGCACCATGAAAACGACGTCTTCCCCATCCCCCAACCGCCACGCCTCCAGTCTCTCGCTGCGCGAATCGCTCACCCACCTCTCCCTCAGCATCCTCTGCCTCTCGCTCCTGCTCAAGACCCTCTCGCGCGAAGATGGCGAGCCGCTCATCGCCTCGCTCGCCTTTAGCGGCATTGCGTTTTCCTCGACCTACGCCATGATCCGCTGGCTGGGCCCGACATTCATGCGCGCCGGCCTCAAGGGGAAGGACCTCTCGAAGCGCGATCGCAAGGAGATCCCCGAGACGATGGGCGCCGTCTGCGCCGTCGTCTACCTGCTCATCATCATCGTCTTCATCCCGTTTCCCTTCTACAAGGATATCGTGGCCGCGACGAGCGGCGGTGGGAATCGGGATGTCGTGCGCGAAGTGCCCGAGGTGCAGCATGGGAGGTTCCTGCACAAGTTCCCGCATAGCAAGGTGAGGGAGGATTTATCATGATGGCGCAGCAGGGATTTTCTCTCTTCATTCCCTTTTCACGGCCGTCCTTTTTTTTTGACACATATATTCTCGACGACGCAAATTCGGTGGAATGGGAAAACATCTCAAATATGCGCTAACAAGAGCAACAAATAGCTAGCATCCTACCTCTCCGCAGTCCTATCCCTCCAATCCGTCGTCATCCTCGGAATTGGCGACGACCTCTTCGACATCCGCTGGCGGCACAAATTCTTCATCCCCGCCATCGCCAGCATCCCCATCCTCATCGTCTACTTTGTCGATTTCGGCGTGACGCACATCGTCATCCCCATCCCGCTACAACCGTATCTGGGCCAGCTTTTCCAGCTCGGCCCTCTGTACTACATCTACATGGCCAGCATCGCCATCTTCTGCCCCAATAGCATCAACATCCTCGCCGGCATCAACGGCATCGAAGTATCGCAATCCATCGTCATCGCGCTCCTGCTCGTCCTCAACGACACCCTGTACCTGCTAACGCCGTACCCCCACCCAGCCACCGACTCGCACCTCTTCTCCCTCTACATGCTGCTCCCCTTCATCGGGGTATCCCTCGCGCTGCTCTTCCACAACTGGTACCCCTCCCGCGTCTTCGTCGGGGACACATACTGCTACTTCGCCGGCATGGTCTTCGCCATCTGCGGCATCCTCGGGCACTTCTCCAAAACCCTCCTCCTGCTCCTCATCCCGCAAACCGTCAATTTCATCTACAGCACCCCGCAACTCTTCCACCTGATCCCCTGCCCGCGCCACCGTCTCCCCCGCTACAACCCGCACACCAACCTCCTCGAACCCTCCATCACCCCCTGGCCGCAGCCGCCCAAACCGCTGCAGGCCATTCTCCTCCACCTCCTGCACAAGCTCCGCCTCCTCGACCTCACCACCAACACGCAAGGGCACATCGTCGAGAGTAGCAATTTCACGCTCTTGAACCTGTGGCTCGTGTGGTTTGGACCGCGGAGGGAGGATAGGCTAGCCCTGGAGATTTTGTGTATGCAGGGGGTGTGTGGATTACTGGGATTGTTTGTTCGACATCGGTTGGCCTTGTTGATTTTTCAGAGTGATAATTTGAGTGTGTAGAGGGAAGGGATTTGAGGGGGTGAAGAGGAAGAGGAGTGAGTCCCAGGGGGAGAAGAAGGTACGCGCACACACACAATACGGTGTTCAAATCAAAAGGACAAATGTACAACAACAGTATATACCCCAAGTCATGTAGAGGTACAGCAATGAGATGAATATAGACAGTCATTATACAATCATGCGATATTTCTTTATATCATATCTGCACCATCAGATGAAACTCACCCATATCCTATATCCCCCCCCCAGTAACCGAAGAACCTACCACACAAGGCACGATAGCAATTGAATCCCCCCAAAAGTGTCATGCAATATGCAAGGTATTATTTAGCTGTTCTTTTTTCAATTCAGTCCTGCATCAATCCATATCATATCAATTCATCCCATTCAATCCCAGTCAAAACTATTCCATCCCATCCGTCCCATTTACTGCCTCCCATAGCATTCATTCAAAGAACAAGGGGACCAAAGTAAATTTCTACCCACCCACACCCGACCCCAACCATCAATCAAATCATCCCAACCCCATCCATCCATCCATTTAAGCATTCATATTGTGTAGCCAGCCACAAAACCGGCTAGCAGAGTATATCAAGTAAAAGCATCCTTCCCAAGATTTTTTTCAATATCAATCCATTCCTCCCCAAGTCATCCATCAATCATCATCAAAGAATCTACTGATACAGCAAGGTTGGGCGAGGAGGGTATTCTGTTTGGCCATTGCCTGATGCAAGAGAGGCTTTCAAAACAAAGAGGGAAGTTCCATTCCAACAAGCAGCAAGAAAACACACCCCGGGATATTCTGTTCTCGGCACTCGGATGGCTTTGGTGGTCCGTCGTCATCGATATGTAGAAGAAGAAAAAGTAAAAATGAAGTAATTAAAACTTCTGGACTCCACCGCTAATGTTGACGCCTCACCCCTCGACCTTAAAGAGTAAGATCATATCCCAAACCCCTTTTTGAACCCAATGATACCGGCCACCGGTCCCAAACGCTCAACGGCCGAAAAAAAAAACCCTCACGCCGAAGTAGAAAGACAAATGTGGCAATAAAATACGCATGAAGCGAGATCTAAACTGTATGTTACAATGCGCCATTTGATTGTTAAGAGGGCATATTATCTTTTAGTGATGGAACTCTGAGTACACCAACGAGAGCAGGATCGACTATATTCTTCACTTTGACCTCGTTGATTGTCGAGAGTGTTGGCTTGAGAACGGCTGGTGTAATTGTGGGACTGCTTCCTCCCGAAGCCTTGCGTCCCCCAGAACCATCAGCGCTCTGCTTCTTTCGGGCCTTATAATCATTAAGCGACATTTTCTTCTTAGCAGGACTTGGATTGACACCATTTGTTAATGCCGAAGGATACGACGGGAAGTGAGCTGTGCCATATGGTGATGTCGCTGATGAAGTTACTGCTAAGGCGGGTGTGAGAGTCCCAGGAGTCCCCGAGAGATTCGGTGTTGTAAAGGTTGGTGTCGGAGGCATTTGTACTCGTAATTCAGGGGATGTACGAGAATGACCATTGGTCGAGTTTCCAGACCAAGGTGGAGGTTTCATCGTTTGCCCGATGGCAAGTGTAGAACCATCTGAGTAGTGATAATCGCCAGAATTTGAGACTAAATCAACAGACGGTGTGGACGAAACAATACTGGCATTTCGAGTCTTAGTGTCAGTAGGTGACTGAGTAATTGATCTATCCTCTTGAATTGATCCATCAAGATCCATTGCTGATGTCGGCGAGGAGAGATTTTGAACATCTCCATTAATCAACCCCGCTGCGGCATTTTCGCGTTGGCGTACCTCCAAACTACGAACTTGCTCCTGAACCTTGAGGCGATTCTTAAGCATGCGCTTCGCAAGAGATACGATAGGCCTCTTCGGTGTGTGATTTGTTTTTGGTTCGTACCATGCATCCTCGTCTGGATCTGTTTGTGTTGATGAATCTACATAAACAACCTTCACAGTTACCGAATTGCGGCGTGATTGAGCAATCGCTGAATCAACGCCAGATGAAATGGCCTTCGGAGATGCCATGGCTTTTGGCGACGCAGCACTAAGTGGAGATCCCGATTGTCGCCGCGATGTGCTGGCATCGACGTACTGGCGAGTTCGGGATCCATTAGAATTCGCGAGAGCTGACTGGGAAACAGAAGTTCGTGAGACGACCGACTTCTGTCGGGGCTTTGAGGTGGTCTGCGACGCCATCGACGTGATTGGTGAATTCATGTTTGACCCATCCGATGCTCTCTTCTTTTTTCGTGCGGGTTGGCCCTGTTCCATTTTTCTGAATGAGTCTTCCACCGCTGCCAACTTTCTCTTCTCACGATCGGTTGGTTCTGTTAAAATTCCATTAGTTTCACCAAGACCATGCATTGGAGTCAGGTCACGACTGCGAGGTTTGCTTCGTACGGAGCCGGAAATGGAGCGGGCATCATCATCATCGTTTGTCTCTGGATGGCCTTCACTGGCAGCTCGACTATTGGTAGCATGGCCTGTACTTGTTGGGGAGACGTGCTGTTTGGGTTTACGGCCCTTTTTCGATCTTACACCATTTGCGCCGTTTGATGGAGGTTGAGGTTGGGGTTGGTGTTGAGCATGCACTCTTCCGTAGTAATCACGGTGGAACTTCACGAAGGCGCAATCTTTACCGGCGTTACAAGCACAACCTCCGTGATCGGATAACACCGAATTGATCGTATTCGTGATGCTTTGATATTCGGATTCGGAGATGTCAGGTACTCTATCGTCATCGCCATCAAGATGAAGGGCACGGTCTAATCTTGCCTTGTCTAAAAATTTGAAATCCCAAGGTAGCGTAATCTGCTCGTTCGGAGGAAGGTTGCTGTCGCAGGTTAGGTAGAAGTGATATTCACTTGTATTGGCAACGATGTATGTCTCCAAGTTTGCATTGGCCCTGCAGCTTCGTCGAACGTATCGGCACTGTGATCCCCCATCCCTTGTATCAATATACAGTGGCAATCCGGGAATGAAAAAAGTGAGTGGGCGTGGATGGACACATTCTTCCCATCTATTCTCCGGGTTCTGGTGGTAGTCACACTGAAGACCAATCTGGCCATTGATCTCTCCAATTGGTTGATTGGCCGGTGTCTTCGTCGTCGTGACGAGAGTTTTCCATTGCACTCTGGTATTGTTGATGTGAGCAGTCTTGATGTCGATGTGCAGCTTTGGGAATTGATGTGGATCAAGTCGCATCTCAAGTTTTTGAACCACATCATCGAATTTTAATTTGCCATTACCGACATCCAATTCGAACTGTTTAGCATCCGTGATCCACGTCGACAATTTGTTGGTGACAGATAAATTGGCCAATGTATTGGTATCTGTTTCTTGGAATTGTTCCTCATCATAGAGCGATAGGAAATTGTCAGAATACGTATGAATTCGGAAATCAATTGGCAGATCCGGTGGTGTGTGTGTGGGGCTTGGGGGTTGGTGGTTATTTCTCGCAGAATAGGGAGGGCTTCGTTTGGTAACTTGAGAGCTGACGGAATGATGCGACCGGTGCCCTTTCGTCTTCTTGTGATTGTCGTGGTCATGGAAACCATTGATTTGAATTTCAGAAGGCTTTGCCTTTTTCTTGTGACTCTTGGTGGCGGGCCTCTTATTCTTCTTGTCATTGTTATCATTGTTGGGTTTATTTTGACGGTATAGCGGCTTTTCGATCGTGTGCCGACCGTCGAGTTCTCGTGGATTACAATCGACACATTTGTGAACAAAATCTTCTCGGGAAGCATCTTCTACACTGCCTGGATAGTAGCATTCAATGTGCTGCCACGTATCGCATTTATCACAGTATATTGTATTTCCATCGTCTTCATTGGTGTCGCAGATGCAGCGGATTTCATAGGGCTCTTCATCCACAGACTCGGTGACGGGTTGAGCATCGTTGGTAGATATCGCCGTTGAGGAAGTGATGAAGGCAGGCTTAATCGGGGTCGCGATTTGCGTCGAAATGGATAGAGACCTTTCTGTCATACTCTAGCAGGAGCCTCTGGGTGGCTGTTCGAGTGAGAAGATCAAGGTGAGTTCACTGATTCCAAGACCTGAGTCGCATGACGAAGACGGCCACGACTCGAAACGATTACTGGTCGCAGAGCGAAAAAGACACTCAATTCCGATGAAATCTCTCATCAGCTATTGAATCAAGCATGAAAGTCCTCTATTCTCCCTTCCGCGTACGGCAACAATATGTAATTCGATCGACAGTGACGATTCTCACAGACGACAAGGTTGTATGGATCGACGGTTGAGAGTAAGTTCTGGACGATATCCTATTAGGATATGATATCTGCGACTCTCGTGTATTGAAGGAGGTGTTCTGCAATTGAAACCGTGTTCGTAAATGAAAGGGTTTTCAAGTCCAGAGTGGAGGCGAAGAGTACGAGACGGGGGCTTTTTAGGAAGACGATCTCGAAAGGACAAAGACGATTCAACCGAGTTTGCGCTTTGGAATGTTTACGCGTTATTGGGTGATATTCGAATAGAGTAAATGGATCGATGGGAGATTTGTTGACGTATCCTATTTGTAATATGAAGAACAGAGGAATTCTCAAAGAGTAACTGTGAGTGTGTGTGTAAAGATCGTGAGTGAGTGAGCGAGAGAGAGAGAGGAGAGAGAGGAGGGGGGGATTTAGTTTGACTGATGAGTGGCTCCTTCGAGAGAGGGAAAGAGGGAAGGAACCTTCAAAATTAGTAGTAGGGTTGCCGCTTCAAGGTTAGTGATCAAGACGCTAGTGATTAGATAGGTACGCGAAGTTGCTGCACACAGGAATATTTCCAATGCCGCTTTTGATCGAGACTTGAAAGGGAAAGGTAAAAGGGAGATAGGAAGCAAGAGGCAGAGACAGAGGAGATAGAGAGAGAGGTCGAGAGGTCGAGAGAGGTCGAGAGAGGGGGGGAGATAGATAGAGAGAGGAGAGAGAGAGAAAAAAGACAGATAAGGTAATGAATGGATAAAAGCAAATAGAAGCTTTCGAAGTATAATATAAAACATAATACTGTAAATACATTTTGATCTCATCTTCGTTCAATGTGTGTTGCTATTCGAAGCCTGAGAAACACGAGGATGAGCATAGAAGCATGTGAGCAACTAAAAGGAAGAGGGAGAAGAATTATGATGATGATAATAAGGTTATGTTGTGATGGGAGAGCTGAATGTTGAAACGAGTGAAGGGATAAGAAAGGACAGGGGAAGTAGGAAGGGGAAGGGGAGGGGGAAGGGAGGGGAGGGAGGAGACGGGAGGGGGAGGAAAGCGATGATGATGACGATGACGGATGATGGATGATGGAATGAAGGAAGATTCATTCATTATTAAAAGGGGACTAATCATGTATACTTATCTTATTCATGATCGTACGCCCAACGAAATGCTATTGTTTGGAAGGATTCCTGATGAAATGAGTGAAGGATGTATAAATGTATAAATAAATGATGAAACAGTATAACACCTGAGGTTGGCCATGAAGTCTGACTTTGACTTTGACGTGAAATGTTGACTCGAATTCTGGCTGCCATCAGATATCTCTCTGGATGGATGGATATAAATCGTGGGAAAGATAAAGAAGATCGGAAAATAAATGAAAAATAAGAACCAGAAGTAAAGCCGATTAGTTGGAATGCTAGGGTAAAAGCGGCAGCGGAGCGTGATTGGCTGAAGATGTATGTATATATGAGGTAGCAAGTATGTAAAGTGGCTGGTTGGGTTAATCATCTATCCATAACGTATTAGCTTTCATCCGTTCGAGGGTTTCCCAGTCGTGATGCTGCTGGATCTTGACGCCGATCGTCGCCTCAGTCAAAGATATGCGAATGGCCATGGGGAAGGATTGGAGAAGGGTAATATGTATCACGCATGGAATCATCGGTGGGTGGTATGAACGGAGTAGAGAGAAGTCCGAGAGAGAATCCTGGAGAGAGTCCCAGAGACTGAGACCGAAGCCGATAAGAGGAGAAGTCAAGGGATCTGAGCGAGAGCGTTAAGAGAAGGACGGGCCTGGATACTTTACCCGAGTGGTGAGAGAGTCGAAAGGCTGTCGCTGCTTATCAGCCAACGTATCGTCCGTACCTGATGGAGACTCCTGACGCTGCACCGTGGGTGCGTAATGCAAGCATGCAGGAATGCGGCAACCCAAAATGTATCATTCTTGTCCTATGAGAAGCTTCTGATCCCATGAAATGCTGGCCAGGGATTTAAGCTTCTAGGTTTCATAGGCCGTTTTTGCGAAAGTGTAAACGGACAGAGAACAGGGCCATCCCTAGGTTGATGATATGGATCAAGGATGGCGCATGGATTCATGGATTCGTCAAGTCATTATTAATTTTCAATTTGTATAAAAGAGGAAGAATAAATGCCCCCTTTTGTGTGGATGAGTCATTCTAACCGAAAGAAAGCGAATAGTGGCCACGTGATCCATCTCTGGATATGGAACAATACAGGGGTCCATAAACTTATCCGACCTGTCAACAATTCCACCCCCCACTCATCTTGTTTTTTGGTATCGTGAGCCCGCGCCTTGAGAGACTGCATTGCGCATTGCATGTTGACTGATTGAGATTGATTCCATCTGGGACAATATGACCAGCTACTTCTCTCGGATGACTTCATATCATCCCTATCACCCTGTCGATATTTCTCTCTCGGGAAAGTTTGTGGAAAACAGTCTGACCCCCTCCACCCTCGTCGTTGCGTTCGGAACCACATGGGCATTGCTACTCGGCGCAACACTCTTTGTCCTGAGGAGATTTCATCCTAGGCTCAGTATAAAGGACGAAGGACTTGTCTTGTGGTTTATATTGAGTGAGTCCCGCACGCAATGCCAGCTGTCTTCTCGTGAAGGTTGACATTCAGATAGCGGGGTCAATCCACATTTTCTTCGAAGGATATTTCGTCTACAATCATGCTCGAATGGCAAGCAGGACGGACTTTTTTGGCCAACTTTGGAAGGAATATGCTCTGTCCGATTCGAGATATATGTCCTCTGACCCATTTCTGTTGACCATTGAGACATGGACGGCGGTGCGTATGCCATTGTCCGAAGTCGGCATGCAGTATGCTAATGGGATGGATAGGTACTTTGGGGCCCGCTCTCTTACCTTACAGCCATATACATCACGAAAAACTCTCCATTCAGACACACATTACAAGCACTTGTTTCAACAGGGGAAATGTATGGGAATTTATTATATCTCGTTACCAGTTTCCTGGATGCGTACACTACTGGCAGACGCCATTATCGACCAGAGCCACTATATTTCTGGGTTTATTTTGTATTAATGAACTCAATATGGTTGTTTGTTCCTGGATGTAAGGTTCATTTTCAATCTTGAATTAATTATCGCTAATTCTTGATATCCAGTTGCTCTCTACGATAGTATCATGGCTTCCGCAAGGTCCTTCGAAATCTCAGATCCACCAATTGGAGGAAAGCGCCTAAGGAAAACCAAGGACGAGGGAAGCAAAACTCAGAAGGACCGCAAAATTCCTGCCGTTCAAGAATCCGATACCCGATCTAGAAGGGGTGGAAAGACGAAGAAATACTCGGATGAATTTTCGGATTGAACGGGGTGAACAATGATACCCAGCATTGCGGTCTCGAGATCCAACCCGAAGGGTTCCGCCGGTCAAGAACATATATCTAGCTAGGATATCTAGGTGAGGGTTTGTCACACGGTGGTAGATCAAGAACTGCAGTGCAGGTTGGAGGAGGGTAGCAAACACTTGGACTGCGTGCTCAATCGGCACAGCAAATGCCCATTCCATTATGAACTTATGTATGATGATACCTCTTACGACTAACGAGTCCATCTCTTGGACGGGGTTTTGGATATTTTTTTTTTTTGACATGATATCACGTGTGGATCGCGTGGCGCCTTCTAGAGATTGTTCTTAGTCAATATATTGCTACATCAATTTCTCCATTCCATCTCATCTCATATCCAAGACGTACGTCTCTACCACGGGGGAGAGAGAAATCCCCATCCAACATATATCCCAAAATCAAGCAATCCGCAAACAACACGCTCCCGCTTCCGCTTCCGTTCCGTGACCACTCACTCACTCTACTTTAGCGGCCCGGATCTTTCACATCATCAAATCCATAGGCTATGCACCCACCACCGGCCGTACGTGTCTCTTTCAGCCTCAACCCTAATCCTTAATCCCTAATCCCTAAATTTAACCCGTTCAGCTACGTACAAAGCCTGATCTGATCTGATCTTTGAGTGAGGTGGATGGATGGATGGGTAGGTAGGTAGGTAGGTTGGGACCTGGATATTTTAAATCCGATTTTTTTTTTGATCTGAGAGGGGGAGAGGGAGAGGGAGAGGAATGATATGAGGCTAGGCTGTATTTGGATGTTGGATGTTGGATGTTGGATGTTGGGTAATCGTTGATACTGTATGTAGATGTATGGATGGATAGGTAGGTAGATAAGTAGATACTGCCCTTTACTTTACCCTGTATAGAGAGAACTATTACTATTACTACTGTAATACTGTAACTTGAGGGTTTGTGGTGTGGTGTATATATATGCTGTCTTGTTTGTTTATATGTTTATTTGTTTATTCAAGGAAAAGGGGTTGGGCTATTGTGAGTTTGTGTTGATGTACAGTATATATGTGTGTATGATATTTGTAGAATAGAAGAGAAGAGAAGAGAACAGCTGAGCTAATCTAATCTCATCTATGGTGGGGTGGGATGGGACGGAAGCGTGGGTTTTGTTTGTATGTATGTTTGTTTGTTTTTGCGGGGGTGGAAGTGGAAGTGGGAGTGCGGGGGCTTGGTTTGGGGGGTTAGGTTAGTTAGGTTAGGTTAGGTTAGGTTAGGTTAGATTTGGGGTTGAGTTGGATCTGGATTTGTGGGGAAGTGGGAGGTGGGAGGTGGGAGGTGGGAGATGAGGGGGAGGGGGAGGGGGAGGGAAAGTTGGGTTGAGTGGGTTGAATGGGTGAGATAGATGTGGTGTGCCAGAGGTGGGATTGGATTTGGATTTGGATTTGGATTATTGAACGATTGGAGGAAAATAATAGGGTAAGAAGTGGATTGTTTTTTAGGGATGGATGGAAAAGAGAGAGCAGGAGGATTGGTATGTATTTTATATAGTATTCATGCGAGGAAGGGGGGGATGAATATGCTAAGCGAGCGTAAATCATGTAAGTTTAAGGTTACATACAGTGTGACCCGGTAAATTGTTTGACATGTACCGAGTCAGGTTACGTATTGTATATTAAATTTACAGTCTTGGTATGCAGGATGGCTGATCGAATCGAACCATAGCAAAAAAGAAAGGAAAAAGAAAAAGAAAAGAAAAGAAACATCTAGCTCTTTGGTTCTGGGAGGGGTTCGAGAGTCCTCGGGAGGGATGCAATGTGATGTGATGTGATGTTCAATCGATTCTAGCTTCGCCCTACAGGTCCTCTATTCGTAGAATCCTTCGTTCATCTCGTCTCGTGGCTGGCCTTGGATTTCGAAGAGTGCTCCGGTGGGTAGGTAGGTGGGTGGTGATTTGGATGTTGAAATGGATCGTGTACTTGGGTCCCAGGATCATTGGTTACATTTTCGGATGATTGGGTTGGCGAAGAGTTGAAGAGTCGAATGGAGCAGATGGTTGATGATGATATTCAGAGCTCCACGCGTTCATGGGCGACGATTAGACTTCAAATGGCGACCGGTTATGCTTCGAAATAGACGTTCTTGGGATTAAGCTTATTTCTTTGAATGCTCGCTATGCAGAGTATGATATATGATACCTACAGGAGAGTAGGCAGGTCGCTAGACTATCTGATGCAGGTACAATATGTTCCCTTGACAGAACCACCGAGGGATCTAGGGAATGTGCTGCGGACGAGATCCTAAGGGTCCCCCTCTCGAAATGAAATGAGCCAATATGCATCTCCGGATCATGGTCAATGACGTTCCCTCTTGCGGGGGAGAAAGATCAAGATTGACTTGGTTAGGCAGCTTGGGAGATGCAGATTGGAGATGGAGATGGACGTATTAATAATAGCTTACATAAGACTGTTTTATACTTTTACTACTTGCACCCCTTTTCATCTTGCTCTCTAGATCTCTCTCTCCAAATGCAACAACAAATGCAACCGTACTGTATCTCTTTTCTGTTCTTGTAAAATCATCATTTCCTTTCCACCGCGCTGAACAAGAACGAGTACTATCATACAAGTAGCCCCCCTCGCTCCCTCGCTCCCTCGCTCCCTCGCTCCCTCGCTCCCACGCTCCTCGCTCCCTCACCTCTCACCTCTCACCTCTCACCTCCCACCTCTCACCTACATGTATACATATGCCATATTTCGTTTCATTTACCATACCATACTTAGGACCCGATGCTCCTCAACCCTCAACCCCCTTCAACCCCTTCTAACCCCTTCTAACCCCCTTCCCTCCAACAACCTCCAATCTCCAACACCTTCAACCTCTAACCTTCTACAAACTAACTTATTCCAGAATACTACATACTGCATACTTCATCCCCTCTTTCACAATTAGACAAAAGGCAAGGAGAGGAGAGGAGAGAGGAAAGGAAAGGGCAGAAACAGAAGAAGAAAAAGAAAAGAAAAAAGAAGAAAAGAAAAGAAAAGAAAAAGCTTCATTCTCCGATTCTATCCTCTCAATATTTTATTTACTTTCTTCTCTTACCACCACCACCACCACCACCACTTCTACTAGTTATTCACACCGCCGCCTTTCTTAGATTTACTTACTTGGCCATTTGAACATCTTTCTCCACGCGAATTCAAATACCACTAACTCAACGCAGTCCTTATCGAAATCAGTCGAGCAGGACTCAACTCAACCATAACATACTTGGAGATCTAGAATTTCTCGTATTCAAATTAAAACCATCGCCCTTGGGAAATATACGCGGGGGAATCAAAAAAAAAGGAGTCGAGATCAACCAGAATCAACACATTCGCGAGAACATCATTTTTGGCTGCTGCTGCTGCTGCTTCTTCTCCCCCCCCCCCCAATCGATGGTTATTGGTTTCACATCCTGTAGGCTGAATGTTCCTTGAGCTTTGAATCGCCAACACATGCGGAGGCCAATTGAGTGGAACCCTTGCGACTCGAACAACGTCAGAATTTCAAGTAAATTCTGTGAGCGAGGGATACGAAGCATACGAGATTCAACCAATCTGCAAGGAAGCAGGCGCCTTTACCTCCCATCAGCATTACATTTCACGCTATTCACGCTGGCTATCGCGACGCGAAGTGCTCGATTCAAGCGTTCCTTTCAATTTTACAATATAATAGGGGGCTCGAACAAGGTCCGGAGATTGTTGTGGGTAATATAACGTTGATCATTAAATAATGGGTCCTCACTCAGAGGCAGGCCCCTATGCCGAAGGGGAAAATCATGATCCTACACATTCCGATGATGGGGGAAGACTGACCGCGGAGAGGGATATCACAATGCCAGATCAACATCTGCCGAGGCCGAATGGACCGGATAGAAGGATGAATGCATCTCCAGCCAACAGCGTGAGTGGTCGAGAAGGTCCTCTAAGGGATGGGAATCGCAGGCCAAGTATTGAGCGCACAAGATCACGAACGCGAGTGGGGAGGACGGGAAGTGGAAGCGTGAGATTGTGTAAGAAGTGCGGCGAACCTTTGACAGGCCAATTCGTGCGTGCGCTGGGAGGTACATTTCACTTGGATTGTTTTAGATGTCGAGTAGGTCACTCCAATGTTTCATCGTCTCAACTGCTAGGATGCCATCTCTCTGACCTTGACGTTGTATAGGACTGTGGTCAAATAGTCGCATCCAAGTTCTTTCCGGTAGATGACGAGAAGGGAGAAGGACAATACCCTCTCTGCGAGACGGATTACTTCCGACGTTTAGATTTGATATGTCACCAATGTAATGGGGCACTGCGAGGATCATACATCACAGCGCTCGAGCGCAAATACCACATCGACCACTTTACCTGTTCAGTATGCCCAACAGTATTCGGCGCGCAAGATAGTTATTACGAGCACGATGGACAAGTTTACTGTCATTACCATTATTCGACACGGTTCGCGCAGCGATGCAATGGATGTCAGACGGCCATCTTGAAACAATTCGTCGAGATCTTTCGAAATGGTCAGAATCAGCATTGGCATCCTGAATGTTACATGATCCATAAGTTTTGGAATGTCAGATTAGCATCTCCGCAGGATGTACAGGAGGTCCACCAGGAAGGGGATGGTACGACGAGCGAAGAGGGTCGAAACGCGGTGCGCATGGAAGAAGAGAGGATGGAAGAAAAGGTCTACAAGATTTGGAGTGTGCTATCGACATTCGAAGAATCCTCTGCGGCTTGCATATCAGATATGCTTCTACACGTGAGCAACGGTGCATATATGGATGGTGTCATGGTGGCAAAGAAGTTCATCTGGCACGTCGATATACTTTTCTGCTCTGCAGACAAGTTGGATAGTATCATGATGAGGGAGGGTGCAAAGGGTGAGTATCTTCTTGCATGCATTTTCTCATCGCCTTTGCTAATTTATCTAGGCCTTTCATATTCGCGTGAAGCAAAGTTATTGTGCAAGAAGATTGTCGCATTTTTCTCTCTCCTATCCAAGACTCAGGAGACGGGAGTTCGGAAGCTTGGCGTCACACAAGAACTTCTTGCATTAGTGACGGGTTTGGCTCATTATCTGAAGTTGTTGATTCGGATTTGTCTTCAAGGCGCATTAAAGGTTGAGAGAGACCAAAAAGACACCAAGGGCCTTGATCAATTTCTTGATGACCTGGGTGATATGGAGGCAATCAAGAACGATGAGAGGTCATTAGAAGCTACCACAGGAACACCTGGACTTTCGGCACCCAATTCGGATTCGTGCATTAAGTGTCAAAAACCAATTGAGGATGAATGTGCTCGGTCTGAAGAAAGGAGATGTCATTTGGCATGTCTGCAATGCTGCAATTGTGAGCGGGACCTCGCCCAGAAACTCGAAGACATCAGGTTTCATGATATAGAGCAACGTTTATACTGTAGTGATTGTCAAAGCCAGGGTTCGAATGTGATCTCAGGGTTCGTGCGAGTGACGAGGTTGCAACAGTATGTCTTCCTCTTGAGGGTTGCTTTAGCTCGACTCCTCGAAATATTACGGACCAAGGGTACTCTTCCACATACCTCAGATGACCCCAACCTAAATGGTTACAATTCAAGTGAGGGTCACAAAGTTCCTTCTGATCATGACCCTCCCATGTTAAGGTCTGAAGCACGTTCAAAATCATTCGGAGGGCCAGTCGATGAGAATCCACGTGAATCATCTTACGAGAATACCTTGAATGATGTAAGGCGACTCCGAAGTACTCGAATGGACAAGCATCTTTCTTCTACCATTAAGAAGGCGAGAACATCGCGAATCATGGATGCGGTTGATGGTAAGAGGCCAGGTTCAGCCGGTGCGGATGGATCACAGTCGAGAAGAAATGAATTCCAAGTAGTCGAGGATCATGATGGGAATGGTGAATCGAGAACCGAATTAATGTTTGGGCATCAAGATGCTCTCACCCTGGACGATATTCCTAGAATAGTGGCTGCTGAACAAGCAAAGGAACAAAGACCTAATGCATACAAGCATGCCCGTCATGAATTATTCCGAACATCGATTACCGAGCCTAAACTCATCAGTGGTCATCAAAGAACCTTCTCGGCTGGTAATGATCTGGATGCACAAACACAACGTCAACAACAGAGGGCCACGGGGAAAAAATACTTCTCCGAGTTATCTGCTTTGGAATACTTCATCGTGCGCCATGTCGCCGTTATCGCGATGCAACCTTTGCTAGACGGCCACTTTACCATGGAAGAATTGCTCAATTTGATCGAGACTAGAAAACCTACCTTCTGGGGCAAGATGGGTAAGGCTTTTAAGAATGATGGTAAAAAGACAAACGTAAAGAAGAAGGGCGTATTTGCTATACCCCTTGAGGTCATCGTGGAAAAGGATGGTGCCGAGTCGACAGATGGCGTTGGCCCTGGAGCACTCAAGATTCCTGCTCTCGTTGATGATGCAATTGCCGCGATGAGGAAGATGGATCTTTCGGTCGAGGGCGTTTTCCGAAAGAATGGTAACATCAGAAAACTCAATGAAACAGTCAGGGAGATCGATCAAGGGGGATGCGATGCTGTGGACCTAAGTCGACAAAATGTCGTACAGGTTGCGGCACTCCTCAAGAAATATCTTCGAGATTTGCCAGACCCTCTACTTACCTTCAAACTTCACAATCTCTTCATCGCTTCTCAAAAGATAGCCGACGAAGACAAGCGACGTAGAGTGTTGCATCTAACATGTTGTTTACTTCCAAAGGTACACAGAGATTGTTTGGAAATTCTCTGTTCGTTCTTCAACTGGGTAGCATCATTCCATCAAGTTGATGAAGAATCTGGATCAAAGATGGATACTCACAATCTTGCCACCGTCATCGCACCGAATATCATATACACGAATGCTAAATCCCCTGTTGATGATAACTTCCTTGCCATCGAGGTCGTTCACACACTTATTGAGTGTAATGAACAAATGTGTGAAGTACGTTGATCCATCTCCCATTAAAATTTGAATATCACTAACGAGATCAAAGGTACCAGAAGATCTTCAATCAATACTAAATGACCCTATACTCTTCAACAACACATCCGATATAACCACCAAAGAAATCCTTAAACGCTATGGCGACATCAGCGCCACGGGTGGCGTCCGTCACCAAGTCGAGACGACCGAATCTTCAGGTCACAGGGATGGTAGTGGTCGTCCTCTCGCACCAGTAGTCACTAGAGTAGACGTCGATCCTGCACATCCTCCTTGGCAAAAAGAAAGTAGCGTGAGGCATGTGCAAGATCCTCCAGCTCCTCAATCAGGATATAATCAGAATACACCACCCAGTCAACAATGGCAGGGAGGTGAAGGGACCGAATTACAGCATCCGCCGGCGGTTTATAGGGAGCAACAAAACAGGACCCCGGATAATGGGCACGGGCATGGGCATGGAGAGAGGAGGGAATATAGGAATAGTGGGTGGGGACCCGGGAGACCACCGCAAAATGGCGGGGTAGGCGTTACGGGGGCTGGATAAAACGAGTTGGTACGGGGTGAGGATTGAGACGGAAGCTTGAGGTGGGATGGTGAATGATGGATAATACGCGTGTGAACAAAGGGTATACGGGTGAGAGTGAGAGAAGAGGAGAAATGTGTTTGTGGATTATCTAATTGGGATATGCATATCTTGATTAGGAATAAATTAGTGCTCGATGGACACGAGCCGAAATGGAGATTAGGATGGATGATGGGTATCCACATTATACAATAATGAGAAATTATGTTATGTTTATTGGATCTTCTGGGAGATGTGCCTGGCATATGTGATGTGAATGTGGTGTGTAAGATATCTAAGATATAGGTATAGGTATAGGATCTCTAATACTGATCGATGTATGGTATGCGTGCATAAGGTACGTACGCATGGAAAATCCGATAGATATTGTGCGTGCGGGTAGTGTAGTGTATGAATGTTAAGATGTATGTATATGTATGTATATATGTGTTTGCGATCCATCTTATCATGAATGTTTAAAAATTCCCCTGTTCTCCCCTTCACACAACGCCTATTACCTTGACCTTGAATTTCACCTTCATACGGTAAGGTAGGGTGGGTGGGTATGTATCTATCTCTCTGAATCCATCCATCATTACTCCTACTCCTTCCTACTTCTAGCAAGCTGCTGGCTGTGGATGGGAATTTTCGCACCTCCCATCCCCATCCTCACCCTCTATCCATGCCCAACTCCGCGCTCTTCCTCCACACGCCATTCGGCTCCCTCCTCAACATCATCAGCCTCCCATCATCGCCCGTCGACCCCAACAACTGACCATCGGCATCAAACTCGATGCGCCACACCGGCGCGCGCGCAGCCTCCAAGCGCGAGATCTCCTTGGCGGAATGCACGACGGCTCCATCGCGCCCCTGCGCCTCCTGCTGCCGACTGCGACTGGTGCGCTGCCCCGCCAGCCCGGCGCCAATGCCCGACGGGACATTCCTGGCGCCGTTCTCCGACGTCGCGCTCAGCGCCACAGTCTTCTCCGGGACCTTTTCGAATTCGCCCCTCCGGGCCTCGATACCCTCGGTTTCGCCCTCGCCCTTGCCCTTGCCCTCCACCCCGCCCGCCGCCGCCGCCGCCGCCGCCGCGACCTTGAACACCCGCACCGCCCCATCCTTGCACGCCGTCGCGACCTCGTCCCACCCGCGAATATTCCCCGACGCCCACGCCACATCGCGCACCAAGCCGCGATGCCCGCGCAGCTCCGCCGCAAGATACAGCTCCTTGGAGCTCGCACTGCCCAAGCTCACCGCGTGCGCGACGTCCTTGGAGCGCCAGACGCTCGCGCGGCCCATGCACGCGACGAGCAAGCCCAGGGCATCGCGCGGCACGCCGGCGCGCACGGCGCGAAAGCACGGCTCCGGGTTCGGGTCAAAGGCGACGCGGAAGCTGGCCTCCTCGCCGCGGCGCGGCTTCTCGCACACGTTGACGCGGTCGACTTCCGTCCAGGCCGTCATGTTCTCCGGCTCCTCGTTCTCGTACACCAGCAGCTGCGCGTCGCGGTCCACGAGCGCCATGTGCGTCTGGCGCGCGCGCGCGCAGTATTTGACGGCGAAGCTGAGGAAGGGCGCGCGCGTCGTGCTGCGCGTCTCCCAGACGGGGCGGTGGTGCGGGCCGGTGAAGCGCCGGCCCTTGTTGGGCGGGAGCGTGGGGTCTTCGACCCAGAGCTTGAAGCGGCCGTCGGTGCCGATGGAGGCGAGCAGGTTGGGGTGGAGGGTCGGGGGCAGCCATTGCAGCTCGAGGACCTCGCCGCCGTGGTGCGCGGCCCACGTGTCGCAGAGGGCCCAGGTGCCGTGGTGGTGCCGGTTGAAGACTTTGATCTTGCCGTCGGCGGCGCCGATGGCGAAGCGCGTGCCGGAGGTGTTGAAGGCGGAGGCTTCGATGAGGTCGCGGTGCGGTTGGCTGGAGGTGAGGAGTCGGAGTCCTTCTTGGGGGGGTGGAGTGGCTTCTCTGCTGCTGCGTGACATGCTTGGAGGTTGTGTGTGGTCGAGGGAAGGCTGAGAGGGAAGGTGAGATGGATGGCTAGCCTTGTATGCACGGACTATTTGTCTGTACTTCTTTCGTATGTATACTCGTAAATAGATAATTTGATGTTGTTCCTAATAGTAAATGTCAATCTTCAAGAACTAAGTTGACAACTTGGCAAACTGGCAGTTTGTCATTATCATATCGAATCTCCCCAGGTGAATTGTTGCGCTTCCCTTCGACTCCAAGGACTTTGTCGTTGTATCGCGCATGAATATCAATCAATATCATATCCAATGAACAAGAGACAAAAGAGGAGGAAAGAAGTAACAATCAATTAGATGATACTATAGTACAAGGACTGAAAACATGCAGATCAATCACAGGTCTCATCGTGCAAGTTCTCCCGCATGTCCTTGGTCTACTCGTCTCGTTACAGCATCTCAAATATCAATATCATTCGCTAAAAGGGATCCCCAAGTACAATATAACTAACTCCCTCTCGCTCCGCTCTTGGCATATTCAATCCTACTTCCCCATGCCATTCCTGTGTCAGTATCGAATTAACCAGCCTGTATCCGTATCCGTAGCCGTATCCATATGCCCCAATAACCAGAAAAATCCCCATCACACGCATAATCATTCAATGATACTCTCAACTATAGCATCGAGTATTTGCTCGCCATTTGGCAAATTCCATTGCCACCATTCATCCCCCTCCCACCAAGTAATATCCCTCCCCTTTTTCCATTTCTGCTCCAAGACCTTTCGAACCTTGTCATCGCCGCCTAGTTGCCCAACATCCTTTTCCATCCATTCTCTTTCCGCCTTTTCTTTAGCTTTCTTGACAACGACCTCATCATCCTCACATCGATACAAATCACATTTTGAGCACTCCGTACAACGTCTCCCACCATTTGGTCGAAAGTGCTCACAAAAATGTCGATATCCTTCTCCGGATCCAACAATGTCTTTGCGACAAACATAGCACATTTGATATCCGCAAACACAAGTTAATTTGTTGCAGCCTGAAGACTTTACAAATGATGTATTGCAACGAGGACAGGTGCGTTTGATAGCTAAGGACATGGCAAGCTCGACTTGCGTTCTCAAGGCAAGTAAAGAAGACTCGTGACAAATATGGATATCGTTCCATGCTTTCGAGCATGAGATACAGGAAGATCTCCCACATCTTTGGTTCTGGCAAACGAATTTGAGACCATGCTGCTTTCTACGCAAACGAATAATAGAGTCCTTCAATTTCTCGATGGCATGATCGACAAAGCTTCGTTTGGAAGAGAAACATAGAAACAACAACGAAAAAAGGATGCAAAAAGGTAACAGGAAGGGTATCATGCCAACGCCTAGAACCGAAATGAAAACAGTATAGATAGATGATGGACCAAGCCTTTTTAATCGCCAGGAATTTTGAGCCTCTGGGAGATATATCTCATCAATCTCGGCATAATTGCAGAAGGGACACCGGATAAGTGGAAGTCCGCTTTTTAAGAGACTATCTTCGATCAGACGTTCGTCAAGTTTCCGTAAGATATCCTCGCCCTTGTCTTCGAGAAAAGCTCGTCGCACCAGCTCCTGTGGGATGCATCCTGTGCATTCATCCGACATTGCCGCTAGGCATCGTAGTGTTCCACCGTTGAGATCAATATTTCTTTGCCATCCTTGTCCAAAAATAGCTTCATTGCCTGCATGCCTGATACACTGGAAGCATATGAAGTGACCTCCAATATCACATGCAGAAAGTTCCTCAAAAGCATACGAGGTATAACAACATTCACAATCGTGCAAGGCATCCTGTTCTTCTGCCTCATGATTGTTTAATTCGAGGGCCAGAGCATGATCTTTGTCTTCCATTTCCAATAATGCTCGTTCCTGCAATGGTGCAATAAGGGAATCAAATAGTTCTTTGTCCAACTCCGGAGATCCAGTAGTCTTGATAGTTGGTATTATAGACCCTTGCCCTGTTGATTGCCAAACCACAAGTGGATGATGTCCCGCTTCCACCGCCGTCAGAGGTTTCCGGCGAGAGAAGAATGAGGATATAGAAAACCGCCAAGACTTTGAAGATAAGTCGACGAGTGTGGGTCGAGCCAATGTGTACGAATGGTTGCGTTCCGCCAACACTGCATTGATCGTCGACCGCGGCAGACCCTTGAATTCATGATATGCCACTGTCTTGACAGCTTTCTTATATCCTTCAGACCTGAACTTCTCTTCTGCAGGCACATTTCCCATCAGCTCCTTTTGATTGGCCTCATCCTCATCACCTTTAGCCGTCCCATTTTCTCTCTCCTTCAACGCGACCCTATATCGTCCCCGCACATATTGCATCTTATGTTTAAGCAAAGCTTCTGTCACGACAGCCAATCTAGATTCTTCTTCGAAGCTCGAGAGCATCTCGCGGAACACCTCGACTTGAACATCGGGAAAGATAGCCGCAAGCGCTTCAAGGCTATCATTCAACTCGCGAAGATTGGGTAGCTCGGCATCTAGGGGTGAAAGGTTTTCCTTCCTTCGGATATATAGACTTCCCGCCGGATCTGCATTCGAACTTGTCGCCGTCGCTGTGGGTGAAGTACTTCTCGCTCTATCCTTTGAAGTTGATGCGATTTGTTGTGAAGTTGAATTCAGGGAGGCTGCGGCTAAGGGATGAGAAGGGTTTTGGTTGGTAGACTTGAGAATTCCCGAGAACACCATCATCATGGATTATTTCTGTGTTGAGTATCACATTGTATCCGGAGAACGTGTATAAGGGATAGACTTGTATACCTATTCTTACTTTGATTGATTGATTGATCGATTAGTCAGTTGGATTGTGAGACTAAAAGTATGTAGTGATGGTGGTTGAGTTGTTGATGTTAAAGAGGAGCCAGCCCTTCTTAATACGAGAGAGAGACAGAGAAACTGCCGCGGAATCAGGGAACCAATAGAACCGAAAATTTGGAAGGAGCTAAGCTACTCGAATAATCCCCGTGACATAGAAGCACCAGGTAGATGAAGGGGTTTCATATTACTACTGCAGTAATCATTCATTCATTATATTGACTTTAGAGCACACCCTCTACCATGTTCGTATAGTAGCAACTCCTCAGCGCCGATTTAATTCATTCGTGATAATCCATTGGTATATTTATTTTACCCCTTTCCTTTCCTTTCCTTTCCTTTCCTCGCCTCAGACAACCGGACCCGCATCTCTCCTCCAGCCTTTAGCCTTCATATTCCCTTCAATCGCCTTCCAGATATTTTCCACAACCTCCTTATCCCTCCACCTACTGGCCGGGCCTGCTTGCGGAGCCCATCTTTCCACTTGCGAAGCCAAGACTCCACTGCCCCACCCCTTAACTGTATCCGGTAGACTTTCTCCTCTGAATCCCACAAATAAGCCCAGAGTATTCCTGAATAAATCCGTTGGTTGTGGCCACTTGTAGCTCTTGAATTGCCAAACTTGACCTGTGGTAAAGACCGCTACAACTCTCGACCAATACTCGGGTTTGAATTGCTCGGGCGTGTCTACAATGATGAAACGAATTGGGCGCGCCGGATCTATCGAGGGTATGAAGCGTGAAATGTGTAAGATGGAAGCTGAAGAGCTGGATGTAGAGCTTGCGGAATCCGCAGGGATAAATGCACCCCCTTCGAGGAACGATTTGATATTCGACATGCGAAGAATAGATGACGCGGATGGCGAGAGAAGTATAATGGGATCTGGGCGGCGGGCGGGCGCTTTAAGGTTATGCGCAAGTGCTGGATTCTTGGCTAGATTTTGTGCGGCGGGGTGTGAAGATCTGCGTGAGAGGAATGGCGATGCGAGTTTCCGGACATGAGAGAAATCCTACATCAAATCAGTCAACCACCAACCTCCAGATCCCTATTCTTTTCAAGGAGCAGATACCGTAGGTTTGATCCCTCTCAATACACTATTCCGATCCCCCATCTTCCTTTCCCCATTGTAAATCTCCGCCAGCCGAGGATCAATTTGTTTTCCCTGTCTTCCAACACCACTCGTAACTGGTGCTATTCCCCCGGCCGCCCCAGAAGCAACCTGCGCTGAAGCCGTCGCATTTGACGTATCTGAAGCCAGAGGCTTGATATATTGCGATTCGTCCGACGCGCCCTCCAACCACGTAATAAGGTCCAAGCGTTCCACAAAAGACAGGTTTTGTATTTCACCACCAGCACCACCCTCTGCTGCCAATTGCGCGCTCAATGCTATTGACGAGGCATTGTATTCTGGGATCGCAAGTTCGCGTTGCTGCCACGCGAAGTAGATGCTGCGAAGGTTCACCGGTTTTTCAGAAGAGATAAAACGTGTAGGTGTTGTGAGCGGAATCGATACTTGAAGAGGTGAGGTGAAATGTAAGTAAGTTGCTGTTGCTAAACTGAGGTCCACCGAGGACGCTGAAGAGCCATCTTCAGTAGTAGTGGGTATACAAGGACTTTCTGATGCTATCGATTGTCGCAAGAGGAGTAAAGGATCTTGTTCGGAAGCTGTCATGTTGGGAGATTTGATTGATGCCACAGGATTAGTGTCCTTTGTGTGTGTGTGTGTGTGTGTGTTTTGGTATGAAGAGAACGCAAGATTGCTGGAAGGGTGAGCTCCTACAGCTTGTTGCGATTCAATAAATTACGGTTGCCGAGTTGAGCCGTAAGCGAACATAATTTCTCGGCTGTACGAATTTCACCCTTTTAATTTACGAGCAGGTAGTACTTGTTATCACAGAATTCAAGAGATCAAAAGGGCTTAGAATGATGAACAAATACTACAAGGTCATTGGTGAATAGAGAGTAAGACTTTATATCCAGAATCTAATCTTAGCATGACCACTTTCCAACATCAATCCGATGTCACTATTATCTCAGGTGTGGGACTTCGACGAATACCAGCGATAGACTGACGACTTCGAGTTCTTTTGCGGCCATGCAACGGACATATTCCCAGACCTTTGCTCGTATGCATAGGATTCGTCGGACAGAGGGGGCTGCTAGGTAAGTGATCGGGGATATTGAGTTCAAAGAGTTGGGATTTTGACAGGTATTGCGACGCAAAGGATCTATTAGTCGGGGATTTCCTCAATGAGGAACCATGTTCCGAATCCGACGACTCACGACGACTGGCTGGGGCATTCAGCAGTGTGGGGGTTCTCAGAAAGTTGCGCAGGGACGATTGGGTTGTATCGCGTCGAGGTCTGGTAGTATCAAGAGAGTATTTTTCCGATATCTTTTGCTCGTTCACATGTGGAAACATGTTTGACATAAAGCCGCGCCGTGGGTCTCGTTTTGGGAGCCATAGTGGTGTGTCGACGCGTTGTGCTTCCTAATCCATGTTACTTTTCATCCTGCATAGTCTGTTTGGATTTATGTTTTGTGGCTCTTAATGGATGAGAGATGAAAAAACTCAACTTGATAGATATCGCGAACAGGTACACTTACAGAAGGTAAAAAGGTAGGTGCACCAGGTTCCGATATTTCAACTGACAATAGTTCAGTAGACTTTCGCATATAAATCCAACATGGACTAATTACCTTTCGTGTATGATTTCCCTGTGGCACCTACATAACGTGATTCAGATTTGGGCGTCCCTATTGGTGTTCGTCCAACCAATAGATCATATATGGAACTAGATACTGAGATCGAATTGTCTGATAACCTCCGATGCCATGGAGCGGTTCCGAATTTCCATTGGCGTTTCGAACCGAAGGATGCATTTGAAGATGCGGGTGTGATGGTCGATGGTTCCCCAGTATTCTTCTCTTCGTATGTATCAAAGTAGCTAATGGCTCCTTCGAGAATTCGAGCAGTTTGACCAGTAGATGACAAGGGTCGTGAAGATGCAAGAGGTGGTGTTTCAATCTTCTGTAGGAAAATCAGCCAACGTTCTTGACGGAAAAGAGTATCATTGCCCACAGTAGTCTTCTTCTTCCTGCTGAATGGCACTCCAAGATAACGCTTGGTAGATACGTTACGTTTTGTCTTGGAATACAGCCCTTCGGGTTCGCCCGATGGAGAAACATAGCGCGGATAGCTCGGTGACATCGATTGCAAGCTATTGAGGAACCTCTCGCTGTTGGTTGAAGAAATAGCAGAGCCATGAGTGGAGGAGCCCTTGAAAGATTGGTTTGTATACTGTTTGGCAACCTTGGAAGAAAAGCTGCCCCAAAATCTCCTAGAGCCTCTTGGCGAGGTGGAATCCTCGGAACCATTGCTTTTTCGATCAGCAGCTCTCGAAAAGAAAAAGCTTTTACTATTCCTACGTCCTTCTGGGTTACTTTGGGGACTGAGAATTCCTGGCAGTTCACGCTCAGCCCAATATCCCGCGGGAAACCACACCCATTCGTACCCTTCACGAGCAGGCCGCGGCGGATCAATCGATTGCTGTGGAATCACTGGTCTTACATCGAAACTTCTTGTTACATTCCAATCCGAGTTGCTATAAGATGGCCCTTGCATCACCGATTTGCTGCTCGAGTCATCAGGCCTTGCATCAAAAAGTCTAGTGGTATTCCAGTCTTGTACATCTTGCCTCGACAATTTTGCGTCTGCTGTAAATTCAGGCGTGTCATCGGCGGTATTTCCTTTAGGGCTCTCTGCAATTTCTGAAGAAGTCTGTTTCCAGAAAGAAGAGAGAGGAAATGAATAGCATGGTGATTCTTCGCTCGCCTGCTTTGCCCACTTTGATCCCTTTGACGTGAAGTATGACGAGCCAGGGAAACTGGAAGATGGATTCATCGGCGGGGCGGGGGGAGAGCCTGAGCCATCCGTGCTCTGCTGAGACTGGTGAAGACTTTGACATCCCATGACGCTTTGCGCCTTGAGGTTATTGGTATTTAATCTTGATGGACATGCCAACAAATAATGTATGGCGGATATAAGGTATATTAAAGAATTTGTATTAGGATAGCAAGATGCAGGAGAAGAGAGCTGTAATGCTTTGAAACCATGACATGGAGGACATCCTCTTCACTGATGCTGAAGCGCAAGCCGTCGATGCTTCTTTGGGAATTCAAGTACATCCGTTGTCATCCGTGGCAGGTGCATTTATCACTCTCGGAGTGGAAGGGCAACAACAATCACCTGCCTGTTAAGCATCTGGAGAGTAAAAACGGCATCGCAACATTCCCAACTCTATACGAGCAGAGAAATTGCTACGCGAAGTCCGCGGCTAACAGTATCAGATCACACAGGTGACCTAAAGCGGTTCAAAAAAAAACATCAAGCCTTCTCGAACTCTGATCCCATGCCTAGTCCATGAAGATAATGAAATATGAATATACATCAAGGATTCATTGAAGTGATCTTCTTCAGGGTAAAAGTATAGGCAAAGCCCTAATAGTCAAACGGATGAATTCCCTGGCACTTGGCACAGTTGGAATGGTAGATAGATACCTGCTTTGGTTTCATCGCTGTCTGCATAGACTCTGCTACCATAATCATTATAGGCAAGCTATACAGAAGTTTCATATACCCCAGTATCGTTCCCCTCCCCATCCTAACATCCTAGCACAATATCCCATCATCTCTTGCAATCTATACACTCCCACCCTTTTTAACCTCTTCTGCGACTTTGGCCTCCATTTTCCTCCTGGCCGCCAGGATCATCTCCTCTCTCCTCTTCTGCAAAAGCGCCTGCCGCTCATCTTTGTTCGAACTCCATGCCGGTGTCGGTCCTCCTCCTTGCTTTTGCTTCGATGCTGTCTCGCTGGCTTCTCGTTCCTCATCTTGTCGCTTCTCAGCTTGTTCTTCTGCTAACTTTGCTCTCAAATTGTAACGCGTTATCAGATCAGGCTGGCTGGGCTTGGATGGCTGGACCGAGGTTGAGGAGGCAGTAGGTGTTACTGGGAGAGGAGGTTGGAAAGATTGAGGAGGCTATGGCGGTATGTGTCAGCGGATGTACGTCAAATACTACGGGGAGAGGGTGGATATCGATAGAATTCATCGTAAGACATCACAAAATAAACACAACATAGAAATACGCACAACTTCCAAGCCTCTCCCACTCAAGATCCGCTCCGTAGTCGCCACCACATTCCCTCCGTTCCGCTGTAAATCCCACATGATACTCCTCCTCGACACCTGCGGAAACATCTGCTGTATGCGCTCTACATCCGCCTCTCGGGCTCGAACATTGTTTGCGCTATTGCGATTTGAGCCCGAGGATGCGGCATTTGAGCCGGAGAAAAAGAGATAACGTATGGCGAACGCTCCCACTAGAATTATGGCGAGGAGCTGTGGGATGTTGATTGTTTGATCAGACATTGTAGAACGCACCCTGCTTTCGCCTGAGTGAGAAAAGAAAGAGGGCGAAGGTTTGGGTATTTATGTACAATGCTATGCTGAACGATGGGATTTGATGATGGCTATCTCGAGCTAGGCTGGTTGATCAATGGAGGGCGATCCGAGGAGATGAGATATCAATCGTGTCGAAAACTAAGATATATTGGATATCTACAACCAGACAAGAATCCAGAGCAGGCTGTATGCTATCCAGGTAGATGCTCTATCGAACATTGAAGTATATCACGAATATAAAATGTGGGAGGATTCGGATGTTAAGGTTAGCTAGCACAGCAAGTTGATGGAATGGCAGGTGTAAGTTTCCGAAGGTACCTAGAGTAAATTTAGTTCGAAGTCTATCAAGGCAAAGCTTCAATATCATTTCGTCTGATCAATACGGCTAACCCTGACTAGAAAGAAAAAGAAAAAGAGCTAATAATACTATAATTGCGGTTCTTACGAAGGATGTCTAATTTTGAATTTAATAAGCTTCATATCCCTACCCTTCCATGACATCTTTCAGAGCCGCCTCTCATAGGATCTTATGGGTATCATATCAATCCAACCCTGCACCGTAGCTCAGGTCCTCCGCACGGTACTGCAAATCCACATCAAGCTGACCTTCAACCATTATCCTTCCAACTCAGCATGATAAGCCGGTGCTGGGGAATTCACCCTGTTCCTCATACTCATATCTTGCCTTCCCGTATCACTCGTCTTTTCCTGTTCAGGATCCGAGTTTCTATAGCCCGACGGGGAAGCGATCCTACGATAATGAACCGCGGCTCCCTCTGTTTCTGGGTCCAGTGGCCCAGATGAACGCCACACATTGCTCCCCGCTGGGTCTTGCCATGATGCTGCTCTCACCCGATTACCATCATGGCGTATGCCATCAACAGAGCTTTGATAAGAAGTGCGACCGTTCGAAATTCCCGGACTATGTATAGAATCGTGCCAGGAGGATGCACTTTCTCGGTGGATGTCAAGGGCTCGGGGGTAGGCTGAAGAATCATATTCGGGATAGGTAGACTGCTGCTCAAACTCAAGTTTTGCTTGCGGTGGAGGTGGACCAACTCTTAGTGCTGGATGGATTTGCGAGAACTCTAGTTGTGGGCTCTGTAGGGTTATGGGTGGGTATAAGTTTGTGGCTTGTGGAAGCTGTGCGTTTGGCATTGCAGATGCATTGTATCGGGGTGAACTCATTCCCGACTCTGCATCCAAACCATCACTGTCATACTCACTAGGAGAATATGCAGTTGATGGTTGAGTTGAGAGCCTTTGTGATGAAGCGGGTCGTGGTGTGGGAACTTCCGGTGTACTGAGGGTGTTTTCGTTCAGTCGAGCATTATTGATAGAGCGATCTAAACGTTGGGCCTTGTGTACCAGACGGTCGACTAATGCGAGGTGTGATTTCTTGAGCGTCTTCTTGACGAAACTCGTCATGATGATGTTACATTTCATGTCCACATCTTCTCTCAACCACAATCCGTGGAGAGGCACCCCAGCTCCCATTTCAACAGGCGCAATGGGCTCTCCGGGAAGCGATCCACCAAGAGTCCATTTGCCTCTTATGTTCAACCCCAAAGGCGCGTAGCAATGTGTTTGCACGCCGTTTTCGAGATCATGGAAGCAACAGGTATAGGAAACTTTGCCGGGCATCAGTCCTCCGGGGAGGTATTGTACTAGATCAGTCAAAGAATACCACAAGCAATGATGCTCTTCCGCTGTAGCATTTGGTGGAGGGCTGATCGGATGGCGCTCTTCCACTAGAGGGTTTAAATCTATCATTTCGACGTGCGAATGCAAAGTCTCCATCACTGCCTCTCGTGTGATACCCGTTGGTAGAGGGGTCACGGTCGTGAAGATTGTTCTTTTCGACATGATGCAAGATGATGCAGAGAAAGCAGAAGAGAAAAGTTCAATATCGCCAGCGGTTGATGCGGAAGAAGTACACGAAAAGGTAATACGAAGACTGTCCAACCAAAGATGAAGAGGAAACAAACAAACAAATACATACATACCCAGCCCCAAACCAAACGCAACCTCATTCTACAGACATGGTATGTGCGAGACATCGTTCCAAAAGATAAGAATAGTTTTTGGTGGTTCAGAGCAAGTGAGTGGCTGACGCTGCTGCGGATCGACAGCGCATCTTTTCGGCTATTTTTCATTTCGAGGCCCCGTACGTAGTGTTACAGTAATCTCCAACTACTCCACGATGATGTTATTCTGGTAATGAATAGTCACAACACGTTCAACGTGATTAGATCCCTCATCCCTCATCCCTCGATATGATATGATATGGTTAGATCCCTCATTTCACCTCGACAACAAGAGGGAGAGGGGGTTTCAATATCAAAACATCAAAACATCAATTATCCAAGCGGAAGAAGACGACGACGAAGACTTGGTGCGATGTCAATCAAGTCAAGCTGAGTTGGAGTTACACGCGGGAGGCAGGGAACATAATGATTTCCGTTTCACTGCAGCGGATCGTAGGTAAGTTTACTCTACTCTGTATGCAGCTTCAGGTATTCAGATCTTTTTGTCGAATATACATATACATATACATATACACATATATACATATCTATTAGAGCTCAAAGTTGATCATCTAAATCCATCGCTCTCAAAGTATTTGAAGGAAGTAATATATGCATTGTTGAGATGTATTGAAAGTCTTAACGTGCGTTAATTTTTTCGGATTGAGTAAATGAAGTGACTTTGAAATGGAATCATGACCATGATGAGCTGCTCAGAGAAAAACCATAGCCGAGTTGTATATTATTTATTATTTGTATTGTTCAACTTGCTGACGTTATATATCTCATCTCATGCGATCTGTAGTGTTGAAAACCAAACTCCACCTATCTCTCCCTGAAGGTATATATGCAGTCAAAGTCCCTACAAACGATTACACCGTATGCGCATAACTTATGAAAGCCGATTTACAGATCGCCCATATCTCGGAACCCCTTGTGGTTACCAACCAGATAGAGCCACCAAATCCATTACAAAGCAGCCATCACCATGGCGGCAGCGGCTCCTCCCACAACCCACTGTGCCTTGGCAGTGATCATCGGCATGCCTCCAGTGGAAGCAGCAGAGGCAGAAGCAGAGGAGGAAGCAGAGCGGGTGGCTGAGGTGGATTCGGAAGCACCCGATGTCATCTTGGCAGCAGAAGCAGCAGTGCTTTTGGGTCCAGCGGTGATAGTAACAGGGACGGCAGCTAAGAGGGTTGCGAGCTCGGTTCCAGTGAGGGCTGTGGTATCGGCAGAGGTATAGGTTGTGCTAGCAGCAGATTCGATATCGGTGGCGCTGCAATAGGCGGAAGAGGTACCGGCAAGAACACAGCCGAGAGCGTAGGTTCTGGGACGAGATGTTAGTATTCAATTTGAAAGCAGCGAGGTGGATTGCAACATAGCTACGTACGCAAAGTATGGTTGCAATGATGAGCCGGAGTCGCTGTCGGTCATGCCACCGTCATCAGAATAGTTGGCAGTGTAGAGATACTGAATTGTCGAGGGACCTTGGGTGAACATGAAGCCGTCAGGAATGCCACACTCGTCACCAGAGTCGTAGGAGGAAGATGGTGTGGCTGGAGCGACGGTTGTAGAGCCACAGGTAATGGAGTACGTCGTGGCCGTCGCGTCCTGAAATATTGAGAAGATGGTTAGAAAAGCTTTGCGCTTTTGGTGTATGTGTGAGCTTGACCTACCGAGGCAATGATAGATCCAACAAACGGAACTTGGTTCTGATCCTCTGCATCATAATCCAGTGCAATGAGAAATAGGTCGACAACCGAGCTGGTCTGAGCAGCAACAACAGTACCCATGAGGACAGCACCAAAGATGGTGACAATAGAGAGGTGCATATTGCCGTGTAAGGAGTTGATCTGATACTTTGGTTTTGCTGAAGACTTGGTGTATTTTCAAGGAATCCAGCTTGAAGTCAAACGAAGATGAAATATTTATTCGTTGTGTCTTGCATGGCTGATTGGCTGCTCAGCTTCCAAGTAAGCCATTTTCATTTTGTTTTGCCGCCTACATTACCAAATGGTACCTGAGCCCTTTGAAGACTTCCCGATTGGATAAACAAGATTGGATCATCTTGTTTATCCAAACAGTTGCTGACTGCTGATGGAGGAAAGCAAGAGCGAATCACGGTCCCTCCTTCCTCCCTATTCTACTTGACCAAATGAGAAGAAGTCTGCATCTACCCTTTTGAGAGAATCGTTGCAACTTGCAATGGGGGATAAGTCTACTCGCGTAACGAGACTGCGATAGATAAGAAACCTTTTGAGAAGCGGGATGGAGTGGTAGTTAAGGCGGCTAGACGGTGAAAAAAGAAGAACTCATCTTGATCTCCATACAGCCCATCCATGGCCATCGAATGCCAGATGCTCGGGTACGAAGCAACCATTCTGTGTATTTGACTGTGCCATGAGTTCGGCGGCATGTATATATATAAGCTTAACCTTAACCTCAACCTTGACCTTTGTTGCATGTCGGATCTTGGAGGCGCTTGCAGATCATCATGCTTGGCTTCATATATATCATATACTCTACGAGTCACGTTATTCATAAGCAGAGGGTGGAGGGGAAGCTACCCATGTTTGGGATATCTCCCACCCCTCAAAAGATCCAGGAGAAATAGAAATAATCTGTCATCTGTGATAAAGAGGTTGAGATCCTTTCATAAATTGAAATTTCAATCTAAACTCACCTCATTGGTCTAGATTCCAGAATCTAGAAGTCCAAGTTCCTGCTTCGCCACCCCACGCCACAGTCAAAAACCTGGAACTTACGCCGTCCGTATGTGTGAAGCTGACGTCGACCAAGCAAGCTCTTTACAAATCAATCATTCCGATAACGGTAACCCTACCTGAACGCGCGGCCGCATAGAGTTAGACGGAGAGCCTTCTGATAGAGTGAGTAGATTCTTAGCATTTCGCCATGGTGTGCATACGTAGGCATCTTGCTGGCTGAAAGGTAAGATGGTAGGCAGCTTTGTGCCTCGTGGCTTTTTTGCCTCCCTGCTAAGTCTCGAGGTTGGTTGGGTGTACGCTATTGTTGCTTGCCTGATGAGTCTTGCAATTGGGTGGCCTCGGTAGGAGGTATATATATTTCTTGATCGCACCCATCATTTTACCTGCTCCTTTATTCTACATCATCTACATCATCATCATCTCATCATGGAATTCAATCATCAAAACAGCAATCAACAAGCAGGTCCCTTGTGGGATTTTATTCGCTCCACGCAACCACAAAACTCCGGAGCTGGTGTCGACCATCCTTCGCAGAACTTCAATATGTGGGGCCCACCAGAAGGACCACATGGGCCTCATGGTCTTCGTGAGTTCAGTCCATTTCCATTTGGTTTCCCTTTCGGCGGTCCAGGACCAAGAGGCAGAGGTGGCTTCGGACCAAGAGGAGGTCATCGAGGTCGTCAGTCTTTCTCATCTCGCAGAGATGGAGAACATTACGATGGGGAGGGTAGTGAAGGATGTCGAGGACATGGTCATCACGGTAGAGGCGAACATACCTGCAGAGGCGAAGAAGAATCCGGCGAGGAAACTCCAACTTCTGATACCGAAGCTAGAGAGTCGAGACCACATCATGGCCCTCTAGGTGGCAAAAACAGAAGGGGGCATTTCCGCACAGATGGAGAGTTACCTGGTGAGGAACCATCGGATGTTGACGCAAGAGAAGGATCACAAGGCCCGGAATCGTGTCGAGGACCCAAACATCATGGACGTCATGGGCCAGGTAGCAGAGGAGGACGGGGTGTTCGAGGAGGAGGCCGTGGAGGATCACATGGCGGACCGCATGGTAGGGCACCACCTCATCATTGGGGTGGGCCTCAGGGTAACCATGGTAGACATGGTCCACCTCCATTTGCTGGCCCAGGTGGCCCATTCGATTTCACTGCAATAATCCAAGCACTCTCTTCTCACCCAATTGCACAAGCATTTGGTATGTCTACACCTCAGCGCTCTGGCGAAACACTTGTCCCCGAGGGTGCCGATACAGAAAACTCCTTCGTTCCTCCCATTGACGTTTTCACCACTGAAAATGCATATGTCCTTCACATTGCACTCCCTGGAGCCAAGAAAGAAGATGTAGGAGTGCACTGGGATGCCGAAAAAGGAATATTGAACGTGGCAGGTGTGGTATACAGGCAAGGAGATGAAAAATTCTTGGAGAGTCTTACGAAGAAAGAGAGAAAGGTGGGTGCTTTCGAACGCACTATGAAATTGCCTCTCAACGTTGAGGATAAATCGGAGATTGATGGTGACAGCATCACCGCAAAATTGGAGGATGGTGTCTTGGTGGTCAACGTGCCAAAAGTAGAGAAAGAAGAGTCTTGGACTGAAGTCAAGAGAGTCGATATCAATTGACTAGATGTGGATAATAATATGGGGTCTGTTCGTGCAAGCCGGGAGGTTTAATTTTGCACCGTTCTCTTTTCATGTTTTCCGCTTTCTTAATAGTGTATCTTGATTTAATATATACCTAGGTAGTTACCACAAAAGGCCTCTCACGACCGGCCAAAAAAATACAAAAAAATGCCACTCGGCAATATATGAAGATTTTGCATCTTCCACTGGCTTGAGTAGAAATCGTGACTTGAAAATTTTCCACCATGACTGGTGCATTGTAAAATTTGCAAACCGAATTGAATTGATTGGATCGTGCTTTGAAGGATAAATCTGATTTCCGAATTCCCAAGGCCGTTTGCGGCATGGAGTCTTTAGGAGTGGTCGATTCGTTCTCAACAATGAAGAATTTTCAAAAAGCAGAACAAACATCGATACCTCGAAAGTTAGGAGAGAAACAAAATATATAACCATTTATTGAGAAACTGAACTAGAAATCCCAAGCCAGAATTACAAGTCAATACGTGAGCAGACATTGCCAATCAGGATGTAATCCCACGCACCCAGCCAGCATGTTGGTATTGCAATAACTTGACCTTTTTTTTCGTAGCCATATTGATGAAATCAACATTCCAACAACTTTGTAGGAACAACAATTTAAGAAATAAGAAAGGTATTTCGATAGAATCATGAGAAGTTGTGTCATGAATAGAGTTTGGGGGACGAAAGACAACTTAAGGGAAGAGGACTTTAGATATTGCCTTTGAATGAATGTGCTGCACCCCTCCGAGGGATGACAGAATCATGATTCTTCCTTGATTTCCGATTTGAACATCAAAATAGATAGATGAGACGAGCACCATGAAAAGATATGATGATGATGATGATGATGATGATGAATTGTTGACTGTTGACTGTTGACCCGTGAAACCTGTCCCTGATTCATTAACTGTATCTTTTTTAATAATCTTACAAATTGCTTCAACTTTTTGCCCATCCGTTAAACCCAGACCCAATTCCTCAATTTAAACCCTTAAACACCAGCGGACAACTCTTGCAATCCTCTCGCGGCTTCCTGTTCTGCTTTTGACAACTTTCTTCTCGATAGCTTTGCGTCATGTTCCGGATCATCGAAAGATTTCCGTTTATTTTGTTCGGAACTGGATGGGTTGGATGGATTGGATGCATCTGTTACCGCGGTGTTTTGAAGAGCTTGAGGAGTGACTGTCAAGACCAGATTGTCGATGAAGTTACGTAATTGATCGAAATGTTTTGACTCGTCTTCAGTTTGAATACATGCTGGTGTTGGAAATGGTGATTGTGAGTGTGATTCGGATGCGTTGATGGCTTTTTTGGTAAGTGTTGTATTCGAAGAACGGATGGAGAAGAAGATGGAGATGGAGATGAAGATATACCTCTTTTAACCGTATCGTGGATTAACTGATGACCACTGTTGCCTGGGAATGCCTGTAAACATTTCTGAAGTGCGGCATGGAGCTGTTTACCGTGATGTGATGTTAGCTTTCTCTGTAACGATAGGGATAATCAGAATTGGACATCGATGAGAACGAATCAACAGACCGACTCACTTCTCTAATACTTTCATCCTGTTGGTGATTCATCATGCTTCTCTCTCAAGATATCAATACCTTCCTTCATTCACGTCAAATCGTTCACATCACCAAATGAAAGAGTGACTGACGATCAAGAAAGATTTCACATGATGTGAGTGAGGAAGCTTTTCAGTAACGGCAGCCCAGAGGATAACATCAAAGCCACGTCACGTGACACATCACCGTACTTACTAAGGTCTAGCCAGCGGGAGAACAAAGGTAGATATTCCGGTTTCCCCTACAACGTTAACCCCATCACCCACCTCCTCTGATATCCATCGCCCCTCATCAATCTCTTCCTCATTCGAGCTTGCGCAGATTACATTTCTACGTCATTACCCATTGTGTGCGTGCGAAGCACATACATGCACATTATTCTAAGCCAAGTCCTCTACAAAGCAAAACAAAGCAACCACTTGGTTGCGTTATTACCTCGCATGCCCATAACCTGTCGGCACACACAGAAAACAAGCAAATAGCATCATGTCGGATGAATTTGATTACCTCAAACCGGGCTTCGATCCCTCTTCCCTCACAATGCCGCGAATTCGCTCTTTGCTCGTCGCACATGATATCGCATATCCTTCCAATGCAAAGAAAGCTCAGCTGGTCGAAATCTTTAACCAGGATTTAGTACCGTTGGCAGGGAGGCTATGGCGTGAGAGATTGCGTGCAAAGAGAACAAGCCAAGGGATTTTCGATGCAGAATCTTCAAGTAGCCCACCGGAGAGCACAGCAGAAAGTCCACAGGAAAGCGATGCGATTCTACCACCACCGAGAACGCGGCCTGCGAGGCAGAGTCCTTCAAAGATGGCCAGAGCATCAGTGGACATTAGTGATGACGAACCAGCGACAAATAGGAACACCAGGAGGTCAACCAGATCTGTTAGCCCCGTGAAAATGGCACCGAGACCAAGTACCAGATACTCTAGGCAGGAAGAGGAGCCTCACTCGGATGAAGAGGATTTGCCGCAAACTATTAGCCCCACAAAGCGAATACCTAGAGCTAGTAGCCCTGTGAAATGGGCACCTAGGCCAAGCACCCAATATTCCAGGCAGGAAGAGGAGCCTTCCTCGGATGAAGAAGATGTGCCGCAAACTATTAGCCCGGCAAAGCGAATACTCAGAGCTAGAAGCCCTGTGAAAGGGACACCTAGACCAAGTACCAAACATCCTAGGCAGGAGGCAGATGAACCTCACAAGGACGAAGGGGATGTCCTGCAAAATGCCAGAAAATCAAGAAAAAGTACAGCAATTCAAACATCAATGTTCGGGGCGAGAGACAATTTAGACGGAATTGTGAAGACAAGGGACCCGCGAAGAGAGACCAATTTCACATTCGACAACCCCTTCCAGAGTGGCTCGCCGCCTTCCGAAAATAGAAGACCTTTATCGGGCCATGAGAACAAGAGAAAAAGCTTAGGTGGTAGTGCTGCAAAGGAAATGGTGAAAGGGAGGACTTCGGTTTCGAGAAGACGCACGGCGACTCCACAAGCTAATGATGAAATACATCCACCGAGTTCTTCCACTTTCGAAATGCCTGTCAGTAGCCTTGATGGCTTAAAAGACTATGATGATAACGGAGTGGAGATTGGTGAGGACTTCACGCCAGAAGCACAATTCGAGCTCGAGCGTGAGCAACAGAGAGGATTATCCAAGATTCAACCTCGACGAAAACAGTCAAATGGCTTCAGCATGAGTGGACCTATTTGGATGATTCTTATGGCAATCCTTGGTGGTTACGCTGCTTGGTATAGGCAAGAAAAGATTGCGGTAGGCTTCTGCGGTGTAGGTAGAGAAGCGCATTCTATAATACCCATCACATCAAGCCTTCCGGATTGGGTGCAATTGATTTCGGGACCACGGTGTGATATGTGCCCACAACATGCTTATTGCAATACAAATTACGAAGTTCAGTGCGACCAGGATTTTGTTCTCAAGCACCACCCTCTCTCGATGGGTGGATTCCTGCCCCTTCCGCCGACATGCGAGCCTGATGGAGAGAAGGTGAGGCGTGTTAAAGCGGTCGCAGATCGAGCCGTTGAGGAATTAAGAGAGAGGAGAGCAAAGTGGGAATGTGGTGACTTGGTGGATGAAACCGGGGCACCTGAACCTACTGTTGAGATAGGTACCGAAAAATTGAAGAAATTAGTTGGTGAGAAAAGAAGAAAGGGAATGGGAGAGGCCGAATTTGAGGAGCTATGGCTTGGTGCAATTGGAGAGATTAAGGGGAGGGACGAGGTAGTTGTTGGTGCTGATGGGTAAGTTTTAATTTCCGTTCCTTGATTCTTGTTATATCATGAGAATGTGTTCCTCCCCTGGTCACGCAATATCTTCTGACATCGGTTCACTAACCAGGTGGACCACTCCCATTGTAGATCAAACACCCTCAAAAGTACCTCATTCGCCCGCCTCCCCCTCGCCTGCGCCATCAAACGATCCTTTAGACGCACGATGGCAAGATATCATGTCGAAATTGGATCTTTAGGTCTTGGATTCGTCCTCTTTTTCTACATTCGTTCATTAATCCGCTCCCGTGCTGCTACTAACGCCGCAATCCCTGCTCTGGTTTCACTCACTCTTTCACGTCTTGCTACTCAAGCATCACTTTACGCCCAAAATCCAGATGTCGTCAAGGAGAGTTGGATCAGTATCGGGCAACTAAGAGACGACGTCTTGCGCGATGAACATACTTTGAAAAAGCGAGAGAAAATCTGGGCCAAAGTAAGAAAAGTGGTAGAAATGAACTCGAACGTTAGATCAATGCAACGAGAGAGTCACAACGGAGAAATCTCGCGGGTCTGGGAATGGATCGGTGCGTTGGAGGATATAGAGGGTAGCGTTAGGAGGAGGAAGAGTGGAAGGGCTAGTTGGGTGACTCCATCTAAGGATCAAGATGAGGAAGATGGGGAGAAGATGACAAAATCTAGGTGGGAAGAACCGGGTTCGAGACCTATTTTCTAGAGATGTTTTTCATGCATGCAGTTGGCGGTTTTCGTCGCATTTTCTCTAATTCAAATACGTCTACCCACCTACACTTTCTTTTGCACGCTTGTCGGGTGGGTAGTGGGCCAATAATCAGGTTGTATGAATGACAAACCACGTCGCTAATATTAAGGACTTCAATGGAAGGAAGAGGGATGTCTTCCAGAAGTTGAATTATGTTTTTCGATGTTGATATCTAAACGACGGAATGACTTTGGGCTCTTCAATGCGCTTTCTTCGCTGTCGTTTTTGTTCATTTGAGTGGGCGAGTAGGTGGTGTAACTGAGCTGTAACATTTTGTTGCTACATCAAATGAATGAAGAGTGAAGCATGAAGAATGATCTTTGGCAATCTGATGTGTGATTGATGTAAGGTTGATTAGTGTAGATGTTGTAGATGTTATATGACAACTAACTAGCTGTGCCGAAATAGTGTGCATTGCATGGCATAGCATAGCTACTCGTCCTAACCCTAACCCTAACCCAACCAATCAGTATTAAGGATTTGAAATCGAAATCAAGATCGAGTTTCTGTTCCGATCGTGACCGATCGGAACGTATCCGAGCACATGCGCTAGACAATCATTTATGCCGCTTATCTAGGAAACTTATATAAAAAGTATATAACGGCCAAAGGCACTTGGGTCACAAGTTCGAGCCAAAACCCGCCTCTGCGAGAGCACATGCATATATCATATATGCCTATTTATACCAAGTAGGGCTAGCATTGCGAGCGTGATGGTCACGTGTCCATTGTCACAGCAGCTAGTTGGGCTAGTTGGGCTTACTAGTCGCCGTGCCTAAATCAACATTGTGGAAATAGGTAGGTAGGTAGGTAGACGGACTCGGAGTCGGACTATTGATGAAAATATAATCTTTCGGAGATGTTTCCACTTCTTGGGTCCATTTGACGTACATACTTCTGTACCCCTCGTATTCTTGTTCCTGGAGAGCGAGAGCCACTCATGGGCTTTAGCTTTTTGTGCTTTTTTGCCTTTTTGAAGAAGAAGAAGAAGAAGGATTGAAGGATTTTGAAATTACATACTGTGATATATACGGGCAGAGAGAGGTTGAGATGTGCAGGTGTATACAAACGTCTTACAACGCTATATAGCATGAACGTTAGCAATTGCATACATAACGCACAGGTTTCACCAGATGGTGACGGGTAACATTAACATGTGAATTCATGCAGCAACGCAGTTGTAACCCTTTTGGAGCATCGTATATACCCTTCCCCTTCCCCGGTTCTTTAGCGAGTTTTCGACAAGTCTACCGTATCGGCTAACCTTCCCGCCGAGCCACATCCATCATAGTCAAAGTCATCAAGTACGTTGGGGTCCATGTCGCTCCAACAGCTCCACGGGTACTCCGTACAGATCGATCATCGATCTGTACCCGACCACAGTTGCCTTGTTATCCTCTTGCGGGATATGAATTCTGCCATTGGTGTTGTGCTTGCATGACGGAAATTGTGTGAACACGCTACGCCAGCAAGGTTTCCAGCATCAACCCCTCCCTCGGAGTCACTCTATATGCTTTGTTTCACAAAGGGCAAGGTCGCATTTGGCGTCCTGTATGATGTTATATACAAGAGAGCTAGTGAAACGGCGCTCTGCATGAGAAGTACACCTCAAATTTCAAGTTTAGCGGATCAACCGCGCGGCACGTCTCTTGTTCTCATACCTCCACTCACTTACAAATTAACACTGAGTGTCCCGAACGCGAAGCTCTTGAACCTTCTCTCTTTATATTTATCGACATTCTGGATCATGGAGAGGATGCCACGATTACTACTTACAGTGAAAGGAACTGCTATAGGCCATCGACGTTATTCGAAGATATCATGAAAGCTTCCTTGGGTTTATCCTTCCTGTGTACTGTGGTGCCTGGCAGCATTGCTGCTCAAACACTATCGTCGACTGATGTTGTGATTGATCTTGTCAAAGCTCTTCCTGAGTGTGTTGTATGTTGTGGATGTTCTCGGCTCTTCTGACTTTCACTAACATGACGTTAGACCTCTTGTCTCACCACAGCCCTTGAAAGTTCTGCCTGCTCTCCTACCGACCAGCAATGCATTTGTACAAACGTGCCCTTGCAAAAAGAAGTGGAAGAGTGTGCAGTGACACATTGTACCGTTAAGGAATTACTTAGTAAGTCGAGTACGTCGGATGCCACATCAAATTTCATCCTCATTCATTCTAGCCTCTAAAAATGTGACATCTATCGCCTGCAATCAACCTATCCGGGACCAAAGGCACTCTTATAACTGGTCATCCAACTCGTTCGCCATTGCTTCGTGGGTGGCATTCCTTTTGAGAATTGCCTCGAGGCTCACGTCCGACGCTCGTTTCTGGTGGGATGATTTAATGGCAACTGCTGTTATGGTTAGTCATGCCTGAGTTTTCATGGACATACCTAACTGGATTTTAGCTTGTTGGTATACCGAGTGCGATCATCAACGTCGAAGGCCGTGAGTTCACCTGGAATCTAGGGTTTCTATCTACATGCATATACTTATCGAGAGACAGTTACCCGCAATGGCCTCGGGAAAGATATCTGGACGTTAAGCTTTGAGAATATCAGCAGAATGATTCGTGTAAGTACGCCCCAACTTCTTGAACTCACCATCCCACCTCATTCACAATTGATGTTCTTTAGTTCTTTTATGTGTCCGAGCTCCTATACTTTGCTCAAATTAGCTTCGTCAAAATTTCGATCCTTTTATTCTTCCTTCGCTTATTTCCCGAACGCAAGATCCGCTGGACGATATGGGGTACCATCATTATGAACGTCGTGATACTCATATTATTTGACCTTCTTGCCGCCTTCTCATGTCGTCCCATTAGTTTTTACTGGAAAGGGTGGGACGGAGAACACGTCGGGCGATGTCTCAATATCAATGCATTGGCATTTACCAGTGCTGGCGCAAGCATTGTTATGGATTTTTGGATACTGATGCTTCCATTGACGCAACTTTACGACCTGAATTTGCATTGGAAAAGGAAGGTAGGAGTGGTAGCCATGTTGAGCATCGGGATCGTGTGAGTATAAACCTTGTCGTCGTTGATTTCCACCCGCTAATCTTCTGGGAAGCGTGACTGTCGTCAGCATTCTCCGTCTCAGATCGCTCGTTCACTTCTCCAATACTAAAAACCCAACATGTAAGCTTGCCATCTTCTTCCACGCCGCTGAATCCCCTACTCATGTATATCTCAAGGGGATTACATCCAGGTGGGATACTGGTCGACAATCGAGATATGCACCAGCATCATCTGCTCGTGCATGCCCGCGCTGCGACTCCTCCTCGTCCGCGTATTTCCCCGTCTCTCGGGTACCAGCTCCAACCCATCTGATACCTGGAGATCATTCGGCGACGACCCGAGTAAAAGGATATCCAGCGTTCCCAACGTCCACTCGCGAGATTCATACGCGCGAAGAGATTCATATGCAGGACCGGCGGGCATCACGATGCATAAGACGTTTGAGGTGGTATCGACGCATCGGGGCATGGGCTCGGCAGAGGAAGATGGCACGGAACTGGTGACGAGGCCCGGGACGAACGGACTGGAGCAAAAGCCGAGTCATGATATTTCGAGCGCTCATGCAACGTCGGACTTGGGTCAGAAGAGTAGTGCGTGGAGTTTGAGTGAGGGGGAGTTGGTGAGTCCGAGGTGCCCGAGCTGGGTGTAACGTTCTTGAAGCATGACCATCAATTACAAATAGATTTACCATATGATATTATTTACTTCAAGTCCCACCATCGGCCGACCGACCTGTTTATGCATATGATATGTATGTGTTGTTTGTGTATATCATCATCCGTTGACTTTATAACACCCCCCCTCCCCCCCTCTTTCTGTATCAATCCATCCGCTCGTAATTTCCTCTCCTCCACTTCTCCCCCCTTTTCTTATCCCGGTAAGCAATGCAACAATACAAAGTACATTCATACCCACTCAGCACCAGCACCAGCACCAGCACCAGCATCATCATCATATATCCATCTATCAAACATCACATCATCACATCACATCATCCCACAACAACAAGCCGATGAACTACTTTATTATATATATCACTATCACATGCACATACACGCACTTCGCTTCCAGCGAGTAGAAAGAAGTAATGCAGATACAAATACAGATACAAATACCAAGGACAAAGGATCCCCCTTCTCTATCTTAACAAATGAATATGAATTACAAGTTCGTTCGTCCATTCGTTTCCGATGAGCTTTCCTTTCCTTGCCTTTCCTTTCCTTTCATTCAAACGCTGCTGAGAAAGGCACGCCCAACCATGCCCAACCATCCTATCCCCGGTGAGCGACGTGAACGTGAACGCAACAAACAACATCTCGAGATGTCAGATGTCAGATTGCTCTCTTCAAACAAATAGATGTCCCTGGTCCTCCCTTCAAGTTTTCCTTCCCCGTCTCAAACCTCAAACCTCAACCCATTCACTCCCTCCCTCACCAACCGACCAGAAAAACATACAAACCCCGCCTCCCTCCCCCCAAAATGCATAGCCATACATACATAAGCGAATACATCCCTCCCTTCCTCTCCTCCATCATAAGCGAACACATATCTCATCTCCTATTTTACCATTACCATTTTCCATTACCATTACCATTACCATTACCATCCATCCATCCCACAACAATACAATTCTCAATTTTCTCCATTTTCTCCATCTTACTTGCTTTCTCCTTCCTTCCTTCTTCCTCCTTCTTCTTTCCTTTCTACATATATATATAAACTCTTCTTTCACCTCAAGATCTCTCTCTCTCTCTCTCTCTATATATATATCCTCTGCTCTGCTCTACCGAGGATACTGACTATGCCCAATCGATAAATCATTCAATAACATCCATCCATCCATCCATCCCCCAAAAAGCGTCATCACACATTTCAAATCACACATCACACACACATCACAGCATCAGCAAACACAATAACCGAATCAAACATAGTTTTCATATAATCTCTCTCTCTCTCTCTCTCTCTCTCTCTCTCTCTTCAATACTATAATTTCCACTCAATTCTTCATCTTATTCTTCCTCATTCCACACAATCTACTGCACCAACATAAAGCTCAACACAAAAGCCAAATATGCCAGCGCTCGTTTGTTGTTTATTTACCATCCACCGATGCTATAATTCTCAGTTCCCGACCAAAGAAACCCGAGTCATCAAGTCATAAGTTGTTCCTTTCCTATCCCTTCCCTTTCCTTCCCTTCCCCTCAAGTCGTTCCTCCAATTTCCATCCGTTCCGTCCGCCAAACTTCCGTCCATCCATGCATACTTCCAATATATATCAGATCCAAAACACAGTCTTCTTGATAAGAATCTCCAGACCCAAGCAAGCCATCAACCCACCACCTTCCCTTCCTTCCCTTCCGTTGTCTTTCCATCCATACCTCCACACCCAACCAAATATATATTCCATTCCAAAAAATTCCAGTTCAATACCAAAAAAAAAAAATGCAGCAGAATAATGATAAATGAACACTAAAACCGACATGTCCGTCCCGCTCAAATCCCCACCCAACAACCAATCAGCCAATATATATATATAAGGCTAAACTCCTGTCTCCTATCCGACCATATCCCTTTTATCCATATATAACCCTAGCCGTTAATGCCGATACCAAACGAGCCAAAAAGTCGAGATAGTATAAAAGTAGATAGCTGAACAACTCCATTATGCGATCACAGCTCTGCCTCCCAATAAAATATACTAAAGTAAGTAAGTAAGAGAAATATAGTAAGAAATGCTGTACAATGCGCTACTCTAGCCCCATCTGTCAAGTCGTATTGCTCGACAGATAATGTTTCTCGATGAGAGATTTCGTGAGAATCCTTTTACACGACCTCGAATTCATCGTCATATTCTTCTATAGGAGAATCCAAAGGTCCGTGTTTCGCTCTATATCTTTCTAATTCTCGCATCTGAGCTGCAAGACCTTCCAAAATGACTCCCATTGGTGCGCGTAGTTGATCGAAGTCTGTGATAGTTGCTTGGCCAATTGCTAGATGACGAGTAGCGATTGCCGAGATGCACGTCTATGATACTGTTAGCCAACTCGTTTAGTAGGGTGCATTAGGAAATCTGACCTCAATTCTCGAGACTTGATGAGTTAGGAAATTCAGCAAGAAGCGGTCAGTTACCTCTCCACCTCTATTTTTCATCTTCTCGAGCATTGCAGTCTCAGGAGGTTGCAGAGGAACGGCAGTACCTCGAGGTTCCTCGAGGCTTGAGCACAACATCTCCAACCTCAGACTAATCCTCCATAAATCCCAAACACTCTGGGTGTCTATGCTCAATTTTGAATCACGAGAAAGAGTGGCAGGTTCCTCCTCCACCACAGCTGGCTCGCCGCCTTCGAGGGATCGTTGGAAGTGGATTCGGCCAGCAAGTGAATGTGGATACATGAGGTAAATATATTCCGGATTTTCTAATCCTTTGAGCTTTCTCTCTCCCATATCCTTGACTTCAAAACCTTGGCTGCTGAGGGAGCGAAGCTCACGACGAATTGATTGACTGATAAGATCGCTATCGAAAGTGTCTTCCGATCCGGTAGATCCTGAGCGATCGCTTTCGCTATACGTCTCGAGACATCGTTGAATTTCCGAAATAAAGTCGGCCGATACAGTAATTTGGCCACCATCGGCAACAGAAGAAATACGGGCGGTTCGATTAACCATAGGACCAAAATAATCCATACGTCTTGTCACGGGATCATTCTCGCACACTGGACGTCCCCAATGAGCACCCATTCTGACGCTTAGACCTTTGAAGATCAGATTTTGATTGCTGTCATAAACCTCGTGTCCCATGTTACTGGTTATAACTTCGGCAGGCCAATTCACTTCAAGCAATGCTGCCTGCACAGCAAAACACCAAAGAAGAGCAGATGTAGCTGTAGGAAATGATACCATGAAAGCGTCTCCTTCCGTCTTGACCTCATAGCCACCAATGATTCGCAATTGACGACGCATAACTTCATTGTGGAGCTTGATTGCGGATCGCATGGCGCTGGGATATGTTTCCCAGAGTGCCGTGGAGCTCTTGATATCTGTGAAGACGATACCTATATCGCCTACAGGTGCTTGGACTTCAGCCTGTAACCTTCGGAGCATTGAATCGTCGACGTCATCGGTCTTTTTCTTAGGCCTCTTTGAAGGAACGTATCCCTCATCCATCATCATATGGGGATTGAAGGATAGGCTTTGCACCCGGTGTGGGCGTATTTGGGCGCGCTTCTTTAGATCACTGACACCCATCATCATGACCATAATCTTTCCAGAAGCGCCAAAAGCGATGGCAAGATCCCGAAGCCTTTGTGCACCTCTCATCAAGTCATGTTTTTCGTATCTGGCGATATCAACAACAAGTTCAGGAGACAAGTATTCCCAAAGCTCTCTCGAAGCGATCAATACCATCTCATCCTGCTCCTTGATAGTGACATGCGTCACATTGGGAGCGGCTTGAACAGCTGGCATAAGCTGAACATATCCAAAGGCACGGGATACTTCTAGAATATCGTTCAATCTTCCTTGCCTGGAAACCCAGCCCCCTGCATCTCGAATCCGCTGTCTTTCGTTTGGCTCAGCCGGATCATGTTTCCGGGTTAATATTCGATGTCCGTCTTTTTCGTGAATGAGTATAGCTTGAGCATCTCCAACATTTGCGACATAAAGCTCGGATTGTTGCAAAAACATTACGGTAGCCACGCCACCAGAGCAAAGGTCTGCTTGGCTGAGAACTGCTGGCGCAGCAGATCCTCTATGCGAAAGTAGAGATCGTTCTTCGGTATTTTGAGTTGCAGCAGTGGCTAGATCTTTATTGAGGGATAAGAAAGCACGCCTGAGAGCATCCTTAGGAGTCTCGTTATTGAGAGCGTTCAATTTTTTCAATTCATCGCTAAAGATGTGACCAAAGTTCTCGTGTAGGTATTTGGCAATCTTCGAACCTCCGCTCGACAATGCCTGTCCATCAAACATACCCAATAGAGTTTCTGTCTCAGTAGAATTGAAGCGTGGAACGACCATATCAATGATAGATAAATGATCGTTCTTTCCCAGACTGTCTGCCATTCCATAAGCTAGCTGGCCCGCAAGAGAGCCCGAAGTACGAACTCTTCGGTCTTCGGTCTGATCAGGGATTGAGGGGATAGTCAAGGTCACATCCATAAGGCCCAATATTCGGAGGTGCTGCAGTGCGCTGAAATCCGTGAGATCATGACCTTCTCGAGCACCTGCACTTCCTGATAACGAAGGCTTGATCTCTAGGCGTTTATTACCAGAAAGATTAAGGTATTTCAGATTAGTATTCCAATTCCAGTTCCAATCGTAAGGCCAATTTGAGACGTTGTATTTTAAAGAATTGCTACCACAATCGAGAACAGACAACCGATGCGCTTTTCCAAGCTCCGCAGGTAAAGTCTGAAATTTGTTGCCGTTGATATGCAAGACTTGCAGAAGACTGAATTCTTCGAAATCATCCGAAGGAAGGGATGTGAGCTCGTTTCCAGAAAGATAAAGCTCGACCAGCTGTGGCCAGCTCTTAATAGATCTTGATGGCATGTCGTTAAGGTCATTGTAAGAGAGATTGAGAACCCGCAGTTCACTGAGGAGAGTTATTTCGTCGAAAACATCGTCATCGAGTCCGTTGTCAGCCAGAACAAGAGTTTTCAAAGACCCAGCGAACGTGTTGACAAGTTTTGCCGACAATCCAGAGTCCTTGCGTACATTTTGAGGGGCAGAATGATTGATTGTACTTGCGGAAGTACTTCTTGAGACGACTGAAGTTTTGCGTCCTCCTTTACCGTACACAGACACGACAGATCCTTTTCTAGCATCAGGAACCGGGGAGCTCCCCACACTGAGGAGTCCACTAGAAGCTTGACTTGGTCGCCTATGCCCAAAGTCCAAAGGCCCTAGCTCTTCGAAACTTGAGTTTTGCGAATTTGAACCAGTATTATTGCCATTGGTGGAAGACATGTCACCAGGCGGCTGAGGAGGTCTTGAACCGGGTTTTGGAAAGGTATCCAAAACATTCGAGGAAACGTTGAGGAATTCCAGCTTGTTCGCCCACCATATCTCCATGGGAAGCTTTTTAATATTATTTTGTCTTATGTCAAGGTATCGAAGCTCTGTCAAGCACCCAATCTCTGCAGGGAGACTGCTCAATACATTCCGGGCTATACTGAAATACTCCAGTTTGCGTAATTTACCAATCTGGGAAGGTAGAGAGACAAAGTGGTTTATGTCTAGGACGAGCTTGTTAAGATTTGGCATTTTGTCAAAGACAGCATCAGGAATTGCAGCCAGCTTTGCATTGGAGAGAATGAGTGTTGTCAAGGAGGGAACCGGATTTTTAATCTCGAATTTTGTTACAGGGTTTGAGTTCAGTCGAAGGACTCGTATTATGGCAAACTCACATTCACAAACGGAGACTGAATTGTGATCGGCGGAAATCTGTTCGACCTTGGGAAGACTGGCGATGATATCAATATTCGAAAGCATATTATATCGAACGTCAACTTCTTTGAGATTCACAAGATCTCTAAACGTGCTCGGAAGGGAGCCCTTCAACCGGTTGTTTGTGATGACGAACTTTTCCAGGTTGGTTAGTTTACCGATCTGGATAGGCAGCTCAGATATCCCGTTGAAACTCATGTCAATATCAACCAAACCAGACATATCACAGAGAAATTCCGGAAAGTCTTCCAGGAAATTTGATGAGAGATTCAACGTTCTCATTGATCTGAAGAGGCCAAAGTACGAAGGCAGACTTTTGAGTCGATTATTGGCGAGCTTCAAACTAATGAGGCCTTGTAGTCTCGATAGTTCGGCATGGTCCAGATCCTCCAGTCGATTGTTAGAGACATCAAGTATCGTCAGCCGATTAGCTCGGCTGAGACTCGCGGGAAGCTTCCAAGCTTCATTATTGATGAATTTGATATCTCTCAAGTTTACACACGCCGAAATGAAATCCTTGGGCAAATCGAGGGACAAGTTCCGCGACAAGTTGAGGGAGATGATCTCTGAAGTCTTCGAGTATAATGCTATCGGGATAGTGATGAGATTCTTTCCGGTCAAATCGACATGACTATATCTATTGACTTGTTTAAGCCCAGTGTCGTTGGTAATCGATACATAGCCGCCTTGCCTAGCCGGAAGAAAGGAAAACCTGCAGAGATAACTGTTGTCTTCCCTCCCCACATCTTCAATTCGATCTCGAGGCTCGTATCCTGCTTGCTCCAAGAGCCTCCTTTGGATGACAAGAGGTCGTTCTCCAGGAGCAAGAATGCGTTGCAAGTCATGCTTCTTCATTATGATTTGATAGTTCTCTAGGCTACCGGGCTGAAAAGTCTTTTTATTAAGCTGGGCCATGAGTTCGGTAACGGTAGTGTTAAGCGGTGTCGACAATGTAGAAAAGGTCCCATCACTTTTAAATATCCGTATGCAATAAGAGGTCGCTTTTTCATCCGCCTTTTGAGGAATACCTGCTTCGTCAATCTCTGGAAGTCGCGACATAATATCATCATCAACTTTCTTCACAGCCCAGCTGTCTGGTGCATTCCATCCGAGTCCGCCTGCACTTTTGGCATCTGCACTTCCCTCGTCCTCCATGCTTCCGCTAAAAATGCTGTTGTCGAGTGGCGTTAAGGGTGCCGGCCTTCTCAAGATCCCTTCCATTTCCGATAGATCGGTATCAAGATGATGGATGTTATCTGCACTGCGATCCGTTGTATCATATGACAAATCCAAATCTTCTACAACCTTGTTTCCTCGACCTTTTCGAAATGGTAGCTTGGGGAAGGTAGTGCCTTGTCGTACACCCGCCGAACGAGCATTGCCGTTCGTGAGCTGGCTGATCTCCGATCCATTGATGCTTCCATCCTGGCTACTTTGTGCAAGTTCCGGCGATTCATGCATCCTCCCTAGATCTCTCGAAGTTCCAATGATCGGTGCCCGACTGGCTGCTGGTGTTTCTTTCAGGCGGGATGGGGTGTGGTCTTTGTCCTTATTCCTCATGAATCGGCCAAGGTTTAGAAGACTCCTTTTCGTACCATTACTATTATTGTCTTTGGGTGATGATGGGCCATCACTATTGCCACCCTTGAGTGTTTGGCTCGATGTACTCATGCCACTCGGTGTTGGGCTCTTCGGTCGTTGAAGGATAGGGTTGGAAGCATTTGCCGCAGCTGTGCCCATCGGATTGCTGCGGTCCTTGAAGCGCATGTTGAACGCGGATTCCTCTCTACTTATGGTCGGCCGTAAGGATCTCGTGTCATCGTTGCTTCGATTACGCAGATGATTCCCGTGGAGGTGGTGAGACTTGGCAGACGAAGAGGTTTTGGGTGGTTTGTCTGAACTATCGTTTATGTAGCGTTCTCTATCAGGGCCAGAAAGATTCTCTCGGACGGGGGCTTCTCCATACAGATTTATGTCCTGTAAATTTTCGTTAGCTTCAGGTACCGATGTACGCCTCAATGCAATCAACGGGGGGGTCATTATTGCCATGTCATTCTCCACGATGGATTGAGAGTCTGTCGAGAAATAAGAGCGAATTGACGACGCGTATGATTTCATCGCCAAAAAATTGAGGAGATAGAAATCGTGTCCCAAATTAAAGTCACGGAGCGAAGATGACTAGTGAAGATCGAATGGACTAACCTGGGAGTTCTGATATAAAAATGGAACAACTTCGCTAGATGGTACGGGTGTTCTAGGTCGGGATCCACCTGCTGGGGATGCGTCTCTATAATGTCCGTGTTCTGTGGCAGAGGAATTTATTCGGTCTCGTTGACTTCGCGCAAATGAATGCGATCGTACCTCCTTTCCCTGAGATGGAAGGCTCGTATCGGACGAACTTATACCGGAAGGATCCTCACCAAAGAAATTCTTCAACGATTTGTGAAGGCCGCCTGCCACCCTATTGATGCTAGATTTCGATCCAGTACTGCTCGCGGTTGTTATACTCGCCGCGGATGGTCTTCTGTCATTGCCATCGCCAAAGAATGCATCTGCGGCTGAATCGCTCATGTTTGTATTTCCTGTCACGGCGGTTCCGGGCCTCACGACCGGCGACAACTGTGAAGCTTGCGACAATGCATCGCTTGAATCGTTGTAGAAGCTAGTGAAGCCATTCGGTGAACCGGTTGCGCCGCCCCCATTAGACATCCAGGGAGCTATTTGATTCGAAGAAGCTATCGCCGTCGGTGGATTGTGATGAATTTGAGGAATGCGCCCGCCAGATGTTTCGAGGACTGCGAGATCACGTCGATAATTGCCGAAGTCGGCCATTCTTTGCTCCCGTGGGGATACATTAGGAGATATAGATGAGGACGGAGATGTGGTATTTCGAGGTCCGCCAGACGTCGGTGAGACTTGAGCATCATTTTCTACCCTACTGCTAGATCCAATGCAAGAAGCCGTTAGTTATGGAACAGGTTCAAAGCGTTTTGTTCCAGGAGGAAAAAAAGAAGGTGGATTTTCGATTAGAGGCGCCTAGGTGAGACAACTCCTGGAGAAAGAAAGAAAGAATCAAGGAAACAAGCAGGCCGAAAGCAAAGATATAAAAAATGAATAGAAACAATGAATTTTATTTGTACAGCATCATTTATTTGCTTACCTTGTTCTGTCCGTCTTCACCTGCATCGGAGCTCCTCTCTTTGTCGATGGACCCTGGAAGATTGAGGAGCCTGGGCCTTTTATCGTATCAGTAGATTTCCAACTTGCCGTGCTCGAGCTCATAGCGGAGCTAGTACGATAGGAACCATCTTTTCTGGTCATATTTGACCATGTATATAAGTTAAGAAATGTCCATCCGCGGAAGTCTTCTTATTGAGGATGTGACGTAAAGTAGAGGGCACTGTTTTTCCGGGGGAGGGCGGGAGGGGGTACTTTGAAGGGGCTATTGAGGTTTGAGAGTGGGCGTAAATGAAAGTGTCAGTGTAAGTGGGAGTTGTCTTTTGTGAGATTCGGTGGGCGAGGAGGAGGAGGAGGAGCAGGAGCAGGAGCAAGAGCAGCAAGAGGAGGCCGGTGCTAGATGGATTGGAGCTTGGTGGTGGTGGTGGTGGTGGGATGAGGAATGATAGATGGGATGGGATTTGCTCTGATGTTCGTTCAGTGATGGTGGATACAGTTAGTATCCAATATGTCATGGCGGATTTGTACAACAGAGAGCATGGGGTCGAGGTGTTTAGGCCTAGTCAGGTCAGCTTGGTGTGCTTTGAAAATACGCTATACGCTGAGTGATTTGCTTCTTTGCCCCGCAGCTCATGTAGATGGGAACTGCGATGAGTTAGATACAAAATCGACATGCTAATCAGAAAAGCAAGCAAGCGTAGAAGAAGAACATCAAACAAGACAGACGGGAGCTGGAGCAGGATCAGACATGTTGACGATATAAAGGAGATGCTATAGAATGGATGTTTGTCTGATCGTGAAATAGATGCTTGCTTACCGTTTGTTTGCTTGATATTATTTAAGGAGACGTATCGTGCCAGTCGTAGCAGTAGTAGTGAAGCTATACACACGATTTCTTGTGCCTGTTGACCGGGACCTCCTTGATGATGATATTCTCATGTTACTTCTACATTCGCCTTTGGGCATATATATAGTCTGTATACCCTTTGTTATATTCGAGCTCGAGCTCGAGCTTGATCATGAGCAGAACAACAGAACTTGGCTATTAGATTAATAAGCCGATCGATCTTCTTAATAATTTGATTGGTGTTTCTTACTGCGCTCCTTCTAGCGCGTGCCAATGCCAAAAAAGGTATATTCTTGATTCGAAGAGACATCCCGTCGGCATGCTCTGGATAGTTTGTATTATTGAAGTACGAGTAGTTTGATAGGACAAACCTACCCACACCCACCGAAAGAGCGATCCAAAATTAGAACGACGAGGTGATTGATGCATTGCTTGGAGCGAGTTAAAAATAATTATATGGAGTAGCGTGTGTTGATTGACAAGCGAATAAGATGAAGGGGCTGTATTCCATCCCCTCCCAATCATCCCATCCCAAGCCACCTGAAAGCCATCCGTCTAGACCTTTATTAACCTTAACATCTCAAGAGAACAAAGACAATACCAAAGTAGACGAGTTGTTCAAAGACCCCTCACCTCAGCACGAAGATTGGCTCCAGACCTGGCGGACTGATGAATACCAAGCACTATTGGGATGAAAAAGAAGGAATACTCAGTAGACAATACATCCTGTGTCTGGAACAAGATTCATACTGGAAAGTGGGAAAGATCAATTCTCATCCATCCCTCTTGATTGCAGTAATACATAGGAGATAGGACCAATCAGAGGTTGGGGATCCCTATTTTGAGCTTAACCCTACTGCAGGATGATGCCCTCCTCTAGACCACGAGATAGGTCCACCACAACGAGATCGCTAGCTAGTGCCTTGTAAACTCATCCCTCAACACAACACAACTCGCAGAGAACGAGTTCGCTTTGGGGTGAATCTTTTCCCTCCTCCACGCATGGAACCGTCGGTATGCTGCGATCATCTTCGCATAATGCTACCAAGGTGACAAATTTGATACATGCAGGTGGTCGTCTGCAGCAATGTTCGAAGATACATGTACCACCATGGAGACCTGCGTCACCGTTAGATGAGTATGAATATGAAGGTCTTGTCTGAGCTCTCGCATGTGTTTGCTAATCATGCTAGATGGGTTGCCAAAGATGGCAGGCCTATTAGTCTGCGCCAGCTTATGGTCTTCGGGCGATCGTTGACGGAAGCAAGACTTATCAGCTCTGCAAATTACGTGCGAACTGAGCTTCCGACCAGGTAAATAAGTTCTCTCTTGCTTTTGTTCTTCTCACTTACCAGAGGAACAGATTGGCACACCGCATACGGGATATGCAAACTCTGCCCTATGTTGTTGTCACCAACCCGCACATGAGCCAAGTCTACGAGCTATACTACAAGGCATTTGAGAGTTTTCGACGCATACGCGAGGTCAAAACACTAGAAGATAACGATAAACTATGCAAAGTCGTGAGCAGCACCTTACAAGAACACCTCACAGTGATTCCAAAGTTAGCAATGGGCGTGTTAGAATGTCGAGATCTAATAGATCCGTCGGATATGGACAAATTCATGAATACCATTTTGCGGTCAAGAATTTCGCGGCGGGTTATTGCAGAGCAACACTTAGCTCTAACAGAGACCTTTCATTCGCACTGGAATCCCCCCGATGGAAAACCAGTAGAGGCAGAGTTCGTAGGCGAAGTCTTCCTGAGGTGCAACGCAAAAGAGGTGGTCGAACGAGTCGGCAGGGAAGTTCAAGCCTTGATGTCAGCCACCTACGGCCCATCCACAACCATGCCTGAAATACGGCTCGTGGGACATCTCGAAGCTACATTCCCCTACATCCTGAGTCACCTCGAATACATAATCGGCGAATTATTACGAAATTCCGTCCAAGCCGTGGTCGAAAAGCAAGCGGACCGTCGAAACCCACACAAACTACCTCCGCCAATCGACGTAACGGTCTGCGAAGCACCCCAGCATGTAATAATCCGAGTTTCAGATCAAGGCGGTGGTATACCCCGCGATGTCCTTCCCTACCTCTGGTCCTTTAGCAAAGGACCCCGCAGCACCCAACGTCTCGAAAATCTCACCCAAGTCCCGAAAATGGCGGCCACAATGCAAGAGCTCCGAGTAACCGACGCACACCCCTCTCTCCAAAGTTCAGGAACCGTAGAAACCGCGGGAAATCAAGGCCCCAGCTCTCCATCCATTCACGATACCTCTCTCTCCTCACTCACCAGCCGCCCTCCAAATCTTCGTTTGGGTATGGGCTTGCCTCTAAGTCGTATATATGCCGAGTATTGGGCTGGAAGTTTAGAACTGCATAGTCTAGAGGGATATGGATGTGATGCCTTTTTACAAATTTCGAAATTGGGAAACAAGAATGAACAATTGACCATGAGGGCTAGTATGGATGCCGTATAGTAGGATATGATTCTTTACTTTTGAATATACCCTGGATTATTTGTGTCGCACGTGAAGATGGATTCTTCTTAAACCAGATTTATATGCTCTGATAAGAGGTTAGGCGTTGTGTTCTATGGGATTTGCGGTGTTCAGTATGTCTGAGCGTCATAGCAGTTCAGGCACGAGAATCATAAACTACATTCGACCGAGAGGATATCCACGAGTAGTAGTAGTAGTAGTAGTAGTAGTAGTGGTAAAAAGTAGAGTTAACAAATTGTCATGAAGAAGCATGAATTACATCGTGGCTAAAACTAGTGAAAATGGAAGCTCCTCATACGAAGCTATGTATAATTAAGAAGCCTTCTGAACGTTAACAGTCGAAGAAAAAAAATAGGTTGCAAAATGACATGTTTACAACCCTCCCCATCACCTCCATCATATCATGCATCCCCTGCTACATCCTCACAATCCAATTTAGATTATAACCCCCTTCCCGAACCAGGCATTATTCAACGGCGGCCGTGACTGCGAGTTGCGGCACTGCCTTGCATTTGCTCGAGCTCCTGTTCTAGGGATTTGATGGCAGCATGTGTACTCTCCAAATCCTTGTTCAAACGATCACGCTCACTGATGAGCTTCTGTTCCCATTGTCTGAAGCGGTGCTCCTCAATCTTAACCTGCTCGGTGAATCGCTTCCTCAAGCTCTCTTCCTCTTCCTTGAACTTGGGATTGTCAAGCTTCCTAGGTCTGGCTTCACCAAATTTGCGAGTCTCCATTTGCTGGGCACGGTAAGCCTCGTAGTGTGCTTCTTCGGTGGTGTGGATGAGGTCGAGCATGTGTGTTCGGATGAGGATAGATCTTAACTTCTTGAAATCGCAGTGATCTTCGTTCTCGACTTCGGCCACACCCCATGAATATTGACGACCCTTAACGATACGTCCATCACCTGTCTTGACATCCTTCTCTGAGCCAATAACTGCAAATGGCATAGCAGCCATCAAACTTCGGGCATGTTGAGCAGCAGCCTCGTCATCTTCCTCGATAGGTGGTGTATAAATCTTGATGCCTTGTGCTTCAATCACAGCTTGGATCTGTAGAAGTTATGTTAGATGGTGATGTGTTTTTGGTAATATGTCAATCATACCTTTTGCTTATAACGGGCCAAATCAGCCGGGCTCAAGGTATCAGCCTTAGCAACTACTGGGATCAAGTTCACTCTTGAACTAAGTCTCTTCATAACCTCAATGTCGAGAGGCTTCAATGTGTGGCCAGTTGGTCGGATGAAGTACAAGCAAGCGTGTACACGTAGATCAATCTTATCCACCCGACGAGGCTGTTGCTCTTGCAACATATAGGATTCGTGTTGATCATCCAGGAATTCAATAATTGGCATCCAGGAATCGCGATTGTTGACATAATCTCCGAAACCAGGTGTATCAATAACAGTCAAACGAACTAAGACAATGTCAACAATGGCCAAAATAATACCCCCAACGGACTGTGTGTATTGAATTCCATACCCTTGAAGAATTTCTCCTCTAATTCAGCCTTTGTGATTTCGATCTCGACGGTTTTATCTACTTGCTTTGCGTGTCTGCGTTTGTGATCGGCATAATTTTTGATTGTGGTAGAGAAAAGGGTATTAATGAAGGTCGTTTTTCCGAGTCCAGATTCTCCAGCAACCTACCAAATGTTATCAATCGGGATACAAGTAACAGGAGAATCTGAGAAGGATAGAGAAACGCGTACCATAATAGTGAAAGCAGCACCTCGCTTTGCGACAATCTTGTGCCGTTGGTTTGGCAAGTTAGCAATTCCGATGGGGGAAGCGCTTTCGGCGGTGGGTGGTGCCATTGTGATTATTATCGTGTTGAAATCAAAAGAGTGAGAAGGATTTCGTGAAGAGGAAGAAGCAATAGATGAGAAATGTGTGTAATGCTGTGAGGTTAATTGTTTTCCGATATGATATCGTCGTCGGTGTAGGTGGGTACTGACTTTCTTCCTCAGGAGAATAAAGTGTTACAGCTGCCCCTGGGAATTTGATGGATACCCTATTTCGCCTAGATCCCCCAGAGCCAACAAAAAAAGACACTAATAAAGACGCTAACACTTCATTGGGTGCTAGTGGCTGCATATCGGATTATCTTTCCGGATTAATTAATCCTCAAAAAAATCCAAATCCAAATTCAAATCCATGCAACTCAACTCATCGCGATAAGATTTTGAACGATATATATTAATATGCCAGCCAGTTAAACGGTAACAATGAAGACGGAGTTCAAGGTAAGACGACTATCTCTTCCCTTTTGCTATTCATGGCCAATTGCTAAACTTCAAATAGTTCTCCAATCTCTTAGGGACGGTTTACAGCCAAGGAAACCTTCTCTTCAGTCCAGATGGATCCTGTCTCTTTTCTCCCGTAGGAAACAGGGTCACGGTCTTTGATTTAGTGAAGTATATACAGTATTCTCTTGTCAATCGGGCATTCACATACTGATAGACTTCTAGTAATAAGTCCCACACGCTTCCATTTGCACATCGAAAGAACATAGCACGATTAGGGCTTACGCCGCGGGGAAATTTACTACTTTCCATTGATGAAGATGGCCGCGCGATTTTAACCAATGTACCAAGACGAATCGTCCTTCATTACTTTTCTTTCAGATCGTCTGTATCAGCTATATCGTTCTCTCCATCCGGACGCCATTTTGCTGCAGGAGTTGGGCGAATGATCGAAGTATGGCATACACCTTCAACACCGGATACAAATTCAGAAGGGGAACTGGAGTTTGCGCCATTTGTTCGACACAGAGTATACTCCGGTCACTATGATACCGTTCAAAGTATCCAATGGTCTAGCGATTCCCGTTTCTTTCTTAGTGCAGCGAAAGATTTGACAGCTCGAATATGGAGTTTGGATCCAGAGGATAATTTCATACCTACTACATTGGCGGGCCATAGAGAAGGTGTGATGGGCGCTTGGTTCTCGAAAGATCAAGAGACTATTTATACTGTTAGTAAGGATGGAGCGGTGTTTCAATGGGCATACATGCGGAACCCCAATGCTCCAGAGCCAGAGGATGAAGATATGGAAGACGTGGATGATGATTCGCATACACAATGGAGAATAACAGAGCGACATTACTTCTTACAAAACAACGCCAAGGTCAAATGCGTAGCATACCACACCGAAACTAATCTTCTGGTTGCTGGATTCTCGAATGGTGTTTTTGGACTCTACGAAATGCCAGAGTTCAACATGATTCATACCTTGAGTATTTCACAAAACGATATTGACTTTGTCACTATTAACAAGTCTGGAGAATGGCTCGCATTTGGAGCCTCGAAGTTGGGGCAACTTTTAGTCTGGGAATGGCAATCTGAATCATATATCTTGAAGCAACAAGGCCATTTTGATTCTATGAACTCCCTAGTTTACTCTCCAGATGGACAAAAGATTATTACTACCGCAGACGACGGAAAGATTAAGGTCTGGGATGTGAATACAGGTTTCTGTATTGTTACTTTTACAGAACACACCAGTGGAGTCACGGCGTGTGAATTTGCAAAGAGAGGGAATGTTCTTTTCACATCAAGTCTTGATGGATCGATTAGAGCTTGGGATTTGATAAGATATCGAAATTTTCGAACTTTCACAGCCCCCACACGACTTTCATTCTCATCCTTAGCTGTTGATCCTAGCGGGGAAGTTGTTTGCGCTGGATCTTTAGATTCTTTTGACATCCACATTTGGTCTGTACAAACTGGCCAATTATTAGATAGACTGTCAGGTCACGAAGGACCTGTATCATCACTAGCTTTTGCGCCAAACGGAGGCGTTGTAGTCAGTGGAAGTTGGGACCATACAGTTAGAATCTGGTCGATTTTCGATCGGACACAGACAAGTGAGCCACTTCAACTACAGGCAGATGTACTAGACGTCGCATTTCGTCCCGATTCTCTGCAACTTGCAGTCTCAACTCTTGATGGACAATTGACATTCTGGTCAGTTTCAGAAGCTGAGCAACAGTCAGGTGTTGACGGAAGAAGAGATGTATCAGGTGGTCGAAAAATAACCGATCGACGAACCGCCGCTAATGCTTCAGGCAACAAAAGTTTCAGTTCCATTAGATATAGCGCAGATGGTTCTTGTGTTCTAGCAGGCGGTAACAGCAAGTACATATGTTTGTACTCGGTATCCTCCCTTGTGTTGTTAAAGCGATTCACCGTCAGCGTCAACTTATCCCTATCCGGAACCCAAGAATTTCTCAACAGCAAACTCTTAACCGAAGGTGGACCAGCCGGACTCATTGATGACCAAGGCGAAGCCTCCGACCTCGAAGACCGCATCGATCGAACCCTCCCCGGATCAACCCGTGGCGGGGATCCTTCCGCCCGCAAGAGAATGCCCGAAGTCCGCGTCGCAGGCGTAGCCTTCTCCCCAACAGGACGATCCTTCTGCGCAGCCTCAACAGAAGGTCTCCTCATCTACAGTCTGGACACCATGCCCCTCTTCGACCCCATCGATCTCGACCTAGCCATCACCCCCGCCTCCACCCTTCACGTCCTCCAAAGCGAAAAAGACTACCTCAAAGCCCTTGTCATGGCCTTTCGTCTCAACGAAGCTCCTCTCCTCCGTCAAGTCTTCGAAGGTATCCCGCATCCCAACATCGCGCTCGTCGTCGACGAATTACCAACGGTCTACGTACCGCGTTTGTTGAGATTTGTCGCCATGCAAACAGAGCAAAGTCCTCATTTGGAATTTTGTCTTCTGTGGGTCCAAGCGATTCTCGTATCGCATGGTCAGTGGGTGGGCGATAATAGGATCTTGGTTGATTCCGAGTTGAGGATTGTGGGGAGGGCAGTAGGAAGAATTAGAGATGATTTGAGGAGGTTGGCGGATGAAAATGTTTACATGATCGATTATCTGCTTAATCAACCGGTTGTGAAGGGGATTGATGGTGTGAAGGGATGGGATGGAGATGTGAATGTACAGGATGTGGATATTAATGATGGTAATGATGAGGATGCGGAATGGATTGGTTTAGATTAGCTTGTATCATATCATGCCATATGGAAGGATGGGAAAAATTAACTTGTATTTTGTTCCAGCCTCGAGGTCTTTCGGTAACGCTAAGATACTGTGATATGAAATAACTCCCCTCCCCTCCCCTATCCCCTCTCCTCTCACTCCCAAAGCCATTCAACATACAAATACACATCACTCACTCCATCCTCCAACCCAGATTCCACGACTCAAAATACGACATACCGCATCTCACGCATCTTCTCCAAGATGGGTCTAGAAATCCTAGCGAGGTTTCTTCTAATGCGCGTTACGTTAAGATAACTTCTCGGAAGCAGAATTTGTCTCCAGGGTATGGATGGATGGATGGGGTATTGGGAGGAAATCCCAGCTCGGGATGAAATATTTTCCTACCGTACCTACCACCCACCACCAACCGCAACCGTAACTGCAACCGCTCATTCCGAATCGAATAGATCTCATCAGACACACACATACACACACACACTCAGTCAGAAGAATCATATCCAAAATCCGCAGTGATACACAATCAATCAATATCATCGATTATAAAACTATGTAGTGAGTAAGTAGTAAGTAACTCATTCTTTATGTTTTTGCAGCAAAGCATAAGCATAAGCATAAGCATAATATATCTATCTATCCATCTATAGAAAGGCGCATCCTGAAAACGACACGGAACCCCCCAAAAGCAGTGTGGAAAAATGCAGAAAAAAGACACTTCATATCCCCCCCATGACAAGAAATCTCGTAGCGAAATTCGTCTTGTCTTGTAAGTGAGGATCAACCAAAAAAGAGTGTGCCAAAAGGGCACATAAATGAATGGTAGAGAAGGGGTATGTAAAAAAAAAGACGATGCTCAATGTTGCACCCAATGCTATATATAAACCAAAATGCCCTCCGACCCATATGCAAGGTAAAGAAAGGTGTGCATACTTGATATACCCAATGCCATCCAACGCCGTGAACAAGCGAGCGTACAAACCCATTAAACCAACGCAACATATGCCAGTATTCGCAGCACAACCGAAACCCCAACATGCACATGCAGGATAGCGAATATTAAGCAATGCCAACACGATATTGATGCCAGATATCACCTAGTTCATCCCCCTTCTCCATTTTAACAACTTTCTCTAATAGGCGCCAATCCACTGCCATTATCCAATCACGCTCCCCATTAGATCTCGTGAGATTGAGCTTTTCAAGCCGATACATAAAGGCCTTCGTCTGTTCTCGCCTGTTACTCTCGACGAGGGCGATTTTACGCACTCTCCGGCCGGTTTCGGGACAGCGTTTTGGTAGGAATTTGCGAGTTAGAGGGAGGAGTGATGTGATGTAGGTGGCACCGTGAGATTTGAGGAGATTCTCGGTTAGCCAGAGATGTGAGGATATGCATGGTGCTAATATGAAGAGCGTGTTGTTGAAGAAGCAATTTGGTGTTTGTTCACATTTGCTGGTACCGATAAAGATGCCAGTTGTAAGAGGGCTCGGAGACTTAGAGTTCTGTTGGAGCCTCCAAGGAGACTTCTGAGTATTTCGAGCCGATGACTTTTGAGGATATTCAGGCTTATGGAAGCTCAATGGTAAAAGTTGTTGTGTTTGTTTCTGTGTGACATTCAAGGAGGACGCTGTAGATTCAGTCAAGGGGCAAGGCTTAGTGGCTGGAGGCGAAATTGCTTGCATGAACTTTGCTGGTTGAGCGACCAATGGATCTAAAATCGTTTGGTGTTTCGACGAGGAAGGGGAATCTTCATTCATTTGGGGAGGGGGATAGGCTACCCTTATTCCTGAATCGCCATCTCTTCGAATAGGTACCAGACTTCTAATGTCGAAATTCGCTGTTACCTTTAGGAGCGTAGGAAAACTCGTGTACGCTGCTGAAAGTATCACCTCATCCTGAACCACGAAACCCAAATTTTTGAAGATCATACGAGTGAGCCATTTGGCTTGAGAACTTTGAAGTCTCAAGTATATTTCTGCAAGACGTTCAAGGGGGGCCTTGTCACAAGGCAGTGCAAGGGATTTTATAGACTTTGAGGATCCCTTGTTATTAGCAGCAATTATGATTAGAGCATCCTCAATCTCTTCAACAGTGACTGTCTTGTATTCCAAAATTGTCTCCTGAATTACATGTTAGTAGCATTTTTGGGTAATTGTGAGCGGCACATGAAAGGGAAGAGTTCTCGCGAGATACTTTACGCAACCGAATTATGAGTCCATTCATGCATGATTCATGGAAAGCTCTGAAGGAATAATCCCCCCTCATGAATATATACTGACCGCATCCCGCCCCATTTCCTTCATAATCCGCTCTACACGATAGCCCAAATCATTCCTGATTGCCTCGCCGAGCGCCCCTGGAATATTTGGTGGCAGGCTCAGGTAATCCCCATCCTTTTCGTACCCTGCAAACGTAGCACGTAGCTTAACGGTCATATAAAATGTTCTGGCAATGGAACGTTCGAATGTGGCTTTATTGAAATTGTAGTCTCGGTCCTGCAGTGCCTCTGGTCTGAGGGTGAATAAGACCGAGGGATCATCTTTATTCATGGCATCCAAAGCTTCCCTATGATGTTTGAACCATTCGGTCCAAACATCACTCATTTTCTTGCTTCGAACTTCCTTAAGCAACGGCATTATAGGGCATAGCAATGCTTCGAGGGCATCACAAAGCTTGCAGACTTTGAAGAATGGAATGCTCTGCATGGTGGAGAAGTGTGGTGTGCAAATGTATAGGATATGTTGACGAGTGAGATGTACAATAGAATGAACATGAGGATATCTTCATGTTTTGTTACAGGATAGAAAATGGATGTCTGTTGCTCTTTCTTTGTGATGCACTAGTTCAGGACGCGTTGGGGATTCTGACTGCAGTAGACGGAAGCACGAAAGCAGCTCGGAAACCCGTGACTTGGATGGCTTCGGTGGGTCGGCAAATAGAAGCTCCGACGTCCCTATTTAGTCTTACCTCGTTACCCTTGAATGGGTCCAGACCAAGGGGCTGTTGGGAAAAACAAAACAACTTCAGACCCCAGAGCTAATTAAATCAGCACATATAATATATAATAGATGGATGGATTATGAACAACGAACTACACAAGTTAGTCAAGTAGCCAAATAGTTCAAGTAGTCAGCATGGCCACCAGCAGATGTCTATCTAGGTGTCTAGACAACTAGGCTAGACACCTAGGTGAGTAGGCCATTCCAAGGATCATCTAATAGCATATACAACATATATATACTCCAGTGATAATAATAAATAGTTATGCTTGTAGTGTCTACGTACCTGCTGCCCTCGATCAAAAGCAAAACCCAACGCTCTCTTTTTTCTTCTTCTGTATATTATCTATCGACTTCATTTTAGCTTCATCTCCTGGATGCTTGCGCTCATTCATATATGTTGTATGTCTGTGATCATCTAATTCATTCCCCTCTCTTATCAGATCTAAAAATATCTTCTTCAATTTGATCTTTGTCCGCTTTCATCTTACTTTTGTTGTTTGTTGACATTTCGGTTCCCCTAATACAAATAAATGCTTCAGGATTCGATTACGATAACATAAACACAAACCCAGAGAATTTCTTCAAGCATTGAATGCTCATTTCAAGAACTCCCTTCTTTCCACTATTCTGTGATCACTATATGTTCTTATTCTCCTCGACATGCGCAATGGATTCCTTCCATAATCGAACAACCTCCATTGATCGTGCTTCTGTTGAAACTATTCTAACAGGGGCCGACCAACCTACAGCCGTCCCAAGTCCCCATATTGGTACTTCGCCCAATAGAGTCAACTTCTCTACAAATCAGCCAGCTCGACCCATTCTACACCGAGATCGTGCATTATCATATTCCTCGAGGAGACCAAATCGACTTTCGCTAACTTTTCCCGTTGCTCCGAGCAACGGTCCTGAATCCGCGAGAGCTACTCCAACATCATCAAACGCTCAATCAATTCCTGGCACTCCCGCCGAGTCGAACGTTACCTCATCGCCGAATGATGCAAATGGCTTTCTTGTTGCCTTGGCCAGCCAGGAAAGAAGGGTTCTCGAACTTAAGGAGGAACTCGACAAAGCTGAGGGCGAACTCAAACAGCTGAAAAAACAATGGGCATCTCACGAGGCAACAAAGAAGAGAGCAGAAATTCGCCATAACGAGAAACTTCAACCTTTGCAGACTGCGCGCGGGTCTGTGGACGAAACGACTCCATCGACTCCAAAACAAAGCATCGACACGGACCGAAGGAAAGCTTTTCTTGCTAATTTAACTCACCCCCCGAAAGATCAGAAAAATCCTCGGAGGAAAATAATCACTGGGGGCCATACTCGAGCCCTTTCCCTCCTGTCGCCCGAGAGATTGACGCACATTTCTACTCTCAATGAATTGAATGGCACAATCTCGACTGAAGGAACAGGGAGAGGCACAACGATACCAGATACAAGCATTGGTATTTCCAAGGCCAACACGAACCGACCGAACAGACATTCATACCAAGGAGCCCTGGGAGTAACAAATGGAATGAAGCAAATAACAGAAGATGTCAAGGCGGGTCTATGGACTTTTCTGGAGGACCTTCGTCAAGCTACCGTAGGAGACGAAGCAGTCAATGGCACAGCGAACAAACGATCAAGCCTGGATGCAACACAGCGCGGCCTCAACAAGAGAATAAGCAAGGGGAGTTTGCGCGGACGACGAGCAAAGTCACCAAAACCGGATCTCACATCGCAACGGACATGGGACTCCCTGACCGGTGATTCTCCCGATGTCTTAGATTTAGGGGCCGCATTATGGAAAGACCCAGGGGCTCTTGCGGCACCCAAAAAGCCCACCAAGGTCCAAAAGAAAGCCGCAAGACCAATCTCCTTCCCCACCCCTACCATCGACGACGACGATTGGTCCAATTGGGATTCCCCGACTCCCAGATCCCCCACCCGATGGAGCGGCAGCTCCACCCTCTCCGGTCCAGTGACCCCCGGAAACGCAAGCGGCGAAGATGAAGTCAAGTGAGAATGTCCATTCGGTGTTTGCGCTCTCTCAGCAAAGAAATGATTCACTAACAAGGCCATCATCTTATAGCATTATCGACCAGAGCAACCCACCCGACTCGCACTCAAAGGATGGGATCCAATGGCCCGCTCTCGACCAATTCATACCGGGTACGTTGAAGAAAACGGTTTCGACAATGATGCAGGAATTGGAGAATAGTCTCACCCCGCCTCCTGCAGACACGCAATCTGGAGATCTTCGACCGTTTTCTCGTATTTAACCGGGAGGAGGGGGGGCGCGAGAATAAGACAGTAGCATTGCTGCCACGACGGTTCAAAATGCTAAATATATAGAGGGCATGCATGATAATGTTTTCTGCACGCGATGCGATGTATGGAATTGGATGGAACGGTAGGGGAAATGGAGTGAATGGGATGGGATGGGCAGGCTATCTTGCGATAAATTGTTGCTTTTCACTTAGGTATTCGATCAGACCAGACGGTCTTTTTTTGATTGATGATAGATGATTTTGATGAAGGAATGAAATGATTTTTAACTGCCTGTTCTGATATGATAACGCTCATCTCTAATGCAATTTTTGATGTGATGATAATACAGATAGATGTCCAAAATGCCCACCTTTTTTTGTATGCCCGGAAAATCCCAAAATTCAAATCTATCTACGCGCTCAGCCCTCTTCTCCTTCATGACTGCTTCATCTCAGATACATTCGTCGTCGTCGTCGTCGTCTTATATGTATAGTAGAGTACAAAGAACAGAGCAATACAAATATTCACAATCAGTCACACCTCGTCCCACCCCGCCGCGCCCACCAACCACACTTCTTCCCCTTTATGGCACACCACAACACACAACACACAACGCCACCTCCCCTAGTCGACCCCCTAAGCCCCATTTCCATTAGTAAGAACCCCGTTTCCCACTCCCTCCACAGCCACCTCTTCTTCAACAACCTCCCCCTCTCCATCCCCATAAAGGAAAAACTGCACGAAAACCGCGGCGTCCAACAATAATGTTCCTGCGCTTCCTACGAGCCAGCTGGCATTGACCGCTATGTAGCGTAGATACTCGGAGCGCGCTTCGCCTGGTGAGCATTTATATGAGTGAGCGGCTCCATCATAGACGCCTCCGTCGCCGTGCTTCGAAGCAGTAACACAAGGCGCCTCGTAAGCGAAGATGGAAAGGACAAAGGTAAGATTACCGATGCAGGCGAAGAGGAAAAAGAGCATGGAGATCCCCTCGGTGGATTTACGGCGGTGGTTAAGTAGGAGTTGGGGGATGCGGGAGGAGAGATAGAGGATGGCGCAGAGGTAGCCGAAGGTTTGGCCGAGGGGGGAGAAGGTGGGGGATTTTGGGGAGGGTCCCTGGGTCGGGGAGGATGAAGAGGGGGACGTGGAAGTGGAGGAGATCCACCATCCTAATACGCCGGCGATGCAGACGAGTAGAATGCTGAGGAAATTGAAGAGGAAGGTTTGCATAGGGGAAGTAGGCTTGGAGTTGTTGGTTGCGGGGGCATCTGTGGGTTTAGGGGGGTCGAGAAGCGGAACCGCGGGGGAAAGATGTTGGGCGGAGATACTGCTGCTGCGTCTTTCGAGGCCCGTGAGAAGACGTGTGGTTTCGGTAGGTTCGGATGTGCCCGCTGCGACGACCGCGTAGGTAGGTTTTGGTGGGGTCGGTGGTGGTGTGACTTCGTCGCGCCAGGTGAATCCTTTGTAGTAGAAACATTGACCCAAGAGGACCACGTCGGCTATGGTGTAGTAGACGGCAAGGATTATCTGGGGGTATTAGTGGGAATATTGTGGTGTGATATTAATTGACGGAGGGGAATTTACCATAGTTGGAAGAACCCCCTGGAGCACAGCGCCCCAAATATTGAAGACATCACCAGCGAGCCATATGATAATGAATTGTAGTGATAACCCATCCGCCTGGGGGAAATGTTAGGATATTGCTCAATCATCCTTTTGTTTGCCCCAAAGACTCATCTTGCAAACAAAAAGCCAACTCATATGAAAAGTACTCACCGAACCACGTCTCCAATTTTCAATAATTTGCGGACTAAAAACGACTATCCAACACGCAATCGATATTGACCTATTTCCTCGTCAGCATGTCCATTCTATCAACCCCCTCCAACCCCTAAGACCAAATACGCACCCACAAATTCCAGAAATCGCCGTAATATCCAAATTCAAATTTTGAGTTGGAGGAACCATCTTTCATACGTACAATAGATCCCAAGAAATAGTAGATATGATATTTCCCCCCAAAATAGAGACTGTAAAACAAGATGCACCAGAATATCCAATTGCAAGCTACCAAACTTTATGGTAGCACAATGATTGGATTGATAATCTCGAGCAAACTTCTCGATATTATTGATTCTACCAATATTCCAATATCTGGGCAAAAGAGCGAGAAACGTGACGGTTCAAGGGGAGAAGAGTGCTTTGCAGTATGGTCATTTGAGGTGGTGAAAGATACGAAGTAGGTACCTTTGTTTCGAAAGCGAGGTTTGCCCCTCACATGACTAGCTCGATCATGTGATCCAGACACTTATCCGATCTTATCGCTTGTCTTGTTAATTTGATTGGGCCTCGGGAGGAACTCGGGATGGTTTAGAAAAGACGGCATATCTATTTCTTAGCTTCAGGGGGAGAGAGAAGGGCAAAGGAGCTCTCGCCTTCTGAGTTCTGACTAGGGGATAGCTAAACTTAACCGAGAGACTGTCCAGATAGATCGATATCGATAAGATCTATTGGATCTTGCTGGACTTGACTAATCCAACCAAATCTTCCACTTGTTAAGGTTAAGTTTAAGTTTAACTTCTGACGGATCACGTAACCTTATAACACCGAAGTACTTCTGCATATCGATGTCTTATAGTTGGCAACTACTTGTGCTCCCAAAACGTCCCTCTCTCTATATAAATACATACTTCTGTTCCATTCCCAGTTTCCTCCTCCTTCCCACAACTCAAAACCTCAACGATGCCCCGGCCTGAACTTCCACCTCCCGCCCACCCAGACCTGGACTCAATGTTAAGCCGCAAATTTGGGCGCGAAGTAGCAAATTACTTCAGCGGTTCTCCTCTAAACCGCGTTTCCTTCTTACGCACAAATCATGACTTTATATCCAAAGCTTTCGTGCATCCCACGACCAATTTCCTGCTTCTGAATAACCTGGCTCCTCTCACTAAAAATCCAAGTCGCCTGGCCTACGCCTCTCACTCTGATATAACCAGGCTAACCGGGCCCAACCCCTTTGAGAAAACAGAAGAGGTTCTGATCCAAGAATACAATTCCTCGATATCCCTACCATTAGTTCTGTTCTTGGGGCTCGATGAGAGGAACAAAGAGGGTTTCAGCCATGGCACATATACGGGAACCCCGTATTTTGCCATCGATGTGACGCCCAAAGGAACATACGAAAACGAGGCCAACGGTGTTGTGAAGGCGATGCAGGAAAGGGGGTTACAGTTTCAGGAGGGCAGGATGCTTGCGAGTTTGGATGCACCAGAAGCGGCGATATTTGCGCAGGCGAGAGCCCTGCTGGATTGGAATGCCAGGAATCCTTTTTGCGGCGGCTGTGGCCAGCCGACGTTATCTGTAAGTTCAAGTGGAGCCGAAGACCAACCGCTTGATGTTCAAGAGTCACGATGACTAATATAAGATATCAGGTCAACGCGGGAACCAAACGCGTCTGTCCACCAACAGACTTTGCATCCTTACCTACAGCCCAAGCGGGAACCAACCCCGCAACACCCACCCAGAGAGCCTCATGCTCCACCAGGACGGGCGTATCCAATCTCTCGTTTCCCCGTACCGATCCCACCGTCATCATGGCAGTAGTAAGCCACGACGGCAAACGTGTTCTCCTGGGCCGCCAAAAGCGCTGGCCCCAGTATTGGTACAGTGCCCTCGCCGGGTTTTGTGAACCTGCCGAATCAGTCGAAGAAGCTGTGCGCCGAGAGGTCTGGGAGGAATCCGGCGTGCAACTCGGTCGTGTTGTGATTCATAGTACGCAACCATGGCCATATCCAGCAAACTTGATGATTGGAGCAATTGCGCAGGCATTACCTGATGGGGAAAAGATCCACTTGGAACATGATCCTGAGCTGGAAGATGCAAAATGGTTTGAGATGGAGGAGATTAGGGAGGCGTTGGCGAATGGGACGAGTCCATTGGGTGAACCAGCCAGTGAGGGGTACAAGGAGGGGAATTTGAGATTACCTGCTTTTACAGCGATTGCCACGCAACTCATCAAAGCAGTTGCTGATGGGTTTTTGGGCGAAAGTCCTAAAATTTGAGGGGATCATAGAAGTGTCTCTCTTTGTCCGAATATAGAAGTCATGTGAGAAAGATTTGTAAGTGGATAGAATTTGAACATAATGTAGATGATAGTCCGGGTAATTGTCATTCAAGGGCAGGCTACTACATACTCCTTCTACTGAGATATATCATACCAAGCTTAGATTATATATAAATGAAAGAGAAGTGGTTCTCACATCTCCAAGCCTAAGCCTGAAGGTACATTCTGAACGGTTAAAACCATGTGTCACTTCAACATGAAAAATTATGAGAATCAACAAAAGCAGACCAATGTTATTGCATTTGGGATTGCATCATTGTTATTTATTCACAAAGTTATGCTGCACAGGAAAATAGAGACTTGTAGTATTCCTAGCCACCCATCGTGCCAGACGCCTCCCGCCATGCATCATACCAATTTAGCCAACCATTTTCTTTTGCGCCCCATTAATAATACATACAATACATTTCTACTCTGCAAGCTTTTTCTTTGCATTCTCTCTCGCTAGTTTCTTAAAGAAAGCGTTGCTTTCTCCTTTGTTCTTCTTTAGATCCTTGTTTCTGCTCCTATTTTGCTCCACATATGCCATATCTTGTCCACCAGCCAAATCAGCAAGTTTACCCGCAGTTCTTCTTACATTCGACTTCTTGGATCTTGGTTTCCCATCGTTTCGATGAAACAAATCATCATTAAACTCTTCTTTGTCATCCTCCATGTTGTGGAGCATTACATTCTGTAAGAGCTCTCTTCGGTCATGGGGTGTATTGAATGCAAGACCGGGAAGACTCTCAATGCCTTGCAGATGAGTGATAGCCTTAAACGCATATCCCTGGTCAACAAGGAATGCTTGTCGTTTTGACGAGTAATACATTTCTTTGGTATCTTTAGAGACCAGAGAATAGAAGAATGCGTTGAACCCTTCATCATTCCTGCGTTTTGCCCTAAGAATTCTGCCCAATCTTTGGGCTTCTTGTCGACGAGAACCAAAGTGAGAGGATATTTGGATCAAGCAAGTTGCCTCGGGCAAATCAAGAGAAGTGTCGCCAATCTTTGAAAGGAAGAGTGTATTGATGTTGGGGTTGTGTTGGAAATTCTCCAGGATTCGAAGACGTTCGGTCTGAACTGTACCACCATAAATGAAAACTTTCCCTAACTTTTGAGCATAGACGTGTAAAGCGTAGACATTATCGGAAAACACAATAATCTTGTCGCCACGCTTCTCATGATAATCTATCAGAAATTGACACGCCTGGAACTTCCGAGGGTTCATTGTAGATATCAAGCCCTGTTTTCGACTGGATGCTTTCAAATACTCTGAGTGAAATTCTGTGGTCATCGGGCACCAAACTTCTGCACATTGAACTCTCGCAATATGACCTTGTGCAGCCAGTTCCATCCAATTGGCTTCGTACAATTTTGGGCCAATCAAAAAGTTTAAATCTTCAATCTTATCATCCTCACGAAGTAGTGTGGCCGTCAAACCTAATTTCGAATGGGTTTTGATTGAGGATGTGACTTTTCTGAAAATATTAGCAGGAACAACGTGCACTTCATCTAGAAGCATCAATCCCCATTCTCTGCTCGTCAAGAAATCCATCATCTTCTGAGCATCGAAAGCTCTTGCACGTGTCTGTGTAACCATGGAATACGTCGTTACAATGATACCAGTACTCCTCGTGAACTTCTCCTTGTGGTCCGAAGTAAATACTGCAATATCGGCTGGATTAATATTTGACCACTTCAAAAATTCCTGTCGCCATTGAACAACGGACATAGAACTCGTGCAGAGAACGATGACACCCTTCTTAATTGTGCAAGCCGCGGTAATACCAACCAAGGTTTTTCCAGCACCACAAGGCAGAACAATAATGCCACTCTTAGCTCGGCCATTACCAAACATCTTACTCAAGCTTTTTTCCTGGTAATGTCGAATTTGGGCACTAGGCCTCAAATCAATCTCGAGATTTGGATTAGCTTCATCGTTGCGGAAATCGTATTCTTCGAGTACAGGCAATGCAAGCTCTAAACATCGTTTCTGGACAGCTTCTACACCATCATCGGCAATTTCGAAGGCATGGACTGCCTCCTCTTCATCGTCATCGTCGTCCTCTTCATTAAGCTTGGCATAGATATCTTCCTGTGGAGGATCCTGTCCATCTTGTTGTCTATCTGTTCCATTCTGGTGTCTATCCGTAGCTTGCTGGACTCCAGCTGCATTTTTTGTTCCTGGAATTACCAAGCCACCCATAGTAGGAGCTATAGTTGTGGTGATTTCAGTCGTCCCTTGAACCCTTATTGGACCTATCACTGGGTCCTTTAAAAGACGTTGCAGCAACTCGGGATCTGAACTTTCGACGAAATGCTTTGTATTTTTGAGGACCAACTTGACTTTGCCATAACTCTGAGTACAGTTGGTAATGAATTCTCTAATGTTCTCAGGTATGGGTATCTTTGAAAGCCGATCAAGAACATTAATAATATCCTTTGGGTCCAAGCCAACTGATACAGCAGCATACAAACTATGGGGTGTCAGAGCATATTCGTGTAAGAAGCTCGGTCGTGACTTGGGTTCTGCTATCGTAGTCAGGAAGTCTTGAGCGTGCGCTGCAAGTGGCGAGAAACTTTCTAAGATAATGCGTGCCTTCTGCGGATCTATCCATAACGGCCGATTCGCATGATCGGGCTTCAGTGATAAGTATGAAAAATCATTGTTGCCAAAATGGTGACTGGCAGAGTCCCTATTCCATTTGGAATTCTGTCTAGCCTGGTAACTTTCTGCCGAGAACTTGCTTATTGCGCCGCTGATATTTGCCTTTTCATCCTCCGTAGCTTCTAAGCCTTGTTGATCAAGATCGTCTATGGTCCCATCTTGATACTCATCATCACTGCTAACATTACTGCGAGGGGTCGCAGGTCCTGGTGTAGAGGCAGCAGAGTCTTTGTTCGATTTAGTAGAACCTCGCACACCTGGACGCTGTTAGTTATCATGTGTTCATAGTAAAGCAAATATAAAGCCTCATACTTGATGTGGCTTTCCTCTTTGGAGGCATCTCGAAGTTCCTTCAAAGAATGCACCGTATAGGCTGGTTGATCAATTGAGAGGAACAGAAGAGATGGAGGTCTAAGATTTCCCTTAGTGCGGTACGAATAATGTCGTAACTAGGGCGCAAGGCTGAGTTGCTGAGTAATGAGATCTTCACGCTAGATTGTCCGGCTCAGCCTGACTGTGAAGCCTTGACTGATCCTACGATTCTACTTACAAAACCCTGCTGCAGAAGATAACGTTGAACGAATACAAAATCCAACATTCTGCATTATGTGGTAAGATTGAGGCCATTCTCGACATTATTCAACAGTTTTAACAGAATTCTAGTAAACACATTCTCAACGCGCAAGTTGCCATTCGATCGCCGTGCTGTAAGAACAACGTCCCAAGGTAGCAAGCAAGCAGTTCCATACTAAACTCCGGCTCAAGGTCGAAAATGGTTTGACTGCGCCGAATGTCACCAGGAAACCGAATCCCACCCGCTGAAGAAAACCACAGAAATGGTATTACTTGCTCCTAAACCCCGCTCTCCTCGACCCATCATACTAACTAGATTGCAAGACGTTCGCATGCAAGAAGTGTAAAAAGGTATTCCGAAAAGACTTTGCCGATGAGACGGATGATGGCGACGAATACTGCCCTCACTGCGACAATCATTATATTATTGAGGCTATACAGCCAAAGCCCATGTTGAAATTCGAAGGAGAGGACATTAGGAAGGATAGTAGAATGATTAAGGATGCCCGACTGCAGGGAAAAGAACAGAGGACCATCTTTGATGTGGAGGAGGCTCCAAACAAATTGGGATGATATGATGCGTTACGAACATGGAAAGTAAAAAGAAGTCTGAATTTAGCGGCATGGGCATGGGAAATTGGGATTCAGCGGTGATGATTAGAAAGAAGCTAATATGCAGTGTCAGTATTTTTGCACATGACACTCATCATAAAATCGGGTTGCATCAGGACAACCAAGGTTGTTCATATCGTCGACCATTGCTATAGTACAGAGGCTCTATGAAGTGCAGAAAGTCATAAATATCACTCCACTTATTGGCCAACAGCATCATCAGGTCCTCTCGTCAAAATCGCAGCTGCACCTCCCGAACGACCTCCCTTCTTCTTGGCAGCCTCCTCAGATTTCTCCTGCTCAATATCCTTTACATATTTCTCGATATCCTCCACCGGCAGCATCTCAATAAGCTTGCCGGGTGCCATGATAGCAATCTCGATATTCTTCGCTCCGGTTTGCACAACTTCCAGTAATGACTTAATTGTCAATTTGATGGTAGCCTCTCGATCCATATCATCCTTGTGGTTTCTCTCTAAGAACTCTCGTACAGTCTTGCTTGATCTACCGATAGCATTGGCTTTCCTAGAAGCTTGTTAGCATATAAAAAGCTTATAGAACAAAATAAACATACCACGCAGAGTAGATTCCAGATGGCTCGGTCTGGTATAATCTTGGAGTCTGATCATTGGGGTCGAATCCAACAATCAACGTACTAATACCAAAAGGTCTAACACCACCACTTTGTGTATATCTCTGTTGCACACCAGCCACATACTTCGTGATGTACTCTATTGTAACTGGGTCCTCGACCGTAAGACGATGCGATTGTGCTTCTAATCTTGCTTTATCGACTAAAATTCGTGCATCGGCATTGAGACCTGCAAAAGCGAGGCAAACGTGGGTATCGACGAGACCAATTTTTGATGGGGTAATACGGGTATCTTGTAACTTCATTGCAGAACGCTTCTCACATCCTAGAACCACAATATCTTTGCCCTTCACTCCAACGGCGCATGTTCCTATATTAATATAAGCTATCGTCCGCTGGGTGTTTATAGCTGTCTGAAGTACCTCTCTTGACAGCTTCGAGAGCATATTCAACTTGGAAAACATGGCCATCCGGACTATCAGGACTGTCAGATTGTTTCATAGACCTACCCCATATCGTAAACTAACCTGAAAACTAAATATATGTTAGCTATCTATGTAACTTTCCAACAATTGATATACTTAGACCAATAGCTTACCAGACAACGCTCTATCGTATCCTGAAGCCATGATTTATGATGATCTGAACTGTGAAGTGAAGTGAAGGGAAATTAAATGGAGTTTTTGGGTATCTTGAAAATGATCGAAGCTTAATGAGAAACGCGGCGAAATATTGATGAAGCTTGATGATTGAACTGCAGGCAGCTCAGCATACGAAGCTACGCGACGACAGGAAGGTCCCAACTTAAGCTTTGTCTCCACAATCCTCAGGCACTCGCAATTTTATCGGACAAGGCTGAGCAGTCCGCCAAGGTACACGGGTCTGAACAGCGCAAGGCAAAATCACAGCCTGACGACCGACCGACCTAGTTTCAATCTACAATGAAAATTATACTTTTCCCAAAAACCTCAAATTTGAAAGTTCACATAGACATGCAACAAAGCCTTTGGGAAATTTGGAATAAATAAGCTTTGATTTAGCTCGCCATCGCAACCAATCTCCTGATTTCTCTCCCCTCAAGAATTGAGGACGTCTTCCTCCATTGACCATCGCAAACATGCAGATGGCAGTTCGATCACGAATCACTCTCGCTGCTCGCAAAGCTAGAGTATCGTCAGCATCATCACCATGCTCGAAAATACGACCATTACGATCATTGGTCCAAACACGATGGCAAAGCACCGCAAGCACGGAAGGCAGTGAGGGAGTAGCCAAAGGAACCACTGGCACATCGAAGACAATAAAATATACTTCCGAAACGTACCCTGATATAAAACGAGACTCACGGTTCGCACAAATTTCGGAAGAGAATGTGAAATTCTTCAAGGATTTACTGGGGAAGGAATCTGCGATTATTGATGGAGTTACAAAGGATGCTACAGATGATATTGAACCCTTCAATGGAGATTGGATGCGCAAATATAGAGGTCATGCAAGTTTGGTTTTGAAACCAGGATCTACGGAGGAAGTGAGCAAGATTCTGAAATATTGCAATGATAATATGTTAGCAGTTGTCCCACAAGGTGGAAATACTGGGCTCGTAGGAGGATCGGTTCCAGTTTTCGACGAGATTGTTATTAATATGAGTCGAATGAACCAAATTCGATCGTTTGATGAAGTTTCGGGTACACTCGTTGTGGACGCCGGTGTTGTTCTGGAAGTTGCCGATAACTACTTGGCTGAGCGCAAACATATATTCCCATTGGATCTAGGCGCAAAAGGATCATGTCATATAGGAGGTAATGTTGCGACAAATGCTGGAGGTTTAAGGTTGTTAAGATATGGAAGTTTGCATGGAAATGTTCTCGGTATCGAGGCAGTTTTACCAGACGGGACAATCGTTGACGATCTTTGCAAATTAAGGAAAAACAATACTGGTTATGATCTGAAGCAATTATTCATCGGTGGTGAAGGTACGATTGGTATCATTACAGGAGTTTCAATCATCTGCCCTCGGCGATCAAATGCCATCAATGTAGCATTCTTTGGTCTCGAATCCTTCGAAAAGGTCCAAGAAGCATTCAAGGAAGCCAAAGGTCAACTTTCTGAGATCCTCTCCGCATTCGAACTCATGGACAGCTACAGCCAAGACTTGGTTCAAAGGGTAACAAAAAACAAAAGGCCCTTGGGAGGTGAGTACCCTTTCTACTGTCTCATCGAAACCAGCGGTTCCAACTCCGACCACGACCAAGAGAAACTCAACAATTTTCTCGAGCATGTTATGGAGAAAGAAATTGTCTCCGATGGGACCTTGGCCGAGAACACAACACAAATCAAAGATCTTTGGAGCTGGAGAGAAGGTATCCCTGAATCTCTCGGCCACTGGGGTGGTGTCTACAAATACGACCTCTCCATTCCCCTAAAAGAACTCTACCAACTTGTCGAAGACGTTCGTGAAAAAATAACTGAAGCCGGTCTTATCGGCGGTACACCAGACCATCCAGTTGTAGGTGTAGTAGGTTATGGACATATGGGAGATTCAAATTTGCATCTCAATGTAGCTACTCGAAGCTATGATAAGAGAGTTGAGCAAGTATTAGAACCATTCGTTTATGAATGGATTGCAAAGAGAAATGGAAGTATCAGTGCAGAGCATGGATTGGGTTTGGCGAAAAAGAATTATATTGGATATAGTCGGAGTGAGACGATGATTGGACTGATGAAACAAATTAAAAATCTATATGATCCTGTGGGTTTCCCTATCCTATACTGATATAGTTACATGTGTGAACCTTTACTGACCTGCAATAGAATGGGATCATGAATCCATATAAATACATTTAGATACATCATAGTTGTAGTTTGGAAAATATGACACGTTTATATAGGGTTCAGATATCTATCATCTTTTGGATAAAAGAACCGAGATTTTTAAATACTATATATACCACAAAATCCAAATTCTATCAAACCCATTGCAAGACATCTCTAATGATCCAATTCACACTTATCTATCCTCCATACTTCAACCCCGCCTTCAATCCCACCCCAATTCGCACGCTCATCCCGCCTCCTTTCCACTAAGCGATGTCTTGCCGCCAAGTAGAGAAGTCGAACCGCGAACCACCAAACTCGACCAGCTAGCTAGCATTGATCAATGCCATACAAACTCACTATCCCATTCCAACCCCGCACTCAATGGCTCATCGTATCCGTTTATCAATACCGATCATGTTATTGCAGTACATCAGTCCTTTGTACATCACATCATCACACCCCCAGACCCCACAATCATTAGACATTTTTCGATATCTTTATATCTCTTTAACTATTATGCCAAAACGAAGACTTTACAAATGCTTGCTTGAAATCATTGGGTTATCGGATCGCAAAATTTGGGTGCTGAGTGAGGGATGGTTAAGTGGGTGAATGAGTGAGTGAAGTGATAGCATCAAGCCCGTTTACTGCGTGAGAAGCTCCCGGTACGCGTTCTTGTTTTTTGTTTCCTGCTTGTACCCAGTAAAGCGAAAAGCGCTGTGGCACTCGAGGTATACATTTTTAGCACGTTCAATACAACTCTTAAAAAACCATCTCAAACTTAACTATTCATCTATTCACACATAGTGATCTCCTATCTTGCTATTGAATCGGACTTTATTTTCGAAGTTTGCATGACCACAACAGTGGAGATGAATAACCCTAGAGTTGATTCTTGGAATCTACAAGTGAAGGAAGGGCCACTCACTCACTGTACAAGGGTGTGGAACTAAATTTATATGTATGAAATCGAGGCTTAGTGTCTCGAATCTAACGAGGGGATTCAGAAGCGCCAGCGTCTCGGCTTGAACATTATTTCTCATATTGACAGATGGATACATATACGAGCTATTCAGATCTCATATATATATATTGAATAACTCAATCATGTTGGCCAAGAATCCTTACCACTCCTTGAACATGCTATATACCCGTAGCGGCAGGAGATCAGACTCGACCGTCACATCTAGAACGTGAATTTTAAGAATCTCTCTCGTCATCGTAATGGTTTACGTTCTCATTTCCTCATTACTACGACGTTTTATTATTTATCATGAATTACAATTACGAAGTATATTTATTTATTTATTAAACCTCATGTATCTAAACCCGCTGTGATTTCTTTCTTTCTTTTCTATGGTTTATAATAGTTTCTTTTTATATTTGTGATATCCCTTCTCATAAGATTGAGTACGTAAATTACCTTATATTACGAGTAACTTACTTACTCACATCCAAGATAAGATGAAACCAGAGCTCGCTTAAACCCAGAGATGAAAAGGAGAAGAGAAAAAGAGAAATAGAACTAACTCGAAAAGAAGAGAAAAGGTTAAAAGAATCCAAAGATACTTAATCCAACAATTTGTATATATTACACGTTAATTATAAGAAAAGTGGCTTTATGTTTTAAATATATTTAAATGAAATGGGGGGCTTAATAGTGTTGGCTCATTACTTGTAAAGTATAGAACTCGCGCCGGGCTAACTTCTTGATGGAAATTCAAATGGTGAGTTATTACTCACTCTGTGATTTGAATCATTGCGTAGATATTATTTAAGAGAAGGAGGTATGGTATTTGAGATTGTCTTTGACTATCTCCGTTGAATTGATAAATCTCATGGTATTGGAGAGTGTTAGTTATGGACCGACATGAAGTCATTCCTTGAATTCAAATGGATGGAAAATATATATATATATATATAGGAAAGTATGTATCTATCATCAAGCGAGTAATAAATATTCCCATCTTTTATCCCAGCAGTGATGGAAAAGTAAAATTTAAAATACAAATGCTTAGGTAGCTCGCTTCACCAATCTCAGCGGCACTGGCATTTGCATTTTCAACCCCATTTCAAATCCCATGTCATTCGACAATGGTTGCTCCGCCTTTCTCAGAGAGCTTTCAAAACTTTCCTCATGCTTTCTATCAAGCAAGCACCACACTGCATTCACCAAACAACCTTGCAATAGCCGCGCAAAACTCTTCTTGCTTGTGCAACGCGCTGGCCCAAACACGAACGAAAACCATCGGCAAATGGAATGAATATATGCACCCTGGGAGGGTTTGTATGAATCCAAAGTTTCTGGTGATTTAAGCCAACGTTCTGGGATGGAAATCTGACACGGGATACGGCGGGCTGTCACCGGCTGTCTTTGGATTCTTTGGCCAAGTGCTTTGGATTGCGATTGATGAAGATGCTGAAATGTGCCATCTCGCATTTCTTCCATATATTTTGCCCCATTCGACGAACGCCTCCTTTTGGCGAGTTTGTGGGATTTCATGGGAGAATGATCTATAAAGTTTTTAGTGACGAGTACACAGGCATATTGAAACAATGGCAAGTTCACTAAGCATCGGCCGAGGAGTCGGAAAGATCTTACAGTTTATTGTACTCAAATACCGAACTGAGTGCACGAGCGTATGTTAGAGTGTGCCCGGGACCTGGCTTTGCACCATCATCCCTCCATCTCATCATCTTACCGTGACCGAAGAAGACTTGGCCGATGACATGTAATGCCAGCTTAGCCGAATCAGTATTCAATTTTGAAATAATACCGTTGTTTTGATTCCATTCCCGCACCATCATATCGAGTTGTGGAACAGCACCCGTCCAGACCGATTGATAGTTCCCATCGTTCAAGGACGGCGAAGCAGCTTCCTGTATATTCGGTGTTCTTCTCCTTCGGACGCTGTGATGGCGGTGGGGCCGTATATGTTCAGCATTCCGAGCATCTCGACTGGCTTAAATAAATTCATATCGTCGATTTTAACACTTGAGTGATAACTTCTGACTTGCATGTCCAGAGAATGTTCGAGGTCGCAGAACCCATCGTTATATTATCCTCGCCAAAAGCATCGAGTGGCTCGTAGCCTGCATGCCAAATTTTACCGCAAAGATGAAGTGGTAACCATGACTTCGTCCAGGATTTTGGGAGCCACGAGAGAGGAAGAGAATTAACAGAGGCTGGAGAATAATCCATGGAATAGATTGAAAGTAAACCCTAGCGCATAAATTTTCGAGTTAGTTGTCAGGAAGTGTGTTGGAGGTAATTCAACTCACGGGGAAATATAGCATATTTGAAGCCTGAATGCTTCGCCAAATGAATATTTTTCTGAAGGGATCGATACTGCAAAAAGCCAAAAGCTCCCAGTGATGCAATTGCAGAGAAAAGGAAGGCAGAGGCCATCGTGAATGAAACTTGGTAATAATACGAAATCTTGTTGTGTGATGGACAGTTTGACAAATGAGCGAGAGGGATATGACGATAAAAACTAAACTGTGTGGTTACAAAATTTATCTTGCAGGAGCATCTAATATGATGTGAGACTATGTCAGTGACCATCGAACTATTGGTTGGCATGGTAGTTCGTCAATTACACCAACTGAAAATTGTTCGGGGGTAAGGTTACTACTTGTGCTTCATCAGCCATTGCTTCACCGATGCTATGCTGCCTCGAGAGAGGAAGAACCGGCCATACAACGACATGTCAGCAAGTTGATCCAAAAACTGATCGAGCAGACGGAAAAGTCAGTGGCGAAAACTACGCAGGCCAACATTGTGGACTGGTACATGTTTACCACATTTGATATCACCGGCAAGCTCAGCCTAGGAATTTCACTCAAATGTCTCGAGAAGAGCAAATATCATCCATCCATGGGTTCTTGAGATATGTAGTTACTTCAAACTCGGTGAGCTTTTTAGCGAGCGCACTGAATTTCCATCCACTCCTGGTTAAGATTCTCATGTTCTACCTCCCAGCCGAGATGACGAAGAGCCAGGAGCGTAATTATCAATGGGCATGTAACCGGGTTCAAGACCGTCTGAACATGGAAATACAACGGAACGACTTCATGAATAAGATCACGCCTTTCATACATGATGAGCATGACTAGCAGAACGAGGATTCGAAAGAGGAGAAGCTTAGCATGGCAGAGCTGAACAACAACCTCTACATCCTCACAGTAGCCGACAGCGAAACATGCAGTACGATGCTCGCAGGCCTAGGCACGACGAACTATCGAGTGAAGACCCCCGTTCATCAGGAGCTACCCGAAGGACGGGCCCATATTGATCGTGAAAGCGTCTAACTTACGCGGGTAAATGACCTCGAAGCATACAGGCGACGAATGGTAAGCGGGGATACCATTCCCATGACTACGTATACTAACAATGACTCGAGTTTCAACATGAATCATTGGAGATTTGGGCTTGGAGAACTAACCAACTTACTTGTATGTATGTATGTACAATATAAGTAAGATCGATCTTAGCGTTGAAGAATATCATCATACTTACAATCGACCATCACGGAAAAACAGTCACGCACCCCCTTTTAAGGATGGATGATCAACTAAGAGAGATAGACTTTGGTAAGAATAAGAAAGACTAATAAATAACTCGCTCGCTTACTTATACGCCTTCAAGGTTAAACCTCGGTGCGAAGTTGTGCGGGGTAACGGGGGTAACCGAATGACAGACAGATTTATGTGATCGGGAGATCTAGCTCGCCTAGCATTTCGTACGCTAATATAAATACAGAAAATGAAAGAGGAGGGTTCATCTATTGGACTTTTACTTTGACCCAAGGGAGTTCGGATTTATTTGAAGCTATACTGTAACAGTAATGTACTCGACATACATACCTATATAAATACATGCGCGAAAAGAACGCTGATGGAAAGGACTAGACTGACCAAGCCACGAGAGAAAAAAAGACATTTTATATATAAACTTTTGAACACCATCATATTCAACACCCAACACCCAACATCTCCATCCCAAATCCAAGTAAGTAAGAGAAGACCGCCCCAATCACGAACCTAACTCAACCCAACCCAACCCAAACCCAAGCGCAACCCAAAAAACACTTTTGTACCAGCAAAATCAAAATACCATACCCTTCTCTTCCCTTCCCCTCCCTTCCCCACCCTCCAACCCACCCCGCAAAATCCCCGCAAAATCCCCCGCAAAATCCTCACAGAAACCAATACCCCGCATCAACCCCATCCCACCTCGCCTCCACATCACACGAATTATCTTCGCGGTAAAAGACTTTCTGCATCGCACAATTCCCACATTTGACCCGCCACCTCCCACTCTTCGCATGGTACCTCGAGTGCATATCTTGCATGTGCATGAAACCATGACCTTTAGGACACGCCTCACCATTTTTCATGCGCGTCTGCGTCTGCGTCGGGGATGGCGCCGGCGATGGGATCTTCGTTTCCATTTCCGTTTCCATTTCCGCAGGAGAAAGCGGCGCCACCGGCTGCGCCGACGCAGCATTGACAAAGAGATCATAAGCGATCACCGGATGCGACCGACACAGCTCACCAAATTCCTCGCACCCCCCCAACTCGCGCACGTGCTGCCCCGCGGCCCGCAGCGCCAGCGCCGTGAGACGCGTGTCCGTCTCGGGAAGCTGTTCGTACGCGAGCTCCAAGCTAGCGACGAACGAGAGCGGATCCCACGCCGTGGCGAGCGCCTCTTCGTATTTATCGCGTGCGCGCGCCTGGAGCGCCGGGACGTCATATTTGTCGGCGAGAACGTAGACCATGGCGTTGACGAGCAGACGGCCGCGAGCGGGGGCTTCCGCTTCCTCCTCGCCGTCGTCGTAGTCTTGGAGGTAGAGGAAATGGATCATTCTCGCGACGGTGCAGGGGTCGTCATCTTCCAAGTCGAGGATCCCGGTGATGGATTCCTGTATCCACGTCTATCTTAGCAATGAGGAGACGAAAACATCCACCTTGAGAGCCTGAAGGGGGCTGCTGAAGAGGGATGGGGGGGAAATGAGGGCTAACCCTAAAGTTTCCGTTGGCTGCAGCTTGGATGGGTTTGGATTGCGTGCAGACGACGACGCGATGAACATGGAAGGTTTTGGTGTGACATTTGATAATGAAATCACTGTATTCACTTGCGTTCATCATCCTGATTCTGAGTCAGTGAGATCCCCCGATATGATAGCTTCCAAGAGCTTACTTGGCCCATGTGGCTCTAGTGGTTTCGACTGAACCACTAGATCTTGCGGGAGACATCTGGGTTTGGGGGGATGGGCGTTAATATTTCGACGTCTTCTTTTCCGATATATCAGTTGGCTGCTCTTTTAAACTTGTTATAAAGGGGCGTATATAAGGGGGTTCCAGCTATGAAATTAGATGTTTATTATAGAAATAAAATGTGGGTCTGGTTAGCTTTTATGTCATTGCATGAAAGACAGGGAAAATATTCCCCATGGAGAAGCAATTATACTCTACGCCCCAGGTTCCCCGCTCCAATCATCATTCGCCATTCCGTAATAGAAATCAAACAAGTATCACAAATTGAGCCAACATCTGTCGCCATAAGCTTGGTATTTATAAGATTTATTGAGGAATGTAGCATAGTGTCTTGCGAATTGAAACGTTGGCATTCTTATCCAATTACCAGCCACCTAACCTACCTATGATATACAACCCTAATGCATACATGTATCCAATCATTCAATTCCAAAACCATCCCGGTTTCGTATTCTTCTTGTTGCGTGACTCGTTTTTCTGATCATCAGTCCCACTCTGCGCACCCCGCCTTGCGAGGGACCCCTCAAAGTCAAAATCAGGCCTGGCAAGATCGCGTTGTCGCGTTGGTTTCTCGACTGTATGACTAGATGATGTTTCCGTTTCACTTCCATCGGAAAACCTCTTCCATACACGAACTGTTGTTTCCACACTTCCATCTTCATTAGTGTATTGTTCGAAGGTCGAACTTGAAGATACTTCTCGTTTTGATTCGGTGGATTCTGAATTTGATTTCTCACTTATATTGGCCTCTGTCACAGTCGAAGGATTTACTTGAGGAGATTCTTCAAATGGCATGTTCTTGCCCTTTATTAGTTTTTCCACGGCAGTAAGAGTAGACTCAATTTTTGTAAAAAATTGATCAGGTGTGGTAGATGCACCGGTAAGAAAGTTCTCGTACATTTGGTCTTCAGTCTCGGCGTCCTTTCTCAATTCTTTGGGCCGGGGGACAGATGAAGCTACACCCTGACGGCTGGTGATATCCTCTTGAATAGATGAACGAGACGCGTTTGAGGTGCCGTCTAAATCTGAGCTTGGAAGATGAAGTATGCCCAGCCTTCGAAGTCGCTCAACCCAATCTAAACTGTTTTCTACACTCGAACCGATCCTCTCGGATGCTTCCATGGCGGTTGACTTGAGGCGGCTAGTTCGTACTTCTGCATCTCGACCTTGGCTAGTAAGGAGAAGGTCTTCGAATGCTTCGCAATAAGGGAAATCGTCTCGAGGAACAACGCGGGAATTTCTGTACGTTTTTGTAACTCCCAGTTCGCGCATCATGGATTGAGGGAGAGATAAATTCAAGGGTGAATATGGCGAAGCAAAAAGAAAAGGCACTAATGAAACATCGCTTGGCTCGGCTTGGTATAACGTTATAGCAGCAAAAGAAGCCATAATGTGCCTAAGGTCGCCAGGGAAACCGGTCGCCATCGGCGCATGTAGAGGAGAATAGAGTGGAATATCATCAGACCCAAAAATGTTCATCCTCCGATCAGAAATGAACTGATCAAAATCCACTCCTGGGCGATGAGAGCGTTGCGATTTCTTCACCGGTATTGCGACTTCATCATGTTCCGACGTTATTCGCTTCCCACTGCTTGCCTCCTCCGCGTCCTTCAATCCCCTTTGCCTCGCTTCTAGTTCATCTCTTCTTTTTAAATCCTCATCGAATAAGGACCAGTGCGGATGGTTCGATGGTTTGGCGAAAGCAGATGGTAGACCAACAAATCCTTGAAGTATTGAGCTCACTTGCTCATCGGCGAAGTGCCGGAAACGAATGAAGGGATTATCGGAGTCGGAATCGGAATTGGAAGGAACGTGGGAGTCTTTATTGCTAGTATCCGAGTTGGGAGATTTTGACATTGTGAGGAGGTGTTATTGATCGTTGATAGTTGACGCCAGTGATGTTCAAGAATAAAGTTGAGATGGATGAATGATTGCCTGATAAGGGAGCAAAGGAGATTAGTCATCAAAGGGCACGGCTCGAACGGTGGCCCTTGTCAAGCGATTAGTAAGCTATATACGGGATTTACCGTAAATCGGTGTAGTTTCAATTAGTTTTAGTTGGAAATCAGGGAATCGGCTGGCTGACATCCATCCATAGAGAGCTTGCCACGCAGAACCTCATACATTGCTTGACAACAAACAAAACATGCAAATCTCCCTTTTGTGTTTTTTCTAAGACTGGAAGAGAAACGGGATCCACATCACAATCATGACAACAGCATTCATTGTACGAGATGCATCAACCCCTCGTCCTGACATGCGACCTCACACCACTTCGAAAACTTCCTCAAACCCTCCCCACACCAACTACAACCTCAACTCCAACCCCAACCCCAACTCCAGCTCCAACTCAAACCCCAACCATAGCAACAATAATAGCAGACGTCATTCGCTTCCCCTTCCACCGAGTGTATGGACGTCCAGTACTTCAGCCGCTAGTCTTGTGGAATCCGAAGAAGCTGCTCGCGGTGAACACATCGTAGATGAGGCCAAGGTCGCACATCGTCTTACGGCTCTTCGCTCGCTCAACGGTACGAATCGGTCTCGTCACCGTTATGCGAAATCTACCGGAGAAACATTCAATCAACCGGTGATTGTGCGAACCTACTCAGGCGCCACGAGACCTCGCTCCCAGCAACGGGATTCAATCGCGGCCAAGAAACAGAATGGAACCACGGGCATAGCATCAAATATAATGGATTTCAAACTTCCACCCGTGGAAGCGTTCAGCTTCAAGGGTATTATGGAAGAAATTGGACATGGGGTGAGTGAGGATTTAGATAGGATCGCAGAAATATGTGCGAGGAGTAAGTATAGTTTGGCCAATCAACATGAATTTCATCACCCTCCTCATGGATCTGGAGATCGTATACCACAAACTGGCGTGGCCTCGGGGGCAGATTTAGGTGTATCAGCATTACAGCCCAATGATGCCGATGACGGTCCAGCAAGACATTTGGCACGGGGCTTAAGAGGGAGTCGAAGAGGAAAATCTGTCGCTTATGGGACTCTAGAGACCATCATGTCTTCAAGGTCTTCGGAAGAGGATAAATCCAAGAAAAAACCTGCTGCTGTTCTGGAAGATGAGGTTCGTGGCAGAGCAGCAAGGAAAGAGGTTGAAGTATCACCTCCATGTTCCGATGTGAAAGGAGACGCCGTGGCCCCCGAAGCTATCCCTAAAAGGCAACGCCCCTCCAGGCACCTCAGGCCAAGAGCTGCGACATTCGCATCTATGATTATCGACAATGTCCAAGGCTTCCATCAGGAACATAAAACCCAAGTGGCATCTCTCACTTACCTAATTAGCGAACCTGCTCGACCTCAGACATCAGCTGCGGATCTTGAACGCATGCCTGCCTTTGATGAACTTGCCCTAACCCGACCTTCCGCTTTCCATGAGTTGATATTACCAAAATCCACCTTGACATGCCATGAGTCAAGAGCTTCTACCTCAAGGCCTGGAACCCCGAAAACATCTATCCTTGGTAGTTTGAGTTCATGGTTACCATGGAGTAAACCACCTAGCCCCATACAGACCCTTCAAGGTAGAGCGAGAAGTGGATCACACGCGGAAGGGAGTTTACGAAGCTTGTTGAGGTCTACAGATATTGATCGCAAGGGCAAGAATGTTGCTCATGCTCCTTGAATGTAATAATCTCATGGCCAAAGGAGCCTAGCAATCATATATAATTCTGGGGCGATGAATGAATCTTGGAATGATAAAGAGCCATCTACAAAGCTGTAGACATATTCTATCCTAGCCATTTGCACTGCAGGTTCTCCTAGCATATTCGGAATCATCCGCTGGCATCAGTATAAAATGGGCTTGATTTCCTACATTCTTGGGTACGTGACGGGTGTTCTGTCTCGCAATACATACCGATCTCTAACTCTAAATCACAAACTGTGGGCGAGCAACAACTTGCATATATAAGTCGATTTTGTAGCATGTCTGATAACCCGAATCCAGTAGGCGAGTTGTGCGTCAAGATTACATATACCACATATGGTCCCACCCTTAATAGATACCATATCGTGATAAAGGGGCCAATGGAATACTCAAATCTCGGGATCAAATGTCATGGCTTCGAAGATTCTTTCGTGTGCATTTGATAATGAGTCATTTGAGGCAGAGAAAGGGTAAGTTAGTTGAGGAACAATCGTGTGAAGAAAACTTGTTCGTAGGGGTTTAACTGATAGGTTCACGGCCCATTTAATAGCAAAATAAAGAGTTATATTGAAAGATCAACTTTTCGGCGCAGAGTTTAGAATACTATAAATACTAGTATTGGTCCTAATAAGAGACCTGGTCAGACAATATCGAGAACCGGATTGGACGCGGCTTTCTTGGCGTCAGCATGGTGACCAGTTCACGGTAAGCTATTGAGGTCCATCTCTGCTATGTTGCTGAGACAATCCTGCAAAGAAGCCAGAGCACTGGTGAAGCTTCCCAGTAAATGATCACTGTGCATAGAAGGTCCCTCTTTGAACATTGATTGAAGAGTCTTTTCCGCGTCGCTTGTGCGTTTGAGCTCATTGTGCAACGCAGATGAATGATGCAACCAGGTGCGAGCAAGAGCAAGAGCAAGAGCAGGAGTGCAAGTGTGGCCTCGAGCTCAAAGTCGAAGGAGAAGAGAAGGCGAGCATACTTTCCCAAGGTATGTGTAATCCACCTTGCAATTTATCTTCAGGTTGATCAACATCATAACTTTAGACGAAAAATGGTTGTTGGACTTGCAAGTTCGTGACGAGACAAATCCCGAAACTTTGTTCCCCCCATCCTCGTCACGTGAATTGCTAACTACTATCTTCATGGCCAGGAAACGAAGAGTTAAATGTGACGAGAAGAAGCCGGCGTGTGCAAGATGTATTGCCTCGGGCTTTCAATGTGATGGATATCGTATAGGAACATGTCAGAATGCTACCAAAAGCATAACTTCGATCGGTTCTGCTATAGTATCTTTCAAAAGTCCGTCCCCTACGATGGCTTTTTTTTACCAACCTTCTCATCTTGCAAACTCATTGACTACCCTATTTCAAGAAATGCTAATTTCAAAAACAGCTTCGAATGCTCCTCTTGAAAGTCTACGAGTTCTGCAGCCAAGAAGCCCAATTGTCGAAACCGAGCAAGAATACCGCTACTTCTCCTTCTTTAGAGAAAACACAACACGAAGACTATGTGGATTCTTTGAATCGAAGATATGGAGCCACATCATATTGCAAACAGGCGAACAGGAGCAGCCCATCCGTCAAGCTGCGGCGGCGATAGGAGCGCTTGATATGATATTGCATACGAAAGAGCAAGTATCATGCTCACCAGTTGCAAGTTCCCCCATCGAGGAACACCATGTGTTTGCTCTCAGACAGTACGATAAAGCCATTAAATCGATGAAGACGAATATGAGCCAGCGTGGTCATTCATTAAGAACCACTTTGCTATTTTGTTTGCTAGTTGTCTGTTTTGAGAATCTCTACGGCACGCAAACATCCGCTACAGTACATATTAAAGCTGGGATCCGTCTGATCGAAGAACATCATCGTGAGCACACATCCTTATGCGAAAAATCTCATGCTGCGAAAAAGACTGAGAAGCACGATAAGTTGCACGATTCCGTCACATTTGGAATATCTTCTCCAGTCCCAAGCGATATAGAAGATGAGATATACCAGGCTTTTGGCTTGCTGGAAATTACTTCATTGAGCTTCAATACAGATGCTCGGGGCATGGCTTATCACATATTGGCTAAGAATTCCGGATCCTCATGTGTGGAGAAGATGCCTTCGAGTTTTGTGTCGCTCCCTCAGGCAAAGGCTTATTGGGATCTCATCATGCGTCGGCTCATGCATCTTTTGCCCACTTTGAATGCAGCACAAGCGACAATGCGCGGCTGCGAAGATGCGAATGAGACACCCATCGTGATTACGAAAGTTTCTTCGGCTAGAATTCATGAGCAACAGAGGTATCTTACGGAACTGATCTCTTGGGAAAAGGCATTTTCACCCGTCTTTCGACAATGCCGAGTCTTCCCGAACAGCAAAGATTTTGCCGGTGCCACGATCCTCAGATTGCGCTGGATTCTTTGCCGAATCGCAGTACACTCCGCGTTGAGCTCGTCGCAAGTTGCGCTTGACAATTACCTTGAAGACTTCCGCGAAGTCCTCGATTCAGCAAAAGCCCTGATGTCTCATCCTGCATGGACCGGAATGTTTACCTTTGACTCTGGAATCATCAGCCAAATTTATATTGTTGCGCTCAAATGCCGCGACTTTCGCGTCCGATCAGAAGCCGTTTCGTTACTGCTGTCGAAGCCATGGCGAGAGGGACTGTGGGACAGCGCTTTGGCGGGGAATGTTGCGAGAGTTGTTGTAGGCTTGGAAGAGGAAGGGCGACGATCTGGGTTTATAGCCGAGAGCAAGAGAGTCTATCAAACCTCCATGCGGTTTGATCTTCAAAGGCGGACTGGAACCGTGAAGTGCTTTAGAAATTCCAATATCGTTTCAGAGAGATGCTGTCCGATTACGAATAGCATCAAGTGGTGATATGATTATAAGAGAAGGGATCAGCAATGCATATCGTGTGTTTTTTGAACGGAAAGGCACCTGTGCAATCATGCTGCGAATGAAATTTTCAGACATATATAGACATTCAAAATACTTGAGTACATGACGACGATTCTTCCGATGGATAGCGCTCAGCTTGTTCTCTCTTTCCTCATGAAAACTGTATTTGAACGGTGTTTACTGCAGAGATAGATAGATATTGACCGCGAGCAAAGTATCTTCTCTGACTTGAACCATAAAAAGTTTACCATCGACTAGCCAGATCCCTAACAGATCAAAGATTGCCGATGATTAGCACCCAGTTCTCTGGGCTCTGCCTGTTGGTCAAGTCAAAAGTAACGCAGAAATAGATGGGTCATGTTTGCGTGGATCAGGGAGAGAGGCGGCGACAAGATATTGGCTGCCAGTCGAGCATACTGATGTCCAGTGAGATATTGAAAGTAGAAATATCTTTCCCCAGATTGATGGTGATACGAAAGTTCAATATTATGTTGAGAGAATAAGATACAAATTCAGGTCAATCACATGTAAAAGCCATGCTAATTAGCCGTTGGGGTGAATCAAGTCCAGTCAATCAAGAGAAATATTTTCGGAAAGCCGTAAAAAGCATTTTGTGACTTATACTATAAGCGACGAAACCTTCCACATATTTATACTCAGTCTTATACCAGTCAACCCCCAAAAAGACTCAATATCACACACAAGTTGTTGTTAAGTGTTCACAAAGCCATCGTCAAAGCATCGAAAGATACTCGTTTGTGATACCCTGGATAGTATGTTTTCTTCTCCATTCTTACAGTTTTTCCCACCTTTTCTCTCACAGTAAGTTCAACACTTGATTGTTTTCGCGGCCTGCAGTTGCAGTGCCCAGGGATGCGGCTGTGCGCCGCATTTTTGGAGACACGCCCACTTCGGCAGCAACAAATGGTGAAAGCAGTGCTTTCGTACCCACCACTGGCACAGCGCCGGTACCCGACCTGTTTAGCCGACTTCCATTTGGTCACACGGCAACTTCAAACACAGCATTTGGATCAAATGTTCCCGCTGCATCAAGACCAAGTATTTTTGACAACCAAAGAAATGTGGCCTCTACAGCTTCAGCAACATCTGCCAACAGCAATAGCACTATTTTCTCAAACCCAAGACCTGGCTGGACCTTTACAAAGGCTGGAAGCCAATGGTCAGAGGCCGAGAAAGTCGCTCGCAACTTTAACTCCGGGTCTATCTTTGAAAGCATAACTAAAGGTCAAGCTGCCAACATCGAATATCTCCCAGAAGATTTGATCAAGCATGCAAAGATCTACATCATTGCCGAAAAATATGACATCCAAACACTGAAGAACTTTGCTGGTCGGAGGTATTCATGTACTTTATGTACATGCTGGAACTCATCTTTTTTTGTAAAAAGCATTGAGCTTGTCTTTGACAGTACACCGGATATTTCTGGAGGTGATAGTCTTCGCAACACCATTATGGAGGCCGCCAGCATTCATGCAGGAGAACTTCTAGATAGGACAGATTTTTTGCAGTTGTGCCAGGAGAGAGGTGATATCGCTACCGCAATTCTTCAAGCTCGGGTTAAGCTTTCAGTGAGTTCTGGGAATGACACTGTCATGTCGTAGGGCGGTGGATCTTTCAATGGGCGTAAATACTCTATGGGGTCGGGACTTTATGAATGACACGGATCTATTCTTTTTTATTTTCTCAAATGACAAATACTACCAGTGTAACCACTTTCTTTTTTCAGAAATTTTGATACATGCAAGATTTCAGGGACTTGAACCGTGAAGCTAACATGAAGACAACAACCAACAGAGAAATGTAACATTCTTTATACTACCACCCCCGACTACCAGAAAGGATAGGAGGTCTGAAATAAGTGAAACAACCAAACTCGGATAGTAGTGATCTGGGCATAGATATGAGCTTCTCCCAATTCCATGGTAGAATACATACTTCTTCTATGCCAGTAGCCAGGGATCGACGTCAGGTTGAAGACTTCAAGCCTAGAGTCAGGCTTATCAGGCAACTCAAGCGCTCGGGTCTTTTTCTTTAAACTAAACTAACTTTTTAGACTTTGTAAAACAGAAGCAGTATACCATGATATTGCGTTAAGGTGTAGCGACAGAATTCTAGTTGTGAGGTTCTCGCAAGCAAATACAATCTAACAAAGAGCAACGCTGAAAGAATAGAAGACAATTCGATCGATATGATAGATAGGTAAACACACATAGTAAAAGCAGTATTGCAACTCTACTCTTCGAACTACAAGATGACTTTGACGGTCCCCGCCCAAACCCAAACATGTCTGCTCGCTTATACACGACCCGCTCCTCAAGGACCTCAACCACATACAGGCTTTTCTTCCCCGTACAGACAGATAACTTTGGCGACACACACGCGTACTTTTTATACGAACCGCTGCATCTTCGCCAAAAGAAAGTACAAATTCAATACGCTGCATCACGTAGGTAGCTGCAGGTAGCTGCAACCAGGTTCGCCAAAATTACACATGGATAAACCCTCGCCTCCATCTCTTATTCAACTCTAGTACCGAAACGCTACGTGAGACAACCAACAATCATACTAGGCGAGCGAACACCTTGTGAAAACATGGCAGGTCCATGAAGAGGAAGAGTGATATGCTTTAGGGGTACAAGTTATGATGGGGGGTTTCGAAGGAATATGGAGACATGACAGAGAGATTAGGGCCGAGTCGCATGTTTGTGGAGAGTTTTGGGCGAGAATGAGGGGTAACATAGTACTGAGCTTGCTATGGGCAATGGTTGGGGGCATTGAGGCTTTTGAACAAAGGGAAGAGAATCTGTCATGAGACTATGACTTAAGACTTTGACTTTGCCCTGAACTGAGGGACCTCGGATTTGATTTGTAGATACTGCTAAAAAAACCACGGAGAAGCAGCGAGATCGTCATCTACAGTGCCTCCCCGAAAATACAAGTGGCCCCTGAAGGCGGCCGGCGCAGAACTATGTTCTAGTCTCGCATGATACTATATGTGACAGAATTCGCTTGATCCCATCGGCCGAGACTGTCTCAATATCTTTTCGAGGTTGTCTCGCGCTTGCTTCAAGACGGTCAGGTTGACTAATATGCTGTGGTATAACGTTCCGTTAGCTGCAACTATGGGCCAACCTTGTTAATCTCCAGTATTCAAACCGATCCCCATTCCCGAGATAGGCGAATGCTGAGCTTAAAAAAGAACAATCTGCACAGTCTCTGTGCTCTTATAATATGACAATAATGTACAAGTAATGTCTTGTTTCACGAAGTCAATGCATGATATTTCATCGCTCTCGCGCCGTCTAATTCTTTCTCTTTCCCTTTGTCTTCTTTTTGCTAGTTTGCTGCCTCCTCTCGCCATCGGGTCTCCCCAGCACGCCCCTCGTTTTCTGATATTGCAAGACAATACTCTGCACACTACCCATATCATGCTTGGGCTTCCTGAAGTATGTCAATCTTGCTCGTCTAGCCCTCTTCTCCTTCCTCTGTACCACCTCAATACCCTCCACGTTGGGACTATATATCTTATACCACATCTCCACACCCACTCTCGTCAACTGGTTTCTCAGTAGAATGCCCGTCTCCACGCCGCGTCGTCGAATATTGATGCATACTCCAGCAAATGGATCGCCGGTTTTAAGGCGTACGAGGAGAACATCGCCAACCCTGGCTGCCTCCGGGTTAGTTTTGGAGAACAGGTTGGTGCGAGCACCCGTGGGATCGAGGGCGGCTATTTGTTCGGCGTGAAGGTCTTTTAAGGGTTCTTTGTAGCGCTGGGACGGACATGGGGGCGGGGGGTAGGTTTTGATCTTTCGAACAGCTGTGCAAAATATCAGTATATGAAGGCCATTGTAGAATCAAATGGGAGCCAACCTTGAGTTTGGAGAGGAGTCTGTGATGCCGGTTTCGAGTGATGGTAAGTACTCAACGACCTAGAGAAGGTTTTCTGTTGCCTCGAGTGCCGTAATAAAGACTTCCAACAGCTCAATGGCCGCAGTGTGGTTGTCATGGTTGCCGTTGCTGTTGAGGTCTAGATTTTGCGTTGAAGTGAGGTTCAATGCGGCCGATCAGAAAGATTCTGCCGCTTTGGGGTCACCGCCTATTGCAAAATAATAATTTAATAACCATCGAATTGCGCAACTCCAAATTCTATTCTAGCCATAAACTCCAGCAACGCAGCCGAACCTACTCATAAGGGGACCATGAGTGTAAAAACTCTTTCAAAGCCCATTCGTGGATGTGAATGCTTGTTCAAAAATGCGCCACTAAATTTGTCCAGACAACAGCGATCATTCACGAGTTCTCCAGTATGTCAAAAAGTTGGTATGTGATTGCAAGATATCCACACTGCTGTGCTTCATTTGTTGACTTGAAGTAGGCCATGTCCCATCGTTCTCTCCAACATCCTCCCCTGAGCTTGACGCTCTGCTATCGAAATATCGAAAGAACCTCTTCCTACCCGCACACCTTTCAGAGTACGATCAGAAGCTAGTTTATAGCCAAAAACATGCGCAATCACTTTTGGCTGAGCCGGTCAAGATTCAGATTGGCGGGGAAGAATTCGTCTTAGAGCATATAGACCAGTTAAGAGATGTACCAAGTACCGTGAAAGGATTTAGACAAATTCTTAACCTCATGACGGAACCGAAGGATTGGGATAACCTTCCAAAGTTACTTGAGGGGCTTCACGATTGCAAACGGCATCTACCTGCAGCTATATATTGCCAGATGATTCGGCGAGCTGCTTTGCTGGGACGACTAGATACAGTTATCGAGTCGGCAAGAAGAGTCAGGTATACAGGATTCCGCTTGCGAGATGAAGAAATTGTCACACAAATCATGTATTGGATTTCACACAAAGCACAAGTCAGTGGCTTTGAAGAGAAAGAAACGAAACAGGCTCTCGCATGGGGAGAAACCGTGGTAGATTTGCTTCAGGATCCAAGACATGCTGGAGATGAGGGATCATTGCCTACTGAGAATGGAAATGACGTTCGAGCTCTTCCGGAAGTGATTGGTATATTACTTCAATTAGCTGCAGTCCATGCTGTAAAGTATAAGAATGGAAAAGATGTAGATGGGAAGGTCGCAACTTATACTACAAGGCTGTTCGGGACGCCATACGACTTGAGCACTTCTCTACTCAATATGAAGAGACCTGAAGTACGGCTGTATTCGAAAGCCGATGCCACCAATTCAGATGTAGCCAACCAAACCAAGGATGACAGCTCAGGCTTCTCTGCAGACAAAATCCAGAAAAGGACTATCAGGGCTAAGAACCATTGGCTTACAGCTGCAGCACCGGTGTTGCATGGAATGAAAATAGCACAGAAGGTTTTAGGCCCTGATACGATAGAGTCGGTCAAGCTTAAGGAGAATATACCTTGGTTAGAAAGCCGAGTAATCAAGTACACCACCGATTTAAAGGGTATGCCTTTGGGACATCTAGGCGTTAGGGCGTATACAAGTTTGTTTGGCTCAGTATGAGACACAACATCTTTCTCTTAATGATCGAGCAAAAACTTTTATATTTGTATGTACCGGTACAATAAATCAAGGAAGCACAATATACTTCTCCAAATGCTTTGGAATTGCTCCAAGGAGTCCTTTTTCCGACAACCACTTCTTGGAGAATAATCGGTCAGCATATCTATATGCGCCATCGCACAGTACTGTCACTACAGTGTGCCCTTTTCCGAGCTTTTCGGCTAGCTCCTTCGCAGCAGCGACATTTAGACATGAGCTAGCTCCAAGGTACAATCCTTCCTCGTCCAAACAGCGATAAACCATCTCGATACTCTTCTCGTCACTAATGTGCATCGAGCCGTCTAACAAATCAATGTCTGGTTTTAAGTTGTCTGTCACTCTGCCTTGTCCAATTCCCTCTGTGATACTAGAACCAGTTCTATCCACCAGCTTTCCACCTGATTGAATGTATGAATGTAAAACACTTCCTGGAGGATCAGCAAGGTAACATTTAACTCTCCCATCAGACTTTGTCTTCAGGTATCGAGTTATTCCAGCTAGGGTACCCGCGGTTCCTGTGGCACAAGTGAACGCATCCACTTTTCCCCTAGTTTGATTCCATATCTCCGGCCCAGTAGTCTCAATATGAGCTTGCCGATTCGCAATGTTATCGAATTGATTTGTCCAAACCGCATTCTCTAGTCTATCCGCGTGTCGTTTTGCTTGATGATTGTAATTTTGTGGATTGTCGAAAGCGACCGCTGGCACTGGATACACTTCGGCGCCTAATAACCTCAGAAGGTCGACTTTCCCTTGAGATTGTGTATTGGGCATGTAGATGACAAGCTTATAACCTCTAGACCTGCAAACATGTGCAAGACCAATGCCTGTATTTCCAGCAGTTCCTTCGACAACTGTTCCTCCGGGCTTCAGTAAACCTCTTTCTTCGGCATCCTTCACCACATAGAGAGCTGCTCGATCCTTGATTGATCCTCCCGGGTTCATAAACTCGGCTTTTCCTAATACTTCACAGCCAGTCGCATCGGAGATGTGGTTTAATCGAATCAATGGTGTATTTCCAATTGCTAGATTTCTTGAGTTGAGCCCTCATGCGCCATGAAGGAATGATGTTCAAACGAACCTCCAGTTAAACCCTTTACCACACCCTGAGCTCTGGAAACCCCAATGCCGTATTGATTTGGGGCCTCCATTTGAGCGACATTTTCTGCAGCTCTTACAGCTGTAGTCGCAAAGCGTCGGGCACCAAGTCTGAACATGTTTGGCGCAATCAAACAGAGCAATTGGAATAGAACTTTTTGTATTTCGCGGGACTCTTTATCCGATTCTCTGACCCGATGTCGCCATGGCTGTCCCGCAGTGGAGGTCTTATCGCTTAACGTTATCATTCATTGATTGATCTCCTAACATGACTAAGCAAGGGTAGGGAAGTAAACAAATGGATGTCAACAAACATTTCAAACGGAGTGAGAAACCAAAAAGACATCGACTTTCTAACACGTCTATGTAGCCTTCGACAGTCATCTTGTCGTCCTCACTATAGCCCCCCCACGAACACCACGATTGCTTATTTCACCTCGAACCAACTTACAATACGAACGAGACAATTTACGAGAAAAAAGCAATTTTTTATATCACGCCTGAAGGCAAGAAAGCAGGATGCCAGGAAAGGTTTCCAGTAGGAGTTCTAGGGCATCAGGCTCGGGGTCTCGCAAATTATCCACGGCGGAACCAAGTAGTCGCAGATCTGCTATTTCCAGAGTGTCGGCGCCACAGGTCGAGATTCCAGAAGAGACACCAGACAATGAGTTGCGAACGCAAATATCATCAATATTTCGGGATTCGCAGAGAAATACTGCATCGCATAGAAAACTGGTTGTCAACTTGCGCAAGATACAAGAGGCTTGCTGCTACGAACCTACTAGCAAGAAGAATAAGACTGGCGCGGAGGATTTTGACGAGGAAGAATTTACATATGAATTCACAAGATGCGTTCTAAGAGTGATGCCAATAAAGAAGAGTGAGAGTGTTGGAGAAAAAGTAATTCGATTTATTGGGCTATTTTTGAGACATGCCAACGAGAAGGATAATCAACTGACCCCAGAAAATGAAGAGGAGGATGGAGTCTTGGTCGAGACACCGAGTACAAGACTCACGAGTCAGCTCATGTCCACTATATTACCACTTTTGACGGCAAAAGAAAAGTATGTACGATTTAGATCTACGCAGCTAATTTCACATGTTATAAATTCTCTCGACTCGATTGATGATGACCTCTTTCAGCAACTCCGTCGTGGACTCCTGCGCAGAATTCACGATAAGGAGGCGATGGTCAGAGTGCAAGCGGTCCTGGGTCTCGGAAGATTAGCCGGGAATGAAGCAGAAGGGGATGCGGATGAAAGTGATGGTGAATCATCGGGGGGCTTGCTTGTAAAACTATTGGCGGTTTTGCAGAATGACCCTAGTGCAGACGTTCGAAGGTCTCTTTTGATCAATTTGCCAATTTTACCCAATACCCTCCCATACCTGTTAGAAAGAGCTAGAGATCAAGACCCAGCAACTCGTCGAGCTCTCTATTCTCGACTCTTACCAGCACTTGGGGATTTCCGTCATTTATCACTATCGATGCGTGAAAAGTTACTTCGATGGGGCCTTCGAGATCGAGACGAAAACGTCCGCAAAGCAGCCGCTAGACTTTTCCGGGAACGTTGGATCGAGGATTGTATGGCATCAGCTGAAGCCGTGACTGCAGAAGGCGAAGCCGTCGAAGAAAATAAAGCGCCAAATATCGACGCGCTATTGGAGCTTCTTGAAAGAATTGATGTTGTTAATTCTGGTGTTGAAAATGGGGTTGCGCTAGAAGCAATGAAAGGCTTCTGGGAGGGACGCCCCGATTTCCGAGATGCTGTCACATTTGATGATTACTTCTGGGACACTTTATCGGCCGAGTCTGTGTTCATGGCAAGAAGTTTTAATGACTTCTGCAGGAGCGATGGAAATAGCAAATATGAGGCTTTGATCGAAGAAAAAATGCCCGAGGTTACAAGACTCGCTTTTTACCTTCAGAGGTATACTGCCGTTTTGGTAGAGGCCTTGAAGAGAATCGCGACACAGGAGGAAATTACAGAGGATGTGGCCGAAGAAGACGATACAGTGGAGCAAGAATTTATAGTCGAACAACTACTGCACATTGCTCGAAGTTTAGACTATTCAGATGAAGTTGGACGGCGGAAAATGTTCACGCTTCTGAGACAACACTTGGCGATTCCTGATCTGCCTGAGGAGGTCACTAAACTGACCGTGGAAGTTCTTAGAGGGATTTGTGCAGCAACTCCTGCCGGTGAAAAGGAGTTCTGTAGTGTTGTTCTGGAGGCTGTTGCTGATGTCCATGATACGGTCATGGATGAAGAAGATTTTGAGGATGCAGAGGAAAGCTTTCATTCTGCAAAGTCTGACGTCGGTGACGATGACAAACCCGCTAAAAGTGGTAAGAAAAGACCTCCAATGACAGAAGAAGAGGAGCAAGAAAAGGCGGTCCGCGAGATTATGGTCAACATGAAATGCTTACATATTGTGCAATGTATGCTCGAAAATGTTGAAGGAAGTCTCAAGGAAAATGCGGATCTTGTAGCCATGCTCAACAACCTTGTTGTGCCAGCTGTGCGAAGTCACGAGGCACCTGTCAGAGAACGCGGTCTCATATGTATTGGCCTTTGTTCGCTTCTTGACAAGTCTTTGGCTGAGGAAAATCTTGCTCTTTTCATACATTTCTTCAGCAAAGGCCACTCTGCTCTTCAAATCACAGCCCTGCAGATCTTGACCGATATGCTCAATCAGCATGGTGCTCAACTTCTGGAATCAAATCCTGCAATTTTGACAAAGGTCTATCTAAAGGCTTTGAAATCCGGAGCTAAAGACCCTGAGGTCCAAGCAGCAGCTACCGTTGCTGTGGCTAAACTTTTGCTAGGACGTGTCATTACGGATGCCTCACCTGCAATTGATGACCTTTTGAAGACATTGGTCGTCCTTTACTTTGATCCCAGCACAGCTCATAACCAAGGTGTCCGCCAGACACTTACCTATTTCCTGCCAGTCTATTGTTATAGTAGGGCAGAAAACCAAGATCGAATGCGTAGTGTGGCACTCGATGCAATGCACAAATTATTCGAAGCACAAGATGATGACGAAGATGCTGAGGCTGAAATGGTTGGTCTTGGAACGATTGGCGCGCATTTGGTAGATTGGACCGATCCCAGGAAGTGCTACATTCCTGGGAATCAGCTCACATTATCTGATGAGGCGGCCAAAAAGGCGGTCAATGGAGATGTTCATCTTGATTTTGCTATGGATATCCTTGAAAGATTGAATTCTTCCATGAGACGTAGGTGAAACACTTCGGTTTGCATTGCACCTAAACTAATATTCAAAACAGTGGAAGAAAAGAAAACCCTCACGCCTCTCCTAGCCAAGCTTCACATCTCGCCAGCCTCCTCCGAGGATAAGCTTCGCGCGACGTACGAGGAAATTAGCGAAGCCGTCGAAAACAAAAAATTGGGACTCGATGCTACTGGCAGAAATGCCCTGTTCAAGATACATGTTACCCTTGGCAAGATTGTCAATGCTCTCGCGGAGAAAGATATGAAAGAAGAAAGTGTATTGAGAGGAGGCAGTGTAATGAGAGAAAGTGTGAGGAGTGAGAGTGTCCCACTTGGGACAAGTGGAGGAAGCAATGCAAGTAGAGCTGGAAGTCTTGGCGTGGAAAAGACCAGAGGACCGGAGGTGATAATGGAGAATCCAGTCAAAGTAGAAATTGTGAAGGAGGAGGATGAAAAAGAAAACGCAGAAGATGATGATGATTCAAGCGAGGGAACAATTGTGGCTGCTGAACAAGAGACGACAATCGTTGCCCCTGAAGATGATGATGATGAATCCTTGTTAGAACAGCAATTGCGGGATAGTCTTGTAGAGAGTCTCCTCGACGATGATGGCGATATCGAGATGGGCATGTAGGTTTCAGGGTGTATTGGGTAGTGGTTAGGGATACTGTGGTTGGCGTTTGGTTGGATTAGTGCGTTCAATTGACGAGTCTATGAATATAGTGCCCTTATCATTACGACGGCGAATCCTACTGATTTCAGTGCATCTTGTTTGTGGATCATATTGAGATCTTTAACTGAGAAATCATCAACATATGTTAAGTTAGGTGGGTTCAATCCTCCGACAAAGAAAGTTGTTATGCAGCGAAATCTCCGGTTGGCTCTCTTTTGAAGATTCCCGTTGGCTTTTCCTCTTGCCTTCTTTTTTAACTCTCTAAACACACGACGACCTTGTACAAATCAAGGGTCTATGCCTTGTTATCTCATCTAGAATGCTTTTTAGATTACAACCCCCAATTTCCACAATGCAGAAAGTTGATCAATCTTATAATTTGGACTTCGCATGTGTATCTGCATCTTTGACCCTCAGCCCATCGCATTATATCTTATGTTCTAGATGTTCTTTCTTGGTGGGTACGCGCACTTTGTGATGTTCACATGTGCAATAAATAATTGTTTCATCTTGACTAGTCATGGTACCCCGAAGCATTGCCATTGTCCGCCCAAGCTGAACTACTTCGGCGTGGATTCGTACCGTGGTGCCTGAATGGATGATTGAATGAACATCAGCGGTCTCTAAAATGCAGTATCTCTCATGCATGACTGAATCAGAGTGAACATACCAGCTGGAACAGGTTTCAGATAGCTCAGATTAAGTGTCCTTGTTACACTCCCCAGTGGACTATCACCCAGTCAGCACCACTTACAAAGCCAGGAAGAAAAGGAGAGGCTTACTCCCAAGACCCGGATTTCGCAACGGGGCCCAGGGCAAATGTCGTGCACATGTCGAAGATCACACCGCCGGCCCCGCCGTGCATCACACCGTTGAGGTTGGAATATTGTTCCGAGATTAGGAATTCGAATGTCACGGTTCCTGCTGGGGTGGCGTCTAGAATCCTGATGTTGTTCATGAGGTGCGCGTCGAAACCATTGAAGTTTTGGGAGGCGGCGATTTGGCGATATCTGATGCTTGTTAGGATTTGGGGGGGTGAAGAATTGCGGGGATAGATGTATTTGAGTGCGAAGAGAACAGGAGATGAAGAAAGAAGATGCATCACGTTCTTGACCAGAGAGCTTTGGGCGGTGCAATCGCCGACATGATTACTTGGATGAGAATAGCTCGTGGATAGAGGAAGAGCGATAAAACATCGAGGAAGTGGGGAGTAATACATACCTATCAAAAACATCCTTCAAAGCCTTCATAGCCTCCTCCTGTGACTTTGTCATGTTGCTCCAGATCCGATTCTCCTGCTCTTTTCTCTCTCTGCCCAGCCTAGCTAGGTTAACCTTTGAAGACAGAGAACGAGATTCGCATGAGAGTGATTGGAAAACGAGATTACAGCTGAGATATTGACGCTTCAAACAAAACGTTACATATATATGCGATAGCTAGAGGAGGATGATAACTCTTGCAACAATTGCCTCGGCTCGGATTGTGGGACCCCATGGGGTTTTGTGGGGTCAGCATAGACTTAGCTCGCCAGAGCTAAACTTATTCCGAGCTTATGTAATCATAATTGGGCTAAACGACCTCCTGATTTGAACATTAACAACGTTAACCTCGCCCAAAAAGAGAAACGAGCCTTCTAATGCTTGCCAGAAGACTCCAAAAAGACCCAGAAATGGCCAGAGTGTCGGGGGGGATCTACAACAGTTCCTCCACCAAAGCGCTGAAGCAGAATTTCCAAGAACTTTGCTAACGCGTTTCACCAGGAACCGAGACAACTGTTAGGTAGAGCAAGTAGTTTTATGGTAATCTCTGGAAGCCCTGGCGTATGGCGTTGCTGATTCTCTACCTTTCATGTCTTCTGATCGAAATAGGGCACAGCTTTTGTAACTGTTTACTGGGTCGGCCTTCTGTCTTTTCAACTCCGGTCTTTCGAGACTGCACATATACTTTAGACCTTCATACTAAACAGACATTGTGGTTCGGATTCTTGTGTATCGAAACTATCTTAGCTGAAAACAGACTTTCTGATTGATTTCAGATTTGAAACCCTTATATTCATTTTATTAAATACGATATACAGCAAATACAATTATATTTGCTTTGTTTTTGTATTTATTATACTCGTGGATCAATTTTATATTACTTGAATAAGATATTTAACAAAAAGTCAAATAGCGAGTGTACTTTTTAAATATATCAACTTTTACTCAAATAATATTTGTAACAATAATAATTCAATTGATTTTATTATACTGGGAACCCCTCCTTTAAACTCAACTATGATGCCATTGTATAACACCAGCTCGTGAATGCAATATAAGACATCGAGCACGATGATCATCACAAGGACGACCAAGCCCGCTGAATGAGGCAAACCAACACAAGAACTTGGAACGAACCTGTATCAAAAATTCAAGCCGGCCGGAAACGGAGTTGGTTGCATGCATATGTCTGAAATATCGCATTGAACCACCCATGTTTCGGTCTTGATTAGCTTGAGTCTCGGTCCCTTCCCAATATAATCGGCATCCTTGCTTGCTTGGATTGATTGGTAGTATATTGTATCTAAATGACAGCGAGAGAAAAAGATCACCGTCATATATGACGACAGTCGAAATTCGCCATCGAAGAGGTAGGTAGGTTGGTTGGTAGGTAGGTGATGTTGTATTTATGGTATTATATTGACGGCGAGCAAACATGATGAAATAGAAACTATTCAAGCTTTGCAAACCCAACTTTGACCACCTGCATCTAGTAATGGATATATCCCGAACCCACAATCCAGCCTCCAAGCCTTGCGCTCCTGCTCCCGAAAACTTCTCGATTGCAATTCACAGGGTCGGAGAAATATCATAGGTGGCTGGCTTTATATACTCATCGCGGAACTAGCGAGAGCAGGTTCCCATCGCCCTAGGCAATATTCTGGATATTATCTCGAGATATGCACCATAACGAGTCCAAGAAAAGACACACACGGCGTTAACGGGGTCACGCACGCATCGACGTTAACCTGTGGCGGCGACTCGGGGACTCAGATTGATGCGTTAATGAGGGCCGGGTCTATAAAGTGTCATTAGAGGAAGGTGAAAAGTTTCTCGAGAAAACAAGCAAGTGGATCAAAATCTCTCAAGGCTTTCTGAGCTCAAGAGGGCTGTATGTGTCTCTTTTTCTTCGTTGCTGCGTTGACGTTTCTTTCTCCCTTTTCCGCGGTGGGGGGTTTCGCTTCGTTTCGTTGCATGCTGAGAGCGGAACCTACTATTTATTGTTGAAGAAATGTACGTTTTCGTCTCGTTGTCGGCAAAAGTCAATGAGGAGACAACGAGTAAGTATCATGATAATCCTCCAGAGAAGGACGGAAGAGAGCAAAACTACAACGGTGAGCATATATTTTCGGTGTTGATGTCACAATCAGATGTTCACATGAGCAAAAGTGCTATATCAAGAGATTACAGTAGATAGATACAGTCGCAGATAGCACTGACTACCCGTCCAATTAAGGAGAAGCAGTCACCGCACTATTGGCACCAGTAAGAACGAAGATAAATCTGTGAAAATCGGCTTCTTCCAAGAGAGAAAAAAAGAGCTCTACCCGTTTGTTTATGGAAAGAACTCCATGTTGCGAAGATATCTATCTGGTCCTTCCCGCACCTTTGCTCTCTCTATCTGTATCCTCAAAGCAGCCATTCCTTGCAGTTTCGGACCAATTTTAATCTCCATTTCAGGTGGACTTGATATAATTTCGATGTTTATGCCATGCCACGCCACGCTACGGATATATCGTTTCTTTCGCTCGTGATATGATGACGAAAATCGATCGCATCATGATCCCCAAGATCACATTGGGGGGAGGGTGGAGTGAATATTCCACGAATTGTACATACACCATGGACGGGTGACTAGTCGGTCCTGGTGGACCCCTTTCCGCACCGGCCGCCCCTGCGACAATTACTTAACCCTCCATGTTAACCATAGTCGGTCGATCTGTCCGCGACCAGCTAGCTTGGATATTATTGGGGACTCCAGGAAGGAAGTGCAGGGCCGCAGGGCAGCAGGAGTAAAAAGTTGGTTGCTCGCTTGAGCGAGCAAGAACCCACCAGCTTGTTTTAGTTCAGGGTACGTACGAGCTATGGAGCAGCGCTCGAAGAGGAAGTATAATAAGACCTCACTCAAGCTCATTACATGGCCAATCCTCTCTCTGACTCAAACTTGCTACGAGTAGCTAGAAGCAAGAACTAGCATCTATGAATACTGATGCTGTGATGTCGAACATGTACCATATAATCACGTGATCATTTTGTTTCATTCATCAGTTGCGTGATTATTCAGGGGGGTTGAAATGTTGGCAGGATTTCGTTCAGACATATTTAGAGGCTATTTAGACCTTGTTCAATATGAGGTTCTTGAGGTATATAAGCAGAGGTTTTGTCCCCCTATTTCCACACGCCATACCCTTAAATCTTGGAACTAATCATCATCGAAAATACTCAAGATAGAAAGAAGACAAAAGATAATTTTGATTCACACGATCAATCAAGACTCGCAAGATACTATCAGATAGGAAACGAAACCATCAATCAACATGTCGCCCCCAACATTCGACGGCCTCCCCGCCGAGCTTCGGCTTCAAGTTTGGCAGGACATGGCCGAGGAAGCACTCAACCCACCTCGAGCCATCGTCTACCACGCGGGATCGAGCCCCCGGACCTTCCCACCCCTTAACATAAACAGCGAAGCACGTCAAGAAATCACCTCACGGACCGACCTTCAATCTTTCCCACGATCTCCAGGAGACCCCCACGACACCTGGGGTTGGTTCAGCATGTCAACCGACATCTTCGTCGCCTGTCCCGCAATACAAAGGAGCGGCCACAAATACGAGGTATTCCACCCGAGCCCCGATGTGCGGAATGCGATCCAATGCATTGCCATCCCGCAGGATGTTGTTGATAGTTGCGTCCGGGTTGGAAATTTCTTGGACGTGTTTTTATCCAGGAGGTTCGAGGACTGGATAGAACTGCTCCCGAATCTGAAGACGGTGGTATTCTTGAGGGAACACCCGGGACCAGTAGAAAAACGCCTCACGTGCAACTCCTTCGGAATCCCGCCCTGGACCCCCACGATTTCCGAATCGTCATTGAGCCGGCCACGCCCTCACCAACGGATCTGCGTTACCGGAAAAACGCACTGGCGTTGGCAGCGATATGGCTTGAGGTACCTGAAGAGCGGAAGCCGGAGATTAAATGGGGGTGTTTGGTTCAACGATGAGGGAAGGTTCAGGAAATGAAGGCGGGAAAATAAATCACATTACACTCTGTAAGTCAATCTATTTATGTTCAAGTAACCTTTTTGGGGTAATTTTTAAGAAAATGGAATTATTTATCTACAATATATAGATGAGTGGAGTGAATATATACTACTGGTGGTCACGTGACTCACCCACTCGTATTCCTATCCAAGGATTTTCATAATATCAACAACTATCATCAAGGATTGTGCAGGCATGCAAAGGCAATGTCAGATTGAAGGCCCAACGCCAACGCCCTTGGTGTGAATGCATGCAGGAAAATATATAATTAGCATCGACGGTTGTTCATCCATCACCATGATCGGATTGGGTTGAGAAGCGCTTGGGATGATCAATTGTATGTATATATATGCATATATACGTAAAGAACTAGCTGTTTCGAACAAGAATGAATGATGGGATGTGAAATACGATGATACTCAAGAATCGACTAATTTCGACGAGATTATATTGTGATCGCATTTAAAATTACGTCTAAAGATATATAAAGTATAATGTGGTTTTCTAATTGATATCAAATTTAATATACTCTGGGGATTTTTAGGATTCGACATATATACAGGGGGATTGTCCTGCGTGGAGATTAAGAACGGGATCATAACTGCTGGCTGGATGGAATAATAATAAATATAAATATAGATAATAATATTCCTCGCTTCCATCTTGCTCGCTTCTGTCTTCCTCGCTTCCTCGCTTCCTCTCTTCCTCTCTTCCACCTCTTCACCTCTTCACCTCTTCACCTCTTTCACCAACCAAGGAAACTCTCTTCAAGTTTCAAATTGATATTGATCGTTCCTCCTCACTGCTCATCCCCACCAGATTAAACCTTTCCCGATATTGAACCAAGCCCAAATCAATCATCCCAGGTTTCAGGTTCACGATCAAGACTTTCCTCTTCATATTATTTCTAAAAACACTCCTCGTGTCGGTGCTAGGTTCTAGGCTAGTCTGCTTCTTGGCTCGTTTTACTTCGTACTCGACTTCGTAACACACATATTAGTACCCCCCTACTCCCGACTCCATATTCCAGCAACACCATCATCCCATTTGGAGTCGGGCAATTCGTGGGATTGGATATTGGATTCATTGGTCTCGCTTGCTTTGTCAGCAAGAACTGCAACAACCAACGAGAACCAACAACAACAACAGGAAAAGACAATCGCCTGCAGGAAAAGGAAGTCCGACAAATTCAGGGAGTCCAGGAAGCCCCACCGGTCAATCCAATCCAATCCAATCCATTTCAAATTGCAATTTAAACCTCCGCACACTACAGATATACCGCAATCCTTCCTTTTTAACCATCACCTCCTTCCAAAGCGGTGATCTTGGGATCCCTTTCAAACTGGCTAACTTCATCATGAAGTGGTTTCGAAGGAAGAAGAAGCCATCAAAAGATTTGTCGGATAAGCCAAAGCTCATTCGCAGTCATACAAATCGAGCGACGAATCCAACTTATCGAGCACCCTATTCAACCCCGCGCGGTTCCCATATCATCAAACTTCCCGACAAGCTTCTCGAACGCATCTTCATTCTCGTATGTCCTCATTCTCAAGACGAAACTTTTGAGACGTGCGAACAATCCTCTCTCGATGATTGTTGCCCATTGTGCGACTCCAGAGATTTGTCTCATTGTGCGCAAGTCTCAAGGAAGTGGAGGGACATAGCCGTTCGGGTTTTGTTAGTATATCCAACACGTGGCGTGACCTGTCCTCGAATCAAGCTAATCTATGGATGCGCAGATATCACAGTATTCGAATCGATGCCGTTCATTTCTGCGAACTTGAAGAAATATTGGCAGAGAAGAGAAAGCACAAAGGTCGATTCAATCGCAATGCAGAACCAGAAGAAACCCCCACCGCGAGATTAAAACTTCTTTGCAGAACCCTTCGCGATGACAGGACATTAGGAGAGTTGGTGCAATTTCTCAAGACACCATATATGACAAGAGGAGCTTGTAAAGCAGATCTTGCTCGAAGTGTTTCGGTGTGTCCTAATCTGCGATATCTTGATCTTCCCGATGGTTTATTCGCGGATGACCCCACCTGCCACACACTCAAACTCGAAATTCAAACGCGATGTCCGGATTTACGAAAGATGACATACATGACGGGTTCGGAGAGAAGTCTCGAACAATTAGCATCTGGTAAAATCTGGAACAAGTTGGAGGTATTGGAATTCACCAGACTCAATATGGACCCCGCAGTTATTCGACGGGCTTTGGCCTCATTGACAGAACTCCGGGCTCTCAAAGTTACAGACACTAGGACTTTCAACGATGAGGTTTTCCAGCCCAGCGAATATCTACCACCATTTCCAGCCTTCACCGAATTGGTCTTTGAAAACACACCTAACATTACTGCGGACGGCTTAGCAGCATATCTCTTCCGATCGGATACACAGAATAAACTTAAGCATCTCTCATTGACAGAAACTGGTATCCATCCTCCTTCCTTGTTTAGAATTACCGAAAACGCTCCCAGATTGTCATTTTTGTCAATTGTTGAATCGGTGGATGCATCCTTTCCCGCCCTTCAACATGTTCCGCTGCTTACTTCAATCTCTCTACAAACCTTACACTACGAAATTACAGCGTCGTCATCCTCGAGCTCATTCAAGAGTACTGTACGAAGTTATTACGCATACCTTACCAATTCCTTACTGGCCAATCGACTCCCTGCGCTTCGAGCCCTTTATGTCCGCGATGCCGATTTCCCTGAATCGTTAATCGATCTTGCACCTCCAGTCCCCTCGTATGCAACGGATGCTGATACCTTCGCACCACCTAATCGTTCCTCTGTAATAGGCAGTAATCGATTCAGTTCTAACAATCCTTTTGCTCAAGCTACCATGGCCCAAATGATGCCAACTGGAATGGGACTTAAACAAGAATTGGAGGTTTACAGTAAAGGACTCGATGAGATGGAATGGAATTTCGCCAAGGTCCAACCGCCAACTGCACCCGGTGGAAGAGGCTCAGCAACATCAGCCAGACCTATCAGCAGTTATGGATTAGGTGACAGTATGGGTAAAGCATGGGCTCCAGGTCATGGCGCAAGAAAAAGTATCATTGTCGGAAATGGATTTGGTGGTTTCCTCGCCGTACCAGCGGATGATCCCCCTAGACCAAGCAGTTCAGCTGGTGAAAAACAAAGACATACCAGAGGAAGCAGCAGCCAGGATTTATGGCGATAGGTTGAACCGGCATATCCACTGATTTTTTTGGCATTTGGAAATATTGGGAACGAATCTTGAAGATGTATTCTGTTCCTAATATATGGATTAATCTCTCGGTGGTTAGGTTATCTTTGGGGGGGGGGTTCTCTTCTATGAGTAAGTGAGTTGGACACACACGCAACAATTTCTACGTAAATGAGGATCTATGGAGTAAGTATGCCATGGATATTTACGTGCAATATTACAACACTTTATTGCCTTTTACCTTGTGTGCTCGGAGCGTTTGTATTTTAATACCCTAAGAGGCCGAAGGCAGGTTTTTAATGGTTTATGAATCGAGGGTGGGATGGTTTAGGAGATAGTTGATGGTTAGTTTTATGGGAGGGTTCGTGGCTCTTATTGTGGGTGGGTAGGATAGTTAGATAACTGAAGTGAATATAAGGATGATTTCTATTATAGCCCGTGGGCTGCGATGACATGATATTTATTTGTGAAATTGTTGAACACACCCCTTTTGGAGAGTGGCGGGAGGTTGGAGGGGAATTAATGGAGAGAGAGAGAGAGAGCAGCGGGCAAGTTGGGGAGCAGAGAGGTGGATAGAGAAAGATGAAGAGAGAAGGGGTTGCTAGCTCGAGACTGTCATGTTATTGTTAAAGATAGTCAGTCGCAAGAGGAGGACTCAGCTGTTGTCAGAGGAGAGTTCCTCTTGATAAAAGTAACTCGCGATCTACTGTTCTTTTTTTCTTTCCGGTCGCATCTCTTCCTTTCCCTGTCTCCCTTTCTATATCTTCTATTTGATTTGATTTGTGCCTGGTTTCCTGCCCGCTTGCTTGATAATTTATCCTGTTGTGTGTGATGATGATGATGATGATGATAATGGGGGGAGAGATCATCGATGCTAGTTCTATTGAATCGCATCATCTCAACTCGCCTCGCCTCGCTTCACCATCTCAAATCCCAGTCTTTCAAGTGTAGCCAATCTAGCTCAGCTTAGCCATATGTTTTGATTTTGTTTTGCTATTGTCATGCTATCGTTATGTTTTGCTATCGTTATGTTCTGGTATAGAGTAGGTTGGTTAGTGGTACTGGTATGATATAAATAGATCGATCTCCAGTGAGTTTGTTGATTACGATGATGTGTTGGCTGATATTTATATATACAGATGTACAGATATACAGATATACAGATATACAGTCCAGTACATCTCAAGAAACGAGAATTTTAAAGACCGCGTTGATGGATTTTTTAAAAAACCCCCCTATTGCGATTTTTAGATTTTCCTTTTTTCCTTTTTCTTCTCTTCTTCTGCGCCGAGCTTTGAATTGCGAAATGCGAAAGTCCACGCACGATTCATCTTTACAGGGCAATCCTATACGGGGGCTGGGAGTATTATTTGTTGTCATGGACTACAGTGTAAGGCATGAGATGAGATGAGATGAGGTGGGGGCTTACGCTTACTTATATGGGATGGTATGGGATCGACAACTCGGGTTTTTGAAATCAACTCCTCTTCCCATTCTAATTCTAATCATCGCGACAAACCTAAACTCACACCAAGCATGCCGATCGACCGACATCGCGGGCCACGTGATAAGATCCACCTGGTGGCCTAGACGGACGTGGAGGAAGGTATGATGGAGGTAGATCTTCTGGATCGTGATTCCGAGGAGCGGGGAGAGTCCTTGGGATAATCATAGAGAAATATATCTTCCATCCAGCTATATCCATCCGTACGAAATGGTTCCTGCCTGCCTGCCTTTTAGGAAAGATTCGATCATCAGCTCCAAACGTCGACGCAGATATTCATTCGATTGTAGTGGCCCGGTCGTAAACTCCAGATTGAATCAACCACGTGGAGGAAGGAGTAATGTGTGGTTTTTTGTAGGATATCACGTCTTATCTATGTTCTCAAAACCCACGAATTCGTTCTCTGCGGCTTTGATGAGAGAGAGGAGAAATTATCGATGGATGAGAGAGAGGATGGATGGATGGATTTCTACATATTTTCAATGCTAAATTGAAGAGCCTCTCTCTTCCTACCGAACTGGAAATCGTTCGTTCTATGTGTTATGAGGGCCCCCGGGTTCTTGTATTTTTTCGGAATCCCCCTGTCTGCTTGGGGGGAGGGGAGTCGTTTTATCTCTCGAGCAGGGAGGGTCAATATCCTTCCTATCCTGGCTTATCGAGGACGCTATTCGTATATACGCCGTTCACTCGCCAATCCATCTTGCCTGACCCGTTCGCGGGGGAAGTCAGCATACGGTGAGATAGATGTACGCGTTATAAATGCTCGACTGACTGCATCGCATGTGCGTATTCTTTACCATTCATTCATTCTTTCATTTCACGATAAAGAAGCATGTTCTCGGTGATCCACTTCAGGCTGTAGACTACTACTCCTAACCATGAGAGTTTTTTTTGGGAGGGCGGGGTGATTTGTGGAATAGAATATTTCGGAATGGTTGATGCCGTCTGAAGGTTAGTAAGACATTTTAAAGATTCAACGATAGATGTACGAGTAATTAATTACCCTTTGTTTTCGGAGTGCGGTTTGCACCTTTTGGATACCCTGCAGCTGCCTCAAGTTTCTTGATATAGAGCTCAGATATGTTCTTCACAGAATCCCCTCGTTCCAGCACCCCAATATATTCGAACTCGTTGTGAAAATCGCTCGCGGATATCGTCGCCTCCTTCTCAGCCATCGTGATTCATCTTTCTGCGAAATAGTTTAAATTGCTAAACCGCGCACGCAAATGTTCGGTTCTTGGATTCAGAATCCGTTGCTTTTTTTTGGGGGGGGGGTCTACAGATTTGCATCGCATCAGCTAGTTGTTCTTCTAAATGCGCAAATCAAGCATGCATTTCTTCAGCCTTGAAAGATAATTCAAGATCTGGATGTTTTCTACCGCGTTTCCATCTTTCCCCAGTTCAATTAAGCTTTATCCACGGAGCAGGTGTAGATGACAGTTACATCGTTCATAATGATCAGGTTTTCAATCGCGTCACGCTAGACAGTTATTCATCGGAATACCGTACCGCGGAAATTGAAGCTGTTTGAGAGATAGATATGCCGATAATCAAGGTCCAAATATCGCAAGAGCTTTATTGTGATCATAGTAGTAGTAGTAGCATCAACGCCCCTCAATTCCAAGTCTAGAGTCCCCCACTCAAGTATTAGTTCATCCCGCTACTGTACCCCGGATTATTCGCCTAATTGAATTAGATCGAGAAGGGGGGAGGGGTTCCTTTTTGCCGAACCCCCTACTTGTTTGTACTCGCTCCAGAAAGTCTTGGCAACAATCATGAACTTGTGACAATTTAAATAATTTGGGAAATGGGCTTCAAAGTCTCCAACATTATCAAAAACAGAAAGTCGCAATATGCAAATATCTATCTTGTTTGGAAAAAAAATAGAGGGGCGTACTCAATCAATGCCATCTCGATCTCTTTTCGGAAGTTCGAGTTACCACGTTGCGAGATGGTGGGCTGGGCTGCTGCTAGTGGCGACTAAGGTTTCGTGAGTGGAGGGTTAGGGTTGGCGTGTTATGGTGGCTGGCTACTTGTTATTATATTGGTAATTCTAGACTTTTTATGCAATCGAGTTTTTTCGTGACTCGATTCATTGCAATTTCTGTGACTTGATCTTTAATATAATATAAGTACATACATAAATATCCAGTCTCTGAGCAAAAGTGTTCGTTTATACATAAAGAAAAAATACTTTGCACTTCCCCCTTCAGGTAGAGAGAGAGTTTTCTTTCGTCTGGAAACCTTCTCCGAGATCACCACCACCATACCAAAATTGCACTTCTAGCACATCCATCCACCTTGCCATTCCACGCTGATCGATCCTTTTTCTGATTGAAGACGAGAAATCGGTCATGTAGCGGGAGTCTTGCGCTTTTTGGGGTGTCACGTTGGTTGAAAATTAAATACTGGGCCATCTTTTTTTATGGGGGGGAGGGGGATAAGGGCCATGGGAATTTTCAGCATTGTGTGTTGGGTCAGGTAGAATTCAAATATCCTATTCGTAAGCATTGATTGTCTGTTCATATGTAACTGCTTAATTTGTAATTATCTGATGGATGTTTGCTTGAGATATGTTCCTATTTGATATTGATATATACATACTTAAGTGATATATGTGCCTGTTGAAGACTTGTAAATGTATGCCTGCCTGTGCTAATTCTCATTGAAATTGTATTTTCATGGTCAAGGTAAAAATATCTATAGAAATGAACTTTACTAATATAATGCATATTAAATCGACATGTTTGTTCCTGCTCAGTTAGTATACATACATACCTGTGCAATTCATTCCTTCTTGATATGTGCCTCATTGATATCTTCCTTCTCAATGTCTACCTGTGACATCAACCTGTAGCTGCGTGTTGTATACCCGGTCAACAATTATAAATTCAAAACACCCGTATAATGGCTGTAACTTGCCTACATTTTTCTAGGAAACATCAAGTGTCTATGATTAATTTGTTCCTGGCTGGTGTATATTAAATTTAACTGATATCTTCCTTCTCAATGCGTTTTTACTTTGTGTGTTCTTTCTTGATATGGGCCCAATTGATACGTAACTGCTTGATAAGTGCCTACAGTGTTAAATCGTGCCTGCTTGCAATCCGTATCGTTTATTTCGTGAGACTAGATACATACACACACTGTAACTTTAGATGTTCCTTCGTCAAGGGAAATAAATGCATTCATTATTGCCGCGTATAATTTCGTGTCTCGAACAGGACTTTTTCATCAAATGATTCACTTTTTGAATCTATTGCCTGAACTGGGTGATATTATGGGGTAAGTTGCAGCCTTTAAGTGTTCTACATAGAGCCTGAGAGAAGTGTGTGCGGAGGGATGCTCGGAGAAAGTATGGTTGGGGGAGAGATATATTCCAGTTTAACGTTGCATCCTTCAACATTCAAGGGGGTTAAGGTGGTGGAGTGCTGGCCGTATTGGCTAAGCCAGGTCCCTCGGGGATGAGGATTAAGGAGGTGGTGGTTCCTACTTTTTGTTTTTTTTTTGTTACCAGTTCATTTTAATGGGGTATTGTATAGTGTCTCCATTCCTCTTTCCCCTTAAGGATATTTTTACGCATATCACCACCTAGCCTCATATTCGAAGGCCTTCACTTCGTGTTCATTGGCTGTGTGTCCATGCTATTGTCCCCATTTTGACCGCTTGAATAGATGAGTGGGTTCTGATGTGTTTCATAGGACGAGAAGTATTCAAAATGTTTGTCTGTTGAAATTCATGAGATAAAATCATGGAGAGCTGGCCCTGATGGTTACGTTATCCTTAGTTCCCATGGATATTTGGAGTTTGTGATTCCTTTGTCTTTTGCTCTATTCTTTTCTGGGGGTTTGGTACCCCAAAGAGTTTCAGAGTCAGATTGCCCGTTGGAGTTCAATCCCACCCCCCTTTCAATATTCGTACGATCCTTAATATTTGGATGAGATTTGAGATAATCTTGAATCAAAGAAAGTATATGTGGCGAGTCTGACTGCAGTAAAAATGATATACACAATCAATATTGGGAAAGATTAACCAAAATGAATGCATTTTTGCCTAGGAATGTACATCTGTATACAGTAACCCATAAACTTCCTTTTCTGTCTACTGGAATTTTGTATTTTATACTGATTACCAAATATCGTTATTCACAATAATTCATCTCTCAAATAACATTACCTCCTTACTTGAAAGTCGACATAATATTTAGACCTTTGCTCAGCCAGATTAATTACACAACCTCAATTGCTTCCCATATATACCAAATCAACTCATAACGCTTTACAAAAAACATCCAAACTGTTGCAGTGGTTGACATAGCTCATACACTTCAGACCTTTCTCATACATCTGCCTAGATAGATAAAGAGATATGATATTGATTGGGGACGAGGCTTGGATGGCACCTCTGAAACAATCGAGTCAAATGCCAAAGAAATTCTAGATCTACTAGCCTTCCACTGAGAATAAACTCCTACAAATGTTAGGATCTAGACTGGGAGTTATTCTTTACCAATTTTCGATCGCCTGATGCCCCGCGGTTAGTTGATAATCTCTCGTTAGTGCAAAAATCTTTATGAAGCTAGTTATAGACTAGGCCTTAGCCCCTTCACTCGCCTAACCCTAACCCGACTTCTCCAAGTATCTTCAAGAATCGTAGATTAATTAGACTAGCCCCTATATTAGCCGATATTTCACGCCTCAAAACCCCAACCCACGGACTTACATGTCCTTGGTCTGTTTACTACAGCGCTCTAGCTTATCGTGATTAAGAATATTCACATGTCATTGATGGACAGAAAGTTCCTCATGGATTCAGTTTAGCTTCCGCTTTCCACCTGCATGCATACACGTCGCTTCTGCCCGCCCTTCAAGTTACAAGCTTGATGCCCTATAAAGTCCTATCCCTACGAACTAAAATAATCTCCTCGCCGTTGCTTTTCAAAGTTCACCCTCGGCATCTAATCAATGCCCCTAAAGCAACGATGCGTGCAAAATAGCGTCGTTTTCACCTGATTTCGTAGTTCCGAATTCAAAATGAAGCTATATTAGCTAGTTCTACACTAAACTAGTTCAAAAATCCATTAGATGATCTCTTCCTATATCAACTTTTGTCCCTTAGCCCCCTCCCATTCCCCTTCCGCTTTCCCTTTCATTCTTTCCCCTTCTCTTTCAAATTTGAAGCTATTCAGAGATTTCAACTAACATCATATAAATAAAGAAAATAAACTTATATATACATATGATTTCAAAATAACTTACATATATATATTTCAAAACTTATAAATTACTATTAAGTTATTCAAGTTGCAGTTTGAAATTTTTCAAATTGAAAATAAACTTGAAAGATATTTAGATTAATAACATTCCGACTAATTTAAAGTCTAATCCAATTAGAGCTAGTTGTTGAAATGAATAAACGGGATCTATGAAATCTATGTGAAAAGCACCGGTGTGCAGCTTTTCCCAGTTAGTAGGGGCGCGCGCCTGTAATCGTGCCTTTTTGCTCATGCCATTTTCGTGCCACCACCTCTGGAGTTTGAACCATAAGGCACAAGACGCGCTAATTCTACTGCGAGAGATTTAAGTCCGTGGAACTACAACGCCATTAAAAGACAGACCTTGAGGTATAAAAACCTTGAGACTCTGAAGGGTTCCCAGATAAGACGTATTGCCTTTTATTGCCTTTTTTTACTATGCCACGTGCCTTTCTCCGTGAGCCAAACGAGCTCCAAGTGGTAGCCGCTCATTACCGGGTGCATACCGTTGCATGGAACCAGTGTTCTCAATATTCTATATCAATTCACTGTGCCAGATGAACTGTTGACGCTTTCTAGGCTCTAGGCTTACTATTCCGGACATTTGGACTATTTTGAGCATAAGCTAAGTTGTCTTGGGGGGATATCCAAGCAAATGTGTCAGGTACCCTACGTGAATATTCTCTAAATGTAAAGGGAAAGAGGATTCGCGCCTTGGGCTTCTATTTAAATATTCCAACAGCCTCATCGTCCGGATCAACAAATAGAATGCACTGGATCGTCCGCCTTCTTTTTGGACTACGGATGAATTGGGTGTGTGTTGAAATTGCAGTCCGTGGACTGTATGGACTGACTCTTGGGAAAAAAGCATGAAACGTTGCGATCTCCACGAGCTTCACGAATTCTAGTGGTTTTGCCATAAGGCAGGCGCGTGAGATATTCAGGGCCTTCTCGTCATGTAAAAGGTGGCTTCTGTAGGCGGTTTGGCCACGGCCGAAAACGGTTGGTGGTCTTAGTATAGAACACTAAGTGTACTAGTAGAGGCATCTTCTCAAGGCCGCAGGCACATTCTAGCCGTGTGTCATCAAGTTTAAACGTGCGGTGATACCATGCAAAGTCGTCGTGCACAGAGCGTAATGCAAGGGCGCGGTGAAGTATACGTTGGCAAAACCTGTGCTTCCTGGAAAATAATATCATAAATATAAGTGCAAAACAGTACAGTAAAGCAACAACCAAAATGGATTAAATTCTTTACATCTATTTACTTCTTCTCTCCTTGTCCATAGAAGGAGAAGGGAGAAGGAAAACTCTTTCAGCTAAAGCAAACAATCTTTCAAACTCTAACCTATATATACATTTGAGAAGCCTTATATGATGTTAAGAAGATCAGTCAACCTGTAGTTTCAAACATGTATTCTGATAGTATATTTCGTGGCAAAAACCAAGCTCTGGTGGAGGTTTGATTGTATATCATAGATGACATTGTTGTCGTCTGCCAAAAGTTTAGGTCTTGGCCTTTCCCACCACCCACCCTGCTGGTGCTGCTCGTTGATGCTCACGCATGGTCGATCTGATCCCGCGATTATAGGCTCGCCAACGAGTCCTGAATCATCTCGAGTAGCGTTTCAAAAAAAGACGCCCAGCCTATCCTAGCCTTCGCCATAGACTAGGATAGGCTAAATGCAGATTGAGGAGGATGAGGATAGGCTAGAATGGAAGAGTTAGGATAGTGAAAAATCCGCTCGAACTCTTGCCTTTTGCTACCAAATATGAGACTATTTCAAGATTCAATTAGCTTGTTATTGCTTTAGTCGTCAAGTCAAGGTTATAATGCGTATAGATTTCATCTAATAACCTTTATTCTCTTATATTCCAGCTTTACAACGACAGCCCTATTGATTTCATCACGAAAAAATATACGACACCATAAGCACTTACTATTTACACATAACTTACATTAAATCTGGCTTCAAAAAATCCGAGTACAAATTGTACGATTCATTCCATCTTTCCTCTATAACGAGGATATATTGTTAACCTCAAGAGCCGCATGAAAGACACATGGAGTTCAGATCGGTCAAGATTCCACATAACCTGCCCCTGCACTCCTGCTTGAAAATCGCCACTTGGGTGCCTTTTCACCGTGCGAGTCAGTATTGCGAAACATAAGAGGATTATTAAGCCCCCCCTGATTCCTGAAGCAATGCCATTTATGAGCTCGATTTAAATGTAGAGCACGTATTCGTTTCTTCTATCCGGCCGTGACGTATCGCATCACTGGGCAGAATTTCATTCTTCTGATGGATATTCGTATATAGTCTCAGATGAGCGAGAGGCCAATCACCCGAAGCTATCTTAAGGGCAATCCTCACGTGATCCAAGTCTACTCCGTGACAGTGTTATCGCATCGAACCTTTTGTGGGGAATTGATCGACTGACTGACTACTCGAGTAATATGCTCCCTCTTGTCCACGTTGAAATTGAGTTTGGATATGGATCAACCCTGGCGCCCATGAGCTTTAAGTAGCTTGTTCTGACGGAGATATCCGTCTTAGCTGCTTCCCGAAGTCGATTCATGGTTGATAACATCGGATGGAGTCCGGCAGTTGTACACATGTGAGTCATTGGCGGAGAGTATTGAGCAACGCGCGCGCACACGAGTTAATATTAATGAGTGAAGCATCTCATCAGCCATCAGCCTTGTTGTTGTTGTTGTTGTTGTTGTTGTTGACATTGACATTGACATTGACATTGACATCTTGGAAGCTTTCGGTAGATACCGCTTAATTAGGCGCTAAACCTACTCAAGCAGGTGCCTTTTTCCTTGGCGGAGATCTCACGTGCCCAGCCTTACGGCACCATTATAACATTCACTACTTACTGTTGGTAGCCTTGACGACTTTGGATTCATTCAACTTTCCTAGATTTATTTCTTTCCCAAATTTGGCAGCGGTTTCTCACCAGATTTGCCAGGCAAAATATACTCCGATTTCATATCATAGTTGGACTCTTCGACATCAAATAATATTTCTGAATTCAAGCAAGGAGCATTAGGTTGGGTTGGGTTAGGTTATCAAAGACCTTGGTGGACCTGGATCACCCCCCTCTCCCCTCCTTTGTGAGTAATTGGCAGCTTAAAATTCTTGCAGATCTTGACGCAACTACTGACTGTTCTTGCAGAATATGCAATGGCATATCGATATTATATCTTCTGAATAAGACATTACACTCACTCGACAGATCACTGCATATCCGTCCTCGGTCGTCGGTCGTCGGACGCCCCAGGATTATAGTCGATAATTCGTATCTAGAAACTGCGAGAACCGTTTCTAACCATACTGGTCATCTGTTTATCCTTTGTTCATCTGCCTTCTTCTGTGTTAGGAGCCGAAAGGGCAACGTCATTGAAGCTGTTGTTGGAGATTCGGCCTTTCGTGCTATCGACTGCGTCACCTTTCGGGGAAATCAGCAGTACTCAGTCTTTTCTCGGAAACGAGAGGTGCTGTCGATATTTAGGCGGGTGGTATTAGTCGCCAGAGAAAGTGCATGAGCGATCGAGGACAACTGTGGATACTCCATAGGGTGGCAAATAATCGGCAGGAAAGGAATATCCGTGGAGGCTTGGATTAAAGAGAGAACAACTTGTGGAATTTATCTTCTTACGTTCTGACAAGAAGGGAAGCTAAAGATTGCAAGTCACCAAGGGGCGAATCTGAACTTTTGAAAGGGGGGTCATCAATTTATACGTGGGATTCTAGCGCAGTCAAAACACGACCGAGTGGGAATAAAGCTGTTTGGCATCTGCATCTATACTTCTATATCCATCATTTGTCTCCCAATAGGGTTCGTTCGTTCTTTTCTCCAACGAGTCAGCGGGTTGCTTCACCTGCCTAGGGGTTGACCGTCTGGGCGCAAGACGCATCGCCTTCTCGTGCTACCCTTTTCATTGGCCATTTCAATCAGAAAGTACCCGCTTACACCGAACCTCTAGAGGTGAGGGATTGATAAAGATATTCTGTCTTTGGACAGGTCCCACTCCTGTCAGCTTTTGAGTAAATCAAAATCTTGGCCTTGGGCTTGCCTCTTGCATTTCTCTTCACAGATCAATAATAATTTATCATGACTCCTGCACCCCCTTCCACTACGTCTTCCAGTGCTGGAGCTCACTCTCCCGAAGGACAATATCGGGTTGTCCGAAAAAGAAATAGAGTTCCTCTATCATGCGGGCCTTGCCGGCACAGAAAGTGAGTCCGGCTCGTTCTATTCTGTCAGCACCTAGTTTATCTGGCACGAATATACTAATCTTTCTTACGAAACAGATTGAAGTGTAACAGGTCGCACCCGTGCGAGAATTGTACGAGGAGGGGTGACGCTTCCTCCTGCTCGTATGCTGCACCGGGTACACGAAAGAAGAGTCAAAGTCAAGGAACAACCAGCCCCGACGATATGCAAAATCGCATTGATCGTTTAGAAGGCCTAGTCTTATCCTTGATGACAAATGGTGCCTCATCTGCAGGTCCAGCCGCCGCCGCTGCTGTCATTAACCGTTCTCAGAGCGATAGTACCGGTTCATCGTTTCCTCTCGATCTCGAACACGACGATGACGGCATGATCAAAGAAGAGGGTGGTGAAGATAGCGATGTAGATGGTGTTGCTAACTCACTGGGTTTCATGAAAGTTGACACCGATCAAGGAAAGACAACATATTTGGGTGATTCGCATTGGCATTTGATCTTAGCAGATGTATGTTGTTCTTTCCAATTCCTTCATTAGCACATTGTTTCATCAACCTGCAAGTTGCAAGTTATTAGACCAGCCTCTCAGGTCAAGTATTTGGGCGGGGCGCCTCTGGGCAGTGATTAATGTTGAGCAATTTTCCCATCTTAATCTTTCGTTGAAGTTCTTGTAGATTTCAATTGGATCTAAAATTGTTGCTAATTTATGAAAAAGATAGCAGAAGTTAAAAGCTATTTCAACAATCACAGAAAGGAACTTGAAAATAACTACGAAAAAATCAAATCTCAAAAGCCACCTGCTAGTGATGGCCCTGCATTTCTATTCAGTGCACACACGCCGGCTACAGATGATGAGCTCCGAAACGCAATCCCTCTCAAATCCGAAGTTGATAAACTCATCACGAGGTTCATTTATATAGTGATGTCAAATAAATGGATAGTTGACTAATACTTATTAGATATTTCAACACATACGACCCGGCTGTTCACATTATACACTCTCCTACTTTCCATAAGGAGCTACAAATTCATTGGCAAGACCCAGCGAGAACCTCGATAGTATGGCTAGGTCTTTTATACTCAATTCTGTGCTTAGCCATGCAGTCGTACCACAAGATTGGGGACGAGCCACCAGAATGGAAAGGCAAGGAGTTCACTTATTGTTTCCACCTTTGCTAAAGTTTTCGTGTTCTGTCGATACCTGCTTTCTCTTCATAATGCTAACTTGTTGTCTAGGTCGCACTTCCGACATAGCTAGTGAATATAAGCTGCGTACGGTTCAATGTCTTACAAATTCAGATTATACAAAGTCGTCCCTTTACACGGTTGAAACATTAATTCTTTACTTCCACGGCGAATATGCGAGCCGGTGGGATGCTGAGGTTGGACTTTGGGTTATAATCGGCATGATCACCCGACTATCAATGCGAATGGGTTATCATCGAGATCCAAGCAATTTTCCTGGTATCTCTCCTTTTCAAGGCGAGATGCGTCGTCGAATATGGGGATTTGTGCGGGCCATGGACACAACGTTCTCCTTTCAATTAGCACTTCCAAGTATGATCCGCAATAGCGACTGTGATACAAAACCTCCTCGCAACATATTCGAGGATGAGTTTGGTGCGGATTCGAAATATTTGCCACCCGCGAGACCGAATACTGAGGCCACTCCGATATCTTACATGCTCGCAAAACTCAGCATAGCAAATGAACTGAACTGCATACTGGAAGAAATTCAAAGTGTTAAACCCAAGGGCATTGCGTACGATGATGTTATTGCTCGAGATAATAAATTGTGGGAATTAAGGCGTAATATTGCGCCTCACCTTCGATTCCGACCCATGGAAGAATGCATGCATGATCCTGCGACACTCTTAATGCAAAGATTCAATGTGGATATCCTCTGGCAGAAGACAATGTGTGTTCTTCATCGCAAGTACCTTGCACCCTCAAGGTATAACCCTCGCTACCATCATTCTCGTCGAGCCTGTGTCGATGCTGCGATGGAAATACTTCGGCATCAACACAAACTTCATGTTGAATCTAAACCTGGAGGACGGTTATGTTCAATAAGATGGGCGGTTTCATCCCTTAACAAGCATGACTATCTACTCGCCGCAATGATAGTATGCGTAGAACTTCATAATGGTACCATCGGTCCGGCTAATGACAAAGAATTCTGGAAAACAGAACAGCTTGCCGATATGCTGAAGGCCCTTGAAAACTCCCAAAAAATCTGGGCTGAGACCGTGGAAGAATCGATGGAAGCCTTTAAAGCATGCAAAACTTTAAATATTATTCTTGAGAAACTGAAGGCCTCTAGGGCTCCAGCAACGAATAATCCTACCGCACCTCTGACTGACCCCGAAACCTATTCACGATTCGATGAGAACCCCAGGCCCGAGCACTCTGCAGCCATGACTCTGGAGATGCTTTCCGGTGGTCTATCGCCAAATTCAGCAGCGCTTTTGAATAGCATGAGTCAATCTTCAGCAGGATATGCAAATATGGACTTGAATATGGGTGATTCAAGTAGCAGTGGGCTCACACCCTTCGCAATCGATAATAATATGAGTCCTTTTGCCGCCATGAATGCCGGTGCATCTCCATTTTCCATGTTTGGCAATTCTGGTAATACCCCTGGGATGATGGATCTACCGGCGAATCTCGACTGGGTAAGTTTATTTCATCCGTATGTTCGGTGGATTTGAAGAGGAGTGAAAAAACTGACTGCGTAATAGGAACAGTGGGATCAATTCATAGGAAATGGAAATACAATTGATCCGGCTTTCCAATTCTACCCTATGAACGTTGAACCTTCACCGCCTGGTGGGGATGGTCAAGGTCAACAGCATGACCCGTCAAATCCGTTCGGCGGCTCTTTTATGGGGGCTAATGCTCCTGGTAGATGAATGGATGATTTTAAGTCGAGATGATATGATGGCATGATATTTTGGACAAAATGATATGTATGGTAGGATGTGTGGATGGGATGGGCAGGTGCAGTTATGCGTGATGGTTATGGGGTGGGAAGAATCAGCGTTATTAAACATAGCCATCCAGATTTGGGTTGCCCAGGTGTGGCAAAGAACTTGTGGTAATATGGAGTTGTGATTGGAAAACATCTCCACGAAATCAAAATTCTAAATTAAAACTTGTGCGATGATATTATTCTTGTCTTTCGTTTTTTTTCCTGCGAGGATATAAGAGTGATATCACTTTAATGTCGATGGAAATTTTAGCTCTGGTAAGGAAGGATTTGAATCCGTAGGTAGGCACCATGATTAAAAAGGTTGAGGGAGATACTCGAGTGAGTATAAGTATAGATCATGTTGAGAATATGTTATCCCCCCAAAAGACCTTGAATATCACTCGTTTGCTGTATTTTCTTTTGTCCTATTTCAAAGTCAAGGTTTCTCTCTCTCTCTCTCTCTCTGTCTTATATCCCCAGCTCAATATATTCTCATCTGGGTTAGGTTATGGATGCGGATTCACAATTTGCTGTAAACGATATAGTTAGTTAGTTCAGTAATGATGATGGATCTTTTGCTAGGACAGTACCTAGCGAGGAGGAGGGAGGGGTTAGGAGTTAGGGAGGGAGGAACGGGTAGGAGGTGCACTGTAATTAATATTTGCTAGCTTGCTAGCTGGCACTTTTCTGTGATTATGTATATTTATATATATATATATTCATTATTGTGAGATTACTCTTTCTTGAGGGAGTTTAGTTCTTGGTTGGTGGAGATTGTGTGTTTGTATCCTTTCCACTTACCCAAGTTTTACTACTGTTTTACACAGTGCGTGCATCAACAGCCCTCACCTCGCTTGAAACAATGAGCTCAGGAATTGTGCATTTACAGCGCAATTACTTACTTAACTATGAGTTAGTTACCTATGTATGACACGATCCTCGCTCGCCATGCCACTCGGGGTGGGTAGATTTGAATATATTTATCATTATCAGCACATCTACTTGCTGGCTAAATAAACAGCGTCGATCCCTTGTCAACGCCTCGGTCAATCGTAAATAAAAGGTGATGCACGCGTGAACTCCATTTAGTCTCGTTCCTCTACCATCCATTCCATTCATTCATACATCCAACGCTCGGGTATTTGACCATCTTCGTTCCTGCCTTGTTCCCCTCCCCATACATTTATTCAGCCCCATCAATTTTAATGCTCCAGTTCGTCCATAGGAATTTCCTCAATGTCCTTTCCTACGATTCCTTCCGAGACTTTCCAGATTTGAATCAGATTATCTTCTGCTGCGCTGCATACCACCCATGGTTCATTTTGGTTCCAGCTAAAGTCCGCAAGATGGTTTGTGTGACCTCCGTGCATAAATAGTCTACATTAAGTTAGAATTTTACAATTTCAAAAAGTCAAAAGCTGAATAAAACTCACAATTCAGGGGGACCATCTTCTTGGTCATCTGGTAATTGTTCCATGCCAACTCGGCTAAGATCCCAGAAGATGACCCTACGATCATAACTGCCGCTTCCCAATATAGCTTCTTCAGTTGGATGCCAAGCTAGCGAAGTAACAGCGTCCGCGTGACCTTCAAGAGTGTGAAGTTTTTCTTTAAGATTTCTCAAGTCCCAAAGACCAATGGTCTTGTCTGCCGATGCAGTAGCCAAAACGAATTCTGATTCAGGATTGAATGCAAGGGCGTTGATTGCATCAGTGTGTCCTTTCCCTGTGCTGACTGATTTATCTGTCTCTGGTTTTCTAATATCGAGGATTTGGAGGGTCAAGTCATCTGAAACTGTTCCAATCAGAGATTTGTGGAGAGGGTGATATTGAACATCGTTAACGATGGAGGTGTGGTGGGTGTAAACTCTGCTCGACTTCAATTGGTGACCATTTCCTTGTAGAGAATTGAGATCCCTGGGGGCAGGTCAGCGGAGTCCTAAATCTCACAGCTAGATTTTTCGTACCATAACCGGACGGTTTTATCTTCGCTACCAGTCGCAAGTCCGCCAGCAACATGTGGATTCCACCCTAGACCAAAACCTTCCTTCTTATGTCCTACAAGCTCAACTTGTGGGTTAACAACACCTTTAGGAAGACTGCTGTGCTTTGTACGATCGAAGATCAAAACTCTTCCATCAACACACATAGTGGCTATGATGTTTGGGTTTTGTGGTTGGTATCTAGCCTTATTAACCTCTCCTGGGTGATCAATCTTCTGTTCGATAGTCATCTTAATTGCTGCCTGTTCCCCTGATGACGACTTTCCATAGCCTCCAATTTCCTCGCGATCTTCATCGTAATCAGCTTGATTTGGGATGACATTTTTTGGTAGCTCGACGTTTGCGATTTGTAGATAGTTCTGTGCGCCATTCGAGGTATGGGTACCAATTAGGAGTCTATGGACTGAATAATTCTTTCCTGCTGGTCTAGGGATTATTAGTTCAGGGGCAGACCAAGCAACTGGTCGGACTTACTCTTTAACATCAGGAAACCATTGAGTGGTCAAGGTGGGCCATTCGAGCGCAGTGCTGTGTCTTGTTAGTCGCGGCGCGAACTTAAGATTCGTGATAGAGCATACCTTAGAATCATATCGTAAAGGAAAGGGCTGTTCTTCTTCCATGTTTTGTATTCTGAGTGTAAAATTGAGTTGCGACTCTTCATTTCTCAGGGAAAGTATCCATACCCTCGTTGATAATCTTTTGCTCCATATCTTCATGATCATCTTCAGGCCGGTTCGCTGTGCAACTATTAGCAGGTTTCTGCAGAATTGAAGAGTATATATAATATAATGCGCCACGCCGCACAGCATAAGCCAAAGCAAGACTTACTGTTCATATCGTGATCTTCTGACTGAGGGGCCATATTGGCAGTTAATATGTTATTGAGGTTTGTAGAGTTTGGTCAAGAAATCCCAATCTGTTGCTCCAGAAAAAGAGCTCAGCAGCGAGCTATAGGAAGACGCGCTGCGCTCTAGCTCTTAGTCGCGATTGCGTGGGTCGGTAGTGAAGATCGGCTCCCGACGGCCGCTAGCCTCTTATGGTGACGTTAGTGGTTAGCTGATAATCCTCGAAGCTTCCGAAGTTCAGTCAACCAAATTATTTCCTCAATCCTTCGAAAATATTACTTCTTAAGAATTTACCTCCTCCACCGAGTCGTTTTTGACAACCTATAATTAAGGAGGATCAGATCCTTCGTCCTTTAAGGGTGCTGAGCCTATAACATTTCTACCTCTCGTTTTCACTTGGTGGTATACCCTAAGTGCGCCGCCATATCAACATACGTACTTCAAATCGCAAGCCCTCTATACCCTTCAATTAGAAGTATCTTGCGCAACCGCGCATTGCTTCGATATCATGGGCGTTCCAAAGTTCTTCAGATGGATGAGTGAGAGGTATCCCTCCATCTCACAATTGATTGCGGAAAACAGAATACCAGAATTCGACTGTCTGTATTTGGACATGAATGGTATCATTCATAACTGTACACATAAAGACTCCGACGATGCAACCTTTCGTATGACGGAGGAGCAGATGTTCATTGCAATTTTCAATTACATTGAGCATCTTTACGGAAAGATTAAGCCGAAGCAGCTCTTCTTCATGGCTGTGGATGGAGTGGCGCCTCGCGCAAAGATGAATCAACAACGAGCTCGAAGATTCAGAACAGCATTAGATGTCGAGAATGCTAGAGAGAAGGCAATTCGGGAAGGGAAACAAATGCCAAAGGAGGAGGCGTTTGATAGTAATTCAATCACGCCAGGTAAGTTATTTCGAGTAGATGATGCTATCAAAGCTAATTGTCTTTCAGGAACGGAGTTTATGCAAAAGTTAACTCTTCAGCTAAAATATTTCATCGCAAAGAAGATCTCTGAGGATGTGGATTGGCAAGGAACCGAGATCGTACTCTCAGGACATGAGGTGCCAGGAGAGGGAGAGCACAAAATTATGGAGTACATTCGACTCAAGAAAGCACAACCAGATTACGATCCCAACAGACGGCATTGTCTCTACGGGTTAGATGCAGACTTAATCATGTTGGGATTGTTAAGTCATGACCCTCATTTCTGTCTCCTCCGTGAAGAGGTTACCTTTGGCAGACAGAGTAAAGCCAAGTCAAAGGAGTTGGAGCATCAAAATTTTTATCTGATGCATCTTTGCATTGTTAGAGAATACTTGGAACTGGAGTTTCAGGAGTTAAAGGGGGAGGGGGTTCTGGATTTCCCATTCGATCTCGAACGTGTTATTGATGATTTTATCCTTATGGCGTTCTTTGTCGGCAACGATTTCCTACCGAATCTCCCAAATTTACACATCAACGAAGGAGCACTGGCGTTGATGTTCAAGATATACAAAACTGTTCTGCCTAAGGGTGGTGGATATATCAATGAGGGAGGAGTTATCAACATGAGCCGGCTGGCAATCTTGCTTGATGAACTGTCCCATGTTGAGTATAGATTTTTCGAATCTGACAGCGCAGACTCATCATGGTTCAAGGCCAAGAAGATGTCAAAGGTGGATGTCATGAAAAAGGGCGAGAATAAAGGCAAACTCGTCATGACCACGGCACAGAAAAGCATATGGAGACAAGTCAAATCTTACGTTCAAAAGAGAGGAACAGAATCATTGGATCTATCTGATAAGCTGCCCGCAGCTGATAGAAAATTTGTGCAGGACCTTGCAGAGAGCCTACACCTGGAATGGAAAACAGTTCAGAGTGATGATGGCGAACGCTACATGCAGCTTTCATTCCCTGCAAAGCTCGGTGCCGACGACGAAGAGGACGATGATGAAGAGGAAGAATCTCAACTTGCAATCATGCGCATTGTCAAACGATACGACAAGGCAGAAGTTCTCGATGTTACTAGCCAACAAGCACAGGCTGAGATGGACCGTAAGTACGAAGAGAAGTTCCAAGAGTGGAAGGACAAATACTATGAGGGCAAGTTTGAATGGGATCGAAAGAACGAAACAGAGTTGACGAAGCTGTGTGAGAATTACGTCCAGGGTTTGCAGTGGGTTCTTTACTACTACTATCGTGGCGTGGTATCATGGCCGTGGTATTACCAATATCACTACTCGCCGATGATCTCTGGTAAGTGTTCCCTCGTATAATATCTTCTTGTTGCTAACAATATCACCAGATGTCAAAAAAGGACTCAAAGCAGATATCAATTTCAAGCTTGGTCAGCCATTCCATCCTTTCGAACAACTGATGGGTGTGCTACCGGATCGTAGTAAAAAGATTGTCCCCACAGTGTACCACGATCTCATGACAAATCCAGCTTCTCCTATCATCGACTTCTACCCCCGAGATTTCGAACTAGATATGAACGGGAAGAAGATGGATTGGGAAGCTGTTGTAAAAATCCCATTTATCGATGAAAAGCGATTATTGGATGCTATGGCTACAAAGAATCATCTGCTTAGCGATGCCGAGAAGGCTAGGAATGAGTTTGGTGTTTCTCTGAAGTTTACATACGACCCAGATATTGACTTTACCTATTCTTCTTCACTTGTGGGTATCTTCCCAGATATTTCCCACTGCCACTGTGTTGAAAATATTTTCGACCTACCAACTATCGAGGGCCTGGACTTTTACCATGGTCTCATGGATGGAGCTAAACTTGGATCTGCAGCTCTAGCTGGATTCCCAAGTTTGAATTATCTCCCATACAATGCAACATTGGGCTTCCACGGGATCAATGTTTTCCAATCGGACAGCCGTAATGAAAGCATGGTTGTCACAATCGAAGACTGTGAAGTTCGAACAAATGTCAAGACAGCGCAACAGAAACTTGGTAAAAGAGTATTTGTTGGCTATCCTTTCTTACAGGAAGGTAAAGTTGTCAAAGTCTCTGATGAACTGTTCGATTATCTGCCTTCCGAAGATGTCAGTGGTCAACCCATTACTCGACCACACGGGCCTCGTGAAATCGATGACTTCCGCAAGAAAGCTGAACGGATCGAAAGCACTTATAGCAAGCGCCTCGGTGTCATTATTGGACCAGTGGAATCTATCACTCATGTGGAGATGTTGAAAGGTCTGAAGAAGATGGATGATGGTTCAACCATCAAAGAATATGCTGTTATTCCTGGCCAGGATACAGACTATGCTTCGCAAGTTGTGGTGGATGAGGTTGTCAGCGAGGATCAGCGATTCTTGGAGAAAGCTGCTTTGCCTGTAGAAGAGGAGTTCCCTGTTGATGACAGAGTATTCTTCCTTGGGGACTTCAACTATGGCCGACCGGGACTGGTCGAAGGTCACGCAGATCACAAACTTCAGATCTCTTTGTCAACAATTAAGGGGAAAGAAGTAGAATTTGGCAAAAATATTGTTCAGAAAGCTGAATTCTTTACCCGATACACGCCATCTTTTGCGGTTGCTAAAATGCTCGGATTGCATCCCTTAGTACTGAGCAAGATCACCTCATCTTTTCAAGTCTCTGCCGTGGGTTCACTCCGCGTCAATCTGGGACTGAACCTCAAATTTGAAGGCAAGAAACTCAAAGTTTTGGGCTATTCTCGACGATCTGATAATGGTTGGGAGCTCAGCGACAAAGCTATAGAACTCATCACCGCTTATATGACCAAATTTCCTCATTTCTTTGCCGGCATTCAACGAAAACCTCAAGGAAATGATTATGACGAGTCTGACTTCCCCGGTGCCAGTGTCAAGGAAATCGTGGCATGGCTGAAGACCATCGAGTCCAAGAATTTTGAAAAGGTACCCTTGGATGCTGAGCAACTTGATTCTGATACTGTAATGGCTATCGAAAAAGCGGCCCAAGATGCTTTGGTAAAAGGTCCCTACCCTCAGCGTACCACTCTCAAGGCTGTTCCGCGTGGTGCGCTCTTGAAACCATCTGATGCTGAGCATCGTTGCGGAAACCAGAAGTTTGCTCTGGGTGACCGTGTTGTCTATGTCGCAGATTCTGGTCGTGTTCCTATCGCTACACGCGGTACTGTTGTGGGTATCTCCCACACCCCGCGAACCACCCTCCTCGATGTTTTATTCGATGTTACTTTCATGAGTGGCACAACTCTTGGAGAACGGTGCTCTCCGTTCCGCGGGTCCACCATACCAGTTGCTAGTGTACTCAATCTTACCAACAAGCAATTGATTGCAGGCTCCAGAGCCGCTGCTGAGAAAAGACCCGCTCCAACCAGCACGCCTTTAATAGCCAACGGTGGCTATGGATATGGAATAGGTCAACAATATAGAGAATCTGGACCACCTCCTCCACTCCGAGGTTCTTTCCGTGGTGCTGTTGTAGGACAACGCGGAAACTTCGCCCCTCGTGTTGGACGTGGCCGTGGTGGATTCGCCAATGGAAGCACAAACGGAAATGACAGCGTTAATGCCACCCCGGCAGTTCATAGCACCATGACTATTCGTGACACGATACCTGTGAACAATAGCGGTAATTCTAATGGCACTCGAGGTCGTGGAAACGCATTTGCTGGCGGTAGAGGTGGCAATCCCGCAGCTGGCAGCGTATCATACAACAATGTTGCTCCGCCATCAGCATTGAATTCACGAGGCAGAGGCAGAGGTCGAGTTATTAGGGGTCGCGGTGCCCCGAGAGGCAGAGGTGGTGCTCCAAATCCTCCGCAAGCCTAGATTTGCAATCTTCCGGCTCTTCCGGCTTTTTCTTCTTTGGTATTTCCGGAAAGGCACGGCGATATTGGGATGTCATGGGTCATTCATGATTTTAGATGGCATAATAATCATGAAATAAAACGAATTTCACGAGCAATCTTCTTCTTTCGGTTGGTATATTACGAGGATAGAATAACGATTTCATGATTGGGGTGGTTATGATCTGCTTGTGCTACCACCATGTATGGATCGGATACACTAGATGGAGATGGATAGCCAAATGGGATGAAGATGCAATGAGTGCGTGATACCAATCAATCTTAGGATACGATTGCGAAATAAATTAGTTAGCTATACAGATAATCAAATTTCTATAGTCGACTATACAAACTCCCATTTTATGATTTGAAAGACTTCATTGAGATCGTAAGTCGGCCTTAACAGTAGAAGATAACAGGACTCACGAACATAACTTTTTTGCGATTAACATCTCTTTTCATTTTCAATCGCTAACACGGCTTTCTGGTTCCGGAAGAGTACGCCTGCAAAGATGGTGATATTTACTGGCTGAAAGTAGAATCTCATCATTCAATGATATTAAGTAGCTTTTGACAGCGAGTGAGTGGCATTCACCTTCAAACCTTTTCTGACGGAGAAAAATATGATGCCTAGGCGCGCAAAGAGCTAGCGCTACATTTGAATTTGAATTAGATGCGATGGATCGAATTATATATACTACTAAGTTTCTTAGGTGAGAGAGAGAAGAGAGAGCTAGAAGGTTGCAAGTGAAGATCAAGATCACGATCACTTCGGCGTCAAGTTGATCATGAAGCGTTCGTTGGCTTATGCCTTGTGCATACTTATTGAATTAGGTGCAGTGCGGTGCAGTGCGGTGCAGTGCAGTTGGCGACTGTCAGTCATCATCATAAGTTTGTGGTACTGGATGAAATCACTCAACGCCAAATCGCCAATGAGATTATACAACTGAAATATGATCTGGTGCAGATGGAAACAATCAGGATCCTTCAACGTTGGGGGGGAAAAAAAGAGTTCCATGAACCCGTGCTCCTGCTGTTGGATATTCAATAATGTACATACATCTTCTTTGGTAATCACCTCGTATCGAGGAGATCTAGGTATCTATCTACAACTAACCGTCTTACTCGTACTAACCTCCTCTTTCCCTTTTCCCTGTTCGCTTCCTTTCACTGCTTTGGTCGTTTCATGAGGAGTAAATAGTATCTATGAAGACTCTCTCAAATAAGTCTTTCCGCTTTTAGCTGATTCCATTCCCATTATTGTTACCATTCCCATCCCCGTTTTCCGTCACCAATTGACTCCCGTCTATCGGGGGAGTGGCTTGGGCAGTATCCGGAGGGGAAGGCGAAGGTGGGCTCCTCGGGACATTTTTATCCTGTACGACTTTGATGATGTGATCACCTGTATCATTTGCTCCCTCGAGACCACCAATCCGAGTCTTGAAATATTCTGCATCGCGAAGCATTCTGTCTTCTTATTAGTCACTTGGTAATTAAGCAGGAAAAAAATGATAACGTACCGTGTCTTAGCATCCTCACTTCCCAGCACCACTTCCCCAAACGCCTTCCCCAATTGCTCCCTAAAGCTTTTGAATACCAGCCCCATAATCATCTGCACGGTCATATCTGGAAGATGCTTATTCAAAACTTTATGCAATGTGAGCGTCTCTTTCGTCATAGTTTCCATGTATGCATTGATAGAACCGCCGCTACTTCCATCTTCCCAATTAATAGCCTTCATACTTTTGATATGGGCAGTCGCTCTTCCAGCCATAATATTAAGAAATTTGTCGTAGATCAGCTGCTGATGTTCGAGATATGCCCGACGGATCTTGTCAAACTCGCCCATAAGAACGGAGACGGAGGAGCCGTTGCCGGCATTACGACGAACGTATTCGCGAATGTATGGAATTAGAACAGATATGAAAGAAGTGGCCTGGGCGGCGAGTGCCAGATGTTTGGTAGTAATATTTTTTAGGCCTGCGGTAGTAGTAGCTCCAGCTCCGAGGATTAGTTGTTGCACGCGGGAATTGAATAGTGTAAGGTAGGAGAGGATCGACGTAGCGATTTCAGACGTCATGGATGGAATCCCAGTATTAAGGTGAAGAAGGGAGGCGAGACCGTGGAGACAAAGAATTGCAGATATGGGAAGGATATATGATTGATCATCGATGACTGCAGAACGAGTTTGGCTTTTACTAGGTGTAGAGGTAGAGTTTGGTGTTGAGGTACCATTTTTTTGTGTAGAATTTGTTGGGGGTGTGAGGTAAGATTGGGTTCCGAGAGGCGAATCCGTACAAGACTGCCACACTTTACTGCCGGAGCTCCAAGCTTCGACATCTTGTGTGCTTGCAGAAAGTATTCTAGACAACAGCTCTTTGTCATCGTCGGTAAAATCCTTGGCATTCCAGGGGTCTGCTTCCATGCCTGTAGCCAGACTCTGCCTCTCTGATTCACCTAATTGCTGAACGTAATCTTTGATGTGACCATTGACCACATTTTTTAATGATGTGCCACTCCTACCTGATACAGCTTCGCATTCATTTGCGAAGAGCAGATTTAGCGTAAAATATCGTAGAAACCTTTCGACCGAGAGATGAGTACTTTGTTCGGTCCTCACCCGCAACACCTTCACTATTTTATCTTGAGCAATATCGACAGCTTGTCCCAGAAGACTAGACATGTCTAGCGTCTGGTGCATTTCTTCTTGCAACTCCCTGCCAGAACTACCCATCAGACTAGGGCTCATTCTAGCGTTGAGTGACCCTAAAATAGGGCTTCGTGGTGGAGACTTTATACCTGGAGGAGTGTCCGGATCCCCAAGAGTACTAGTCACGTCTAGCAGAACCTTGACTTGGGTTCCTAGCCTTCTTAGAGTCTCACCAACCTGAATATAAGTTTTCTTAAGAAGTTCTTCGGCATCATCCGGATCCAATGAACGGAGATTGCGAGCTAATATCATTGATTTTTCTTGCTGGTTCCTTTGTCTACCAGCACCAACTGTGGATGCCGACATTACGGAATCAGCATCATCATCATTGGAGCTAGGGAGAAAGCGCCGGATAATGTTCCGCACCTCCCGCAACACGGCATCTCTAAATGCAGAAGTTGCAGCCGAAGTATATTTTGCTCTATACAACCCGCTGAGGTTCGATAATAATTCCGTCCGAAATTCGTCAGAAACTGTCAGATATGCGGGCTGTTGCGACGATGTTTCACGACTGAGATGGCCCCTTGATCTCGAAGACGTATTGCTCCAACGTTGCAGGGTTTCTTCGGTAGACACCGTTTCAACATGTCGCCTGAGGTCGCCGAGAAGAGCTTGAAGGAATCTGGCCTCGAAACTTTTGCCGATCCGGAAACGTAAAGTATCCAAATCATTCGTCACTGCTTGCAAGGCTGTGGCACCTCTCAAGTCTCGGAGTTGTATATTTCGCTGGTGGGGTTTGCTCAGCATTTCCTCGCCTGCGATGAGTTTCTCCAACGCATCGATAGCATCTAAGGCTTGTTCAACATCGCCATTCTCCACCATTGATTCACAGCTCGCAACGGTGTTCACTATTTGTTTAAGCTGCTGAACCGCATCATTCAATTGCTTCAGATTCTCTTTCCTCCTTTGCAAATTTACAATTTTTAAACCACCCGTGACCATTTCTTCATCTAAATCTTTCAACTCCTTTCTCAGGGTTTTGATCCTATCTACCGAAACTGCTGCTTCAGAATGGAGCTCTCTCAAAGACCCCAATGCGGCAAAAAAAGAAGTTGATGCCGTAGATATTGAGGATATTAGATGCACCTCAATAGTGTCCATATACCAAGACAACTTCTCCTGAAGAATAGCATTCGTAGCTAGAGCTTTTCTGGGGTTAATCGCGGAGCCATTACTTGCTCGGCGCTCGTCAGGGGAGCCTGATGTTGGCCGGATGACATCTGAGCGTTCGCTGACAACATCAAAGGTCCTTGGGTTTTCCAAGTGGAAATCCTCCTCAAAATACACGTTGGGCACTGTAGAAATCGGAGTTGGCGCATGTAAAGCTCTTCTTCCACTACTCGATTTTCTCCGAACTGAACCCGATGGGCTCTCCAACGACACAAGAGAAGCCATAGAGGCTTTTCTAGAAAGTTTAGATGTCTGCGCATCGAATTCTAGGATATCCGCAAAGTCGTCCACCCTGCTACCTTTGCGTAACAGTTGAGTTCCCCCATCTTCCTCGTTCTCTTTCGCTCTTTGCAATGCATCATAGGTTGCCCCTACTTGAGTCAAATACGATTTAAATTCCGAAGGATCGACATGGGGTATATTTGTGAGTGTTACTGGGGGTATATCTCGAGCGGTCGGAGGTTTATGTGTACTCGATGCGGGGGCAGAAGTGTGAGGAATGAGACCGGTTCGAACAATCGGGGGCTGTAGTAACGTAGATATAGCTTGCATATGTCAGTTCGCGAGCTCCCCTATCCATTCTAGAAACGTACCGTTCTGCCCGGATTCATTTAAATTATGCCATCGTGAGGCTGTATCTAACGTTCCTCCTACCGAGTGTATCGAGCTCGCTGTTGACTCGCGCCGAGGACGAAGACGGCCACTGGAAGAGCCTGGTCTACCAGATATCAGTTTTTCGATCTCTCTGAATGTCTACTTTCGCAACAAACCTTGGGAAGGGATATTCGTTTCGAAGGGATACAGGAGAAAGACTCTCCACAGAAAACTGTGATGCCGCCGGTGAACGATCCATATCTAACTTATGTACTGTACAGGCCACGGAGGCGCATTCGTAAGCTAGTCAACACGAATTTGTCGACAAACTCTAATCGTTATGGGGGGTGTCATTGCCGGGAAAGAGAGGTTTGGAAGGACGAGTGTATCCAAGTTTTCATGTCGAGGATTCGTGTGAATTACATATTCGTTTGAAGCTGTTGATAGTTCATGGAAGTGATGTTGAGATTCCGTTCTTTCAGCCTTCCGCTCGACAATCCCATCCTCGTTGGAGTGTGGCTCAAGGCTGTGGCTAGTAAACTATGCAAACACTCTACACGAATTTGTCGCGTCCGGAAAAGAGAGAGAACGCGAACGCGTCTTATCAAAACCTCAAGTTCTCCCACTTAGCAACAACAGGACAACCCGCAATTCATATACTCAACGGCACGAGAAGACACCAGCAACAAGATGGATCGCCAATCTGTGTTTTCCTTGAGTGTGTTGCCACCCGACTATGGCGAGAACGAAGATACTCGGGGCCAAGTACAATCGCAATTAGAACAGTTTATCCTCCAATTTCGCATTGATAATGCCTTCATCTACAGGTATGAAGCTTTCTGTCTTGTGCGATATCATACTCACGACGTCTATGCAGAGATCAGATTCGCGAAAACGTTCTATTAAAACAATACTTTTGCGACGTTGACGTCGGGCATTTGATATCCTTTAACGAAGAGCTTGCACACAGGCTTGTGACAGAACCTGCAGAGATTATACCATTGGTGATAGCCCTTCAAGGACCTTCGACAGCCCTTTTCTAACGCAGCCCTAGTTCGAAAGCGCATTGAAAAGATGTACCCATCGAATTGTATATCCCTCGGATAGAGATGTTGTTCTTCCTGAACATCAACTCCTTCTTCACTCCACAGCCTCAGAGATCTCTATTCGAGACCTAGACGCTCTCGCCATATCCCGACTCGTACGAGTACCAGGTATTGTCATTGGAGCCTCAGTACTATCCTCAAAAGCAACAGCCCTTAATATACAATGTCGCAACTGTCGCTCTACAAAATTTATACCAGTCTCTGGAGGGTTTTCTGGCGTTTCACTACCCAGGACTTGCGACAGACCAAAGATGCCTGGGGATGATCCTTGTCCGATGGATCCATATGTGGTTGTTCATGAGTCTTCCCAATTTGTTGATCAACAAATTATCAAGCTTCAAGAAGCTCCAGATCAAGTCCCGGTAGGAGAACTACCACGGCACGTACTTATTTCTACCGATAGATATTTGACGAATCGCGTGGTACCCGGCACGAGATGCATGATCACCGGCATTTTTTCGATTTATCAGAATAAAAACACAAAAGGCTCTTCCACTACTTCCGCCGTTGCCATTCGAACTCCATACCTGAGAGCAGTTGGTATTCATAGCGATGTTGATCACACAGCAAAGGGAAACGCAATATTTTCGGAAGAGGAGGAACAAGAATTCCTTGAGATGTCACGAAGACCCGACCTCTACAGTGTCTTCGCCTCCTGCATCGCTCCATCTATCTATGGCAACAACGATATCAAAAAAGCGATAGCATGTCTTCTGCTGGGTGGGTCTAAAAAGATACTTCCTGATGGTATGAAACTCCGTGGTGATATCAACGTCCTTCTACTCGGTGACCCTGGAACTGCCAAATCTCAACTCTTAAAATTCGTCGAAAAAGTCGCTCCCATCGCCATTTACACATCCGGAAAGGGATCTTCGGCCGCTGGTCTTACTGCCTCCGTTCAGCGTGATAATACAACCCGAGAATTTTATCTTGAGGGAGGAGCTATGGTCCTTGCAGATGGAGGTGTAGTATGTATTGACGAATTCGACAAAATGCGTGATGAGGATCGGGTGGCCATCCACGAAGCTATGGAACAACAAACCATCTCGATAGCTAAAGCCGGTATTACTACAATTCTCAATGCGCGAACTTCTGTTCTCGCTGCCGCTAACCCTATTTTCGGACGTTATGACGATCTCAAATCCCCCGGCGAGAATATCGACTTCCAAGCCACAATTTTGTCGCGTTTCGATATGATCTTCATAGTCAAGGATGAGCACGAAAGAGGCAAAGATGAGAAGATGGCAAGACACGTTATGAATGTTCACATGGGTGGTCGAGGAAGGGAGGAACAAGCTGAGTCGGAGATTCCTGTTGAAAAGATGAAGAGATATGTCAGTTATTGTAAATCGTACGTATTGCTTCTATCTCATCTCCCATGTAAGATGTGGGTACCAAACTAACAATCCCAGTCGTTGCGCCCCCCGTCTCTCCCCAGAAGCCGCTGAGAAGCTCTCCTCTCACTTTGTTTCCATCCGCAAGCAAGTCCATGCCACCGAAATGTCAACAAACGAACGCTCTTCTATCCCCATTACCGTCCGTCAACTCGAAGCCATCATCCGAATCACAGAATCACTCGCTAAGATTTCTCTCTCCCCCATCGCCCATGAAAATCACGTAGATGAAGCAATCCGATTATTCTTGGCATCCACCATGGATGCCGTTCAACAAGGTGTTGCGCAACAAGGAAGCAGGGAACTACAAGACGAAGTTGCAAGGTTAGAAGAGGAACTGAAGAAGAGATTGCCCGTCGGATGGAGCACGAGCTTGGCGACGCTGAAAAGAGAAATGTGTGAGGGGAGAGGCTTTAGCGAGATGAGTTTGGAGAGAGCGTTGGTGGTGCTGCAGAGGAGAGATACCATTGCGATTAGAGGTCAAGGTAGTCAGATTTATAGGAGTGGTGTTTAAAAAGTTGCGAGAGTCATGTGTAATGTCTGCATGAACACTTCCTTGCGTTTGGCGTTGGGACGAAAGAATACTCTGTCATTTACGCATAAGGATGCGAAGGAAGGTCCGCGCTTCCATAGCCTAGTAATCATATCATGTGCCCCATGACCTGATGCTATATATAACATTTCACGCGATGAGAGCTGGGGATTCAAAGAATTTAGTTAGAACAGTCTACTCTAGACGTTGCTGGAGTTCATTTTACATCAAAACAAGAATCTGTTTAATATCTCAACATTTTCACCCCTTCTCTCCTATACCTATACCTATACCTATACGATATCAAACTTCAGAAGATGATCGATCTACAAAATCAATAATAGCTTCCTTCTTTTCTTCTTACACAAAGCCTAGGTATGTTTGGCTTCCTTCATATTGACTTGATTGACTCTTCACACTCACACTCACCATCATACTATGCATCCACCCCCTCATTCCTCGCTTATACCCCTTATATCCCATATCCCATCCCCCCCTGCCCCCCCTCACAACTCCGCCTCCCCCTTCCCCATCCCCATCCCAAAAAAGCCTACTCCAAATCACCACCCACCAATCAATCAATCCATCCGATCTTCTCCACCCGCCCTCTTTCATCTTTCATCTTTCATCATGAATTTGCACCCTTCTTCGATATCTCTTCATTGATCCCCCCCCACCTCCTTACTTGCCCTTCCTACCCTTCCTACATCATCATCTTCACCCGAAAACCCTTTTTTATAGGGTAAGTCAGTGGATGAGTGAGTAGGTAGACACTCACTCACTCATCTGATCTGATCTGATCTGATCCAACATCTCTCCTCCTTCCTACCGACGACATCAAGTTGAACAATCCGACTTGACTTGACTTGTTGGAAACGCGCGCGATCGATGGGTGAAGGCAAGGCAAGATCGACAGACAATGTGACAGACTGACCAGAATCAGAATCAGGATCAATCAATCGGTGGGCGGCTCGGCTCAGCTCAGCTCAGCTGAGCTTCAAATATTTGTATCATGACAATTGCAAACCGCATCTCATCTCACACCATGTCATGAAATAATATTCCACATGCCTGCCACCATACGTATAACATGACAAAATACATTGTTATCATTGTATTGGCTCATATATCACAACCTCCACCAACACCACGTCCCCTTTCAATAAAGAAAAAAATCAAAAAATGGAAAGGGGGGGGGTTCGCTTTCCGGGCATGCTCTCATAAGAGACATATGCATGTATTCCTCCATCCTGTTCGTCATCACCAGAACGCCCGCTCCCGCTCCTGCTCCACATCCATCCCCCAAAATTTCTCGTTTGAAAGATCCCATCAAAGAATCATTCGCTTCCCATTAAGGACTGTGGTTATGAACATCTACTTTTACAAAAGCTTTGCCCGGCGTGTGCATGCCGAAAGCACTCCTTCCAAAATGTACAATCCTGCAAGCTTATCTTGAATTTTCCCAAACCACCACGAGGGTATTTCATCTAGAACAGCTTAGTTATTCGAAGCGGCGACCTCATTCGAAGCAGCGGCCTCATTCAAAGCAGCGGCCTCATTCAAAGCGGCGGCCTCTTGGGTTGTGGGTATAGAAGATGGAGGTGGTATGCTTGGGGGTCCCATCATTACTCGCTTTGGGCCTCTATCGGAACTCGCTTCACCCTCTGCACTTCTCTTTTTCTCCTTTTCCTTCTGCGCTGCTCTTCGAGCCTCTTTATCCTTACGCTCGTTCTCCTTCCGTAGCGCTTTAGATTCGAATTCATGCCATTCACCCTTTAGTTCTTTGAGCCTATTTCGATATGTTAGATAACGATCGCTTGATGAAAAAATAAAGAGATAAGGAAATCGCATACTCAACAGCCTGTTTTGCCATCGGCTCTTCCGTTGTAAAATACGGATGCTCAAGAACATCAGAAGCAGAAGGCCTCTTGGTGGGATCATATTGAAACATGGCATCCAATAGCTCAAACGCAGCTGGCGAAACTCGTTCTTTATATTTCTCCGCGAAGACGTTAGACCGTTTGGCAGAAGGCCTAAGTAGTTCGAACCATGCCATATCTACTAAGCCTGGCCAATCAGTTCGATTGGGCGTCCCAAGTACAGCGTAAATTTTCTCGAGTTGACTGATTTCACCACCATCTCCGGGAAATATTGCGTGTCGAGTGAAAATTTCAACCAAGACACAGGCCGCGCTCCAGATGTCGACTGCAGGACCATATTGTGTCTCTCCAAGAAGGAGTTCGGGCGAACGATACCAGATAGTGATGACACGATTGGTATAGTCAAGCTGTCTCCGTTTTGCGTAGAATCGAGCCAGTCCAAAATCAGCTAATTTCAGCAGCCCTTCATCACTAACAAGGATGTTGGCTGCTTTGATGTCCCGATGTAGAACACCACGGCGATGAAGGTAATCTAGGCCTTCGAAAAGCTGTTTAGCAAGATGCTTTTTATGAGCTGCTTCCAGTTTGAAGGATGGATGATTGAGCAAGCCTGTCAGATCGTGCGACAGATATTCAAAAACCATAAAGCAATCGTTCTTTTCCACCATAACCTCTTGTAAATTAACGATATTTGGGTGCTTCAAGGATTGAAGCAGTTTGATCTCTCGTACCGCAGTCACGGGAAAGCCATCGCGTTCTCCTTCCATACGTATCTTCTTCAAGGCAACCAACTCCTTTGTGTAAACGTGGATGGCTTTGAACACTTTACCATAAGTCCCAGATCCCACCACTGATTCATTGCCAGGCTTTCGATAGTACACAGAATCTGATTCCTTGTATTCGGGAGATAGTTGTGGCTTTGGCTTCAAACGTTGCATGATCTTCTTGACCTTGCGTGTGACAGGGGGCGGTGGCTCGCGGAACGTGTGTTGTACTCTTGCAGATGCGGGTTCGGTGGGGATATTTCGTGTTGCCGCAGGGCCACGAGGGCTGTTTTGCACGTCTCGCTTTATCGGCGCAGCATTCAGTTTTTGGGAGATTTCTGGTTTTGGAGTAGTAGCTGCTTTCGCCGGACCTTTAAAGGCAAAGCTAAATTTTGAGGAATTCTGTTGGCTTTGAGGGCCTATTGGTGGTGGTCGACTGGGGGGGGGCATCTGTTCGTCATCATTCTTCTTGCTAGTATCCTCAGCCTGAAGGTCTTTTGAGGGTCTAAACAAGTCTTCGCTTTCGTCTACCTGGTCTTGCAGCGGCATTGCACCAGGATCAAGTGGATTCTGCGATGGGAACTGCTGCTGAGGAGACATATGCTGAGGCGTGACGTTACCAGAATTTGTGAACTGGCCACGACTAGCGCCAGAAGGACCAGAAGGAGGATTCCATTGGGGATTGAATTGGTTTCCGCGACTGCCTCGGGGATTGAAATTATTACTTCGAAAATTTCGTTGATTACCTTTGAAGTTATTGTTCGGCCCTGTAGGAGGCGCTTGGTAGGAAGGGGATTGTGCTTGATTACCATACATTTGACTTTGTGGGCCAGAAGGAGTAGCATATCCCGGCTGTTGCTGATAATTTGGTTGGAATTGCCTGCAAGTCTCATTAGATTATGAAATCATCAATGCTAGCAAAGAAAGGACAGCTTACGAAGTGGGTGAAAATTGTTGCTGTGAGCCATTCCAGTTCCCACGCCCAGAAGAGTATGGTGATTGTGCCTGAGGTGAACCATGATATGAGTTTGGAGTCATCTGATGCTGTGGAGACTGTGAAAATTGTCGTGGATCAGCTTGAGGTCCCTGGGGAACTTGGTTGAATTGCGGTTTCAAAGGGAATGCGGCCTGCATCTGCTGGTTTGGATTGAATCCTTGCTGGTTACCATAGAATCCTCTGTTGGCCATCTTATCCGACTTAACCTCAATACTATTCGCACCTGAAGCTGCCGATGTAGGTCGACCCCGGGATTTGTTATTTGGGCGATATTCGTCTCGTGGAGGTCGTCCCTTGTCTCTCTTTGGAGAACGTCTCCTATTCCCCTTTGGTCCTTTCGGCGCACGAGGTGATTGACGACGACCTCGGTTCGGAGGCTCGTATCTGTCTACCTCTGGGGATCGACGACTCGAGTATGGTGAAAGGTCTCGCCTTTTGTCCTTATTTTCAACAGACTCTGATGCTGGTTTTCCTCCGTCCTTATGTTCTTGCTCGGTAGTCCGCTGCGGAGATTGATTCCGATTCGTCGGGGGGTCGTCGTAGTCCAAGGACGATGACGGACGAGCTTTTTCGAATTTATCACGATTTTGGCCAGGGGATCGCCCACGCTTCTCGCTTTTCCCAAAGTCTCTGCGGTTTCTGGGATTTCCTTCGTCGCGTTGGCTGTTTCTGTTTTGCTCGGATTGCCGATTTCGATGTTGTGATGCAGACCGATTTCGTCGCTTCCTATCTCGCCGGGATGAACCTTTATTAGCTCCGCTGTGCCGTACTGGACTGCGAGAATTTCGTCGAGCCTTCTTTTGCTGATTGCGACTCCGAGATGGGCTGCGACTCTTCCTTCGTTTGATCGGCTGAGGAGATTGTGCTGTATTTCCTCTGACTTTATCCGCGCTTCGCGTCTCCAATAGTAGTTCCCTGCCCTGATTGCGCTTCAACACCTCTTCCTGTGAATCGTTTCCTGGCCGAGGAGATAAATGTCTTCTGCGGTCTGGGCTACGATCTCGCCGGTCAACTTCTTGTGATGGCCTCGACCGATCGGTACTGCGATCTCTTATGTTGGGTGTCCTGTCGGAGTCCAGGCGACGGGACGTGGGAGACCTTGATCTCCTCGACCGACGTTCAATAACTCCTCGGTCTACTCTACCTCTATCTCTGCGATCGTCACCGGGGCTCCAGCTGTCTTTCATCTCGAGCGCGATCGCATCTCGAGCAGTAAGGGATTCTTTTTGTTGTGGAGTGGGAGGCATAATTGAGGCAATGTCGATGATTTTGCTAAAGTGGCACGCTTCTTTAGGCTTAGCGAGAATTGAGTCGATGGATTGACATTATAAGGTTATAATGCGACACAAAAGATCCGACCTAGAGAAAATGGTCGGATTGAAGCATGCAAGAGCTTTGGTGACGGAGAGAAGTATGAGAAGCTTGTAAAATGCAAAGCAGACGATGAAGATGGAGAAGAAGATGGACAAGAAGGTGAAGATGCAATAAAATCAAAATTTGGGAGGGATCTTGCGTTACATTACCTCTCTGGTTTGATTTGTATGACTTGCCTATCCTATTTGCTGTGCGGTGCTGTGCGGTGCGGGTGCTGGTGCTGCTGAAGAGAGGCGCGAGTCGAGAGTCGAGTCGAGAGTCGAGAGTTCGATAAGAGGGCTCCTAGCTTTTTATGATTCAAGTAGCCACTAATGAACAACGGATGCCATTCCAACACAACTCGTTGTCCCGTAAAAGATGAGAGAGATATTGATGAGAATATCATCCGACGCGAGTGAGCAAGATTACCGAGATTTGTGCCCTTCCTTCCCAACTTCCACGCACCCACCAATGCATCGGTGTCCAGACCGCGTTTACAATTTCGAAGTCACGCAAAGTGTGCAAAGTTCTATCTACGATGCGTCGAGACGCAAATATAACAAGCGGAAGCAAAGGGAATTATCATCAATATGGCCATGCCATGCCATGCCGTGCCGTGCCATGCCATGCCAATCAGAGGCTCTTTCTTGCCTCTGCACGAAGGCCAAGGGGGTCTAACCCTCAATATAATCTCTGGTCATACATGCAAAGAATGTCCCCGGTGTAGTTGGGAGCCAACTTTCTTGCACCCCTTCTGCCAAAGACAAATATCCCAGTCGTCGACCTGTGGACAGTCATTCGGGAACTGCGCCGTTATATGATGGCAGGATCCTGGATTTATTCTGCGGGATTGGCTTGGTATTGGATGTGAATGACGATAACATCTATGAAAGGTGACTGGAGCCCCACGCACCTTCAGAGGGCCACGGATGTCGTGATGGGGGCAGAAGTCAAGGTTAAAGCTTTGTGATGGACTCAGTATATGGGTAAGGATAACGAGTGCTTCAAATCACCAGAACGGCCGCCATGTCAAAGTTCGGATGGCGTGCAAGCCGGCTCTTGTCTGGAATCAGGCAGATCCAAACAACATAGTAGGATCGTTAAAAACCTAGGATAATCCAGTGAGGCATCTAACGGTAAGATGTATGTGCTATCTTCAGCTTTGTTAATGTGACGACCACTATTGACATCTTGCGAATATCAACGGTACTGGCGATGGAGTTGTCGTGGTGTTGAGAATTCGATCAAGCATATCAAGAATTCATTAGAGATGGCATATTCACAAATCAACCTTTTGGGCTGCCCATGCTGATAGATATCAGCCACTTCCATCAATCCGCAGTTCCAACCACGCATGAGTGAGGGAACAACCCTCAACCTTTCAAGCCAACCACATAAAAAGTACTTTGAAGCCATCATATAGGAAAACATCGCCGCTATGTGAAATATATATCGGCACACGCAGGGGCATAATGTAGAGAGTGTAGACACTGCCTGCAGCAGCGTAGGGCATCACATACCGCTATGGATGTTGCTTATGGCGATATCAGTATAGTGCATGTAGCGCGACTAATCTTCTCAATGGCGATAGATGAACCTAAAATCCAAGCGGTCGTGACGAACAGAATATATCGAAGAAGGGTTTAAGAAAACCATCGTCTCGAAATGTGCCTGTCGCGATATCGAGGCGGTGGCATGTGCGATTTGTTGAGGAGGCTTCGAGAGAAAGACTGTGGCATTAGTATGATAACCTTGATTATTTGCCATTCCTCCTAAACATTTCGTCGCACATGGTAATCTTTCAATGAACGTCGCAGTCTTGTTGGTAAGATCAGAATGATGACATGTTGATTGTTGATTGTTCAGAGTTTATTCGTTTGAGAGCAAGCAAGGCTCTGGTGGTTGGTCCTTGATTACATAACTCTGGGAATGCTCAAATATTCACCACCGTGCTGAAGTATTCAACCGCACCAAGGGGTTCTCAATGACAACTGAGTTTGGGAAGACTAACATGAACTTTTACGAGTGCTTGCCGACGGTATCGAGAATCCTGTGCACTCTGTGCCTCTATTCAAGAAGCCTTTCTGACTCAAGGCACTGTATTGTCCCTTCCGGATGAATGTATCCGAGCAAGCCCGTCTCTACGCAACCTCTCCTCCATTTCTCACCCTCTCTTCTTCCCTTGAACCCAAGCGAACCCCCTGCCCCCAACACTCTTCTCATGTACTTGATCATCTAACTCACCTCTATTCTTTCCTCTATTCTTTTCTTTCCTACTCCCCCTACATGCGCTTTCCCCGTCCTCGTCTTTGCCTTAACCTCCAGCCCATCGTCTAGTTCCCACTTTGAATTTCTGCAACTTGTCATCTCATTCATTCATTCATTCATCCATCATAATATCTTCATTCAATTTCTCGCCAAGCATACACACAAACTCGCTCTTGATATTCACCCTGCTCGTTTATTATTCACCCCTTTAATCCCCCCGCTTAAGTTCTCCTCTCATCCTCATCATGCATCCACCCATACATGCATCCTCCAACCATCATTATTCCATCTCTCCTCCTTTGCATCCAACTATCCATAATAATACACGTCCCGTGCTTCACACCCCCGATATAACCATCGAATTCCTCATCTATATTATATAGCCTTCATTACCCTACCCTCCCTTCTCTCTTCCACGGGCTTTTATCTACTCAATATCCTGAATATATGTTTTACCCAAGCTAGCTTTTCATTTGATATCCTTCAATATGTAAATGAGCTGTCTATTTCTCTTTCTCTAGTTCTCAGAGATACTTCGTAGAGAAAATCACAAACCCCAACCCAACTCCCAACTCCCAAATCAAAACCCAACTTCACAAGCTTAACAATGGAAACCTCAAAAAGATCATACCGTCTAAATCCATAAGAGAGAAAAAATAACAACATCACATCAACACAACTTACCCACCCACTCACTCACCCACCTATCCTATCTTTCTTTATCCTCCCTTCCGCCCTTCATCCAGCACATCTCCAAGAATCCGCGTCGACAATCTCACATGATGACATATATACATCATCCAATTCCCATCGCCTACCCACCCATCACAAACCCCTTACAAATCAATGATGAAATTCAATACCCACCTACCCACCTACCCACCTACCTACTAAAACCCTAAACTTACCACTGTCCTAGCAACACACACACACATACCCGAGCACATTACATTACATACAATACAGTAATGACTCCCACTCCCACTCCCTCCCACTCCCTCCCACTCCCACTCCCACTCCCTCCCTTCAAGTCTGAATAAAGAAAACTAACCGGTACCAAAACATCTATCTAGCTATAGATTTCGCCTTTCTCTATAGCTAGCTAGTATAGGGATCTAAGTATATATACGTAATTGTACCTTTCTGTTCTCTTCTCTTCGCTTCACGCTTCACGCTACAACAGTATTAGCGAAGCAAGCGAAGAAAAACATCGGTAGGGTAGGGTAGGGTATGTGGAAATAGGGCCGTTCACAATTAGCTCATCTCTGTCTATGTACTCACTCACTACTCTAACTCCACTGCAACCTCGCTCGATGGAATCGTTAGGATGTAGTAAAATTTAACCCTTCATGATCAAGGCTTTATCCATCCGTTCATATCCGTTCGTTCGTCCGTTCAAAACGCCCATCCGGTTGTTCCGGGCCAATCAGATTTGTATCTGTTCATCCATCCACCTACTCAAGCTACTTCTCCACCCTCCTCGAGTACTCGAGGGTACTCGTATCCGTCGCACCATCGTTGCATCTAAATACCTACTGTACCTACCTACTATACCTACGTAAAGTAAAACACAATAACCATCCCCATCCCATCCCATCCCATCCCATCCCATCCTCCACGCACCAACCCAACCCAACTAACCAACTAACCAGCCAACTAACCAGCCAACTAGCCATACATCCATCTAATCTAGCTAGTACTATACGTTAACCCAACTTAAACCCACCAACCCACCAACCAACCAAACCAACCAACCCACCAACCCACCTAATCCAAACACCACTCACTCACTACTATAGTAAGAATAACAAATAACAACAACATAACAACGTTGTTAACAACTAGTAAAAAAAATACTGATACTGATGATGATGCTGTCTGTAACTTTATAATTGTGAAAACTAAGAGCGGGCGGGGGGGGGGGGGTTTGTTACGTCATTTCTTTCTTTCTTTGCTTTACTCAAGTCGGCTTTTGCTTTGCTGTCCTTCCCTTTTGTCACGATTCTGACGTTTCGGCCAGACTAGCCGCCGCTCCGGCGCACGTGCTTGCCCATGCAGCTCACGCGTTCGATTAGCGAGCACGTGTCAGAGCACGTGCGCCTCATGTAAGATATATATAGGAGCGCTGTTCCGTAGCTAGTAGCGATAGTAGTAAATTCTAAGGAATCTTATGACCCTCTAACGTGTACTATTTGGCACCCTTTTGTGACTATACTATACGTCTACGAGCTCTTTTACGGCACAAGCGTCACACCTTTCCTTTCTTTTGCTTTCCTCTTTGCTTGCCTCATTTCGTTGCGTTGAATTTGATAATTAATGAAATAATTAAGCAACTATATCTTCATTTTTTTTGAAGAAAGATAAATAGATATATATTGATATAATACATATATAAATAATAATATATATGAGATAATAAAGAACATAGCGAAGCTTTATATATATAATTACAACAACATCAATGAATATATTCAAGTTAATCACCATAATCATCATCATCGTTACAAAAAAAAAGCTTTTTTAAAAAGAATGTAATGTATAATGTAATCCTATAATGGATAATCCAAGAAAAAAAAATATGTACTCATCAAATCAAATCAAACTCTCTAGTATCTTGAAAGAATCAACAATTCTGAAACTCGTGTACTTTCAATGTGCTTTTAAGGGGGGAGAAGGGGGAGAGGGGTGTGGACGGGGGGAAGAAGAAAAAATGAGTCTATAGAAACGACAAAGGTGTAAAGAGTCAAAAGGTATTGATCCATCCGAGAAAAGAAAAAAAATCCTAAAACAGAGAGGGTTTTCCACCCAAAAGTAGGGGTATTCCCACGCCAATACACCACATCCTATCCAAACCATCCATATCCAATAAGTCCCATCCAAGAGATCCTACCCGATAGGTACGTTCCCTTCCGTTCCGTTCCGCTCCCATCCATTCATTTATCCTTTTATATATCCTCATGAGAAGGAACCCATCATAAAATTCGTATGCCACATCGCGGCACGCTTAGCGGCGCTGACGTACATTGTATTTCCTGTGTGTGTGCACCTAAGGTGCTCGGCTTGGATCATGCTGTATATACATCATAGCATTGCATCCCACCCATGCTATGGTTCCCTCCCTCCACACATCCAAGAATGAATCGAGGAGAAGATCTAAGCAGATCCGGCACCCGTCACGAGATCCCTGTTGAATTTTCTACCAACGGATCGCTTGGAGCTCTTGAGATTACCAAGAAGGCAGACGAGCTCGGTCTCATGGGTGGCTTGGGTTTGGATGTCGTCAGGCTTGTTGTAGGCGTTCGCACAAGGGAATTCTTGGCAACCGGAGATGGGGGTTCCGGATGCAAGAGGGAAGAGCTCCTTGACACCAACGACGTCATTTGGGCTGACGATAGCAGAGACATCAAAGTAAGTCAAGCCACCCCAGGAATCGAAGCAAACTTCTCCGAGCATGCCTTCGTTGTTGGAAGCGCCGGCAGACCTGGAAAAAAAGTTGCCGACCCACTGGTGGGGGAAGGTTTGGATAGCTGTGCTGTGGCCGCCGACGGTGATAGATGCGAGCTGGTCGCATTCTGGGTTGGGTGTGAAGATGATGGTGCGGGTGGTGTTGTCTTGGTTGACGAAGTGAACGGTGCCGGCCGAGGTGATGCTTGCGAGGGCTGCGACAGCGGCAAGAATGGAGGTTGTGAATTGCATCTTGAGTGATGTGTTTTTGTGTAATATGTTTTTGTGTAATGTAAATTTGGTAAGGATTGTTTGGAATATAAAGTAAAGCTGGGTTATACTTCAAGTTAGTCGATCGAGACAAAGTGCTTCTTTTTGCAGTGAGAGTCTATGACCGAATATTTAGGAAGACTTTGTAATAGTCATCAAGACTTGGAAAGTTCCGTATCAAAGTGACAAATTCTTGCTACTAAGATGACTGTAGAAGGTATGAAATGGCCGGATAGTCAAGTGCGATCTCAGATCGAAATGTTGACTACCTTAAAAGAATGAGTGAACACTTGTAGACGACGTCAAGGATGAAAAGAAAAAGATCTGACCGGGAGCCGGATTATATAGACAAACATCTAAGTTTATCGGGGGCACACTACTGAGGTGCCAAAATGTCAGCGCGGGCATTTACAGAGGTTGGAAGGGTAAGTATTGTAAAAACTCTAAATAGGCCCACACCCCCTTGTAAATGGTAAACCAGGGGTTTGATTGGCCACTTTATATAATATCAGTGCTGCTTTAATAAAATATGTTGAGAATCAGAAATAGGAGGAATTTCATAGAAATCTTGCTGGAACGCTTGAAATCATCAAAATCATCAAAATCAACAAGATGGATATAGCAAATCTATTGAGGTCTTCCTCTCCATTAAGTTCGCCACCTCTATCTCCTCCTCCGCTATCTCCTCCTTCTCCATTGCCGTCTCCTCCTTCTCCGCCGCCGCCTCCTCTTCCTGTAGAACCATCGACGCCTACTAGAGCTGAAATGACCCGCGATCAACGAATTGAAGCACGCACTCTCCATCGAATTGGATGGAAATTCCAAAGGATTAGAAGGTTTTTTCTTGATAAAGGAATAGATCTAAGCTATAGGCAAATAGCTTATGCTTGTACAACATGTGCAACGCCTAAAAAACGTTCTGGTCGGCCTCCTCTTTTGACAACTTCTCAAATTGATAGTCTTATAGAATTTATAACAGCCTTAAAGGATAATCGACGTATGCCATATTGGAAAGTGATTATAACACTAGGCTGGGAAGGGATCAGCGAATGTGCTGTACGAGCTGGGCTACGACGAGTTGGATATAAACGTTACGTTGCTCTTCGCAAGTTTCCGATCTCTGAAAAGAATCGAAAACTTCGAGTTCAATTTGCTTTAGAGCATCTTGATTGGACAGATGAGCAATGGGATGCTATTCTATGGTCTGACGAAACGTGGGTTACAGTAGGATCCCATAGAAAGACGTATGTTACTCGTCGAGTTGATGAGGCTATGGATCCTACATGTGTTTTAGAACGAGAACGCAAAAAGAGAGGATGGATGTTTTGGGGGTGCTTTTCTGGAAAAGCAGAAAAGGGTCCTGGTATATTTTGGGAAAAGGAATGGGGGACTATTATTGCTCAATCGTATCAAGAGTATACTGTTCCTATAATCGACGGGTGGATGAGGTTGCACCTAGGGCATTTATTTATGCAGGATGGAGCTCCTGGGCATGCTGCAAAGGCTACTCTAGGAGAGCTTTTGGAAAGGCATATCATAAAGATCTATTGGCCTCCTTTTTCTCCTGATCTCAATCCTATTGAGAACGTGTGGAATTGGATGAAGGAATGGCTTTTTAACCATTATCCAACAAATAAATTGAGTTACGATCAATTGAGGCAAGCAGTGAAGGAAGCATGGGATACTGTGGAAGAGGAATATCTATTACAATTGCTTAGATCTATAAGAACACGTTGTCAAGCAATTATTGACGCAAATAGCATGTATATTAGTTATTAAAATCATCAAAATCATCAAAATTTTGAATTCGTTGATTCCAGAAAAATTTCTTTACAATACTTTCTCCATCTACAGTCACTCATATAAATTTTCAATCAGCGTGATGATTTGATTGGCTCAAACCCCTGTATGTGGGGGAAAGCACGGTTGTATTTTAGTGTGTTTTACAATACTTACCCTTCCAACCTCTGTAGCTCAGCCTGTCCAAAGTATGGTAATGGAGTCATGACCAGAACCAAATGCAACCAGAAAATTTGCCATCTTTCCCTATTTTCAGGCTGCATACCAAGGTGCCACCTAAAGTTCATCAAGGGAGTTGTTTCCACATCCCTTCAATCAGGGGCCATGACACCAAAGACATTCACAAACAGCCACCAAACCCTACAGGGAAGTTTCCGGCATCTGTGGTTCGGAGGACCAGCCTTGGCAAGATTAAGAACTTCCCTTTGGTGGGAAGAATGGAGTCAATAGGACGGCGCTTGTGCTTTGAGTGGATCACTGACTTTGATTCCTGAGTCTTAACGGCAGGCTAAGCGTAGGGCATGCGCGGCGGGAAAGTCTATATTTGGTATCCACTATACGGTGCTGAGGACATGTTTGCTATCGAAATATTATACACGACCCCCAACAAAATGGAACAGTATCAGGATTCTAGACACTGATTTTCACAGTAGAGCTCGAGTCAGTTGTCAAATTTCTAATAGCTTATGTACTTCGCTTTGTGCCCTGGAAAAAGGCTGATTCTCGAAAGTGTTGGGCTGCTGTGACCAGTCATGCATGGATAGCATGCAGGAACGGCTGATATGAGCAGGCTGTGCAGAATATCGGCATATTTGATATTGGGCTCTTCACCATACCAGAATGAATCTCAATATATTGACGATATGACCAAGGAGGTGAATGTCGTGATACCGTGGCCATGGTTGGATCACGGAAATATCCCATCTCAATCATACGAGTATTCCTTCAAGCCTCGGAGTCGTCGAGGTGGGTGAATATTGCAATTTTATGGTTACACGAGTGGTATCGGAATAGTTCTCGGCCTTTGCAAGCTTGGGGGCTTTTGTGAAGAATCATTCCAGTTCCTGCCTTTGCGGGCCACCGGGGAAGCATGGAGCATGGATATTCGCCTGATATCATGTCGCATTTGGCCAGGCAAGGACAAGCTGCACAGAAAGATGGAATAGATGGCTTCGAAGGGATTGGCTGATGAAGGCTGTCGGCTGTTCGCTGTTGCAAGCTGCTGCATATGTTGCGTAATACTGCCTGTATTCAAATTTTCAGTCAATCACATCTCCTTTCCAAGCTTCCTGCAGGAACCTGCAAGCTTCTATCAATGATAATCGATAATCGAATAATATAAATCGCGCAAACATCCAGACTGAGGGGAATACTCGAGTTGCTTACTTCGTAAGCGCATGCGCAGGTTTCCTATTTTGTCCCTTGTTCCTTGCGGGTTGCTGGATCAGTGGACGAGAGCTGGGTGGAGTTGGTTGTACGGAGTAGATTGAAGAATGGAACGCGCAGATAAGCCACTTCTCGTCTGGCACTAATTGAGTTTACGAGCTAAGCTACTTCCGGTTACAGGTTCCTGGCTACGCTTGCTTATGTAAGGGCAAGCGAGGAAGCAACAGAGCCAACACCAACACACCAACGTTGCACGTACAGGACAAACATGAATATGAAGATTGCTTGTAGAACTCAAACATTCCATTCTCCGAGTCGCCGACTGCCACGATTCAATGTGTACCGCCGTATCATGAAGCTGTTTACAAGGCATATGCATGGCAGACGGAGGAAGATAAGAAAGAATACTTTCATTGAAGTAACTCTGCATTCAAGCAACCTTGGGCAGGGATTATTACATACATCCCTACGTAAGTATGTATGATATGGACCAATTCCGTTGACCTGAGCAAAAGATCTTCTTACCCTTCCACCTACGCAGCGTCAGGAGCGGACCCTGAATGAGAGAAAAGGCCCATCATCCATCATCCATGAAAGTAGTTTACGGTGACGACACAGGCAGAAGGAAGTCGATGGACGATCTTGCATGTTTTTAGTGGGAAAACCGTTCAATCTTCCTGGGCTGGAGTTCTCCTTGCTGGGCAAGTCGGAGCGAACAGAGGCGAGCAAAGATAAGTGGATACAAAGTGGATAACATGTCGATTGCACGCACATCAGATCAGGATCGACGCTTCCAAACTGCATTCGAAAGGCCGTGCTCCCGGCCTGGACTCTGGAGTCTGGACTCTGGGAAACCAATGCCGGTAGGTGCACTTATGTATTCATTTGAGCAAGACGATGAATCATATCATGCTGATGGTAAACTTAAACTTATAGCTTATAGATTCAGTGGAACAAGGTGTATCGATGACGATGATATGATGATGATGATGATAGATGAGGAATCTAAAGGAAATTTGGCGGAGTACGTCAACAACCTTATTCATATCATACATGATGCACGCCATCAGGTTCGTGAACGCGCGCAACCATACACGTTGGTGGAATCATACAGGTTAACGCCAGTGACGTACGTGATGATGGGCGCGAAGAAGAAGAGCTCGAAGATATTGAAAGTTCAGACGAATTGCTGACCTTGGACCCGAAAGACCTCGTACAAGGAGTGAGGCTGGATATACCAGGTCCGGGTATGTAAACTTACGTACTGGAGGACAACTGTGAAACCATGGTGCGGTATCACGGCATCAGAGGCAAGCATCCGGCTGATTCCCCCTTCCTGTCAATCAGTGTTTCTGCTGTCCGCCGACGGCTTGCCACGTGTGTTATTGTTTGGCATGATCGTGTGAAAATCAAAACAAGCAATCGAGAAATTGAAGTTCTCGCTCCCTCGCTTGATCGCCCCCCTGCCCAGGAAAGCAAGCGATGATATGATATTGGTTAACTGTGAGGTGAGAAGCGGAGCAACTTGGCAATTAGCTTTTTTTCTTATCACGAAGTTCTCTCTTGACTTTTTGTTTTTTTGGTTTCTTTTTTGGGTGTCCCATGAATTGCATTAAGCTTCTGCTTCTTACAAATGAAAGGAAAGTATCTAGCGATGCAATAGTCATCGCCGAGTAGAACCTCTAGAAACCATTATCATTGTTATTAATTTTATAGGAGAATTAATAATCTATTGTATATATGTAATATTTCTATCGAATTTCGAGATGAAGGAAATATCTTGCTGTTTTCAACTCTAATATAATTGTGGGTGACCAAGCAAGCGGAGAGAAACACAGCGGGGTCAATGATAAGATTTCCTTTTTGTTTTTAAGAAACAACCTTAATGTCGATATATCTCGAATGATAGAGTCTAATTGGCCAAATAGCAATTGTCTCCATGATATCTACAAACTCTATAAATCAATGAATTAAAAGCTTATAATGTTCACGAAATGTCGATGGGGGGTTGCTTTTCAGCAGTCCAGGGGATGCAAGAAGACAAGACTACTGGATTGGTCAAACTTCTTGGTCCCCTCTTCTCGTATTATTCAACGATATCATATCGCCGATATCGTGGGCGGGGCGGGTCAAAAAATGATCGGAGAACAGAACAAGAACAGAGCATGTATGCCCTTGATCATCATGATCATCAAACGGGCTGGTGACGATCCGGCATGGTGTACGTACATGTTCAACTTCGTTTCATGATGACTGAAATGCTCACATTCTTCCCGGTCGTTCGTTGTGGATCGTTCATCGTTCACTTGATTGTGAATATGGTTGGTTTCTTCCCTTTGGAGCAGAGAGTAGTATGTCTATCTGCGTCGTCCTATGCATTGACGGCTTTGGTGGATAGATATTGGGAACCTATCTAGATGGAGGAAAAGGGGCGATGTATACACCGGCATCAAGATGACTGCGAGTGACGGTCGTCGAAGATATCAGGTAATCAGTCAGGTACATGGGCAAAGCTAGGGAGTAGGTATTGTCTTGGTGATTGGTTCGGAGGTGATAGTGATAGTGGGACTTGGAAGTTCTTGGTTTCTATATCAGATCACAGTCATGAGTGTAGACTAGAGTGCTAGTAAGATTATCTGGTAGTTTCAGAATTGATCTCTCGATCTCGTGTTGGACTGAATCTGAATATTCGGACGAAAATAGATACCGACCCTATCAATCTATCTCGGGTCTGGCGTGCAAAGGAGACTGTCAAGTATAGCCTCTTAGCCTCTGAGCTTCTTACATCTCCCATATTGTCTTGTCAAACTATTGCATCTCATTCACGGCCTGAACTCTTTCCCGTCTTAAGCATCAAATGAGGCAAGAAGCAAGCCATATCGTGCCGGTACCAAGGACTAGATGTTGGTTGAGCCGTAGGCGATGATATTGGTGCCCTCATTGGGGGCGACAAGAGAGAAGTTTCCACAGACTTCATGATGCAACGATGTAACAATGCGACGGATGCTAAGAATGGAGTATCTGTCTCGATGCTACTTCCATTTCCATGCAGACTCCTTCGTCGCCTGTGGAGTTGAGATTTGTTCCTTCCCCATTCACATGCTCACGTGCACGCTCGCATCCAACCCACTACCTCCTTCGTCCCTCCTTCCCCATTCTCTCAAATCTCAAATGTCACTATTGACATGCCTCTTGTTCTCTTCGACTGGATGACTAAGATATAATCAATGCAACTTGTTCCTGCCGTATACAATCCAATGTCGACCCAACTAGTTAAAAAATACACACTTCCTTTTCATCCTCATCCTCATCCTCATCTTCTTTCTTCTTCCTCCTCCTCTCTCTCCCACCCACACACATCACAACAATCACATTCGTTCGGGTTTCGTCACGTCAATCTCATCAACATCGTATCTTAATATCACCACACCTTTGTCACTGTAACTATACAATCCCAGTCTGTCAAGGAAGAAGAAGAAGAAAATATGAAGGCATTCCAATCGCTTCTCACGACCTTTGGGCTTCTTGCCGCAGTCAACGGTCACAAGTACTCCAATAGTACTGGTATCGCATATACGGTGAGCTTCCCTGCCTTCATCTGTATTGCTTGATCTCCATGGCGTGTGCTAACTCTTCATTTCTTCGAGACTATCACTACTGATATCTATACCACTGTCTGCCCATCTGCCACCACTTTCTCCATGGGATCCAAGACTTATACCATCACGGACTCTACTACCTTGACCATCACTGACTGGTGAGTTTTCGGGATATTCAGGCTGAAACCCTAATCCGATTGCTGACTTTTCAATCTAGTCCTTGCACATATTCTACCACCATGGGCAAGACTGTTCCAACCGTCACAGCTTCCTCACCAAGCAAGCCAAGCAGCTATGCTTCTTCTGCTGCCCCCTCTGTTCCAGCTTCACCCTCGAATGTCTCCAGCATTTCTGGGATTCCAGGAGGATGCAACCCAGCTCACCCAGGATCTTGCCCAAGCTCTTACTTCAGCAGTACCTCTGCTCCTCTGGGCACTGGACCAACCTCAAAACCTATCAAGCCAACCGAGACCGAGCACACAACATGGACCACGTACACTACCGACATTATTACAACTGTGTGCCCCACCCCAACTATATTGACAATTGGATCCAAGACATATACAGTTACCAAGTCGACTACTTTGACCATTACCGACTGCCCTTGTACCGTGAGCAAGCCACATCCATCCAACAGTACAGTACCAACTCCAAGCACTGTCACGGTTTCATACTTGACAACTTACTGCCCGGAACCCACCATCATCACTGTTAGCTCGGTTCCCCATACAATTACTGTCCCTGGCACTGTCACAATTCCAGTCGTAACTGTCTCTCTTGGCACTCCAGTATACCCTACATCAGTCCCCTCGCCTGTTACTGTTCAACCTACTCCAAGCACCATCACCCTTTCGTATTTTACAACTTACTGTCCAGAGCCAACCACCATTACCGTTAGCTCAGTTCCCTACACAATTACTGCCCCTGGTACTGCCACAGTTCCAGTTGCAACTGTATCTCTTGGAACTCCAGTATACCCAGTCCCCTCCTCGCCTGTTGCTGCTCAACCTACTCCAAGCACCATCACCCTCTCATATCTTACAACTTACTGTTCAGAACCAACCACCATCATTGTTAGCTCAGTTCCTTATATAATTACTGCCCCTGGTACTGTCACGATTCCAGTGGTGACTGTCTCTCTTAGCGCTCCAGTGTATTTTACACCAGTTCCATCTGCACCAGTGGTTTCTACATCAGTCGTTTCTGCATCAGGTTCTTCGCCAGTGGTTTCTCTCGGTACCTCAGTTCCATCTGTATCAGCTTCGTCTGCATCAGTTCCATTGGCATCAGTCCCATCTGTATCAATTCCATCTGTGTCAGTTCCATCTGCATCAGTTTCATCTGCATCAGTTCCATCGACATCAGTTCCATCTGCATCAGTCCCATCTGTATCAGTTCCATCTGCATCAGCTTCATCGGCATCAGTTCCTTCGGCACCAGTTCCATCGGCGTCAGTTCCATTGGCATCAGTTCCATCTGTATCAGTCCCATTGGCACCAGTCCCATCTGTATCAGTTCCATCTGCCCCGGGTTCTTCTGCACCAGGTTCTTCTGCAGCGGCTTCTCTCGATGCCCCAGATTCTTTCACTTCAGCGTCATCTGAGTCATCTGTACCAGTGGTTTCTCTCGATTCTCCAGTACCCTTTACTTCAAATTCACCTGCTCCAGTTTCTTCTGCATCAGTTGCCACTTTCCCAGTCGCAACGTCTTTCAGAGCTACCACTTTGGCCTCCACACCTGCCACTATTGCTAGCGCTACCACATCTCTCGCAGCTCAATTTACTGGTGCTGCCATAAAGATTGATACTGGTTTCGGTGCCATGGCCGTTGTTGGTCTTGCAGCTTTGTTGTTGTAAACTTCATTACCATGACTATTTCTTCTCTTTCTCAGAAATTTTAATGATAATGAGACAACTGATATCTAGATGGGGTGTGAAGGAGTTGAGGATGCAATCATTCTCATAGGCATGGTTAATACCATTTCTATTTTCTCTCCTTTTCTTTAGCTATTGGTGGATCGGATCTTTTTGGAACTCAAACCAAGTTGCTTATATTGCTCATGTCACGTCCTCGATAATACAGAATTCAATTCTCAGGTACATATTCTACAGACGTTCCGATACAACGGATCTTTGCTTTATACAAGACAAATAATACAAATGAAATTTCGAACTTTGTACTCTTGACCATTCTTGAAAATGTGATGAAAAAACCTTTTGATGTTCAACATTGGATATAATGATTGATATGATGATGATTAATTTATTTTGGTGTTAATATGGATTCCTGATACAATACGAAACGAATTCTCACTTGTTCATAATCGTTAGCAATGTGTTGAATTTTAACTGAGAATTTCTTTTTTCTTCCGTCAACCTTCAAAAGGATGAATAGAAATAAGATATATAAAGCCTTACTGTAATAAAACTTGAACGAGTATATATCTTGCTAATAGTAAGTACATGATACATTTTACTTGAATTCAAATAAGGAGTCCTTAAAGGGTTAGCGAAAGCAAAGATTAACATATGCATGCACTCAAACCAAATATTTTTCCCAAACACAATTCCTTTGAGGACCTATGTACTATTCATTCAAGTTTGATATATATAGATAGATATATATATATTGAGATTTATGTGATGGAATGTTATTTTGTATTTAGTTGTTGTTGATGGTTGATTTGATGGGGGAGAGGGATGGATTGTGGGTTGTTGGTTATGAGTAAGGAAGAAAGGAAGAAAGGAAGGAAAGGAAGAAAAAGTGAGTGAGTTAAGTAAGTAAGTAAGGATAAGGGTTAGAGGATGTTGATGAGATGTAGATGTAGATGTAGATGTAGATGTAGATGAGATGTTTTACGTTTAGGGAGGTGAAGGGGTGTCTAGTCTAGGAGAGGAGATGAAGGAGATGGGATATAGATATATGTGTGTATGTATGGGATGGGATGGATATGTAGGAGAGAGAGTCTTCTTCAGTACTCTAGTACTTTAGAGGGAGGGAGGGAGTTATAGTGGAGTGGATGGTACTGGAAGGGAGTGGAGTGTAAAGGGTAAAGGGTTAGAGGATACTGTAGAGATTGATTGATTCTACAGTAACAGTCGCAGTAACAGTCGCAGTCACAAACAGATAGCATGTATGTATGTATGTATGTATGTATGTCCTGTCCTGTACCGTAATTATATTATATCATATCACACTCTATTATCTTCTTTGATCCTTTCTTTTTCTTTTTCTTTTTCTTTTTCTTGTTTTTGTACTTGTATGATTTGAGTATGATTCGAGAATATATATATATATATATATCATAAAACATGATGAAGAAAATAAAAAAATAGGAGTATATCATATCATATCATATCACACATCTACAGGACTCGATCGAGTACAGCCACAAACGGGAAAGGGGATTCGAATCCCTTTCTGTAAGACGGATTCGGATGGGGGATGGGGGATGAGGGATGATGGATGAGGGGGCCGGCCCTTCCCTTACGTTCATGGGAATTTTGCGTGGGCAAGGTTGGTTGGTTGGGTGGTGGTGGTTGTGAGTGTTATGAGTGTTATGAGTTAGTTAGCTATAGCTTGTAAACAGGGGAGGGTACGTAGGAGGGGGGTATATAGGAGAGGGGGAGGGAGAGGGAGAGGGAGGGGTTTGGTAGAAGGTTTGGGGAGATGAGTAGGCGAGTAGATTAGTGTAGATGAGTATTGTACGAGGAGATGAGTACTCTGTAGGTGAGGATAAGGATGATGATGATGAGGGGTAATTACATACATACATACATGTACACATATACGTACACGTACACTACGGAGGTGAGTATAATGCTTGTGGAGATGTGGAGATGAAGTTCGGTATGTATGTATGCTTGGGGATGGGGGTGGGGATACTAGTTAGTAGTAGAGTAGATGATTGATTATACTCCGTACGCACAATGTGCAGTGTACAGTACAGGTATTGATGATGATGATGATGCTCTGCGGGTTAGCTTAGGATTAGGCTTGACAGTTTAAAGGTCTAAAGGTCTAACCGTCTAACCGTTTAAAGGGCCAAGGGATTAGATTAGTCCAAGAATTTACATACATACATACATACATACATACATACACACAAACATAATAGGTTTGGCTTATCGACAAGCACATACATACGTACGTACGGATTCTTTTGATTTATTTTAAATCTGTACGGATATATGTATGTAAGATTGATTTTGAGAATTTATATGGTATGGCGTAGAGTAGAGGATGGTGTAGAATAGATGTAGATGAAGAGTTGGGTTGAGTTGGGTTTATGAGTACAGGAGTACTGTTGGAGAGATGGAGAGATGGAGAGATGCTAGTTAGGTAGGTGGTTAGGTAGGAGGTGGTTTTATGTAAAGTGTAAAGTAATGAAATGTCAAAGACTTAATTAACGCTTTAAAAGGGGAAAAAAAACTAATGTACGTATGTATATATGTACAGAGTATATAACGCCCGAGATGATCTACCGAAGATCTGGGCGGTAAGCAAGCAAGCAAGCAAGCAAGCAAGCAGAGAGAACCGTGATATTCACTTACTCACTCACTCACTCACTTACTCGCTACATTGATTGATTGGTTGGTAAGAGGGGTAGGGATGATCTTCTGTTATGTTCTGGCAGTGATTTTATTTTGTTCTACAGTCAGTCACTCTATTCCATTCCATTCCCATTCCATCAAATCTTACCATTAGGATCAATCACTAGCACTAAGTATCACTCAGAATACTATACTGTAACCCAGATTCCAAAGAATAATATATATATATATATATAAATTTGATATGATATGATTTTTCATAATTATGTACAGTACTTATATAACCATCCATCCCCCTTTCCCTTTCCCATCGTTCGTACAGACGGGAAAAGAAAAGAGAGTTCGTTCCTGTACATTGTAGGTGAAGTGAAGTGATTCTAATTGCCCAATCGGGAATAGAGGGAGGCCCGCCAGGGGGAGGCGCAGTTTGGCTTTGGCCAGCTCGTATGCAAGCAGAGTGCAAGCACCGTACAGCCCAGCTCGCTCTCTAACCTGATGTGTATATATAACGAGGCATATATAGAAAAGAAGAGAAGAGAAAAGGAAAAAAGGAAAGAAAAGCAAGCAAGCAAGCAAAGAAGACAAAGAAGACAAAAAACGTGGAATCGAAAATGCCCCAGGCAAAAACCGAAACAAAGGCAGCTGCAAAAAGTGGAAAAACGCCAGCGTGCATCAAAAGCGAAGAGCTTCCAAGCGCTCAACCCTGTCGCTTCATATATATCATCATGGGGAAATCCATTCCTTGTGTGTGTGTGTGTTGCAATGCGCGCGGGCGGTATCGCAGATTCGCCTGGCCTGTAAAAGCTCAATTTATGCCTTAGCGGCCCGCAACTTGCTTGACGAAACTTGCGGCCGCGGTGGCATCCATGCCATATGTCAAATGGGGCATGAGGATCAAATCGCCGTGTTCACAGATGTTATCTCCGACGTGACAGATGATCTTTGTCTTTGAGGCAGAGACACCTTGGACTGCGGCTCCGTTGTCTGGGGGGATGGTGTTAGTTGGTACTATACTGTAAAGTAAAAGACACGGAAGAAGTAGCAAAGACAAAAGTGCGGTACGAACCTGGGTCACCGAAAATAACGGCAGCGCTGATTTTAGCCGTGACATCTGACGGGAGGAGTTTGGCCGCGTTGTGCACCAATTGGCCTCCTTGGGAGTAGCCCGAGATGACGAGCTTGGTGTCTGGACAGCTAGATAGAGCTGAGGTGACCATGCTGGCCCTATAATGATGATGTGGTTAGTAAAGAAGCTTTCATCGTGAGCGTGGAGACAAGATGGGGAGCTTACATGACCCTGCTTCCAGTGGGATCTCCACCCGCTAAAAATCCTGGGACATCGGCTGCGTATGGAACACCGCTCATGGTGACGGAGCTTGATCCGAAAGCAGATTTGAGGGCAGTGAGGAATTCGGGGCCGATCACGGAACCAAGAGGTGCAATTTCGGTGGTTCCACGCGCAAAGATGACTGTTAGATCTGGGCAGGCTCTGGCTTCAATTTCGCCCGCTGGAGCGGCAAAGGTAGAGAGAGGGAGGAGGAGGAGAGACAGGAGCTGTTGAGCGGAGGTCTTCATTTTGAGAGTGGTGTATGGAGATTTGAGGTGATTATTAGCTTATTGAGAGAGAAGATGGAATCTTTAGGTAGAGAGTAAAAGAAAGTGTAAAATCAAGAGATGATGATGATGAGAAAAAGTGCAAAGTCTGGGTAACATGTCGACTTTATATCTCTAGACGCCACGAACAAAAGGGTCTGATTGATGCATCAGATGCCTTGTGTGAAATGCCGTCAGATCTGAGAGACTGCATATGCTTATTCTTCAGGAGATCTCGGGATGACGTTTCACGCCGATGAATGAGTGTCAAGCAGCATTTCCACCAATCCAGATGAAACCTGCAATATACCGGGGCCGAGGCATTCACCACCGCCGACCAGATGACGGTTTCGTTGAATCGTGTAGTATTCTTGGTGTCGAGATACTATTCCATATTCAACGTTTCTCTACAGCCCACCAACATATCGATTGGAGAGAAGACGAAAGATCGATGAGAATGTGACCTCCTTGGCTTAAGCTTGCCACCCCCAGCAGAAGAAAGCAAAAAATACCGAGGGAAATCACGCCCCGCATTTCTCAGGCAGGTCGTTCAGTTAAAACAGCCCGATGCAGGATGTCTCATTGAATCAACAGACCAAAAGCCTTTGATGCCGAGATAATTGCACATCCTTGAGAGAAGGGGGAGAAAGGGGGAGATTTCAACCGGGGGCGCGAAGGGGGGCGCTCATTTGGTACCGGTACCGGTACCAGTACCAGTACCAGTACTCCACGTACCGTCGGATCGTCGGATTACCACAACTCATGGAGAACCAAACTTCCCCGAAGGATGCGTTCAATTGGCGGGACTAGATGTGGAAGCATCAAAAGAGAATCGCTTTAGAAACATGCAGTGAAGAGGAGGGAAGGCAAAGGAAGGGAAAGAGAATTTGGAGGAGCAAATGTTTTGTTTTTGTTTTTGATGCGAGGTTGGAAGTTTAAAGTTTGTAAGCCGATCAATATGAAACAGCGAGAAGTCCTCCCGGATGCATTTCTTCGGTTTGGAGTTAGTTTGGGGACTTTGATGTTTTTGGTGCATTTTTCGAAACGTCCAGATAAGTTTGACCTGCATAACGGCGACCCGTGCGAAGATGTAGAGCAAAGCTTGATGGAAACTTCATCAACTTTGGCGATCATATGGATGTGTCTATCTGTAACATTCATCAATTGCAAGCAGTCTTAGATCTCGAAATACAATCACCAGCTAGCGGATCGTCATCTACTCGCTACGTAGGGAGGGTACAGAGTAAGAGTAAGGATCGAGGTCATGTTCGGTTCAGATGGAGGTTGACAGGTTGAAAAAAGGAGAAAGTTCTACATCTATATCAAGTAATGTCTTATCTCAATTCAATTCACATTCCCTTAAGCTTACTTCTTCTTCTTCTCTCGTACATCTTCAATCAACCAACTACCTACCTCCATCAAGCACCTCCTTGCTCAACCTCTTTTCACATCCTGATATACGCTTAATAAATAACCATATATCCAAAACCTCACTCCACTCAGCAAACGCAAGGATCAACCTCAATCTCAAAATCCATCACAAGGGTGGCTATTCAACCGATGTACAGAGATGAATTCACTCCCTCTGTCATTGATATGTCGCTAGAGTATTGGCTCCTGAGAAGACCCGGTTGAGATGAGAGATGTAGGAAATAAAGCAAACCCATATGCCAGTAGTCGCCGAGGCATCTCCTTTCCCATGTTTGGATGATCCAGAAAACGATTCCTGTGCTGAACATCCTACTTCAGTATTGTAAACAGTGTAAAGAAAGTCATTTACACAAAAACCAACTTACACCCATCAGTCCTCCACTTGTCATCCCCTTCATCAATCTTACTCTCGCCTTCACCATCTCAGACTTTCTCTTTTTCTTGCTTTCCCCTCTAACCTCACACCCTCATATAAGAACCCCCATTAGAATTAGCCCCAAATGTTGGCTTCATATTAAACTCCGCACTCTGTGCATTCGTCTCCTCATCATGCAAAGTCGCATTCGGATTCATAGCGTTATGTTGACCCGCCTGTACCACAGGACTCCCACTTCCACCCGAAGCCATCGCGCTTGCACTTCCCACGGGTCCCACATACCCAGTCTCATCTCCCCCTTGATTTCCATACGAGTTTTGCTCAAAACCGCCTAATCCCTTGTGATGTAATGCCGTTTGTTCGTTGTAAGCGTCTTGTTGTTGCTTTTCAATCAGTTGGTTGTAGGCTTCACGTTCTAGGCGGCCGTTGCGACGTTGACGGAGGAAGGTGAAGAGAAAAGCTGAAACGAGGGCGGCGGCTGCAGCGCCTCCTCCACAGTAAACGACGAGTTTAGTGGTAGTTGAGAGGCTGTTCCACTTTTCGCCCGTGGAGAGGGTGGGAGTGGAGTTTTTTGTGATGGCCTCTGCGATGGTGGAATTTCCGCTGAGATTGATTGTGTTAACGAGCTTTCTGTATTATAACGGTATAAAGCACTCACCTGATTACTTTGATGGATTGCCAACTTCCAGTTTGATCACCCCATTCATATGCCGAGCCAGTGCTGTAATCTTGAATGGATGCACTCTTCACATACATAGTGAAAGGAACTTTACTAAAGTCTGTCTCTCCACCAGCCCATTCGATTGTTCCCTTATTGTTGCCCTTTGGGTCACCACCAGCCCAAATTCCCAATCGAACATTCATAGGAGTTTGTGGGAAGTTCTGACCATGAAGCGCATCTTCATATTTGAGGGTTCGAATAAGACTGTCATCAATCCACCATTGAATTCTCTCCGCCGTCCAGTCGACCGTGTAGTTGTGAAAGTTTGCTGTTGGATCTGGACTTGTTGGATGCCAAATAGCTCGATCATAGGCAGTGGTATTTCCTTTTCCGAAATAATTGGATTCGGTGTGAGTGTTGTTGCCTCCAATCCATTCCCAATCCACCTCATCCAAATCATCACTCTCCAACACAATACTCGATACAATGCCCACTCCCGTTGCAGCCTTCATAATCACAGACACTTGGCCAAAAAAGATGTAGAACTTGGATTGGATGGTAGGCGATTCTCCTTGTTTGTTGATGGTAAATTCTGCTCCATTGTCGCCATATGTGAGAGATCCAGCCGTAATATCGAAACAATCAGTCACAGTAGATGATGTATTGAAAATGAAGGTATGACTTGTACCCAAAGCCGGATTACTCGGACACGTTTTATTGAGGGGATTGCAGGCAGTGAAAGTCTGAGCTTGGGCAAGGAATGGTGAGAGAATAGTTGCTCCTGCTAAGAGAAGTCGAGATGTGAAATGCATTTTGTGTTTGTTTGTGTGTTTCTCTCTGTATCGAATTGTGTAGGTGATTAAGGCAATGGTTGAAAGAGAGGAAAGGGCAAGAATTGCACCAAGATCAAACCAAATGAAGGTGACGATGCCTACAGTATCAAATGAATGGATTCAAAACAAAATAGAAATGAGAGTTGAGGTTGAGATGATGAGAAAGGAAGCAGGTGGATGGATAGCTATAGATCTAAATAGATTGACCAAGGGTTAGTTGGTATTGCCATGTCAAGCGATGCCAATCAATCCAGTCAATAAGTCTTCCCAATTAATTAAGGGGAATGAAGGTTATACGGGGTCCATGATTCATGAATGATATATATATATATATATATGTATGTATATATACTAAGCCTTTTTTAAACTTTCTCTTAAATCTTCTTGAGCTTTTGTTTATTTAAGCTTCCTTTTAAGTTTATGTTAAGGTTCTTTTTTATGATCCACATATAAGAGAAGAGTACACGGCACAGATTGAAGATTGATCAATTGTAACCAAATCACGCATTTATCACGTGAATACCCCAACCCCACAAACATGCCTCCACAAGCAGCCATCCGCCACCTAGAAATCGCAGCCTTCACCCCCTCCTCCGCCCTCCTCGCTCTCAAAGCCGGCGCGCAACGCATCGAGCTCTGTTCTTCGAGAGATCAAGACGGATTGACGCCTGATGTGCAGGGTTTCTTGAGGATTTCTTCTGCGGTGGAGGGTTGTGGATGTGAGGGTGAGGGTGAGGGTGAGGGTGAGGGCTATGATGGCGATGTACTGGGAGCGAGGGGGCAGGGGGAGGAGGGTTGGGGGAAAGATGATAGGGGGGATAGAGGAGAGCACAAAAGAGAGATAAACGTCATGATCCGACCCCACGACAATAGCCCGCGAGGTCCCGGCACCAACGACAATTTCCGGGTCGGAGATGACATATTCGAGAAGATGAAAGAGGACATTAGGATATTTAGAAAGTGGGGAGCCACGGGCTTTGTTTTTGGTATCTTGAAGGATGCTGACGGAGATGGAGGAGAGAAAGGAAGCGGGAGGGAAGGGAGACGAAAAGGCGGATTAATCGTCGATAACGAGAGATGTGCCGAGCTAATCAGGATAGCGAGGGCAGGAAAAGATGGAGGAAGCGTAAGATGTACATTTCACAGGGCCTTTGACAGGATAGATCGGGAGAGAATGGAGGAGCAGTTGGAAATCGTGAGTCGTTTCCTCCTCCCCACATCCCAGGGCTGGAGAGCTAACGGCACCCCGCAAGCTCACAACTCTCACCTTCAGCTCGCTTCTCACATCGGGAGGCGCCGGCTCCGCAACCCAGGGAGCCCCCCGGGTAGCGCAGTTGGTGCGGCGGGCCGCGGGGAGAATCGATATCATCGTTGGAGGCGGAGTCAGGAGTGCGAATGTGAGGGAGTTGGTGGAGGGGACGGGGGCGCGTTGGTTCCATAGTAGCGCTGTTACGGGAGAAGGAGAGGAGGTGGATTCCGCGGAGGTGCAGAGGTTGAGGGCGGCTTTGGGGGGTTAAAATGGTGGTGGTGGGCGATGAAGAGGAGGAGTATGAGTAGGGGGGCGGGGATCAGAATGAGGCGAGGGGTGGAGTGGTATTCGTGAGTTTTGTTCGTGTATAATAGCTTAGTAGGTAGGTAGGTAGGTATTAGATGTTGTTGATGAAAGGTCAAGGATTAAAGAGTACTCCCAAAAAGCCTCCCCCCCTACAAGAAACCAAAAGACACCGGTAACCGGCGTGACGGGCTACTAAACCCCTCATCACCTACAACAGGATACAGATCAATGCAAATCTTTCAAACAATTCCAATATCTCAAATAGACCGACCGACTGACAGACTCAACCTTTCAAAAATACCCAATCTCTCAATCAAACGATTAATTACCCTTCATCCTCAGACAGTAATCCGAACTACTAGACAAACCCAAAATGGTACTCAACCCTCACCCAAGTCCACCCAAGTCCCACCCTTCCCCTTCCCCGGGGATCTTCAATTTCTCATTCACACGAATCCATTCATCCATTCAAACGACCTGCCTACCTGCCTACCTGCCTACCTACCTGCCTAGCCTCCTCACCATCAAAAATCTTAATAGCTATCATATCACCCAGTGTTATTAGAGGATAGTACCAGTATACAAACTTACGTGACAAGTAGATCCTCACTCGTATATAACAGCCGCAGCCGCAACCAACCACCAGAAAAACATTCCATATCCATCTCGCTTTAAACCAACCCAAAAAGGATCATTCATCCATGAAAGTCACCCTCCCTCAACCGCGCGTTCAACGATACCCACCCAATAGCAAGCAGGATATAAAAGCTTGTTGATTGAAAACATGCCCCTTTGTATACTTACCGTACATACACCATTTCCTTTGTAAATCCGCCCAACAGATGATTCAAAAACCTTTTGTGTGCATATATCATTCCATCCTTGGCGATGGCGAGATAGAGGGTGGGGAAGCCGGGAGAAGAAGAAAGCGCTGGTGTGGCGGGAAGTCTGGAGGTGAATTTGAAAGGGGATGAAGGCGAAAGTGAAAGTGAAAGTTTGGGGTTACCACCCCCATACGAGCCGTCAACCTCAGACACAGCGAATTTATCAACATCAACAGCACGAACCCAAACTTTGTTTTCATCTCCCGCTCCCACACCTATTGTTCCATCCAGAAAGTCAGTTAAGAAGGCCGCCGAACAATTCTTAAGAGGAACATTGATGCTTTTCTTATTGATCCTCGACCTATTCTTCCAGGCCCTTGCCATCCAAGGGCTCATCTACTGTGGTAACGACAAAGACAAGAAAAAGATTTCAAACAGCCGGATTATTTTCTGCTGGACTATAACCTCTCCCATGTACCTGGGAGCTATTTCATCCTTCTTATGTTGGGCGATGTTGTTTCGGGATTTGTGGGGCCCCGGCGCGAAAAAGAAGATGCCTATTGATCCATCTTGGCTATGGATGCTTCTGTTTGGTTTAGTCGTTACAGCTATTGCTCTACCGGCAATGATAGTGATAGAAGGGTACAAGATGCTTATTTGGTGTGTGGAAAAGTGTCAAAGGGGGGTTTGTGGTGGCGCTGCGGAAGAGGAAGGAGAGGTGTTGGAGAATATGGAAGAAGGGAGGAGGATAGTCGGCGTAGATAAAAGAGAGGATTAGGGCATTATGGAAGCAGAAGTAGAAACAGACATGCTGGGGAGGAAGCTAGGGATGAAGAGACGGTTGGACTGATGAATGGAACTCAAGTATAGGAGCTAGAAGATGCTCGGGCAAGGTTATATGGATAAAAGGCCAATGGGCTAGATGTGCTTCTAGCGTAAGAAATAGAAACGCGATTCGGCAAGAGAAACAGTAGTATGGATCGAAGCTCTAAAACAAACCAATTGGCAAGCATAGCTACCCATAACCATTGCCTATTTGGGGAATATACATGGCGAAAAAGACACGGTATCTAGAACATAGCAAAGGTGAAACGTGATGAAAGAAGGAACGGCAAAGAGCAAACCACCAGTGCGAATTAAACAGTTATCCATTGATGCAAGATAAAGCAAAGACCTCATCCGGGGGTATATCAGAACTCTGTTCTATACATTCCAACGACCTCAGCAGGATGAATGGCTGCTAATTAGCGTAAAGAAGTACGCATTGCAATTAATGGTCCTGCTCGTTTACTTGCTTCTCTTGTAGATCTTGTTCAAGAAGCTTTCAAATACAGTCTTCTTCAAGCCTTCGGATTCGTCAACCTGCGAGATCAATTTTCGGATCTCGCCAACTCTCTCCTCTTCATAATCCTGGTAGATCTTCTCTAAATTCAGCTCGTTATACAGCTTCTTCACTGCTGCCTCATTTGCCTTATCTTTGCGACCATAGTTTTCCTCAATAATTTTACGCTGCTCGGGTGTTGCAATAGCCAAAGCTTTGTTGACGAGCCAAGAGCACTTATTCTCCATGATATCGGTGCCGATCTTTCCCATGTGTTCTGGTGAGCCAAAGTTGTCAAGATAATCATCTTGAACTTGGAAATATTGGCCGAGTGGGATCAAGATATCTTCGGCTTGCTTAAGATTCTTTGGAGTGGCAATATTTTGGTGATGGAGGGCAAGAGCCACAGGGAGGTAGAAGGAATAATAGGCGGTCTTATAGGTGACAATAAACTCATACTTCGTCATGGAGAAGTTGTCCAAGTCGACCTTGCCTACTGGTGCGGTCAACAAGTCGCACAGTTGACCAAGCTCTGTCTGATATGTAACTTCGTGGAGCAGTTCAATGAGGTCGACGTAAGCAGGGTGAGAGCGGAAGTATTTCTTCAACAAAGAGTACATGGCAGATTCGAGGATGAAGGCATCATTGATAGCAATCATGCCGACATTTGGTTGTCTGTACCAACAAGGTTGACCGCGACGAGTAATGCTGCCATCCATAATATCGTCAGATACAAGGAAGACAGCTTGAAGAAGTTCGGTTATCCATCCCAACGTAGCAGATTCAAAATATTGTTCTTCAGATAAGGGAGCTTCGAGGAGGAGAGATACTGAGTCAGGGACAGACATTCCCCTATTGCATTTCCCGCCAATCGTATTGGCATAAAAGCACTACATGAGAAAAATCAATATATTTATCATTTCAAGGCTTTTGGTTGTGTGAAGACTTACAGCTTTGAGCCAGTCTTGACCTTGTTGAGGGAGGTTGTACTTTTGAGCATGGGCAAGTAAGTCCTCAACCAATTTTGGGAAGACGGATTCGAACTCCTTGCGAGTAGTAGCTTTTGCCATTGCAACTGTGTTTGAGACTGTCGAAAATCAGGTAGAGGTAGAGGTAGAGGTAGAGGTAGAGGTAGAGGTAGAGGTTAGAGAGTAAAGTCGAAGTTGAAAGAAAGTGGTTGTGTATTACTTGGCGGTGAAGCTTGCGGGGGTGGGCAGAACGCAGAAGATATAATGACCCCTATCTAAATTGCCCTTTCGGTATCTAACTAATCAAACTATATTAGCTAGCTCTTTACTAAACGGGTTTAGAGATCTTTTTCTATATTGATTATTCTTTTTCCTTTTCCTCCCCTGCGCCATTTTCCCTTTCTGCAAGGTTTGTGGATAGGATATGTGACCTCCGCTTACTAAGCCGAGCTAAGCTAAACTAGTCCTTAGCAAAAGAAAAAAAGAAAATAAATATTATTAATCCAAAGCCTACTCCAATTAGATCTAGTTGTTAAAATTTGTGCACGTGAAGTCGCGCTTTCCATGAGACTACAATGAGACGAGGTTCTTTTCATCATCATCATTATTACTAACTTGATCATCGACGCTTCTTTCATGTGATCATGGAATGGACCGATTTGCTTACTCTTACTTGACGTAGATACATCGTTCAAGATATTGGAAGTGTTCCTCGGTCGACACGGCGTCGAATCAACAAAACATTCAAAGGTCCGGCCCGTAAATATCCAGCGATAAACCGGAATTTTATGAGCTATTCAGAAGCTCAAGGCGAAGATATTACAGAATGGCGCTTACTGAACGGGAAACGGCCCAATTACGAGGATCGCTGCAGGAAGCAGTTGTGAAATGTTCAGAAAGATGCTTGTATCAATCCGCGAAATGGTATACACTCACCGCAGCAAAATTGCTTACATGCACTGATCAATCTTCTTCAGGGCGGCAGAACTTCTAACATCTATACCGACTAATGATGATTCGTTAGAGCCCGAAGACTCTCAAATGACGGAACTACCTGCAGAAGGACTTCCTCCAATCGTCGTTACTGGCAACATCGATCCCGAAGAAGCGCTACTCGAGGCGAGAGAAATCAACAAGTATTTATTGGCGAAATCCTTCTTCGATTGTCGAGAGTTTGACCGATGTGCGGCTGTATTTCTGCCCGACAGATTGCTCTCCGGGATTTTGTCAACGACAGCCGGAAGAGGCAGTCAAACTGGCGCAAACACGAGGTCTAAAGGAAAGGAAAAGGCATCTTCGAGTCGAGTTAGCACAGGAGCAATATCAGGGCCCCCAAAATTGAGCCAGAAGAGCTTGTTCTTAGCTTTGTATGCAAAGTTCATGTCTGGTGAGAAGAAGAAAGATGAAGATAGTGAAATGGTAATGGGCCCTCACGACGGAGGAAATACAGTGAACAAACAGTTGGTCACAATCATCCGAATATTGGAGGCTTGGTTCCAGGAAAGACGAACCGAGACTGGAGAATTTGCGGGTAGTCAAGGATGGCTCGAATATCTGTTGGTCAAAGTTCCCCTAATTCTGGTCTAATGATAACAAGATGTAGCTATGGAATGGTCTTGGCCAAGGATAAGAATGAGCATGAGGCGATGCGCTGGCTCGTCCGAAGCGTTGAGTTATTCCCCATGAATTGGGGGTGTTGGCTAGAGATGACATCTCTAATTTCTAGAGTTGAGGATGTGAGGAAACCCCCTAGAATCAATGATCAACCATTGACTTGTTTGGCAGTTGGATCGAATCTCGCCACATCTCCCTCAAAATATTCTCTCCTTCATATTCCACCTTCATACTTCTCTGGAATTATACCAATCAACGCCACAACTGTCCAACTCTCTAGAACAACTTCTTTCCATCTTCCCTACCAGTCCTTTTCTACTCACCTGCCTAGCTCTTCTTTCCTATCATACCAAAGATTTTGTGACTGCCGAAGCTCACTTCAGTCATCTCCTTGCACTACATCCTCATCGATTAGACTCACTCGACCATTATTCTAATATTCTCTATGTCATGAATCTCCGACCTAAACTATCGTTTCTGGCGCACCTCTGCTCCAGTGTGGATAAATTTCGACCAGAATCATGTGTTGTGATAGGCAATTACTACTCACTATTGTCGAGCCACGAGAAGGCTGTGCAATATTTCAGGCGTGCCTTAACCTTAGACCGTTCCTGTCTTAGTGCATGGACGCTTATGGGTCACGAATATGTGGAATTAAAAAATACACACGCAGCCATTGAATCGTATCGTCGAGCAGTCGACGTGAATAGAAGAGATTACAGGGCTTGGTATGGACTAGGTCAAACCTATGAAGTACTTGAAATGCATGCATATGCGCTGTGGTACTATAAACGTGCTGCAGGACTTCGTCCGTGGGACGGCAAAATGTGGATGGCAGTAGGATCCTGCTTACAGAAGATGGGACGAGATTTGGAAGGTATCAAAGCATTAAAACGCGCACTTTTAGCAGATAGCTATTATGATGCAGGCGTCGGCAGCTCATTTGGGAGTGGTGGCAGAGAAAGAGGAGGGACTATGGATCCGGAAATATTACTCCAAATTGCTGGAATGTATGAGAGATTAGAGGATCAAGCAGAAGCGCGAGGATATATGGAGTTGTGCGTGGCACAAGAAGAAGGCATCAATCATGCAGATGCATCTGTTACCAATATTCATAATGATTCGGCATCATCAGATGATGAAGGACGTCAGCCATTGGCACCTACAGTTGAGGGTGGTAATGGTACGGGAGTTACGGCTGCGACATCGAAAGCAAGGATGTGGTTAGCAAAATACTCGATGAGAACGGGTGATTACAAAAGGGCCATGCAATTGGCAACGGAATTATGCCAAGATGGGGTAGAAGTAGAGGATGCAAAGGCTTTAGTTAGAGAGGTTAGAGTCAGACTCGAGGGGTTGGAGTCACCGTGATCCACGAATGGTTAGTCATTTATAGGAGTTCTGAGATACCAACAAATATCGATTTCATTTAGCTTTTGAATCTGACGAGCGTCAGTTTCATGATGTACATGTACTTGAGTTCGCAAAAGTCTGGACTTTCACCAAATACGTCTTGTCTAGGCAAAACTATGAAACGGCGCTTTTGGAATTGGGTGAATGTTGGACTGAGAGTTTTATCTCTTACGCCAAAACATCACAGGTGAAACAGCTTTTTCCTAGCACCCACCTCCATCATCTCTGCTTCATTCAACCCGAATACCACCCTCGTTCTAGACCTTGTCAAATGGAACAATGTGACAAATGCTTAATAGTTGCCACAAGCCAGTCACCATTTCTTACCCATAATCTCATGGGCTAATCTCATGGGCTCAAGTGAGCGCATCGATTCTTGCTTTACTCTCTGCCTTCTTTCTCTCTTCATCCCACCTATGAACTTCATCTCTACTCTCTTGCACCGCTTTATGAGCTTCTCCTTTTCCGCCTTATTCCTGCTCATGGGCATCCTTATCTAATTTGAAGCGGTGCTTGCGTGATGCTGCGGCGACTTTATCTGCGCTTCCTGGGCGATTCATGTATCGGATTCGACTTTCACTGCGTCTACGAGGGTATGTTCATTGGCCTTGGGGTGGCATGCTGAAAGATGCATCCGAAGATGAGGGAGGCTAGATGAGTTTATTGATTTAGCTAAAGGCCTAAGCTGGCCGACAAGTGATCTTGGAGGCAACGGAATAAATGATATCAACTTGAAGATTATACAATACTAAAGTATAATTGGTAGCATTTTCAAAGTGAACTAATCACAAAGGGTATAACATTATCTTGAAACTTTTAGTTCCACTCTCTTTTGTTATTGATCACATCATACAATAGATATCATTCATTTGATAATATCAGGAATGCTCCTCTGATTTGGATTGTCAACATGGCAATCCGGGATCTCCTGATCAACTATCAATTTTATTATCCGCGATCTATCTGAGGTGCAATTTATATCAATTGTGTAACACGGCCCGCCACTCCGTACGACGCCTACCCGTCTCTATAAATTCCAATACTATTGCAATTTGCCGTGCATACAAAGAGGCACTGTAAAGGGGGAAATACCCAACAGCATTCAGCACTTGTGCTACAGTGAGCTTCGTGAACTTATATATTTGATTGCGATTGTATCAGGTAAATCCATTGTTTTATTTCTTGCTGGAAATCCGAGCCTCTCGGCAACTTTCGGTGCCAAAATCTGGGCTACAGCTTCTCACCGTTCACCTGAAGCTGCAGTCACTATCTTTTATACATATGCCCGTTTCACCATGTCTGTTTCCCCGGATTTCAAAGGATTGCCAAGACCCAAACCATCAGATACGATGCCGGTCTTATTCAACGGACTGGGCTTTGGAGGCTCGATGGTTCTTAGCTAGTGATTCGCTACTCTCTTCTTCTAGTCATTTGACAGAGAGATGAGATTATGAAGCAGATATGTAGCAAAGAAATGATTCGATCCCCATGGATTAATTTGATAGTATAGTAATGGGACGCAGACTATAACGGTGAAGGCTGGGGATTCTTTTTCCTTCACGGCGGATATTCAGGTCTATCATCAGGGTCCTTTGTCCATGTAAGTTCTCGTGCGTTTGTTGGGTGTGTGTGATTGCATTAAAACTGATTGATCTCTGTGGATATATGGCAAAGGCACCCACGAATGCAGCGGCGTTTGATGGATCCGGACAAGTTTGCTTCAAGATACTGGATATTGATTGGTCCGACATTCACGAATCAAGTTGCGACTTGGAATCTCGACCGTAAATTCATTTCATACCATTCATTACCTTCTTTGAATTGGTGGAGAAGGAGCTGATGGAATCAAAAAATTATTCCTGTACCATCCCGCCCAATCTCCCCTCTAGTGGCGATTACCTCCTTCGCATTCAACAACTTGCGATTCATAATCCTTGGTGAGTTTGTCATTCCATTCATTTCGTCGTTGGTGGAAAATTACTTTTCACATATCACTCACTCATTCCACTCACTTCTGGATACAGCCCAGGAGGTTATCCCCCAATTCTACATTGAGATTGAGTGTGCACAAATAACCGTCACAAACGGGCGTTCTGGAGCTCCTGGTCCTTGAGTCTCTATCCCACCCTGGGTACGCTCTCTCTCTCTCTTCCTTTTCCCTTACTCCATATCCCCTCCTCTCGCAGCCCGACCCCCCAAATACGGCCCCCCTCCCCCAACTAACCCCCACCTCAACACCAGAGCCTTCTCCGCCCCCAACCCCGGCTCCACCGCAAACATCTACACAACTACACAAACATCGACAACAAAACTACACCGTTCCCGGCCCCCCCCCCCGTCTGGCATTCGCAGGGCGCCGCGTCCACGTGACATACACCGGCATATCGATGGGAAATCATGCAGCGACGACTTTGGCGAGCATGCCGGCTGTGATCGGGATCACCACCACGATCATTACTGCGACGACGGCGATGGGAACCGTGGTGCTGAAGTTTGCTCTGGTAGGTAGGTAGGTGTGTTTGTTTTGTGTTGATTATTTTACTCTTCTTGGGTTTTTTTGGTTTTTTGGGGGGGGGAGATGGAAATCCTACTACCTCCTATCATTTATAGAAGGTTTGTTAAGGTGTTCAGGTTCAGGTGGCTGATTTTTGGTATGAGTGATAGATAGTGTGGAGGTCAGGGGTGGATTGGGGGGACAGTTTGTGCGGCGGGGTTGGTGATGTTGATTATGGTCAGTGTTTGTGAGGGATGAGGGATGAGGGAGGGGAAGGGAGCGGGTTGAAGATGAATGGGGGTATGAGAGATATGATATGGTTGGTGGTATGGTGTGCTCAGGATATAAAGGGATAAGTCTGAATGTTGTTAACATTGTATATATGGATGTTTCTATCATTATTCTGCGCAGGTTTGGCAAGTAGTAGGTAGTGTTTACTTTGAAAGTGGACGCCCACTGTATGTGTCAAAGCCCGCATGCGGAGTGTGGAGATGTAAGTTTCACTCACTCATATTTGATTGTTAGTATATCCAGTTAGTTGGGTTAGCCCGTCGATATTATCGGGCACAGAGTGCATTTGCATTGCATATGTACTATTCATGATCATCTCTCCACCAATCCTTCGTAAATTCGTTATTATACCTTGACCCGGTATCTCAATCCCCAGCACACATTTTCATCTCATATCATCTCATCTGATCGCGTCATTCATTTATTTCAAGTTGCGTTACTAATCGCCAACAACTTGGTGTAATTCGGCGTGCCCAGTCCAGTAGCGGGATCCCAACCACGAACCGCCGAGAAGCCGGCGCCAGAGATAACACCACTGCATCCGGTAATCTTGCCCGTGGTGATATCGGTGAGTGCGGATTTGGCAGAGGTGTAGAGCCATGGGTTGAGGAATCCGAGACCTGCTTTTCCAGCGGCAACGCGGTTGGAGTTGATGAGTTGAATCACGGAACTGAAGGTGGGAGTTGCGCAAGAGGTGCCGTCGACAAGTTCGGCGCTGCCGGAGGCAACGATGACGACTGGTTGGAGTGTTAGGGTTAGTAGGAAAGCGATGGAGAGATGAGAGGGGCTAGGAAATAAGGGTTCAAGATGCAGGTTGTGCTTACAGTTTGTGGCTTGCGCGGCAACATCGGGATAGGCGCGGCCGGATGCGTTGAAGTATTTTGATACTGAAGAGTGGGTGGTATCGGTTGTGAGCCATGAGTTGACTGCCGAACTTTGGTAGGAAGGTTGTCCGAAAACAGAGGAGAATCCACCGCCACCATTAGACCAAGCTCCCCTATTGAGTGTTAAAAACTGCGTCTTTAAACCACGGCATGGGATATAGATAACTTACTCGGGACTGTTGCCAGTGGTGCCACCAACAACAGTTATCCATGGGCAAGAGGCGGGGAAATTGGTGGTGAAGCCCTTGGTGGTTCCAGTGGTGCAAGTAGTACCTACACCAGCATCTCCAGATGCGACGAGAACGGATACACCGCGGGCACCGAGTTGAGAGAAGAGATTGCAGACCTCATTAGCGTAGTCCAAGGGAACAGTAGATTCATCATCACCGTAAGAGATGGATATGGTGTTTGGGAGGGAAGTCGTGCCGCTCAAGAGATAGTCGAGGAATTCGAGGTAGGGCTCGTTATCGTTTGTACCACCACCGACAATTGGGGGGGAACCACCAACAGAATAACTTGATCAATTAGTATCGCTATTCAAGGAGCACAATTGAAAATGAATAAGGGAAAGCTCACTAAGTGTTGGGAATCTCTGATGTGATAGCTCTGGCATATTGAACATCAAGGTTGGCTTCAATTCCAGGGTAACCATTACCACTTGATGGGCAAGTTCCTTTGTTGATAAGAGTGCAGGTGTATGTATAAGCCGCGTTGGCGAAGTATGCATAGCTGCCCAAGAAGGTGGTCAAATCAGACTTGGATGGCCATTGTTTCAAAAATCCTGCGATACCCATGGATCCACTTGACAAAGTAGCTGGGGCTGAGGTGAAGGAGTAAAGGTTTGCAAGACATTTTGGAGTAATAGTGCTACCACTGCAGCCTGTTACAGCTTCAGTCCCATAAGTCTTGAGCACACTTTTATCAAACTCCTCGTGTTGCTTGATAGTGGAACGCATTGCACGAAGGCCGAAGAAAGTCGTTGGCTGAACAATGTCAACATGTCCCTTCAAAGCATCGGGAAGGCTGTATTCGAGAGTTCGGATGGCACTCTCATTCAATCCGTTGTGAACTGGCAGATATCAGAAATCAAGATTAGTAATGGAGAGATGCGGATCCTTACCGTAAGCATTATACTTTGCTTGGAGAAGTTTCTCAATTTTGCTGACGCTTGCTTCCACAATAACAGAGTCCCCTCGTGCTGAAATGCTTGCTTGATTGGTCAAGCCTGCAGTGGCTAACCATTCAAGAACCAAGTCACGCGATTGTTTCTTCGGTGCGATCATTGCATTGATCACGGTTTGGTCAAGATGACGTCCATAAAGAGCGTTTCCAGGGGTGGCAATCTGTGAAATGTTAATTTAGAGCTGTTTCTCTTTTGAAGCATCAAATAATATACGACGGGTTCTTTTTCAAATGCAAGTCTGTGCGGAAGACGGGGAATCATACATCCATGGCCATCTTATGAAACTTTGGCATGTTTTGTGCCACCAAATGCAACCTCAACTTGATTGTCGAAGCATCTTTGTCGAGTACGGCATCCTCATCCAGCTGCCATCCTGCTGGTGGAGCAGCGATCTTCTCAAAAACGCTGGATTTGCCAAAGGTAGGCAATGCTTGGACTGCCGAGGCAGCGAATGCCACGGAGAATATGTTGAGGAGAAGCATATTGCGGGAGGCAGAATGGTTACAACGAGGAAATCATCGAAGAACTGCGGTACCATGGCATACTTATGCCAATGCTGGTTAAGATAAGGGCGTGAGCGTGTCTTGAACATGATTGCGGCATCGATGCAGTGTACCTGCTTCTCTAAGCCGATGGTAGGCTAACAGTCTGTATTGCGAGCTGCCTTTCACAGTAAGTATATTTACCGTTCATGTTATATAATCATTCACACCTACTTCTTCTGCAAATATGTCTTCTTATCTTGCATTTCTGTGTTTATCGAAGGATTTAATATACAGCATGTGGGTGAAGGTTAGCTGCATTAGGAAAGTCGTTAGGAAAACAGACGCTAAATTGAAGGATGCTTAACAAATGAGGAAAGTCTTCATTCAGCATCTTCAAGTCCATTAACCCGCATTCAGACCGTCCCCCCCCTATTCGGTGTATGCATATCGGGTAGTTGTCGGTGGGTAGTGTCTACGGTCTGGTGGACGTTCATCTAAACTCATATGGTTTCGGAATCATCACACAAATCATACAACGCGTAAACGATTCATATGGAAAATCATAAAACAACCTTAGCTTATTATAATTAGATAAAAAATATATATAATGTAATTGCATTAATAATAAAGCAGAAATGAAAAAAATTGCGTTTAAATCTAGTTTATCTGAATGCTTCGAAAGCTGCGTCATATGAGCTTATATGAACATCTACACGATCTATCAAGCAGCTGAGGTGTTACACAACTTAAACTGGTTATATGAATAATTACGTAGTAAAGGCTGTATAAACTTATTCAGCCTATAAAACTATTTAAATATCGATGAATGTATCACAATCCGGTATAGCCAGGTTAATCTGTACCTCGTAATGACTTAATATAGCTTCAAGATAGCTCCAATGCCTATCACTCAAGAACTGCTCAAGTAACCCTCCCAGTGGAAGTGCCATAGGTACAATTTTACCAGAAGCAGCAAATCTGATTTGTAAACCAGGCCTTCCATCTCGAGTTTAGCCAGTTGACTTGTAGATAAAAGTAGCAGAGCTCACACGACTAGTTATTGAACAAGAGCGATAACTGTGTGATCTCTTGTGGTTGTGGATATTTCACATAGGTCAGTTGACAGTCGCATAGGTTGTGCCGAACTAATAGTAGCCATCCGTCATACCTCCAATACCTGAGGATTCATTGCCAGATCTCAAATGACTTGGGTTGAGGTAAGTCTTCGTTATATATCGCGAAGCAAGCGCATAACCTCAATGCTTGAATAGCACATGTACATCACTTTCAGAGACGTTACGTTACTACTCAGTCGCATCGTGAGATGTGCAACTATGCAATCGTCACTCTCATCAAGGTTGTGGTATCGTTCCGAGCTATGGTTATGAGCGTAAAACAAGTAGACGTGCAGAAGAGAGGGATGGGTAGAAAATGCCATCGAAGAGATAAGTTCTCTCTGAAATGTTCTTCCAATGACCAGGGCCACTTGAATGGCACCCCTTCCTGATCAATTAGGGACAAATTCAAGATAACCATCTGAATCAACAAACTTGGGAGATTGACGAAGCCTTGCGTATGGCAAAGGACCTGTTGATTCATCTCTTTCTGAATGGGTTCATAAAAGTAGGATTAGAGCACGTGCCTATCCTCTAAGCCCAATACGGCCAAGTTTGTACCATTTGCACCAACCAGCCCCCATTCCCCGCTAGTGGAAAAGCTATAAATCCATCGGCTCTCCCTTGACATTCCCTTCCTTTTCCTCCATCTTAGTGCATGGGTTTTACGCATATCAGTGAGGATTCGTCCGAGATTGCGTTTTTGCTAGTTGAAAACTATAACCATGACCACTCCAGGTTGGCTTCGGCTGGCCTGGGAATCTTTGGAACCAAACATCTTCTCGCAAGAGATTTCATTTATTGTTTTTTCATTACGATCGGCTTCTTGTAGGTTGACGTGAAGAAGAAGAATGGGGGAAGGTGGGAAGTGGGAACTGGTATAGGAAAGAGGACAGATAGAGTGGATGGATGGATGATGATGGATGAGAAGGAAAGAATGACTACTATTGTGCTGATGCTGATGCTGATGCTGATGCTCATACTGGTGTTGAATGTTGATGCGGGAGGTCGACGGGATCAATTGTTACAATCAACATTTTGGCAATGTGTAGTATATGTAGTAAGAATGCAATTTAATTGCTCAAGTATACACCCAACAAATCATCTTGGACACAGATAATTCATCTGCCATCCCCATCTCAATACACCCCATCCATCACCATCACAACCACAACCACAACCACATCTACGGAGTACACATCCATCATGGCAAAGACAGCACTCATCACTGGCGCAACAGGCTTCCTCGGCAAACAAGTTCTCAAAGTATTTGATCGAGAAAATTGGAATGTAATCGGCACTGGATTCTCACGCGCAAAGCCTCCTGCCATTCTCAAGCTAGATCTAGGTTCCGAATCAGAAGTTTCAAAGGTGTTGGATGAATCCAAGTAAATGCCACATCTCCCAAGATATTCATGACAGTGCTGACGGCAGGAGGACTTGAAGGCCTGATGCTGTGATTCATTGTAAGTTCTCATCCCCATTCCTGCTTCGTCATCGTCATCAATGCTAACATCGCCATTACAGGCGCAGCGAACCGATTCCCGGATAAATGTGACAATGACCCCGAAGGAACACGCGCTCTGAATGTAGCTGCCCCTGCGTCGTTGGCAGAATTTTGTGCTGCACGATCAATCCTCCTTATCTACATCTCAACGGATTACGTGTTTCCCGGCACAGAAGGCGATGCACCCTACGAGACAACCCATCCCGCGAACCCACCAAATCTATACGGAGAGACCAAGTATGAAGGCGAAAAGGCTGTATTGGCAGAATATGAGAAAGCAGGGAAATCCGGCTTGGGAGTCATATTAAGACTCCCCGTCCTCTACGGAAAAGGGGAACCAGAAGAAAGTGCTGTTTCAGTCCTTGTAAGCTCAGTGTGGAAAGCGCAAGAAAAGGACGCCACTGTCAAAATGGATCACTGGGCTCTTCGCTATCCCACAAATACAGAAGATGTAGGACGAGTGCTCGCCGATATCGCGAGCAAATATCTCGAAAGTAAAGATCCATCCTCTTTGCCAAGAATTCTACAATTTTCCTCCGAGGACAAATTTACAAAATATGAGATTTGTAAACTTTTTGCGGAGATTTTGGGGTTGCCGCTGGATGGGATGGTGGCTAATACTGAGGGCAATGATCCAAATGCTCGTGTGCAGAGGCCTTACGATTGCCATTTGTCTACCACGGCATTGAAGGATTTGGGCATCAATGTTGCTACAATGGATTTTGTGGGCTTTTGGAGAAGGGAGTTGAGGGCTTTTCGGAAGTAGAGAGAAGTATTGGACACGCGATATTCAAGCGTGGTCGTCGTTCCTGTTTGTCCTTGCTATCAATCGAGTATCTCGTGGAAACACCGATCTTGTCACCAAGATCCACAATGAGTACCATAAGAATTACATGAAAGGGAATTGAGAACTGAACGGCTTCCCAGCGCCATTCTCGCTGCCTCAGCTACAACTGTTTATGAAGTGCATTGAGTGATAAATTTTTCAATTTTCCCATTATTGCCCCAAACGTTTCAATATACTCTCTCCCCGAACCACGATGCCAAGTAGGTTGAGGCTGGCAATTCCTAAAATTCCTTGAACGACACACATCGGAACTTTAAGAGAGTCCGTATTGATAGGATAGTATCCCTCCTACTGCGCTCGTTGCGGCAGCGACTGGTACTCTTCGTGAGAAGTCATCCCAATCAAGCCAGTAATTCACCGATGCGACCTTGGTTGACGAATCGCGGACTTAACAAAGGGGATTCTTTTCGAGCGGAAAGAGATGAGTCGTTTCCGATGAGCATATATTTCGCAAACGTGGCTCCTACTTTAATCAAAAACACAAAAGACAAGACAATACTTCGATTTATAGCTTGCGTAGTTCTTGATCATGCTGAGCTCTCCCTGCTTTAGTCCTTTCTTCTCATCTCCCAGCTTTGTAGTTGAATCATCATGGATAGGCGGGTGATGAAAAAGTTTTTCACAGCTCAACCCGGTGCATTACAAATCTCGAATGGGATGTATAGCACCCTTCAAGGAACCTGGATGCATGTTATATCCAACTACCCAGAGCCTCTCCATGTGGCTAAATGGACCGGATTCAGGTGCTCGTAGCTATACTACCTCTTTACTTGTCGTTCAAAAACACATCGATTATACCATCTGAGGTAGATATCTCGAACAATCTCACGAGCGTGCATCTGTGATTATCTGCTTTCTGACATTAACAACATTGCCAAAGTGCACAAGCGCTCCTCTATCAACGCGAGCGTTTTCATTTGTCAAAGAAAGAAAAAATGCATTTATCCATCCCACCGGAGATCAAGAGGTAAGTCAGATGGCGATGGCAAGGTAGGTTGCGCTATGATCTCTCTCTCTGTCTATCCATCCGGTGGTGAACCATATAGGCGGGCGTCTACTCTTGCGTATACGAAGTACCACGTGCCTACCTTGTAAACCTTCCAAGGGATGAAATCCTCTACAGCAGCTCCCCCCAAAAACTCACTTGTATTCCCCAATGTCTGCCTGCTCAATCACCCTTTTCGCGCGCATATGCTTGGGTACTGTAGGCAGGGAGCGAGGGGGGGTGGGGTAGCGCGTTTGATATATATATATATATATATACATATTCCGGCTTTGTGCGAGTTGGAGTTTGCTTTTTTGTGTGGTGGGTTGGTGGGTAGGTGGGTAGATGGATGGGAATAGGTATGAGTATAAGTACTCGTAAGGTAAGTAAACATTCCATTCCACTTCACTTCACTCCACTCCGTGAATGAGTGAAGGGTTTTCAATTTTCAAATCTCAGTTACCAAGGATCCGAAGTAACTCCAGATATTGTTGGCCTTGTATACTATATATATACTCGAGTAATATTAGATATAGTATAGGAATTTCTATATTTCTATATTTATATATTTCTATTCATCTATTACTTTTCTACTACGTATTAGATAAAGTATACATCACAGTTGCCCCCCCCCGCCTTCTCCTTACTACTTACTATCGACCTATCTATCTATCGACCAATCCATCCTCGCTCACGCTTCCAGCTTTGAAATATGTAGGTAGGCAGTAGTGTTTTTCAGTGTTGTGTGGTGTGTTGTGATGAATTTAGCTGATGATGATGATGATGATGAAGCAATTTCCTGGTGATCGAAGTAATGGTGGCGAGTGCTATTTGAAGCAATCTAGATAGATGTAATTGACGAGGAATGTTATGTACTAGAGCAATGCTCGCGCGATGGACAATGACCAATCGAAGTCGAGTCGAAATAACGGCAGTGGAGGCATTTGCCGGGCTCGAAAACCGAGAAGATTGTTGCTGTGTTGCTGAACCCTTCGAGCATGTACTCGTGTTCGTATATTCGACGTTCGGTGCGACCCGAACGAGCTTAAAGCATCGACCTAACTTCGCTTTCCCAGGCCTCTAGCTTGGTCCCCTTGAAGCAAAGCAGATTCTGCAGTGATATACCAATTCCAGGCATGTACCGCAGTCGCTCGCTGCTTTGCCGACGGGCCTTCGGTCCTTCTCCGACGCACATCACCCATATAATCAAACTATCACGGTGGTCCCTGAGCGATCATCTACCATTGGGGCTCCCTCTATAGCGGGAACCTTCTTGCTCGAGCCACAAGGACGGAAGAGGCAAGAAGATTATAAGATTTCTTAGCTGCGACCGAGAGAGCAGCGCGAACATCGCAATTTGGGTCGGGATAAAAAGGGGACTTGCGCGCCGCCTGCGAATTCTCCGGACGCATCGATCTTGATAGTTTGTTCTCCCCACACAGTAAGTAGATGGGTTTATTGGTGGGTCCTACTCCCCGGGAAGTGGCTGCGCTGAATGGTTAAATGCCTGCCTTTCTGCACAGGCCGAAACCTGATCTTGGAGCTTATCCAGGTGGTTCTGTGTAGCAAAAGCTGCATGTAACCTTGGCCACCACTTGTCAAATCTAATCGCCATTTGGCTCGGCTCTCGATCCGATGCGATGCAGTCATGAGGGGATGGAGATGAGAGGTCCTTGGATAGTTTTGCCCCGAGGTTTCCAGCTTCGTTCTCTCTCCCTCCCTCGTAGCCATGTATGCGTAGGTCTGATCAAACAAGCGACAACAACATTGATATCGACATCGACATGGTTTAATTGCTCCCGGCAGATCCGCTCGGTGCTGTGTTCTTGCGCTCCAATTAATTTGGGCGATGATGCAAGCAACGTAGGGATTGAGATGAAATGACTTTCGGGTCGAACATTCAATATATCGACCCAGGTGGATATTGGCATTGTACTCCAGCCGATCGCCGGTGTCGCCGGTATCATTTGAACCTGGCCACATGGTATATGAGATATATGAGGACAAAGCAATCTTGTTCTGAGCAAGACAAGACAAGACAATGATTCTCTGATTCTCGAAGTCTCTCGCAGACCAAGAACGTTAGAGGCTGCTACAAACTATCGATTGACATAAGCCTTGGACTGAAGCAATCAAGCGGTTTGTATATATTCATATGTAATACAAGGCTCATCTAATTGGCAAATTGCAAATTTCCCCTGTTCTGTCCCCACATTATCCGGGAGATTGAGCGCCTTGAAGTTGAGTCTATTCAGAATTCCAAGAATGTAATGACGTTTATGGTCTGCTACACATGACAAAAAAGAAAATAGTCAAAAGTCTCTTGTATTTGCAAATAGTCAAGTTCCAAGTAAGATTGCGCTTACAGTACTTTCCATCTCATCGACCACAAGTCCGCCTACTCTGACACGGCATCCACAACCTGCAGGTACAGTCAATGCTTCAAATTTCAAATCTGGGGGATGATGGGCGACCTAGGCATATATATCCATTCCATTCAAGTCCAACCCAATCCAATCAAAACAACGATAACCACAGCGACAGCCTCAATAAACATCAACACTGCCTACCTTCCTCTTCTTCCTCTTCATCCACTGTTTGTTTACTATCGCCCGGAATCCGACTGGGAAAAGAATGCCCAAAAAAGCAATAATCATCCGGGCTTCAACAAAACATAGCACTAGTGTCTATCGCCTATGATCCTCTCATAACCCTTGAATCTTCTGGTCATCAACTCTTCCATCATGGAGCAACAACAAACTCAAGCCTCACAAGCAAAATACTCGAGATATAGGGCTGTGAGAGCTGTCCCTCCTTCGAAATCTGATCACGTTCCTCCAGAACAGGATATGCAACACATTCAAAATGCCTCCTTATCTAGAACAAAAAGCATGTCAAGATATCGGCGACCGAAGTTGGCCCTCAAATACGAAGGTTCATCCGGGGTGCCCTCATTATCAGAATCGCAGGGTCCATCGAGATCTCCGATTCCTATTCCAAGAAGTCCCATCATGAGGCGAACAACTGATCCAGTGGGTTGTGCGGCTGGTCTCCCATTGAATTATGCGCAAACCAGACGTCCCATCCCACAGCGATCGCAAACACATCTAGGGGCGACTGGTGAACCTCAAGATCACAATGGACAACAGCAGGGCTATGAGTCGAATTATTATAGCGACAATGGAGTATGTCAAAATAGAGTTCTCTCTCCTGCGAATTCCCCTCCCGCGGTTTCTGTTCCTATCCAACTGAGCGATGAGGAGACTGAGAGAATCTTGGCAGAACAGAAGCGCAAGGACTTGGAGCGATTAGAAGCAACATTGGATGCAGCTGCAAATGAACTTGCCAAAAGTCCTCCCCCAAAGTTCGCATTCTTCAGTAGCAAAAGACGTGCGACGACAACAACTAAACCTATCTCACCTGGGCCATTGGATAATTTCGCATCCATACAACGCGCAATCGCTGATGGACCCCCTAGAAATGATGCGCCCGTCATAAGTCTTATGGGTATTCAACAGGGTGGTGGAGGCGTAGTTCCGCAAACCGATGCCCCAATCTCAGCATCAAATGCGCCGGAGAGGGTAAGCATACCATGTACAATGTAAGAGCAGTGCTGATAACAACACAGAGAGTTTTGATTCGCTCCAAACAATCATCAATCAATCTACCAGTGGACGGAGACACGACTCCCATCGATATCATAACCTCTGCTGCGAATGTCATGCCGACTGATATTGATCCACGCACAGCTGTATTGATAGAATCCTATGCCGCTCTTGGTCTAGAGCGCAAAATTCGTCGTTATGAACATATCAGAGATATCATGAATTCATGGGACAGAGATACACAAAATGCTCTTATTGTGGAGGGTTCCGATTATGCTGATGAGCATCTCGAATCATCATCTGTCCCAAGAGATGCACCTCCGGATGTTACAGTGCAGCTTTATCATTCCCAAAAACCTGGCAAATGGAACAAGCGCTACATTACACTTCTTTCTTCTGGTCAGGTTTTCGTTTCTAAAAAGTCGGGAATGGGTCTGAATGATAAAGATTCGATGAATATTTGTCACTTGTCTGATTTCGATATCTACACGCCTACAGCGCAACAAGTTAGGAAAATTCTTAAACCACCGAGAAAAAATTGCTATGCTATCAAGAGTCAACAAAAGACTGCAATTTTCTTGAGCACCGAGAATTTTGTACATTTCTTCTGCACCGATGATAAAATTGAGGCAAATGCATGGTACTCTGCTGTTCAGAGTTGGAGAAGTTGGTATTTGGTGAACAAAAGGGGTGAAGGTCAGGAGGTAGCTACGAAGACTGTTAAGACGATAAAGACAAAAATCTTATCAGAACCGGGAACGGGTGCTGAAACACACAGAGTAAATATTTCGGTGGATGAAGATCCATATACTTTTGGAACATTGAAGCCATTAGTTGATATGGAGCGATTCGACAAATCAGAAGCAGATGATTCAACCACCGAGGACGAGAACCCTAGGCAAGTTCCTTTCCATCTACGAAATAATTCGAATATAGCACCACGCCCTCGCACCGCAAAAGGTGGGCCACCAATATCTTACCGAGCACCACCTCAAGAAGATCAATTTGCATCGAATGGATTATTAGGTAGAACATATTCGGTCCGTCAAAAAGCACAACAGGACCGCGAGAATAGTCTCAAGAGTGGATCTTTCGTAGATGGTCCAACACTCATGAATAATAGCGCAGCTCAATCAAGAACTATGTCCATGCCCACCAAAGGCAGACGCCTCGAAACAGCCAATTCTGCCAACACCGGTCTCCAACGGAGGGCCAGTAGCAGAAAACATAAACCCCTATTGGATTTCACGCCGCAATTCGAAGAGGCACCGCAGTGGAGTAAGAGGGGTAAGGGACATGGTGTAGCGGCCCCTTCGGGAGTCCTGCTCGTTGAAGCGGCGAACACGCGGGAAGTGGGACTGAATGATATCCCGAAGGCAAACACGGTGTTTAGGAGGGATACGACGAGTCAGAGGTCGAGAGCTAGTGCGAATGGAAGGGATAGGGGTCATTCGGGGAGTCGAGATCCGTTCGCTAAGGGAGGGTTGATTAGTGGGGTTGGGAGGATGGAGGTTGGGGGGAGTTTGACGAATAGGGGAAGGTTGGGGTACGAGTGAAGAATTGGGAGAAATTGCAGATCGATGTGGCGTTTGGGTTTTTCTTTTGTATGGGAAGGGATCTTTTACGTATGTAACGTCTGGATCTGGATCTGGGCGGCAAACTGAATCAATGGTGGGCTTGGTTTGGGTTATGGATGGACGGATGGATTTTTGCTTGCCTTTTTTTTTTTCCCTTTATAAATGATAGATACCATGGAGATTAGATGGCACTTGCACCCTTTTGCATGCATGCTCTTGTGTAGTTTTAGTTTTATTTGGGGGTTTTAGTTGGGGTTTTAGTTATGGTTATACCAAATTCGATAACGTTGCTTTCCGCCCCCCTTTCCCCTTCTCTCGCTCATTTATTCTATGCCTTTTCGCTCTACATATTTCCTTCCTACCATACATGCATACTTGTCGTCTGCACTGCGTCGCGTCGTATCGCCTTGCTTGACCGAATTATCTTATTCCTTGCAATTTTATAGCTTGGAAGTTATATCTTGGAAGTTGGAAGTTGCAGCTCAAACGAGGATGGAATGGATCTCTATCTATCTCATCATTCATCATTCATCAGCTGCTACCTACCTACATACCTATATACCTAGCTAGCTAGCTCGCTCCTTTATGTATTTTGTATTTTGTATTCATATTCATATTTATATTCACTCGGATCCTAACTTGATTTGATTTGATTTGATTTGATTTGAACTTGAACTTGAACTTGACTGTCTTTCTGAATATTCACGGGGGTTCTTTTCTCTCGTTCTTGTCTCTTCTCGTGGTTTTTTCTCTTGTGGTTTTTCTTATGCATATGAATGGATAGTATGAATGGATGGGTATGGTATGGATGGTATTGGAAATGTTACCCTACCCTACTCTACCCTACTCTAGAATTTTTCGCATGCTTGTCTGTCTGTCTGTTTGTTTGTTTATCTATCTGTTTGTCTGTCTTTCTGCCAAGTTGCGTTGCGTTGCGATTTGAAGACCTGACGATCTGGTGATTGATCGGTTTGTTTGTCCGTCCGTCTGTTTGTTTTTCGCTTATTTGTATCTTCGTTTTCGTCTTTGTTTTCGTCTTTTCTTTGAGTATGAGAGGGAGGGTGAGAGGGTATCTTTATTTGTCCTTGAGAACCGTTGAAATGCTATCTAGCTATAGTTGACTGGCATATGCGCATACTTGTTTGTACTCCATTGTAGTATTTATAACTCCTTGTTTGAATGTGCAGAGTAGTTGGTTGTTTAGATGGGTTGATTGTGTGTATATTCGTTTGCTTATTTATCTCTATCTCTATCTCTATTTCTATTTCTATTTCTACTTTTTACGGTTTCGATGGTTATTTATTTCCTATTTAAATATTTTTTTGTTGTATTGTTATTATTGTTTTTTTTGAGGAAGGGATTTTTATGTTGTATAGTAAAGTTACGATATAAAGATTAAAATTATAATATGATTAACTCGAGTAAAGTTTTTAAAGATGTTATATAAAAGAACGTATATATATATAAAATGTAATAAAGAAATTAAGTTTATAATTAAATTGAATTTATTCTATTTAGTATATCTACTTGTACTCGTATTTTAGACTTCTTTTTCTTCTTTCTCTTCTTTTTATCTCAACTGCATGGCAACAAACGGTTAGGATGGGTTTAAGAAGATGAATTAATTAATCGATCGCTTTTGGGTTTATCTTTTTTAGAGCAATTTTTTTTGGGGATTTGTAGAGGTTTGTTCTTGTTCTTGTTTTTGTTCTTGAGTTAGAGGTTGAGAGGGTTGAGGGAAGGGTTGAATGTGTGGATGTGTGAATATGATCTTCTTGGTGGTATATATATATGTAGATATTTGATTCATTCCAAGACCTCACTATATAGAGTAGGCAAGTCAGATGGGATTTGACATGATGGTTATGATTGAGCTTTATATGGGATGGGATATGGTGTTATGTCAACAGTGTATGTATATGCTCACTCGTATATATATATCGCGAGCAAGCAAGCAAACAGTGTCATTCATAATCGATTTGATCTACGCTTTACATTTGTTGTTGTTGTTGTTGTTATTCGAATAAAACTTCGAGCAAGTGGACGTCATTACTGCTCAAGGAGTACAAAGTACGGAGTAAAAGCTAAATCTACAAACGAAGCAATTTAAGCATGCCAAGCCCCTGGCGTCTTCTTAGCACACGCTCTGCATAAATCTATCTTCCGACAGTTATCTTTCTAGAAGAATCGAAATCACAATCAATGCTGCTAATTGGTGGTGTGTATGTAGACCGAGTGGAGACTTTCAGAAGATTCCGGGAAGCTGCTTGTTGGGATCCATTTGGGTTTTGAAGGGGGGGAAGCCATCTACTTACGTACTATTATTAGATATACCAGGAAGTAAGAAGTTGACAAGTGACAAGTGACAGTAGAGAGTTTAAATGTAAGTGTTGCATATCTATGATTTAGTTGTGATTTAGTTTACTTGTGTTGTGCTATGCTGTGTTGTGCCGTGCCGTGTTGCACTAACCTATATATACGTACGTGAGTGAAGGCTAAGATGAGCTGAGATGAATTTACTTAGAAGCTTTTTTAAGTTTGGAAACTTTTTAGGCATCTAGTTTCTATATAGCGTTATCTTTGGTGTTAGATCAAGCATATAAAGCACACAAACAAAATGTTGCATATCTGCATTTTAGTTCAAAAGACCAGAGAAACTAGTAACGAGCGTCTCTAATCGATGTATACTTACTTGTAACTCAATGCTCCTAAGTATGAGTTAAATATAGACACTAAGTACTGTATACATTTATAAATAATACTCTCATCCATCTACTGAGGAACTACTCGCACGAGGTAGTAGGTAGCACTTACATAGAACGCAAGATTAATGAAGCGAACAGGAGGAATCAAACGAAGCCGTAACACCTAGCAACCCACCTACTCCCCCTAGATCAAAAAATCAACGACCTAAAGGCCCCATCTTATAGATTCATCAGCAAAGCACCGAGAAGCAGCGAAAAGTGTTGCACATCTATAAATTAGTTCCTCGAGTAATCTCTCAAACTAAGATCCTTCAAGATAGAAATCCGAAGTTTGTTGCGTGTCTGGGTTTTTAGTTGAAGTGTAAATAGGTATAGAACGGTATGTGTGTATATGTACATCCAGGATACAATCTTATTGCATGGATGGTTAGTTAATCGTAATGACTAAGAAAGTTGTTTTCGCAGGGGCAGTTTGAAGAAATCATAAGATTATAACAGAGGTATTTAGCGATACAATATTAGCTATTCTCTTATAGTAACTGTATGCTTGAAAGAGTATAATCAGATCTTAAATAGAGCTTTAAATGACTTTACTTGAATATTAAAACTCTCTCTTTATTATTATTATACATCTATAGAGACTAGAAACCCCTTAAGATATATAAAGTTGATAATGCTGATAGGATTAGATAAGCGAGCGTGGAAAGGAATAGTATGTTCTAGAAGGTGGATATCGTTGACACCCTTGATTGATATCTTTAGTTGAGATTGAATCGCTTGCGGCAATATTACTCGCAGTATTGTTGGCTTAATATCAACCTCTCGCTTGCTTTGTCTTGCCATTGATATGTAACCTGAGCCATATGCATATGGTATTCTATACAGCTTATTTTAGTCTGTTAGTGCTCATGTTTTGTTGTCTTTGCTCGAGTCCTAATGGTTCAAGTTGGCTCGTAGAAAATAGTATTACTATATCAACTTGGTGAGGATGAGAAGGAACGTGTTACGGTCTTAATTGCTACATTTGCCTCCCTCATACACTCCACAGGTATCTTGACTGCTTAGTTGCACAATTAATTCTTCAGATTACGGCTTTAGGCCTTTGGTTCAGACACTCTCAGACATTGTACTGGGCTTGATACCGTAGTCTATTTAGCTCGTGCCGTTTCGCTTATTAGTTTGTTGAACCGTAGGAACGTTAACATAAAATTAGATTCCTGCCAGCGAAGAGGTTAGGCGATAAGAGCAGGTGCTAGGCAACCTGGAGTCAACAACGCCTACTATACAGTAAACACTAACTAGCAAGATGTGTATTTCAATTTGTAATTAATTTGGAATTAGCTTTCAACGTTGATGAATTAGTAAACTAATGTACTTATACTACGTAAAATTAGCAGTGACGCATATTAGTCTTGCCGGTGTATTTGCGATGTCAACAAATGAATCACGGTGTACATTTAGGTTACGCTCTACTTTATACTGCTGGTATGATTCTTCGTATCCGAGTTATCAATGGTCAAACTTACTACTATACCTACCTACAGTATAATCCCAACTAACTAGATCCATATTGAAATCAAACCTAAAATGGTCATTAAGATTTATTTCCGCCTTTGATTTTTCTACCCATTCTTCTTTCCTTCTCTCTTCTCCCTTTCATCGACACCAACCACCAGCTGGCAGCGGCTACATCTAACATCGTTAAGCCTGAACGTTTCCCGTTTCCCGACTCCCGGGCCCACTTGCTCAATCCTTGAGCCCCTGCCGTCCCATACATTATCCCGGTGTTTTGATTTATCTCAGCCTTAGCCTTAACCTTTCATACCTTAGCGAGTCAGTTTTAAGGGGGTCGTTCTCTCTCAGTCTGCCCCTGGCACTACTTTCTTTCACCAATTTACCAACACCCACGCCAGCAGCTTGTTCAATCTTCCAAAGTTTCCATTCTTTGTATACTAATTAGTATACTAGCTAGGATAATAGATTAGATGTCTTTGTGCTAAATTTACTGACCTGCAACAAACCACCTGCTGCAAATTAAACATTGCAGCCAAGATTCCAGGTGTGTAATAAAATACCTTTACAGTGGATATCCTATTATAATTCGTGCAAAAAGAATAACCAAAAAGAAAACTAAGTGTTGAGGTGTGCAACAAAGCTATAGTATGGTTTCGATGAGTGGCTACTATTGGTGCCAGTGTTGATACTGTTACCATATCTGCATAGCCAATATGAAAGCTAAGTTTCTAGGTGTGCAACAAAACACTTTTACTGTGGATATCCTAATATGATTGATGCAGAACTAATATAGAAGTCTGGTTTCTAAGCGTGCAACAAAATAATGATTTTGCAAGCTTAGGCAAAGACTGATCTTTGAGATGTGCATCAAACAAAAGACTGCTCGTGAGCATAGGAGCTTAGAGAGATGTACTATATTATACTTGTGACATGATGATTTCTGATAGCTCGGTGTTTTATTTGACAAAATAGATATGGTATGAATATGATTTGGTCAATATGCACAACGAAGACCACTGTATTACGAGAGTAGAGCGAGTGTGTGGTCTGGGTTTATCTTCCCTAAAATGCCCAAATCTGCTTCTCCTCCTACAACTGCAGGACCTCTTGCTGTGATCTGTTATTGTTTGTCAGCTTAGGTGTTCTATGAGAGAAGAGAATCAAAAGAAAAGAAAGGGAAATATACCTCTCCAACAGAAGATGCGTCAGAGGTCTGGTAATCCTTGGTATCCTTCAAAAAAATCTCGACGGATGGTGGAGGTGCTCCGAAGTGCGAGTATTTCCCAGAACCGTCATCTACTCTGTAATCATAGATACTAGTTTGTGATACAGCACCTGCGACCTTTGGTGCTGTGAGAGCGTAGATAATTCTTGAACCTGTGTAGATACGCAGATCTGAGAGCATTTCAGCGCTTAAAGGTGTTGACGGAGCGCCAATGGGTTCGGAAACGTAGATTAGGCGAAGTTTGCCAGGATCTGTGCCAATGATTGGGCGAAGGTGGTCGTACATGCGGGAAAAAACGGTGGCGAGAGGCATGACACCATGCTGTACCAAAGATCGTGTTTGAAACCAATGAACGACTTGATAGAGTGGTGAAGTTAAGTTATCCTTAGTTTCAGCATGGAGCTTCGCGAGAGTAGTGGAAGAAGCAACAACAATCGTTGGGGATGTACCCTTTGCTGCTAGAACGAGATCAGGGTCTTTAACTGCAACGGATGTTAACGCTATGGAAGCGTTTGAGTAGAGTGCTGAAAGAGTTAGGACCAAAGCATAGATGTTTGATAGTGGTTCCGCAGAGAGGAAGAGATCTTTGGATGTGATACGCTGAACCGTAGGTATGGAGTTTAGTTGGCCTGACACTCCAGCAACTAAAACTGATTGAGTATGTCTCACGAGTTCTCCGTCAGGCCAGAATGCAACAACGGAGCCAGGTTCCTTGGCATTCTTATCAACCACAGGTAGCTCAGATCCTGCATTAGCTTCCTGGTCTTGAAGAATCTCTTGCCAAGTAGAAACATTCACTGCTCCTCCAGTGCCTTTTGGAACTTCATTCCAATCCATATGCTTGTTTCCATCATCAACCACCCATATCATTTGCTTCAACGACGGATAGGATTTGATCACTACATCAAAGGGGAAAGAACCAACAGCAGCAATAACCGTATCCGCTTCAGATTTTTGTATCAATTTTATTAAGCTTTCGGGAGACTCATCATATGGTAAAAGTATCGCAGTGAGATCGTAGAAGGCACAAGCGAACAATGATGCAAGATGTTCAATAGAATTTGGTAGGTATATGGCAACGTTGGTCCCCCCATTTTGTTTGATATGTTGACCTATCAAGTTAATCTGGCGAGTAACATCGGCTGCATCAAAGTTAGTAAGGTGAAGATGTTAATCCTCGACAAAGTTGCACAAACCAGGCTTGTGAGCGACGAGTTTATCGGAACCATATATTGTCAAAAGGTTGCCAATCTCTCCAGTCTCTTTCCCTTCCCTATTAACAGCACCAGTAACTGCCTTACGCCATATATCCCTCAAGTCACCATTGCGACCCTGGGCCCATTTCGAGTCACCAGGGTCTTTAACATTGAGTCCTGAGCTGAGGGGTATGCCATGAGGGGAAGTATGATTTCTGAAGACGGCAGATTGTCCTTCTTGTCGAACTGGTGATGCTTGTGATTGACGGGCCAAGAGCATAGGATGTGAATCTGGATCGCGAGATGTTACCAGTGTGTAAGCAAAGAACCCGATGAGAACAGTAACAATCAAGGTAGAATAAAGATCCCAATCACTGAGAACACCTGTAATACTCTCGTCGAGATAGAGCATGAAGTTATCGAATCCCATCTTGAAAGATGCTGAAGGTGTTTTTCAAAACAATTTCAAGGAGGCTTCATGAGTATTAATACCTGTTTTTATTTGGAGACACCGAGAGCTTTATGCGGGGTTGATGATGTCCGTCCGGTACAGTCGACAAATCGAATCGCGCTAATTCCAAGCTAGAAGCGCGCCGCGCGCCTCGAGCTTTAATAGAATCCATGAATTCGAAACAAACAACAAAAGATTGATTCCTTCGATGACCTTCTCGACAAACACTAATGCTAACATAGGATTACTCGTCAACTGAGTGGAAGCATACTAACCATATAGATCAGGTCAAGTTATCTTACTATCAACACAAGAAGTGAGGAATGCGGCTCAAACCCTGTATTGACGTTGCCATTTGATATCTGCAGCTTGCTAACGGCATCACCAGACGCCCATCGGCCTCGTGGCAAGGCTTTCAATCTTGCCAGATTTCAAAATGTCTACGGTCATACGAACCCCAACTACACCAGCGACTCATAAATCATCACCGGCATCGGCAGGAAAGTCGGGGTTTGGAAAACCGCAACCTTCTACACCCCAAACTGGAACATGGAAACACCCTAAATTCGATGAAATCGCAAGACGGCAAAATGCAGCCACTTTCACAGACCAAAATTTAAGACGGCTGCTATGGAATGGTGTGGGTTTTATTGTGTTATGGTACCTTGGTCGAACACTCTGGAGGACGTAGGTATAACAGATTGATTGTCGATAGTATGTGCTAATTGTGACCTCAAGCTTTCCTGATTATTTATTTGGCGACAAACCATTTCCTACCTTTGCGTCCTGGAGCTTTCGGGTGATGGAATTCTGCCTCCTCTTTAACATTGTCGTTGCACTTCGCCCATTCTACACGAAGCAAGATAATATGGAAGATATCCCTCTAACACCTGCGCAACGAAAGTTACTTGGATTGAAGCCGAGTTCAAGGCCTCCTACTCCCGGCTCGGAGTATGTGACCCCGCCAAGATATAGGAGGACGTCGACACCTTTGAGCAGCTCGCCTGCGAGCAGAAGAGGAAGCCCAGCTTCTGGAAGTCCTTCCGGGAAACGGTCTGAGAGTCCGCACGCCCAAGATGGTCTGGAGAGTTTGGCAAATCCATTGGGACCAATTTACTCACCAGGTGCCAGTCCATTATTGCAGAAGACCCTCATGGGTGGAAGTGGCAACCGAAGGTCTCCGTATAGTTCATCGAATTTCCTTGGTCGATCGATCGGTGAGCCTGGAACACCTGGCACGCCAAGTCCATTGGGTGGTGCAAAGACATCAAGTGTAGGATTAAACAATAAATGGCTCTATGAGAAGGGAAGGAGAAATTCAGGGAGTGCCCGATTGTATACATAAGCCTTTAGATCTTTAGACGGTGGATTTCGGATATAGATACCCCTTCTGCCCCGCGTTAGTTTTCGTTGCACCCGCAATTTCAATAATTCAGTCAAAAAGTGCATCCGAAGATTGATTGCTTTGGCCCAAACTACAGTGAGAATTGGTTTTATCGTTGGAGAAATTCATGGTTTGGTTTTGTGACACTTGTGAATCTTAGCTAGCACGTGGAGATCAAGGCTATCTTATCGACCAGTACAAAGAAGCTTCGTCCATCAATCTAGAACATTTACACTCACGAGTACACTACGAACAACAACTAGACTCCAGATGCAAGGCACAATCAAGGATGGGAGCCTCCGACTCAAAATTAGTATTCAAGAAGGGTATCTTCAGGCTTTCAGAGGACAAAATTATTCCTGCTGATGACCCATATTGGGCTTCTGTAAGCTGATCGCATCTCTTCGGTAGTAATGTAACTGATTGTGACTGTTTTAGTTTTGGGAGCTGCCAGAATCTACAGAAGATATCTTCAGTCTCTTCTCCCCGGCAGATATTCGAAGAACTCGCGACACGGCATTAGAGAATCTAGAAACTCTGATTTTAGCAATAACGAGTCGACTATTCGTTCTTCGCCATCACCCCTCATTCCCTCATCCGGAGTTTGCTCCGGAAAGAGATGCATTGAATTGCATTCGAGTTCTTACACGCATCCTACCATACGTATATGAATCCGAGAAACTAAAATCATGGGAAGAGACATTCTTCTGGGGTATGAGGAGGAAACGGACACGGTATCTAGTCGCAGATCAAAATAGATTAAATCAGTCACTGACTGTGTTGTAGCAAGGCGGCTCTGGCCCGAGACGTGATATTCGATGAGTCCCAGGAAGAATTACAGAAACTTGAAGCTGCGGCGCAAGAGTTTGAGCAAGTTAAGCCCTTGGCAGAAGAATTGATCGACACATTGATCGATTTGCTCTTCTTTGCGGACTTTACCCTTCCAAAGCCACAAAACTCCAAGAGCAAAGTATCATATGCCATCTGGCAAAGCGGAGTTGGATGCAATACGCCGTGCGGGACGAGTAAAGAGTTCGAGAACAACCGCACTGAGATACTAAGGTTGCTTTTGACCTTAACCAGTCAGAGCATGTATATGTCGGCCAACTTACTTCCTGTACAAGGTGTGAAGGCTATCACATATATTGCTACTTGTCCAGAGAAGCAGGTTGTGCTATCTGTGTTGTGCTCTCTACTGAATACTGTAAATCCCTATCATCTTCCTTTACATGTTCATACTAACTTTTATAAAGACCCTGAAATACAACCCGGCAAAATGGCAAGTGCCATATAATGTTCAAGTATTTAAAGATCCGAAGCAGATACTAGTCACGTATGCATTGCAGGTCAGTCGGCATACCATTCGTTGGTTTCAAAATCTAATACTCGAATTCGTAGTTTTTGCTTGCCATTCTTTTATATCCAATACCCGAATCTGGTCCAGCTCAAACCAAGAAAAGTAAGGTCTGGTATCTTTCTCTCTATGGAGCTCAACTAACAATATAAGACTATTTCCGTCACTTCCTTGGTCGTTTACACAGACCCCAAGATTTTCAGTTCATTGTAGATGGAATGACAAGAATTTTGAATCAGCCTATGAACGCTACCACCTCCTATATTCCCGGAAACCAATCATACGCCAAATGTGCTTCAGAGATGATTATGCTATTCTGGGAAATTACCCAGTGCAATAAACGATTCAGATCTTTCTTGATTGATACGGATCGATCACATGATTTCGTTATTCTGATCATATTCTATTCTCTCGAATACAGACTAGATGCATCCAAGCAAGGAGTTGTGCGGATGTGTATTTTCATCTTGCAGACTTTAAGTGTAGAGCCGAACTTTGGCAAGAATTTGAACAAAAGATTTGAAGCCCAGGATACTTTACCACCGAGTATCAGACTTGTGTCATTCAACGGGACATACGCCGACTTCCTTATTCAAGTAGGAATTCTGAATATGTCATTTTTTGGAGATACTGACCAATGATAGTCTATCTACAACATAATAACAACAAGCCAAGGCAAACTCACAGCGATTTATCCAGCGTTACTAGCTGTAATAAATAACATTGCTGCTTACCTGGAAAATATCAACGCTTCTACTTCTTCAAAACTCCTGCAACTATTTGCATCGATGTCATCACCGGGATTCCTGCTCTCGAATGACAGCAATCATGATCTTCTTCAATCTTTGTTAGAGAGTATGAATGCTATTATTGAACATCAGTACCATAGTGGGTTGCTCAATTATTAGCACCTCTCTAATCAGCATTGAACACTAATAAGATATTTAGGAAACCCCAATTTTGTGTACGCTATTGTGAAGAATAAGAATAAATTTGAAGGTATACAACTATTCTTTGTACTCTGATGTGCCAACTGACTCTGAGTTAGCTTTACGGCATTTTACTTTGGAGAGTGGCCAGGAAGAGATAGAAAAAAGAAACAGGCGAAAGAAAGAGCGCCTAGCCGAATCTGGAGATGTAGATAGTGAAAGACGCTCTGCAGACAGCATGCGGAGCCCATCTATAAGTCATCCACGAGGGTCGTCGGCACTTAGTAATGTGCCCGAAGAGGATACGTTTGCCATTGGAGATGATGAAGATGAAGATAGTGACAGCGAGGAGCGTCCTACCCCAACAGCATCAACCCCTACGGAATACCCTTCAAGGGCTTCATCTGTATCTTCAAGTTATGACGATACAGTTCCGGCACAACTACGGGGAATGTCAGAAAAGGCCAGGGGAAAAATGCCTGGTATGTATTTTCATTTTTACACTTGGTCGCCGAAGGAACGTCACTAACTAGCAATAGCTGGTATGCCCACATTTTCAAGGCATAATAGTACAACAAGTTTAAGTAGCTACGCGGCATTCTCGTCAAATGGTGCATTCGAGCCTACGCCTCAATGGATAGAAACTTGGCTTCCTGAACTCCCACTCCATACAATCTTAACTCTAATTGATCAAGTTGATTCACTGCTCCCGAATCCTAGCAATCCTTCCGATATTCCTTCGACCAATATTCTCCGCATGATTTCAAGAGCTGAAATAAGAGGAATAGAAACCACGGCCATTCGCATTCATTCCTTTGAGTGGACACCTCTATCACTTGGTTGGTACGAGTCTCTACTATGGGCGTTTGTCTTCACATCCGAAATGCAGGTTGCCAAGGGTACAATAGGCGTTTGGAATGGTACGGCCATCAAATTATTCAGAGTGCAAGAAGTGGCAGCACATGGGCCTACATTTAGTTCCCCGAGAGGTGCAGTTGATGCTGTTGGAAGTAATATCGTGAGTAGGCTTGGTAGTATGAATTTGAGAGGTGTGGCAAATGGTGGTACGGCTCCAGCGCAGCAGGGAAGCAGTGTCGGAGGAGGTATCGTGAGGACTGGGACGGGAGGATCTACAAGAAATGAATCGCCATTGGGGGGTAGAAGTGCGATTATTTGAGGGATCGGCACACTTTAGGCTTAGAATGAAGGGCAGCCAGTTGTATTGTACAAGGAAATAGGCGCAAAACTTGTTTGTTTGCAAACATGCATGCAATTTGGCAAAGACATGGCGAGATTTCCTACAGCGTTGGCGTACAGGGGGAACATACGAGACTAGGTTAGTCACATATAAAATAATGTGGTACAAATAAAGAATCACTTTGAGAATTCTCGAATACTGAAATCGTATGAAAGAGGATTTCTGTAGTGAACACCACACACAGTGGACCTTCGATCGGTCTCATATCAATGTTTTTGAATGTCGAATCGAGTTTGATGACATCCACTAACGAATTCTAGAATGGCGGAAGAGAAGGAAATGTGGCGGTGCTTGATAAGGGGGTTGGGAAGTCCACGCCACTTTCCTGCGGCTCAAGCTAAATATGAGCTGATGAGCGAGCTCCTTGACGTTTCTAGAAATATTCTCGTCTGGTGCTCTTGGGTTGAGATATTCCGAGCATTTTCATAGTTTGATCTTTGAATTTTTGCATCTTGCGTAGAACAAGAGTCCTGAGGAATGGAGTGAGAACTCTGTGGGTGAGGTTTTGTTTATCGTTTGTAGGTTACGCGCGCGGGCGCGGGGAGGGTTGGGTTTAACTATATTTTGCATTTGGTCTTTGTTCATCTGAGAGGGGAAGCTATCTAGGTAGAGAGAGCTACTAGAGGTAGAGAGGGAGAGTTGGAGAGCGTACGAGTGAGTACTTTGGGGGCTATCTTTTGGGTCTTGTCAGTGGGGGAGGGGTATTTACTTTGTAGATACTGTATCTATCTGGATATATCGTGCCGCGTGATAGGAGGTCTAGGAAATACGGGGCCGGCCGGTATAATGGAGCTTGTGGAGAATGCTACGGGGGCGGGTGAGGTGAGGGGCGCTGTGGAGGATGTGGTGAAGAAGTATCGGATTCATGTGAGTGCGCTTTTGAAAGCTTACCCGTTCGTTCATGCTTCATGCGTTGGTTGGGAATTTGAGTTGGGGACTGGTGTCTGCTTGGCTTGGCTTGGGGGTGCGGGACACGGGATAGAAGAATAATCATGGGATTAATGGCATGTCATTATTCTAGGTTAGTTCGAAATATCTTGATCTGACCAAGAAGAAATTGGAATTGACGCGGCTGCCGCATGAGAGGCCTGGGGAAGAGGGGCAAGGAGGAAGGAGTGACTTGAATGGGGAGGGAGAGGGAGTGGAATTGAATGAGGAGGAGGTGGTGACCAAGAGGGAGATTGAGGAGTTGGTTGATTACTGGTATGTATGATGTTTCTAGATATGCTTCTTTGTTTATCTCATTCGGAGATTGGGGGGTTGTAAAAAGCAAGGAAGACGAAAAGAAGGCAGCTAATATATCTATCCGCAAAGGCTAGAAAGCTATTGCTGGCGAACGAGGGAATCTTATTATAATGCGACATATCCGCAATATCGCACTGCATTTACGATTATGGACTCCCATGCTAACGCCAATGCCAATACCAATGCACCAAAGGGACCCAATCGAACTTTGCGCATTCATTTTCTGCATTTGCGCAGTCCGCGCGCGAATGCGGTTGCTCTGCTCTTGGTTCCTAGTTTTCCGTGTTGTAATTTGAGTGTGGATTTGGGGGGCTTGGTGAGGGAGTTATGTGAGCCGGAGGTGTTGGGGGCGGATGCACAGGGGCAGGGGCAGAAACAGGCTTTTGATATTGTGATACCATCGATTCCAGGAACGGGATTCAGCGATGAGATACTTGGATCTAGAGGCGATGTGATGAAGGAGACGGCGAGATTATTTGAACAGCTGATGAAGAGGTTGGGATATGAATATTACATTGCGTCGATGATGGGATCTGGGAGGGAGATGGGAGGGGAGGTGGATTACTATTTGGGGAGAGAGATTGGGCAGGGGGAGGGGTGTCGAGGGCTCCATTTCATTGAGCCGAGATGGGCGGTACCGGCTGTCAAAGAAGGGGTTTGGGACTGGGTTAGGTGGAAGGTGGCGTTGTTCTTTCACGCTGGGGCTTGGGGGTATGAGGAGGGAGACTGGAAGAACTTGAGGCGGCAGGTGGGGACGGGGGAGCAGAAGGTGTCGCCGAGATTGTCATTATTGGGTGGGAAAAAGAGGAAGATGAGATATGGAGCGACGGCGACCATCAGATTGAGAGAACCGAACACTCTGGCTTATGCGCTTTGTGATTCTCCCGTTGGCCTCTTGAGCTTTGTTGCAAGCACATTCAGAAAGAAGAGTCCGATGCATCAGTTGAGCAAGGAGAAGGTGATTGACCTTTGCCAATTGTGTTGGTTGCCTGGACCCGAAGCCGCGTTGCGATATTATGCCAATGCCATACTGGAAAGTGAACGATTAGAAGGAGAAAGGGGCAATGAGAAGCGAAACAGAGTCGCGATAACGGTCTTTGATGGGGAGGAAGCCTCTGTTGGATATAGTCCTCCGGCATGGGGAATGGGAAGATATGACGTTATCTTTGTCCAAAGGGCTAGTGGAAAAGCTGGACTGTTGGCGTGGGAAAGAGAAGATGTTATTTTTGAAGGGGTTCGTGGTTTGGCGAAGGAGGTGATGAGATTGGATGAGAAGATGCAGCTGCGAAGATTAGAAGAAGCAGTTGGCATGCAGGTTGCAGTTGATGCTGAAAGTCCGGATACGATTGTTGCTGCTTCTGCTTAATTATCAAACGAGCGGTACGAAGCGAGCATGAAGGATTAATTATAAGGAGGTGATGGATGTAATTGGATTTTACTTAGGTCATGTATCGATCATATCATATATGGATTGCTTTTCCTCATCCGAACGCCAAGAATGTTGAAGACCTTGTTATCGTTGCCATTAGCTCAAGAGATATCTGCAGCTGATAAATGATGCTATCACAAGGAGGCAATTGGTAGGTAACCTTGCTGTACGAAGGAAGGCCTTTGTACAGCAGCAACAACGTTGTATTCCTTTGACGTTACCGACCCATCTACGAGTATCGGTAGTGCACTTGAGTAGACGGGTAGGGGTGAAGATCAAATGCATCCCATCGCGTTAGAATAGCCGCCATCATCTATAAACTAATACAACAGTACTCAAAGGCTAAAGAGGAGGTTGGCTAATTAGCCATGCGAGCTTTTCCCTCCTTGCTAGATATGCCTAGCCAGTCTTCCTCTTCCTCCTCCTCCTCCTCCTCCTCCTCTTCTCATATCATACATACTCAGTTTGACCTGTCGAACGGTACCAAGTGGAGTTTCACAAGGAGATCCCTCAAACAGCTGCTCCGTCAGTGAGTGCATCATTACAGTTTTGCTTTGAACAACGCAGCCAAAGAAATTAACCCTTACTCGGGCAAACTTACATCCAGCTGCAATTTCCCGCTAACCCTTTATGAACAGAGCCCGCCCTCTTCATCATTTCCAAACCTCGGGAGCTTCTTGTATTATACAACGTACGAGTAAGGTCCAAGGAGTCTTTCACAGACGTCCTTCGCGACTTCTTCGGGTCTGCGACCATTATGCAATAATAGCAATAATGCATTTGCGTGCAAACGGGAATTTCCGATATCCTTCAAAAGCGCACCGCCGAGCGCTGACAAGACAACTTCCAACGCCATCAAAATGCTCACTCTTCTCCTGGAGCTATGGCAACAGATTGCGGCTCTCAAGCCGTCTTTTATTTCCAAACGTCCTCATTTTAACTTCATCACCGTACATTGTAAGTTGCTCGGAAGAGCTCGCATAATCAGATGGAAAGGTCCGCAGCGTGTGACGTGACGGTACTAACTTTATGCTGTGGACAGACTTCTGGATCATTGGGATAGCCCTCCTTGGCTCTCTATGTTTGTATATTCGAGGAGGAGTGGCCTACATAGACGCTCTATTCTTCGCAAGTGGTTGTGCAACGCAAAGTGGATTGAATACCATTAATATCAATAATCTCAACACATGGCAGCAAATCATCCTATATCTAATACCGATATTTACGAATCCGATAACAGTCAATTCTTTCGTCGTCTTTCTCCGATTGTACTGGTTCGAAAAGCGATTCCAGCACATTGCTGCCCAGAATAAAAAAAATCGAAGGAGCATTGCCAAGTCCTTTTCGAAATCGAAGACAAGTGGACGAGATGCTGTGGATGAAGAGAGAGGCGTGAATGGCAGAGATATTGTTGTCATGCACGGTGCAACGCGAGCGAATGGGATACAGCATGATCGGGGGGCTATTGAGGACGTCCCACTGGCAATCGAGAAAGAAAAGGCGATAGATAAGGCAGGGGGTGCCAATGGCTTGGGAGGTAGCAATACATCAAGTACGGAGACGGCGAATGATCCTAGTCCTAATTCCAATCAAACGCAAATCAGGTTTGCCAATCAAGTAAAGAGAAGTAATGGAATGGCCGATGAAGAGCTACGATTGCCGGTTCGCCTTACTGATGAAGATCACATTGCCTTTCTAGAACGCCAACGAAATCCAGCGGATAGAACTATCCTCCGAATCCCGGGGCCAAGAGATGCAGATGCTGGTGTAGCTCCACAAACCGTTGAAGAAGAAGAAGACCCCGTCGTGAGGACAACATCTCGCAGAGGCTCTGCACACTCTCGAACAGGAAGCAATGATGAGGGAGCTTTAAGTAGAGAGATACATTGGCAAGATCATTATCCGTCGAGGAAGCGCAATGTTACAATCGAGGTGCCACCACATCCCAAGGCTGAACGTGCGGCTGATGATGTGAAAGCCGCAGGCTCTACAATCAAAAGTGTCATGAGATTCCGACATAATAGGACCGTCGAGGGCAATGATGGCGCAGAGAGTCAGGGCAATGGGGCTGTCATTTCAAATTTGAGATCGAGGGCTCCGGCGTTTCAAAGCATAAAGACAGCTCTTACTGGCGAAAAAGAGGATCCAACTCCTTATTTGAGCTGGGCACCAACCATCGGTCGTAACTCAGCCTTCGTTGATCTTACCGAGCAACAGAGAGAAGAACTCGGCGGAATCGAGTACAGATCGCTAAAGTCCTTGGCTTTAATTCTATCTTGTTATTTCATAGGGTTTAGTATATTTGCTGTGGTTTGTCTTTTGCCTTGGATCCTCAACAGCCACACCTACGGTTCAATAGTAGAAGAAATTGGCCAGGGTAGAGTGTGGTGGAGTATATTCACGGCCAATTCTGCTTTCACGGATCTGGGATTTACCCTCACTCCGGACAGCATGATCTCGTTCAATACCGCTATTTGGCCACTCTTACTAATGTCGTTCCTGATCATCATTGGCAACACGGGATTTCCCATTATGCTCAGATTCATCATTTGGGTTACCACATTGTGGGTACCTAGAAATAGTGGGATTTGGGAGGAACTGAGGTTTCTACTCGATCATCCTCGTCGATGCTTTACGCTTCTTTTCCCGAGCAAAGCGACATGGTGGCTCTTCTGGATTCTCATTATATTGAACGGCTTGGACCTATTGTTCTTCATTATCCTCGATGTAAGTCCTTTCGTGCCTCACGAAGTTGTGATATACTAATAGCTTCTCTTAGCTTGGAAATTCGATTGTGACAGATTTACCTGTGAACATTCGCGTCCTCGATGGTTGGTTCCAAGCTGCTTCCACGAGAACAGCTGGTTTTGGGGTCGTCAATCTTGCGGAACTTCACCCTGCCATCCAGGTTTCTTATTTAATTATGATGTATATTTCGGTTCTCCCTATTGCCATTTCAGTTCGTCGAACGAACGTTTATGAGGAGAAATCATTGGGTATCTATGGATCGCCGTCAGAAGAAAATGAAGATGAGGGTGAACCATCTTACGTCGGTGCCCATCTTCGAAGGCAGTTGTCTTTCGATCTGTGGTATATTTTCTTGGGTTTCTTTATCATATCAATCGCTGAAGGCAGCCGCCTTGCAGCTCCTAACTCATCGATGACTATGTTTTCTGTCTTATTTGAGATTGTCAGTGCATATGGTACAGTTGGCCTGAGTCTAGGATACCCGGGAATCGATGCCTCGTTGTCCGCCGAGTTCAACACAGTCTCAAAGCTTGTCATCATCGCCATGCAAGTTCGTGGACGTCACCGTGGTCTCCCGTACGAACTTGACCGAGCCATCCTTCTCCCAAGCGAACATTTAGCAGAGAAAGAAGCTCAAGACGCAGCACGAGCTCATCGTCGAAATTCCAATGCGACAGTAGTTAGTAATGCAGTGGATACCGCAACCGCCAATACTGGTTTTCAAAGAGCCGCCACGGAGCGTCCAGCTCCACCATCGAGCTTCCTAAGCAGTCTTCTTCATCCAGGCCCAACAATCCCAAACAGTCATCGGGATCAGGGCTCGACTCACACTAGACGACATAGCATAGCAACGCCGCAAAGTGGAAGAAGTGTCAGTCCTAAAGCCAGCGGTGGGATCTTCTCCAAGTGGAACAGCACGGACAAAGATCAGAATAACACAGAAAAGAAAATAAAGGAGTAATTAGGACATGATTCTATTGAGGCGGAAACTGAGGTCAGACTTTGTAACGAATAAATGTATCAATTGTACAAAGTAATTATGGTATATATTACTGGATTTTTTTTTTCTTGGGAGGACGATATAGAGAATATGGCATGCTATGAGATTATACCTTAGATCGAGTTTATTTGCGGGCATATACTTTTGATAGATTTGGAGTTGTTTGATGGGATGGGACCGGATGAGGTTTGGATGGGTATGCAGGGCTAGCATTCCTGTTGATGTGTTTGGGGCATTTTGCGAAAAGTTAATGGAGTGAGTGATGCGAGCGAATTGAATGAAGCCTCCATTCAGAGGTTAGGGTTTGGGTCATAACATATACACCTTTTGCATGCATAGGTGGTGTTCTGGGCGCTTTGTTTTAGTTCTTGTAGCGAGCGAATGGAGGATATATGTGAATATGTATGTGTATGTAAATAGGGGGAATCTAAGGTCAATCTACAAGTATATTAAAAGTATATTAAAAACATATCTTTTCTTCATCACCTACCTACCTACACGATATTATCTGTTTCGCACGCAATGCAACACTGACTGGTATGCTTGTTCATCCTGGAGGCCGTTTACTTGATGTCGTACCTGTCTGTACCTGTCGTACCTGTTGTACCTGTATATAACCCAACCAACCCATCCCATCCATTCATTTGGATTTGGATTTGATTTTGATTTTGATTTATGGTATGGTTATTGGTTATGCATATGAGTACAGAGAGTACGGAGAGAGGTTATATGTATGTATATATGTATACAAGTACTCGTAGATACAGACAACTTTCTTTCAATTAGAAACCTTTTTTATTTATTTCATTCATTTCATTCATTTCATTCATTATCTACAGCATCTCCTGGAGAACCAACCGAAAGATTTGTCATTTCTCTGTTCGTTCATCCATCCATCCATCCATCGTATAGGTCCTCCCCGAGGGGGTGCTCTCAAATATAATATTTTGATTCCCAACTTAACCTGTAGCTGGCTGGCTGGCTTTATTGCATTATTACATGCTTTTAACATGCATGTTCATTCGATTTCCCCCTGCTGCTTCATCTTCATCTTCATCTTCATCATCGATCCTATATATGTGTGTGTATAGTCTATATGTTAGAGCCGTACTCGAGTATGCTGCAGCGCGGTATGGAGTATATTGCCCCCTCCACCCCTCACCCCAAAAAGTCATTTTGATTGCCCGAGGAATGATTGATCTATCCATCTGTTTAAACACTTACTGTCAGTCATTACAAGTACTGCGTTTGCTTATCGTGGATTTATTCTTGAAGATGATTAATTCATCACTTTGGTATTGTCACTGATGAATAGAATGCAAAGCTAATACTCAATACACGTTAGCGCCCCCCCCCACAGACTCCTTCATCCCTCCTCGCTACGCCCCTACCTACTTTTACACTTTCCCTCTCCTCCATTTACACCTAATCTACATCCTCACTCGTTGCAATTAAATTTCCCTTCCCTCTTCCTCTCCCTCTCCCTCATCATTCCCGCCCAATAGTCTAATACCCATCCATCCCTGCCCCCTCTCTCCTAGCTCCGACTCCCCCACCAAATCAATAATATCCTCTCCCAACCCCACAAATTCTGTGACTCTAAATCCTTCTTCTGCTCCTCCTTATTCTCCTCCTCCATAACCCTCACTTCCCCTCCTCTCCTCACTCCTCCTCCTCACACTTCCCCTCTCCCTTTCAATTTCCCTCCTTTCTCTTCTTCTATAACCTCGATCTCGATCTTGATATCGATCTCGGGAACGTCCATGACTTCTATCAGTATATCTGTCCCCATATTGTCTTTCCTCACGATACTGATCGCGATGCTCATCGCCATGGCGTCCATCGAGAAGAGAACGCGCAACGAGGAGAATGGCGACACACCAGATGGTTTTCATGTTTTTCTTGGACTTGAGGATTTTTGTGGGTTGGAGATTGTGAGGTGCTTCTAGTTTGGGGATTGGGGTCTGTAGTTTGAGAAAATTTGAAGCCAGTAACGACGAACAAGGTTTCGATGCAATAACGTGAGAAATTGGGAAAGGTCGCCGTATTTTTAGCAAAGGTTATGGAGATGGTGATGATGCGGTGGTGCAGTGACATGGAAATAATTGATGAGTTTTGGTTAACGATAGAAGAATAGGAAAAGGAGAAAGAAGAAGCACAGCGACAAGAGTCGATAAACTTGAGAAGGGCGATGTGTCACTCACTAGGAGAGTCCAGTCACTTCGAGTACAAGACTGACAGTGAATCTGTTTATCACATCGTTCAGATACAACCTTACAATTTAGAATCGGAACAGGAAATTGAACAAATTGGTGTTTTCAATGCTCAGATATAAATGGGATAGATGGATGTTTTGAGTGTAGTTATTAATACTATGATATCATACAACCATCATGTCACTATGACAAAACTGAGATTAGAAGAATTGAATAGAAGAATGAATAGACTTCATTAGGATTAATGTACCACTTTGCCTATTGATACAACACTTTTCGTTAAGAGGATAACTTGACAAAAGGTTCATGAATCATACACCGTTCTAAGAAATCTGGTGATACCAGAAAGGCAAACGCCCTACCCCCTACAACCTGCTTTTCGAGGCGAAGACTACTCACAGGTTAATCTAAATCATAACAAAAACTCATCTTTTAGTACATGTTGATGATACAACAACTGGAAATAAACGGTGGTATATGAATAGGAAAATTATTTACCAGCCAATAAATGTTCTTCAGTGAAGAACAAAGACACAAGAGCAAAATTTGAAAAAGCCGTGAAATGCAAAAATGACAAAATCACAAAATGACAAAATTTACGCTCGACACACCTTGTAGCGCATGTTATTACAGTTATAATGAAAATTCTCCAAGAAGCCCCTAGGACAAACACCAACTACTGGTATCGAACTTCGCTAGCTGCAGTTGCAGGTGGTGGTTCTGGGTGTCGAGGATCGTACTCTTCGTAATAGGCAGGATCTGCACGAGAGACGGCCGCGCGTGCCTCGTAAAGCGGCTGTCTTGAGTATGAATTGTCCTCATACGCTGCATAAACTGTTTCCGGTTCTCGGCGGACAGGTCTATGTATGACGTAAGGACCCTGAGCATCGTACTGAACGTATTCATAAGCTTGTCGAGGCCGGGGCTCATCGGCATAGACACGGTAATACTCTTGACGAGGGGCCCTTTCATAAAGGATCTCCTCTTTTGGTGTCCGCGTGCGGTATATGGGTTCCTGGTGAGAGAGATGAGTGCCTGGGCTGCGTTCGGTATACTGTCCAGGTTGTGCGCCCACCTTAACGTAAACTGGAGACCTTGAACGTGCTCGGTCATTTTCTAATCTGACACTTTCATATCGAGCATATCTACTCGGGGTACGGTGGGCTCCATGACTTCCTTGCCTTTCATCACGATAGAATACGTTGCTCGTGTGTCTTCGATCGATAATTTCAAGAGATCGCTCTCTGGTAAAAGATTGTCCATGAATTGGATCGACATAATGATCCTCTGTAGCGTAAGGTCGAATTTGTCGACTCTGGGACGGGCGCTCTTGCACATAATACCCATTGTAAGTCCCTTGCTCCTCAGCCACATAATTAGGTCGACCAGACGCAACTGAGTCATCATTGTAAGCTTCTCGAAGGCGATATTGCGATTCTGGAGACAAGGGACGTCTCTGCCGCATAATTTCAGCATGTTCTGCTTCCCATGTCGGCTCGATAACGTCCTCCCTACGGCGAGCTGGTTGCTCAACTCTTTGACTAACCACTTCAGTACGCCTCTCTGGTTGAAAATTGGTAAGAAATCGTTCTGCATCATTGGTCGCCTCATCCGATGGCCTCTTACGATTTGTCTGCCCAATAATTTCTCTCTGTAGCTCAGCATCTTCGGATCCAATACGAGCAGCCCCTTCACGTACGACCGTCTGCCTTCCACGCGCTTGCTGTGCCTGATGGGATATCTGGGCAACGACCTCGAAGATGCGATTTTGCTGGGATTTTGCATCCTCTAATGGTCTACATTGGGTTTCGAGCGGATCTTTCGAAGTAGCAGGGATGGCGGATAATGGTTCATCCTGTCGATTTGATTTATGTGATTGAGAATTGACAGCCGCATACTCTCGCATAGGTGTAGTTAGATCATCATATGTTTTAATGGTTCGTTCGTAGCGAGGTCTTTGTTCTGCATTTTTCGACTCTCGGTATTGAACATCCCTATCCGAGTAAACTGGAACATCGCCACGGACAGTGTGAAAACCATAGTCTTTCTCGGGCCTAGCATATGATACCGAAGGCGCTGAAGATTTAATGGGACGGTGACGATCGATGTTCTTGTGATGAGAGACCTGGTTACCTTGGTTATGGCGAGAAGATGAACCCAATGATGTGGGATTACGCGATGATTGCCGCTCTCGTGTATCTCGATGGTGATGGGGATCATATGGATTACTATTGTAAATGGCAGAAACCGGTTCTGTATCTGGAGTACAGGTGTCTGCAACAGTGCCGTAGTATTTTCCATGGTTGTCTTGCGAAGGCGCAAGGTTTTCAGTCATGTCTTGGTTAGCATATGGTATCTGCTGCCAAGGCATAGCTCCCTGGTCCAAAGCCTCGACTTTTAAAGTTCGCTGAGTCGTAGCATCTTTTTTCGGTGGTGGAATAGCAACGATCTCTTGGAGCGCCTCTGAAAAGATCGCAAGCTTTTGGTCATCCATTCCTGGAGCACTTGAAACTGAAGATATCTTCGCCTGATCGGGGAGTTCGACCATATCCTTCGACCAATCTGGGAAATGGCCAATGAGGTTTGAAGGCACTCCCTCCTCATGGATTGTGCGAAAGTGGATGGCGAGTTGAGGGAACGAATAATGTTTCTTTTCGGGCTTTGAAGGTGTGACGGAGCCAGCCATGCCTAGTACACAAGCTCGGCACAAAAGTCCATTGATATTCCGAACAGGTCGCATATCCTTATTATTGGATAATCCATCAACAATCATCGAGAGTGGTGGATCTTGTTGGAACTTGGAGCGAAACCTCTTCAAGATGTGATAGATGATAGTGTATACTTTTACACTGCCAGGAACTTCTTTCACGCCATTCATCGAGTTCCATATCGCCCTTGCATCTCGACCAAGCTCCCGAAGCTGGGCCTTATACTCCTCGGTTTTTTGTGGTGGTGGAGAAGTTGGGGCTTGTGCTTGCTGCGAAGCGGAAGCTGACATTTGCAAATAGTTGCCATTGGAATACACTGGAGGCTGATTGTACGAGGTAGGATATTGGGCACTTTGGGGAACGTACGATGACGGTTGAACATTGCTGTCCGGTATTGAGGTAGGATAAATCTGATTGGGGGGCAAAGACGTATAAACAGGCTGGATTGGTGTAGGGTAGGATCCTTCATAACCAGACTGTGCATAGTTCTGATGAGAATCGCTATAACCCGGAATGATGGCGGACGCCGGTGCTGCAGAATACTGGGAATGGGAATGGCCTTGATTCGGGTCCTGATATATCTGTTGAGGCGCGTACGGGCCAGGTTGAGGGGCTGAGTATTGGTTTCCATATTGAGAATGGGCATGATATGGATCCTGGTAAACATGGGAATTTGGTGCAGCTGAGACAGGCTGCTGGTAACCACCGTATCCATAATTTGGGGGAATAGAGGAATTCGGGTAGGGAGTACTGGCGCTTGGTGTAGCAGAGTAGTAGGCATTCTTAATCGCGGCATTAGGATCCGGACAAAACGGTGGGTACTCTGGCCATTCTGATTTCCAATGGACAACTACGCTACCAACGCTGAGCGAACTGGTATGCTTGGCAGCAAAATGCTGAATAACGCCCTCGAAACCATAGTATTTGAAATTGTTCTCGCAGGAATTGCAAAGAAAAAGCTCCTTACTATACTGCTCAGTGTGGGGCTTTATCTTTGTATCAAAAACCCATTTCATGTTTTCCAAAGTTAGCTTGCGAGTGTACGGTCCCATTGGTGGATCTGATGGTGGTTCCTGGCCTGTTGCTCGCAATGCGGCGTCCTCTTTGGCAATTTCGGCATAAAACCTCTTCCGGACGTAGATCAGAACATCTGCAGCAAACCTAGGACTAGTTTCTTTGGTTGCTTTATCACCACCATTCCAGCCATCACGAATTGTTTCATCGGCATATCCACCAATCCGAGCTCGGAGTGGGGCTTGAATATCATCCCATTCTCTATCGATGGCATCTTTGTATTCCGGCTTGACTTGGATATCCTGGAAACGACGTTCTTCCGAACGCTCCTCAACCACTCGGGACTGAGCAATTCGGTCATTCTCACGTTGCTCGGCTTCCTCTCTCTGTGAGAGTAGTCTTGGCTTCAAAACTTCCCAGGCGCCATCATTTAGTGGTTGGATTATCTGTATAGCTGCCTGGAATGAACTCATATGGGCTAAAACGTTTGCTGTCAATGGAGGATTTAGTGATAGACATCTTCGTTCAATCTCAGCTCTTCGTGCCGCTTTAAGATCAGCAACTTCCTCCTTGGTCCTTTCATGTTTCGGCTGCTGATTTGACCGAGGTGTGTATGCAGAATACATACTCTGTGAAGGCGAATCGTATCTTGGGGGCGGATTACTCGCTGTTATTACTATTTAGTCAGCCTCTATCGGAGGGAATGATTTGGATGTCTAGGAACAAGAACTTACGAAAAGAGGTGTGTATTGTAGGTAACGATTTAGGGACTTGAGGAGGTGGGTGCGTGACAGATGTATGGTTTGGTAATTGTGAAAAGCCGTTTGTTAACATTGGTTGCGCTTGCGCAGGAGCAGAATTGATGTCTGAGGCAGCTGCTGCAGATACCTCTTTTGAATGTTCACGTTGCACCAAATTCTTCATCCGACTAACCCCACCACTAGCCTCCCATCTCTCCCACCGAGCTGCATCAGTACGCCGTGCTTTACCTCGATCTTCCAGACCTTTAAGCCATTCTTCTATAGTCGCTGAGCCCATAGCTTTGACAGATTCAAATTCACCCTTGATTGCCTCAATATGATTTTTGAAATAGTATTTCGTAATTTGAATGGTTGAAGGTGGTTGGCCATGCTGCAATGCTGTCGCAGGTATGACATGGAGCTCATTGGTAAGAAATATGAATGGCAGGGCTGGCATCACCAACGTTGGAACTGACGAGGACAACAATAAATCAACCTCCTGGGCACGAATTAGCGAGCCCCAGGTATAAACTAAAGGGAATATGAGACTGTACCTTAACAGCATGTTGTAGAAGACAATGTCCACATGATCTCACTGCGAATGACCAGATAGGAATGACTCCGTTTTCTCCTGGACCAAGATGCCATTGGTCTGATTGGAGAGAAACGATAGATGGGGTCTTCTTGTTACAGAACTGACAAGAAGCAGAACAAGCCATTCTCCACATATCAAGTTCAGTCTGTCCAACTAAAGGAGCAGGCATAGAAGGTTGAAAATGACGTCTAGAGGCTCGCCAAATGGCGTCTGGCTTTAATACTTGGGCAGAAGACTTTGAAAGGGGAACAATGGAGCTATCTGATGAAGGATCAAGATATTTATTGAAAGACTTGTTTACTTGCAACAAGTTACCCAAAGTTTTAGGAGGAGTGAAAGTAAAAATGTGATGCCAAAGTTCAGCTGGCAGAACAGACCGGTTTAAATGTAAATAGCCCTGGCTTCTCCAATGGTCCTGTGTCTCATATGGTTTAAGACGTTTACGCATTTCCTCAAGGAACTCTGTATTGTTAATTTGGCCATGTGGATCATCTTCTCTGGATTCTGAATGTTTCCGCTTCCTGGAAGTTTCCGGCTGGGAGGACTGCAACATGGTACCATTGACTGGTTCTGAAACCTGTATATTCGGGGTCAACTGTGTGGCCTGGATATCCAAGGTATCATCATCTTCATCGTCAGAATCTGCGGACATGGAAACATCTGAGGCTGAGTCGTTCTCAATAATCGAAACAGTATGGTTATTGGATGATTGTTCGTTTGGGCTGACACTTGGGATATTATGCTTGGGGGATGCCGCAGTAGATGTATCTGTAGTAGATATACCTGTACTCCCAGGAGGTATGTCGCTGCCCGGTGTGTCCATTTTGAACCAAGTGTGGTTCCTTGGTTCTTCTTGTGAAATGTATCAAGTCCCGAGGAAAAGAGAGAGAATAAGGAAATTAACACTTGTCAAATACTTTGCAGATTTGAATTCAAATCTCAATGACGAAGGTAAATATACAAAGATGCGGCCAGGTTAGGATGAGCAGATTGAGTAGAAGTTTGTCGTGAGGAGGGGTCAGGAATCTCAGATGCTCAAAGAATCTAGTCGCATTTAAGACAGAGCAAGGATGAGCTAAGCTATGTGACTTGTCATTGATAGAAAGGAAGGGATGGATTGTTGTTACCACAGAAGGGAATGGAGGCACAGCGGCGAAGTCTTGAGACGATGAATAGAGAGAAAAATGAACCTTTTCTCATATATGCTGCGATGCGATGTTGATGTTTATGTCGCCACCATGGTCTTGGTTGCAGATAGTGGGTGGGTTGAGCAAGAAAGTGAGGCGGTCGGGTCACTTGGTTGGTTAGCCGGAAATCAGCTTGTGGCGGTCAAAACCATGCTTATCTAATATCACGGGCATTTGTTCCTGTTGTTCCAGCCATCCATGACGACAGCTTGAACAAGCCAAGCACACAAACCAATACCAACACCTCCTTTCTTCTCAGACATTTACCTCATATTTACCCCCCTTCTACCTCCTGCCAATATGGCATCTCTCAACACATCTACACATGGTCCTTCAATTAAATCCTCATATTCGGGAGTGGTTAATTCATCTGCACCTTCCGGAGCTGCGGCGTCCAGCCCAACGTATGGACAGTGGGCTTTGTTCTCAGTATCAGCTCCTCTTATCAATGCTTTTCAACAGGATAGTGGTGGAAAGGAAAGTGTGCTCAAGGTACAAAGCACTGGTGGTATGTGTGCACGATTCTTGATCAGTTCAAGAAAATCATCTAATATTGTCAAATACAGAGGGGGAACTTGTCGACTTGATCGAGGATTTCTCTGAAGGACGAATTCAATTCGCATTCGTTAAAGTCAAGGATCCAAATACTACACTCCCAAAATACGTACTTATTGGATGGGTCAGTCATGCAATCCAGGGGAGCGTGAGATAATAGAAGGTGCTAATTCAAGCTATAGTGCGGTGAAGGTGTTCCCGAACGGACAAAGGGTTATTTCACAAGCCACCTCGCAGCAGTATCGAAGATCCTTCATGTTGGTACTCATCTGAGCATTCTACCTTTATTCGTACTTACATATGATCCTAGGGTTATCATGTCCAAATAACTGCTCGATCAGAATCAGACTTGGCACCGGAAAGCATTGTTCAGAAAGTAGCAGATGCATCAGGCGCGAAATATTCCTCGGGCTCAGCACCACCCTCCTCCGGTCCTCCTCCTCCAGCAGCTTCTAAACCAGTATTTACCCCTACGCGGTCGGGCGGTGTGTCGGGCTTCAACCCATTAGCAGGTTCGAGGTCCAGGACAAATCAGAATGACAGCGTGGATGCGGATGGATGGGGCGCAGATGCGCCACAAATCACCAGAACACAACTTGAAAAAGTCCAGCCTGCATACAAACCCACAAAAGTTAACATGGCAGAGCTGACCAAACAACCAACGGCTTCGCGATCTAACGATGTCAGTGGGGCCGCTTCAGATGTTGTCAAAGGAGGCTATCAACCAGTCGGCAAAGTAGATATTGCAGCACTGCGTGCTCAAGCTAAAAGCAGTGGTGATGACAGGCCAACGATAGTTAAAGGGGCATATGAACCGGTCGGTAAAGTGGATATCGCAGCGATCAAAGCCAAAGCACAGAAACCTTCCGATGATGGGCCCAGGGAAGTTCCATCCGCCCCAAGCAGCAACGAACCACCGAAGTCTCTTGCAGATAGGTCCGTGGCTTTCAATCAATCAGAGCGTCTCACGACCCTCCCAAAGCCAAAGGTTGCGAACAAGTTTGGCTCCACCGCGAACTTCACCGGAACGAAAGCCCCGACTCCAGGAAGTTTTGGAATACAATCCCCAGCAGCTCCAGCAGCATCTGCTCCTATCGGTGCAGCAAGCCGAACATTTGCCGATGAAGGTGGCAAGACTCCCGCTCAAATATGGGCAGAGAAGAAAGCTAGAGAAAGAGGTCTTAGTGGTGCTGGCGATGCACCTCCCCCGAGTGTAGCATCGCCCATCCCAAGCCAAACAAGTGGAGGAGGACAATGGAAGAGTGGATATACCGGCAAATCATGGGCTCCTGTGGCCACCAACCCCACCGGGCAATCTGCTACAGGCAGTATTGGTCAGCAGAGAACCGGTGAAGAAGAACCAGAGAATGAAGCCCCGGCTTCTCCAGCCGGAGGCATCAATGCTATCAGGGATCGATTCAAGGGAGGGCAAGCCCCAATGGGCGCACCGGCTGTTCCACGATCAGCTACAGGAGACCAAAACCAATCTCCGCCACCTCCGCCTATCAACGCCTCAAGCAGGCCTGGTGCAGTTCCAAACATTCCTGCGCCCCCTCCCGTTCCCCGTAGCCCTACACCAGAACCAGAAGAGGAACCAGAACGCGAGTCGTCTCCTGTGCGCATCGCTATGCCAGTAGCACGTGGAAGAGAGTCCGAATTGGTAGCACCAGAGGAACTCCATCACCACCCAACCCTTGAGCAAGCCATTGAACATGTTCCCCACGAGGAAGATCTTACCGAGGAACCCGCTGGACATGACCCCGCCCGTGGTGCTGGAGCAGCCGTCGCTGCCGAAACATTCGGACATAATGCTCCTGCCGTTAACGAAGCATCAGCTGCCAGCGGTAAACGTGCGTTGATTCAATACGACTACGAGAAGGCAGAAGACAACGAATTGGAGTTGATCGAAGGCGAATATGTCACCAACATCGAAATGGTCGATGATGATTGGTGGATGGGCACCAATTCCAAAGGCGAAAGTGGTCTCTTCCCAAGTAATTATGTTGAGCTCGTGGAAGATGAAGAGGAATCTGCTCCAGCTCCGGCCCCAACTCATCACGCTGAGCCAGAACCACCGGCTCGTGCTCCAGCCCCTGCTGCCCCAGCTGCTGCACCCACCCGTGCCGCCGGTCCTACAGCTACCACACAATATGATTATGAGGCTGCCGAGGACAATGAATTGAGCTTCCCTGAAGGGGCTACGATTACTGATCTGGTATGTATTCGCGCTTGAATGGCTCCCTGCTAACCCCCCTCCCCTCAATCTTTCATAAAATAACGAATACTAATCCACTCAACAGGAATTCCCCGATGATGATTGGTGGTTCGGTCATTACAATGGACACTCGGGTCTTTTCCCAGCAAACTATGTAGAGCTTGATCCTCAGTAGATACATAGTCTCTAAATAGCAGCTGAGCAGAGAAAGGCGCAGCGCAGCGTAGGCCATCGATTAGATCATTTTTAAAGCGATCAATATCCAGGAGATGCCGTGGAGATTGGGTAGTTGGATGAGGGCGAGAAGCAGTTGAAGTTGATTCAACATGATGACAATTCAGGAGATTTTGTAGATGAGGGATGGCACGCATGAACGAGTGGATATTTTTGTAGGTAGTAGTGCCTGCGGCAGTCCCAGCTAAGAAAAAATCGGTGGTCTTGGTCTTTCCAAAAGATGAGAAATGAGATGAAATCATTCATCGATGTTGTCGGCTTTAACTATGTTGATAATGAAAGTGAATGAAATATACTTGGTCGTCCGAGCCGGGGGAATCTGCGTCAGTGGCACCATCGTCAACGCATAAGAGGATTTAAGTGTGCCAGTTGTATTGCGATATACCAGCAATGTGAAGAGTACTACCAACTGTATTTTCATGCATCCCACTTCACACTCACTTTGAATTGAACATGTATTCCAAATCATAGAAACCAGACTTCACTTCAAGTACACACTTAACGTCGCAGCGACCCCGAGTAGAAAATGCAAAAGTTATTAAATAAAAGTCATTTATTATCTTATCTTAACCATCCAATCCAATCATTCCTAAAAACTAGCGGGAAGCAAGAAACTTGTGTGATCCATCCGAAAAGAGACACAGAGCTGGGAGAATGTGAAAAACTGGGGGGGAGAGGAAGGAAAAATGCGTGTTATAGCCGACGCGGAAGTCGAGCTGTTGCTTCACTCGTTTGATTGAAATGGATCGATCTATGGACAAGGCGATTTAACCGGCAAATATGAGCAAAGCGGGTTGCGGGAGCTTTGGAGGCCTTTGTATTGTTGTTGGCGGAGAAGTTATTATGGGCAAGTATGAGGCCGTCTGTTGATTCATGTGAATCGCACGATGGTGGGAGGTAAATGCTGGGGTTCATTGAAGAGGGTGTCGTTTATGTGGGTAGCGTGGCGCAAGTCGGAGCGGTGAACGTGATGATCTTCGCAGCTTCTCTAACAGCATTCGGCGCCTATAGGAAAGAATAGTTAGTGGGCTCTTATTTGCGATACATGCGAGGCGTAGAAGTATAGACGGATAGGATAGAAGGAATAACATACAATCAATACAAAGTTCACAACCTTCTTCCATAACACAACAACAGCAGAGAGCTGCCAAACAACCACCGAGACAACCTTTTCCACCGCCGGAGCTCTTTGGGGCAGGTTGTTGCTGATATTGCATTTGTTGCTGAGAGAAATTGATCTGTTAGCTTGATAGATTCCATCAAAAATTATATTGTATTGTATGATGCGACGTTGAAGCTATCTCGGCAATGCTCGGTATTGGAATAGTTCAGAGATTTGGGGCATCAACAACTATCGCATGATGCAATATAATGTCGTAGATACGGCATGTATGAAGGTACTCACAGGAGGAGGACCTTGTTGATATTGGCCTGGTGGAGGTGGTCCTCCATAAGCCTATGTGTTATAAAAGGGTCAGTTTTGTACTCTATTCCACATGCCAAGACTATCCAAAAGATCGCAAGAAGATCTGCATGATAGCTACAGTGATGCGAAAACTTACATTAGGAGGGTATTGAGGTTGACCACCATATGGGGGCTGATTGGGGTTGTAGTAGCCTTGGTTCGACATGGCGATTGATGTTCTAGAGTAAGGGAGTGTAAGAATCTCTGGATTATCTTGACAGAAAGATGTGCGCAAACTTACAGAGCTGATGGACTGAATTTGATATGATGCGTTGCGATGCGTTGCGAAGCGAAGCGTTGTGTTGTATGTACGTGGTGGAATGGATTGACGTTGAGGAAGAAGAGAGAGAGAGAGAGATTCAAAGTTCGAAAGTTAGATTAGCTCCTTGAGATTCGTTCATAAGAACGAACTAAAGTAGTCACGTAACCTTAATCGGAAGGATATTCGTTCGAGACACGGCGACATGTAAAGCCGACTTTGGATGGGAAACAACTACCCAGTTAAGCTTAGTGCGGCAGGCTACTATCAACGTCTAGAAATAGAAAATCAAGATTTCTTTCTTATCTTGCTGCAGGATTGTTATACGGAGTAAGCTTTATTGCCATCAACCAGTCATCATCGCGTTCATCGCATCAACATGGCTCAGCTTCCTTCGCATTCCTCCTGCTTCAAAATCCCCCATGTAAATCTTTATAAGGCGCGAGTTGTCCTTGTGTCTGTTATCTGCATCGTTTACTCCGGAGAAGTGCTAGTGTACTGTACATTAACGTTGATGCTGGCTTTGCCGTGCGAAGAATAAGGCGACGGATGCCTGTATCATATTAATTCAATCATAATAAGATAAATCATTTTGGTAAAATCGCTCATCTAAAAATCCCTCAATTCAATTGGCCATAAAACCACTCGCCTATAATTTGTCGTAATAATTATATAATCCTGCCCCAGATTATATAAATTCGCCCATTCCTATACGTCCGATCGTATGGCGCAGCAAATGCTCCGTACATGCTTAATTTCCTCAGCCACTTGGCTAATGCCCCGGTTTCCGACCTGGCCTCAAGATGCGTCACCTCATATCGTGTTTCTCTCCCCTAAACGTATTGAGTAACACATTTGCTTCTCGTTTACTGCTTAGCCTGCCCCTACTGTTTGCGCTTCTTCCGTTTTCAGCTTGTACACGTCCGGCGAATCTTTTTCATGCGCCTGCGCCTCCCAAGCTGCGTGTCTCTACTGGTGCCGGTGACCTGGGGAAAGCCGAGCAGAGGACACAAAACGCGAAGGGGAGCCGCGATTTTGAACATTGCTGCCGTCACATTCTACGATGATCGTTGCAGTTCACCACGCTTCAAATACCGAGTACCCTGCAAGGCCAAATGGTACATACAACCATAGATTGAGGAAAATAGGGCATCCCGTCCGCTCTGCCATACTCAAGCCCTCAAATCGGTAAATTAGTAGTTGAGTGGGTGACCATCAGCGAACCCTTACTGTTGTATGCTTCTTTTTGCCTCTGCTTCTTTTGGCGGGCGACGAAGTAGGTCACGATTTTTGATAAAGACACGAAGATTAGAATCCTCTGAGTTTTCGCCGAATTTCACTTGTTTTGGGTGGCTCCTGGTAGTTCACATTCCTGCTGTGTGACTGTTTGGCCAGCAGTTCTGACACTCTGCATAATTGTAACACTTCGAGGGTTGTGTGTTGGAACCGTATAAGAAATTCAAGTGAATGTCTCTCTTTGCGTTGTACATGGCCAAATTTGGGCCCATGTACCTTTGAACTTCATGAAGCGACGCAGAGCAGCTCTTGCAACCCATATCAGCGAGTCGACGTCATGGGCAGTGGCTCATTTCCATAACGACGACAATCTACCACGGCATCTTCTTTGTAGCAAAGAAAAAGGCAAAAATCTCCCGTCACAACCCTGCACATCGTGATGAGATTTCAGCCCAAGGAGCCCTACAATAGGGAAACATCGCGAAGTCCCGTCTTTTTAGGTTCCTGAACTCGAAGATACCATTGTCCTGAAATCTGTTGAGGATTGACCGAAGGGATCTCATAGGGGCTCGAGTTTAAGACAGTTTTTGCAGGTGCATCAGGAAAGAAAGCAACTTTGCTCTTGAGATGTAAGAGGGCCATAAAGAACAGAAATGGGGCAATATCGAAGAAGAGGAAGGAGGAGGAGGAGGAGGAGGATATGGTTTTGGTAGGTGATAGGCACATTCGTCCTAGAACTTGAAGAAATAGTATAGAAAGGTTTGAACCATCGTATGAAGAAATTCATGCCTCCTGGTATAAAATGTGTACGTATATTGTTACTTGGATGATTTGATTATTAATTGGTTTGTAATCGGCCATTTGTCGCTTGGGATGAGACCTTGAAGGCTACTACCTCGATAGCGATTAAGTAGAAAATATATCCCCGCCCTCGCAACTTCACTCAATCTCTATCTCTATCACGAATTGCGTCAATCGTCTATAAACTGTAGGCCGCGAAACAACCCCCACTACAATCACAGAAAAGCATCAAGATGTCTACTCTTATCGATATTACGACGGAGGAAGAATGGCAGAAGCATACTGAATCTCTGCCACCCACAACCTTGCAGATCATCAACTTTCATGTACGCTCCTCTCTCCATCCATATAAAGGTCCTCGATCATTGACTGATGCGACAACTTCCAGGCACCATGGGCAGCACCATGCGCGCAAATGTGAGACCCCCAACATCCATCACCATCGCATATCTCTGCATCAGTTCCGCTCCAGTCCTCCCAACCTCCTACCTATCAAACATACTAACCCTGCCACCAGGACAACCGTCCTCCGCACCCTCGCCCTCTCCTACCCTCCCACCACACCCCCCACTACCTCCTGGGTCTCCATGAACGCCGAGGAAGTAATCTCCGTCTCGGACGCGTTCGACGTAACTGCAGTCCCCTACCTTGTCCTCACCCGGAACAACGTAGTCCTTGAAACCGTCTCCGGCAGCGACGCCACCAAAGTCCGAAACGCCATTGAAAAACACGCCAATTCCCCCAACTCCACCTCTACAAACGGCACATCCCTCAAACCCGTGCCCACCATAAACTCCACCTCCAACGAATCATCAACAACCCCCCCTCCAGCTCCAACCGAACCCGACCAGCCAATGTCCAAAGAAGATCTCCATGCTCGCTTATCTAATCTTGTGAAGGCGGCGCCCGTGATGTTATTTATGAAAGGAACACCCTCTGCGCCTCAATGTGGTTTCTCTCGTCAACTTGTCGCTTTACTGAGGGAAAAATCGGTAAAATATGGATTCTTCAACATTCTGGCCGATGATGAGGTAAGACAAGGCCTCAAGGAGTTCGCAGATTGGCCTACTTTTCCTCAGTTATGGATAGATGGGGAACTTGTGGGAGGCCTGGATATTGTAAGTTTTTAGCACTTATCTTACCCAGATAGTCTGTCTACATTTATGGGACTTGTGACTAACTCGACAAATCAAAGGTCAAAGAAGAAGCAGCAAATGATCCTGATTTCTTCGCGGCGTATAGCGTCGCTAAACCAGCGCCAGCAGCATGAGAAAAGAGAAAGGGAGTGGATTTTTGATGATACCGGAAACAAGGGGAGAAGAACAAGATATACCCTATTAAATTCAATTCAAGACGTTTTTTTTTGGCGTGCGCAGATTATTATTAAATGCCACAGTATGAATTTCATCTGTGGGGTCGCTATCGTGCAATTTCTGATATGGATATGAGATATTCTGTCTGTGCATGCAAGTTCACCGGGGGTTTCGTATGTAATACCCTTTCGCCTTTTGCATGTATAAGATATAAGAGTACTTCTGGTGAGAACTTTTTCTTTCTTGGGCTTGACTTCACATGTTTTGCCCGTGATCACTACTTCCTTTACATGGTGAATAATGGATGGTATGGTTCTTGGCATGCTTTGAGATTCACACCGGTCACGAGGGGTATGTTTTTTTATTTGGCACTCATATGTGGCACTAAAATACCTATACTTCTCTGCCTACTAGGATTACTGCTGGCATCACTTTGGTAATAAAGGCGGTACCGTTTTGTGGTTTTGAATTCTTGTTGTTGTTATTATCTATGAGGTTATTGATGTGGCGACAGCGAGGTCGAACAGTGTCTTCTGTGGGTCACGTGCCTTTGCTTATGCCGACAATTACATTAAGTGTTTCCCCCATCCTTTCCATCTTCTTTCAGATTTCCCTTTGATACCCCAAGAGATGAAGTTTCCCGTGACATATTCCCCGATAACTTTAATAGTTGTATCCGTCAGGAATCTCCAACTGTCCCTTATAGACGGTATCGCAATCCTTGCCCTGCCAGTATTCAACAATAGAAGGCAAGACGGTTCTGTTGGTGCAAAGAGTCGTCAAAGTTGTGTTTGGAGTAGGTTGTGGAGCCCATCCCACCTTCGCGGCAAGAATGCCCGGATAGCTGTAGTTGAAGTAGCGGTCTTGCAAATCTCCCTCGCTCCATTCGCGGACCTCGTCGCCGGTGCAGTCGGCGATGTAGGAGAAGACGTTGGCACCGACGTCGAAACGGCCGAGGGTGTGGAGATCCCAGTTGGAGCTGATGGAGGAGATTTGGGAGTAGTGGTTGTAGTAGTTGCAATCGGTGGTGTTGACGAGATGTTTCGGGACGGCATCGCCGAGCAGGACGGAAAAGACACGGTTTCGCCCCGAGTAGGTCTCGTTCTCGTCGAAGGTGATGAGGACGAGGGTGTTGTTCATGAAGTTCTCGTCCTCGAGATATGGGCCGAGGAAATCGCGCAACCATTCGCCGGCCACGGTGACGGACGAGTCGTGCGCGTCGGAGGTCATGTTTGGGGTGATGAACATCCATTGGGGAAGCGTGTTTGCAGCAACGTCGGCGTGGAACAAGGTGGTGTTCTTGATGAGTGCAAGACGTTCGGGCTTGGTGGCCACGGAGTTGTAGAGGACTTCGGGGCTGGGGAGATGTGGATTAGTATCAATGGGGGGGTTTTTTCTCAATTGTGGTGAGGGAGTTGGAACTTACTTGTGCTTGCGAACATACGCATCATTACCGGTTTCCCGGTTTCTCCATTCAAATCCTTGGAAGCCAGTGTATGGCATATCCTCCTGGTATAAACCCCAGGAGATTCCTTTGTCCTCGAGAAGGTCGACAATCGACGAGACATTTTGAGGAAGTTCGACAAATGGATCACCGTCGAGGCCGAAATAATCACTGTAGAAGGGTAAGTTACGGCAGGGACATCATGTGGTGTAAAATCAAACTTACCCTCCAACTGCGGCCATGTAGTTGGGCTCACTAGGATGAGTTACAGCATAATAGTTGGTCAATGTAATGCCCTTCTCAGCAAAGCACCTGAAATTTGCTATACGAAAATCAGTACAGGTGCAATCAATCATTTGACGGATGAGAACGTACGATCTGCACGTGCAGTCTCAAAATCGGTATTCTCAAACCAGATATTGACGAATCGATTGAAAGCCTTTCCTTTGACATAGGTGACAGGACTGCTTGTCTTCGCAACCGCTTGTGCAGCGATAACATCAGCATAGGCTGTTGAGGTTGGAGAATACGAAGAGTACCCCTCGGCGAAGACGCTAGCCACGAGGGCATTCGAGACAATAAGGGCTTTGCGAAGAGACATTTTGCCGACGTTAGACAAAATCTTTGTGAGGTCACTGAGTCTTGTTGATTAATATTATGAGTATGAGATTGATTCTCAAGGTATTCATCCAGACTATATACCCCATGGATCTCATGCTGAGAGACTAGTAGGGTATTGGGTTTCCCACAAGTGGCTTAGAAGACTACCAACTTGGGCCATTAGAGTTGGTAGCTAAGTGACAGCATCGCTTCTGGTCTTACCCGTAGTGTCTGGTATCAACGTTCTCGGGCCCTGAGAAACGGCGAATTTTCAGAAAAGGGAGGGTTACGCAATCTGTGTGTGAAAGCGTAAAAGCATAGAGTTTGACGTCCCGTGGGAAAACTCTCGCCCAATGGGAATCCAGGTAATGGTAAGTCCAGATTGCATTGTGTGCAAGTCAGATATCGAGGTGTGCATTCTCTTTTCGCCTGCTTATGTTGAGAACCTGGCAGGTCTGATTTATCCATTCCTTTCATTCCTGACCATAGAGTACAAGCACGAGTACCTGGATACTTATGCTGTAGGTCGATGGGATTCAACAGGGCAACAGTTGTGTAAGATTATAATACGTAACATTAGCCAAATCAGACTATATGACCCCAAGCTTACTGTACATATTGACCCCCTTTATTATATAACTGTGCCGAATCTCTACGAGGGGGGTTGGCCAGATCGAGGAGTAGAAGTGTTGCTAGGGACGATTTGCCTTGGCTAGCTTCCAGCTGGCGTGCATCGCGCACTGATAGGAACTTTGGGGTTACTACGTGCAGTAGCATCAAATAAGACTACCCCGGTCTGTCGATTAGATGGTTCTTGTATTGAAGATGGGGAAGAAGCGAATGGTTGATCTAGCACCAACGTTAACAATATATATTGACATCATAGGTCGAAAGATGCTGTGATTAGGATCATGATCCTAGATTCTACGAAGATTTCTGCTGTATACTATATAACCGGTAGAGAGTTGATGAGGCCGTGTGTATTATAGGTAGGTGCTTATAGCTGTTGTATGGGTTGGTTGACGAAGCTGCATTAGGTATCTAGCTATCGTCGTGGGCGGCGTATGCAGCGTGAGTACCGCTCGTGTCAAAGCCTCATGCGTTGATTGGCGGAACATCAAGGAGGCCCACCTCAAGGACTAGCTATTGTTTCCTAATACAGTAAGTATTTCGGAGTAAACCAACAATCATGCTCTTCTATCTCCACGTGCAGGTGCATGTTGAGCCAATAGGATTGTTCCAAATCTCTCTCGGTAAGGTTAACTACTGAACCAATTCCGTCTCTTCTACTCATAACTATGATAACATCAATCGTCCTACTTGAAGACTACTCGATGACTACTTGATGACTACTTTCTCCTCGAGTAGTTTGTTTGCTCTTAGGCCTCAGAGACAAGAGAAATGATATCACTTTGAACGAACCCCCGATCGATAGGTCTAGAGCGATCGTACAGCTGTTGTTTGTCCTCCCAGCAGAAAAGACGAACATCCTCATTTTGGCATTGGAATCTCCCACCACTCTGCTGGCTTGGTGTAAACTAGTGTGTCACCATGAACAACGCCGCTGGGAATCTATCCAAATCTCCAACCATGACTGTCTATGCCAATGATCAAGGCTCAGAGTCCAGCAGCAATACGTCGGATGACTTCAAGATGCAGAGAAGAGAAGATGATTTTGGAGATCAGGAAGATGCATTGTTGTCAGACGAGAAGGATAAACCATCACAAGAGGTTGAAGTCACATGGCGTCTGAAACCCATCTGGTCAATAATCTATTCGATTATTTTCCTCGTAGTATTCACCTATTTGGGTCTTTCATTTGCGAGACATCTCGCCGGCAACAATGGCATGACGGCCATGACGGACATGGCGATCGACTATCCAGAAACAACACCCAGTGACTTCCGCAGGTCAGCAAGTGACTATGTATTAGATCCCAACTGGGACTTTAATGCCTCCCCAAAAACTCGAACTTATCACTGGACGATCAAAGATATCACGGCAAACCCAGATGGCGTTTTCAGACCAATGATCATGATCAATTCACAATTCCCTGGGCCGATGATTGAATGTAATGAAGGCGATACTTTGATTCTTGATATTGATAATCAAAGTGTCAATGCTACCTCTATCCATTTTCATGGCATCTTTCAAAATGGAACGAACCATATGGATGGTACCACAGGAATAACACAATGTCCTATTGCGCCAGGCCATAAGTTTCGCTACGAGTTCAACGTCAAGGGGCAATCTGGCACCTATTACTATCATGGGCATCAAGCTGTACAGATCTCGGATGGTCTGTACGGGCCGATGATTATTCATTCCAAGAAAGAGAAGACTTTACAGCAAATCTCATATGCTACAGATCGAGTAGTTATGCTCCAAGATTATTACCACGAGCTTAGTAGTGGATTGTTGATCGAAAGCCTCAAGAGTGGTAGTGAATCTTCACCAATTCCTGATGGAGCATTGATCAATGGACTTAACAGTCGAGACTGTTCCGTTCTACCGCATCGAACCTGTGATAACTCGACAGCAAGCATTCCTTCTTTCGATCTAACTGCGAATGCCAATCATCGACTACGATTCATCAATGTTGGTGCTTTTGCTTGGTTCCAAGTCAGTTTGGATGAGCACGAGTTTGCAATCACCGAGGTTGATGGCACCGATATCATGCCATCATATGAAGCTCGTATGATGATCAGTCCTGCACAACGCTACAGTTTAATCATAAACACCAACCAAGTCTCCACCGATTTGTTTTGGCTTCGAGCACGAATGGTGACGCATTGCTGGAAAGAACCCGACTTACCAGCTCATGGAGCTGCTGAAATCGACGCCATCATCCGTTACGTCTCCGAGAATGGTACATCAAAAAACACAACCTCTCTACCCACTTCCCAAAATTGGAAAAAGGGAATGGAAGTTCATTGCAGAGATATGAATACCACCACCTATACCCCCACCTCCTTTGAACCTGCCCCCGCGATAGCAGACCACAGCTATTTCCTGCGTGCAAACCTGGAAAGACATGAGTGGCGTTTGGAGCGAGGTTACTTCAATACATCTACCTTCCGTCCCCAAATTCAACAGCCAACACTCCATCGTACAATCGATGGTTTTGCAACCAACAATCAATCATTCACATCCATGGCTGATATTGACGGCGTTAACTCGGTAGCTTACGAACAGAAACATGACTTCTTAATCCAACACTCCGGCATCAAGGTTGTCGATATAATCATCCGAAATTTCGATGAAGGAAATCACCCCATGCACCTCCACGGCCATAAAGTCTGGATCCTAGGCCAAGGACATGGCCCATTCCTCGGTTATTCTTCTCTCAATCTTCAAGAGCAAGGCCGTGGGACATTACCAGGCCACGAACACGCGCTAGATAACCTGATAAGAAGAGATGTAGCAACTGTAGAAGGGTTTGGCTGGTTGGCACTTCGATTTGTTGCAGACAATCCGGGGGTGTGGGCGTTTCATTGTCACTTGATGTGGCATGGGGAGGCGGGGATGGTAATGCAGTTCTTGGATCGGGTGGATGAGGTTAAGGAATGGGAGATCCCTAGAGAAAACCAAAAACTGTGTGAAGCAGATATCGGGGAATTGGAAAAAGGGGCAGTACCTAAAGACGAGATTTGGTATGGTTGGGGGCCGGAAAGGTGAGGTTCAAAATGATCATGTTGACCACGATCATGTTTTGACTCAGTGTGATTGAGGTGGCTGGTTAGTTGTATTAATGAAGACGACAAGCTGGCTTGATCTACTAATGTCAGTCAACACCAGCCTTGGATCGATATTTGATTTCGATGCAACACCTACGATCAATTAGACTCCTCCAGGAGCAATCTACATACCTCCTTGTTACTTCCACTACTCGCAGAGAAAGACACGCCATGCACCTAGGATGGATGGATGCATACTCATATTATCTCTATCACGTGTTAGAGTATGCCAGGTAGCAGATACAAGTCATCCATCATCTTGCCAGACTTGAACAACCCGTTCTGCGAGGAGTCATTTCTTTTGGTATACACGAAACAACTCGAAACAACAATTGAATATTTGGGCCAAAATCGCAACTTAAGAGCTATCGAAGGGGGGAAGCAGTAGGATAGATGGGAATATAGCGCCGTACTGTATATATCGAGTCGACATAATTTGATTCACATGTCAAGAATAAGTCGATATATTCTTTACTTGGGTAGTGGATGGTATCACGATTAGGAACATATATAACAAGGGATAACGTTTAGGATCAGTATCAGGATTCGGATTCGGATTCGGATTACTGCAATGTATATGTATATAAGTACGGACACAGGCATGAACATAGTATAGGTATGCCAGACGAATTTGTAGTAGAGGAATATGAAAATACATATACTCGAAAACACATCATACAAGATAAGGTTACTGTACCTTTCTCTCTCACTCACTTCCAACCTTTAATCCTTCTTCACCTATATATACATGTCGCTTCCAATCTCAGAATCTCGTTTCCCGAACCCCCCTTCCTCCCTCGTTTGGCAAGAACTGGAAGGACAGGTAGGTGATCACTGTTTTGTGATTATGAAAACGAACTTTGTATTTGAATTGTAGTCTGATACTACGTGGAATTGAACTTGTGGAACTTTATGGCTGGCTGCTCGTTTGCATCTTCGCTCATTTCATTTAGTTGAAGATTTGGCGTTTTAGGGTGGATTGACGGGACAGATAGGAAGGGAAGGGGTGGTTGGTGATAGAGAGTACTGTAGATCAGAAGTTCTCATGACAACAGTTCGAATAGGAGAAGGAGAAGGAGAAGGATATCTAGATCTAGAGGTCTTTTCTATATGTACAAACAATAATAATCAACGAGAACATTGCATAGAGAAAAGAACCCAACAAACCGATTCCATATATCTTTCAATATTAAATTTTCATTATGAGTTAGTTGTGCAGAGTAGAATGGTTTTCAAGACGTTGGCTTCGAGGTAGGTTGCAGTATGTAGCTCTAATAAGAACGAACTTAGTGGCCCGGGTAAGTAGGTGTTAATATACTCATCTAATCTAATCTAATCTAGAGTAGAGTAGAGTAATTCCAATCATTATCATTATCAGATCGTACACCGACCGACTTTAAGATTCTATGAATTCAAATTCAAAGCCTAGGACTAAAGCTTTTCGGTCTGGAAGAACTTTCAACCTTGATTTAGCCACTAAACCCTATCGTTAACCACCCCCCTTTTGAGTTATATTGACTAACGCTGATGACGATGATGATGACAACAATAATTTACGTCCATCGAAGGCTCCGACCTCCCAAGGGCCACCCACCTACTATGGACAAGCTAGCTACCTACAACTTCCAGCTTTTTACGTACAACATACAAAAGATTGCCATCCTGTACAGATATATACCTATAAGTTGCACCGCCTATAATTACGTATGCACGTGGTCGTCCGAACAGACCCTCTCTCCTCGAGATCTCTCCTCTCTCCTTCATTCGAGAGAGCGTACCCGTGATTTTCCAATCTGGCGGGTAGCTAGCTAGCTATAGTGCGCATCCAGTGCAGTTGGACCCGTTGCTTGCTTGCTCCTCGGGAGCGACTAGTATGCATGCTTGTGGAAAACATCGTTAACGATATTACCTACCTAACCTACCCATGGGTAGGTAGGTAATATAAGTCGAATCAAAAGTATGAGCTTCAAGCATATGATCAGGGCTTCATGCGTATATATGATCACTCTACTCTATCTATAATTCCTCAAATGCAAAGAATATAAAGCAGATCAGATCGATCGCCTCACAGTTTCCTTTCCTTTCCTCTCCTCTTTACTCAACGCATTAGATCCCACCAAAAAGTGGATTGATGATAGGAGCTATCAGCTGCAAGGAATGAGCTTACCTTATCCAACACGATGAAAGAAATAGTTTTGCAGAATGTGTCTCTGAAGAAGTTAGGAATATTTAGTTTAGCAGCACAACAAACTAATGATGGCTTAGCATGGAAAACGAAACCAATTCAATCCACCCATCCTATTTCATGTCCATCATCATCATTCCCATAAAAAGGCTAAAACGGGAAGTTGAAATCAAGTTTATTATCGATGTTGATCTATTTCCAGATCATCCTGAAGTAGAACATACCGAGTACTCTCATTGGATTCAATCAACTTTGGATATCCGAGCGTTTCAATACATACAAATCGCATGGATAGTACGTTCGTTATATGCATCTCTTTCTCTCCAAGTCCTCGAGTATTTAAAATCTAATCGCCAAGTTGTTAAGATATCCATAACCCGTTGCAATCTCATGATAAATTAACCAACCCTAATAATCATTTCATATAATATATACTTTTGAAACTTCAACAGTATTGTCTATTCTACAATTACATACATTACTTCAGATTGACTCCTCAATATCGTCAAATATGCCTCCGACTAGCCACCCAGAAGGAAGCATTCTCCAACCTCAACGTTTAACAGCAGACCACCGATCATACATTGCCATTGGCGCGTACATAGAAAAAAACTATCCAGATGACTTCCCAACCCTCCGCTGCACCCCTCTGGGTGACGCCTCGGGCAGAATCACCGAGCGCCAAACTCCATGGAACATATACGTTGAATTCATCAAGGAGACATTTACCTGCATGGACCCAGAGACGGACGAGGATGGATATTGGAAAAAATGGACGCGAATGTCTGGCAATCAGGAAGAGCTCTTTCTCCAAAAAGTCCACGAACATTATCCTTGCTTAGCAGCGTCCAAAGGCGATTGGGTCACCGCGAAAGTGACCTCGCAATATATTGCCTCGCGTCGAAGGAGACAAGCGTGGAAAAAGGGGCTGAGATTATCCCATCCATGTTTTACTCCAATGGCGGCTCGCCAAAAGGCCCTGAACTCTCGGAGAGAACGTCGTTTGAAATATATGATCCCGATGGATTACATACCGCCCAGTGGTAAACAATACTTCCATAGATCTTGTCGTCACATTATACTAATATGCCGCGCGATAGAAGTTCCAAAAGACTCCCCAATACCAGAAGACTCTCCCACAATACACCAAGATGCTCCCCATCGAAATCCAAATCCAAACTCAAACCCAAACCAACTCGATTCAAATTCCTCAAAACATCCAGATCCACCACACCACATAGAACTATCTCCCAACCCCTCTACCTCACATCCACCAGCAACCATAAACTCCAAAGATAATACCGAGAAAACCGACCCTAGCTCATCACTTCCCATCACCACCCAAGAAGACAGGACGTTCGATCCCAGTAGCCCACTGGGTTCTCATCAAACTATCGATACGGATGGTGCCGGTGTGAAACCCATCACCATCAATGCCCATCCTCTTCCCCCGAAATGTAGCAAGGTCAAATGTTCCAATCCAGCTGCCGTGAATGAACGCAATGGTCAGCGGTTCAACAAGCTTTGCAAGAAATGCGCTCCTCCAAAGAAGTTCCCCGTTCGCCTGCTACAGGTAGTCAACCACGCGTACCACAACCATCTTACTCAAGAGACAAAATTCGGCCACACGCAATACAGCAAACAGTAACAAAAGGATTGCCAGAAAGACTGCCAGAGTTTTACAACTTGAGCGAGATCTCGTTGACATGAATTTTTAGTATTGTTTGTAATACTAGGCCTATAGGAAATGAAATGAAATGAAACGCATATAATAACAATCATAACCTCTAGTGTAAGAACACTTTATCCGTGATGAAATCAACGAAAGTTGGCTTGGTGGGCGTGTAAGGATCGATAAGAAAATATTCTATAATGATATATACAATTGTGGATGGCCCTACTCAAGGAATAAAAACGTATGAAAGAAAGCATAGGAGTAAAAAGATGACTTTATCTCATTGGCTTTACTTTACCACACCTCTGGTTCTGGTGATGCCAAAGCGATAAAAGAAATAAAGACGATTGGCGATTTGAGACTATCACTTGCTTAAACTTACTAGAGTAGAGAGAGGTACGAATGAATATCAAAATGTACTATAACCAGCCACGTATGCCGTTAATTCATCACTATGTCCTCGAGTACTCTTACGAATATATCTTCTCCCTGTGAAGATGGTCGCCCAAATCATATCCATCGCATCATGCGGCGTTCCTGCAATCACCATTAAATCCTGAACCTGGGCTGTGTGGATCTTTTCTTCTCGTTCTCAGCACCCTATCGGGCCTGCATCTCCATCGCATCACCCATCTCAAGTCGCACTTCTTCGCATTTCCCTCACCGGTGTACTCGTCAGCGTCGCTACTACGCAGTCTAAACTTCCGAGTCTCTCCGCGTCCTCGTTCCAGCCAGATGTACCTCCTCATCCGGGAACCTAATAGTCCTCCCCTCCACCACCACCGCATCCATCGAATTAAGATTGGGACTCGCCTCTGAGCTCCCCGTTCCACCCTCCAAACCCTCCGACCTAATAACGCTTCCCCCAATCCGATAAACCTGCCTCGAGCTCGTTCCCGAACTCAAAACCGGAGCAGAGCTCCTACTTCCACTTGGACTCCGATCCCCACCACCATTTCTCCTCCTCTCTCTCAACACTCCCACATTAGCCACCGAACTATAGACTCTCGCTCCAATCGTCAAGTTCGTTTGGCTATTGGTTTGACTTGTGAATGCTCTACTAAGTGTTCTCGGTAGGAAGAAGCCCAACTTTCCTAATGGTATGGAAAGCCCATGGACGATGATACTACAAATTGCCAAGAACCAAACGATGACCGTGATGACTTCTGCTAGACGTGCTGCATCTTCGCGTTGCACACCGTCGACCGTGATTGTCTCGAGGAATTCGAGTGAGATGTAGAGATAGAAGATGGCGCTGACTCCGATTGGTCCGAAAAACCCGGCGAAAATAGCTTGACGTTTCCCGTCAATTTGATGGATACACTTATGAAAGGCGAAAACAACCGGCAGACGTCTATTGAGATGAAGTTAGTCCAAGACCAGACAAAGAAAGAGTTTCCGATCAGACCCAACAACAAAATAGAACCCTCACCTCAAGAGTAGTATCAAAACACCCAAGAATATCAACCGATAGATCGGAATGATACCATTGTCAGAAAACAAAGTCCAAGGACAAATGGCCCCAAACCAGATAAAAATACTCAGATTTAGCAACATATCAATAGTAGGTTGAAGAGAATCATCTAACGTCTCGAGACGAAACCAGTCATCCCAAGTGAAGACATTTCCAGCAATGAAACATGCCAAAACATCGTCGCTACCAATCATACCGCAAGTGCCCACAATGAATAGAGCCAAGGTGATAGCGAACACGAGAAAACTTTCTCGGTCCACGAACCTCTTCTCTTCGGCCCAATGAAGGAGTTCTTTGGCTATCCAGCCTACGGTGGCTCCGTAGATGACACTAAGAATAATGGTATAAGCCCAGGTTTCCGCGAACCAGAGACTGATAGCTTTAGAGGCGCCTCCAGTTTGACCAGCTCCTATAGTGAAAAATTAGTATACGTGGAAGAGAAAACGCACAGCGGATATGAAGTGAAAACCAAACTCACCACCTTCCCCAGTATACTTAATCAAGTACAAGGCTAAAAACAAATACGGGTATCCCAATCCATCATTCGCTCCACTTTCCGCCACAATAATCTTCTGCAGCTCCTTGGGAATGTTCTTATCCGCAAACTTCCCCTTCACAATACTATTACTCAGTACCGGATCCGTAGGCGTAACACATGCGCCAACGGCCAGGGCGTGTAAGAAAGGTAAATTCGGAACCATTGCCCATACTAATAGCGAACTCGCAAGCCACATTACCGTCATGATGGGACCAAGTAGGAGGGCAAGGGCCCTCCATTCTAATTCGAGGTAGCGGGAGGGTAACTGGACACCAGCGAGGACAAGTTGGACGCCGAGGACGAGACGGGAGAAGTACAATGTGGCGCTGTTAAGGTTTGCGATAGAACCGGTGTAGTCGAGGGGTCGTATGAAGTCTGCTGCATGTGGAGACATAGCCACACCGAAGAGGAGGGATATCACTATTTGGATACATATTAGCCATTGCCTGCCAGGAAACCGGGAGCAGCGAAGAAATCAGGGAAGGAATGGAACATACATGCCTCAGAAAGATAGAATTTCTCCTTGAACAAATAAGATACCAAACCAAACAGAGTAATGAATCCGCCAAGCACGGCACACACAATGTTGAAGTTGGTGGTCTGGAGAGTAGGCATCTTGGCGTTTTCCCTCTTCCCTTCTCTTCCGACCTTTCTTCTTGAGGTATGCCTCCTATCGGATGTCAATTCCAATCCCTTTCCTGGCGATATCGTGAGCCTGCGAGTCTGTGTGCTATGCCCATGAACTGCGAACGCACAATTGAATGTGTTTTCCTGCTAGTCTTTGCACTCCCTCCTCTACCCTCTCTCTCTCTCTCCCTCCCCAATATCTGCACTCAATGTCCCTCTCTCTCCCTACCCAAAAGAAAACACACCTCCGGTTTCTCAAGCAAAAGTCCTCCAACAAGCGTGCGCGTCCTGTTAGCTAACGCTCGAATCGACACGTTCACAACCCCTACAATGGAGTATCCTCTTCAATCTCGTGGCCTCCTGGGTATTGCAAGCCTGTGTTATTGTTTCATTGGTGACCCTTTCTTCTCTTCTCAAGAATCTAGGTATGGATAAGCCCGCCAATTTGTCGGTGATCTCTCGTTCTCGTAACCTGAAGGTGCCTCTGCTGCGCTGCAAAAGATGTCCAATACCTACTACCTATGCTCAATGCGCAGTGTCCAATCTATTGTCGCGTGGTAAGATTTGTGTGTGTTGTGTCCGCTTTATATACTCATATAATATGCAGTGGCCTGGAAGAAGTGTTTGTTCGTTGGGAACCTGATTTTCTCTACTCGTACGCTTATCAATAACCCCTGCCTCTGCCTGCATCAGGTTACAGCCGTATTAATCGGCAGATCAGACACCCCTCCAATGGTGATTTTCGTGGGGGTTGTTACATGTGAATCGAACGTACTCGTACACAATATCATCTTCAGGTGTAATATAGGTTGGATGCTTTACGCATAGATGCATCTAAGTATCTGGGTAGCTTTGAGGGAAAGAAAACAGACGAATGGACACCAGCACAACGATAGAACAAGTGGTATCATTTTGTTAGCTTCCTCCCCTCCCTTCCATTCCTTCCATATGACTGATATCAATATCTATATCCATCCCTAGATGGGTAATACTACAAATACCCCCCCCACTCAAAACTCCATCCCCTATTCCCTACTCGCCATTGCCCCCTTGACTGCCAACATATCCGCTGCTACATTTCCCGGGTTCTCATCATGCCCCTTAATCCACGTCATATTTGTCTGAACGCCATTTGCCGTCCTTTCATCAATACGTTCTCTGATCTTCTTCACCAAATCAATATTCACAACTTCTTTCCCGGTGCTAGTCTTCCAACCCCTTTTCTCCCAGCCCTTGTACCACGTCGTCGCACAATTGATCGTATAGCTGCTATCCGTGATGATCTCCAAGTGCTCATCTATGGATACGATTTCGAGGGCGCGGAGAGCGGCTGTGAGTTCAGCGCGTTGGTTCGTTTGGCGGTCGCCTTCGAGGCGGGCGGATATATTTCTATAAAGGGGGTTATTAGCATGTTTAAGCGAAATTTGGAGTAGAGGGGGGAGAAGAAACATACCTTTCATCGCCATCCCCAAAGAATACTCCATATCCAGCTACAGCCCCAGCCTTCCCATTTCCCCTACTACTTCCATCCGTCCAAACCTTCACCGTGCCCCGCTTGACAATCCCCTCTGCGTTCTCCTCCACAGTAACTTTTCCCTTCCCCTTCACCACTTTCTTCCCACCTTCCTTCTGGACCTTCGTCTCCGGCCCCGTCTCCGCCACCGTCTTCGCCTTCTTATTAGTCTTTCTTCCAGTTCTCACAAACTCCTCCGCCTCCTCCCTTGTAGTAAATTTTTTATATTTTGGTCCCTTAACCCCCTTGATCTGTTCTTCCGCTTCCGCCCACTCCTCATACACCCCCGGATGATGCCCCACCGCAACACCATAAAACTTATCGCCCTTTGACGGATTTGCTGGGTTTTTGCCAGCTACAAATGCTTCTGCATCCGATTCTGTCGAGAAGGATTTATCTGTGTACGCACCATATCAGCACCTTACTTGGATTGAGCAATCTAGAACATAAAATAACACCCCGAGAACCATCCCCAAACTCGGCGAAATAATGAAAGAGAAAGCTCACACATAGCACCCGAAAAGCCCGTAATCTGTTCCAGACAAGCCTTCCAATTGGTAAACACGCCCTTGGCATGTCCCTTCCTAACGGCATAAAATTTCTGCGAACCTCCCTTATCATTCCCCTCTCCCTCCTCACTAAACTTTCTTTTCTTCGTAGCTGGCGGCATTTTCGAAGTTTCCAAATTTCTTAAACGTCCCAAGGTTATCAAGCCTTTCACCTTCTCGAGCAGCAATCTTCCCGCTTTCGAAAGAGTAGTCGATTTTTCCCTAAAAGGACCAGGAACCTCTCGTAGCCTCTTGATCGCCTTTTTCTTATTCCTCTTGTTCTTGTTCTTCTTAATCTTGCTCCGCTTCGTCTTCGTCCTCTCCCTAGAATTTATATAATCCCGAACAGCATGCACCGTCTCAAAACTATTCACCCCCAAGACCTTCTCCCGATAGGAGCAAGCCGAAGTGGAGTTAGACCTGACACGAATTTCCCGAAACGGAGCGTAACTGAAAGAGCTTGAAATCTTCTTTATCTGCCACTATGATCCTCCAATTAGCCCCCGTTTCAAGACTGACATGGCACAAAACAAAAGAAGACAAAGCAGGTCGAAAGAAAAGCCGATCCGGCGGGAAGAAAGCGCCAAAAAAAAAAGAAAAACAAAGTCCGAAACAAAGCAACTCCAACACCAACTCTAGAGCCATCCGTAACGTACCGCAGAAGAAGAACGTAGTCAATGCCGTCCTCTTCCTCGAAGCGCCCCAAATAGCATTTGAAGGACCAATCCAAATGATCAAGCTTATATACATTAATTAGCGATCTTCAAGGAAGAAAGATAATCACGACCGACCCCGTTGTTACAAATACAGTACTCCCTTCCCGTGGTAACCTTCATTGGCAAGGATGTCCCATTCTTAACCTTAACCTTACCCTTACCATTAAACGCCCGAGGGGGAAGGTGGGAGGAGGGACTGTGGGATGACCTCGGCAGGCAAACGCGCGGGGAAAACGTCAGCGAGGCAAAATCCTACGTGGGATTTTATGGCAAAGGGTAAATCATCATTCATTCTTCTTCTTCTTGACCTCATTTTGAGGGAATGCAATGATTGTCTGATTGTTTGTTTATTTAAAATACTTCCTTTCCTTCCCCTTCCCCTCCTTCCCTTTCCCTCTCTCCAAATCTTTCCATTCCTGTTTCCCGTCCACTTTAGAAGAGTAATATTCTTTGATCTTCCATTTATGATAGTGTAGCTAATCTTTATCTTCTGGATATTCGCCTCTGAAGGAAGAGATTCGTTCAGGTCCCAACCTCTCTCATCTCATCTCATCATAAGGAGTAGAATAGAGTCCCGGCCGGCTCTAGGAATACATGTACATATTCTTGTCCGCTTCCCAAACACATCCGCTTCCGTGTTTCTGATTCCCCAATCCCAATTTGAATGTCCCAGTTGTTGTTACAAATGTTCGTTTCCCTAAATTCAAATCCCCAACTCCCAGGTCGTAAAAAGACCTCGCTATGCAATGAAGCAAATGCGTCCCAAATGACATTAACTCCAGCGCCCCATATCTTACATTTCGCTTTATTTTCTAACTTTCCGCCCGGTGTATCCACGTGGACAGGTGAAATTTCAATTGCCCTTCTCCGTCTCCTTTCTTGGTTTATAGCCTGGTAATTCATCGAACCATTCTTGCTGTTCATTGTACTTGTATGCGTGAAATTCGATACCGTATGGTTTTGGTTCGATGGCATAGAGCATCCCCAAAGGTACATCCAAGTCAGCAATATCATCTCGGGTGAGATCCATGAAGTATGCCATCAAGACTCGAGCAACGGATCGGTGTCCGATAATAAGAACATGATCGGTGATACGTTCAAGCTCTCGAACCATATCCCTTAATCGACTGATGACCTGCAAATAACCCTCACCTCCAACTCCTGGATATATGTAATGCAATTTGTCCCTGGCTCGCTTTTCGTACTCGTCTGGAAAGCGCGATTCGATTTCCTTGTAGGTCAACCCCTCGAAAGAACCAGCATTCAATTCATTCAACATTTCCCAATTCTTGACATCATAATCTTCATCCTGTTCAAATACCTCGGCCGTTTGAATGCTTCGGTTCAGCATTGAAGTCCACACGCAAAAGTTCTTTTCATCCAATTCTCCCATGATGTCTGGATAGGGTGGTGTTCTGACTGCCTCGCCTCCTGGAGGATATTTTGCGCTCTCAATAGCCGACTGCTGTTGCTCGAGAAGCCACCTCCTTCGGCTATCTGTAATGAAGTGGTGAAGAACCTGAGCGTATTTTTGTCCTTCCTCCGTAAGATCAGAATCACCACCAAGCTTGCCAATTGCATTGTCCTTGGACTTTCCATGTCGTGTAATCCAGATTTGTCTCGGTGAGAGGTTGAATGTCGACAAATATGATGCTATACCTCCCGTTAGGAAGCCCTTGAGTTGATAATGAACAACCTTTCGGCCGACATCTATCATTTTGATGTACTGCATGTGATTATCTTCCTCATACTTTCCTAGAGGAACGTATGCACTCTCATACGCCTCGACACGTTTCTTGAAGTCTCGCAGAGAGGACTCTGGGTCCTTGTCTTTGTAGTCGGGTCCTCGTAGCTTCAATCGCATGTTTGCCTCGAGTAACTAGAAAAATATTTAGCCAAAGGAAATGCCGAACAAAATATAATATACGTACACTCTCATCTTCGCAAACACTCTCAATGAAAAGGATACCGAGTTTTGGCTCTCTCTCCTTGACATGCTTGAAGAGAAGGCTGCGTCGCTCAATGGTGCTGTTCGTAGCATCCAAGATACCGACAGCCCCGTTTCCTAGCAAGAGAAAGTCTAGAAGCTCGTCCAAGGTGGCCATCGCCACCTGCTCTCTGATCAAAGCCGCCTTGGAGTTCAGTGGATTAAAGAAACTGGCGGATTGATCCATCGTTTCAAGGACTGGTAATTCCTCAGGTGGAGAAACTTTCTTCGGTCCAAGACCTTTGGTTTCTTGTTCCTGCTGAGTTGGATCAACGCCGTTGAGGATCATGTGAGCAGCTTGCGTAGGACCATCTATGATGCCAGGAATTGAGCCTGTGCGAATTGGTTGGCTTGAGAGAGATGAGCGATGGGCAGATGCTTGAGCCCGAGCAGTCTGTGGCGCACCATTCTTCGGTTGTGGTTTTCCAGCTGCAACACGACGTCTATTACCGACATTGAAAATCCTCGTCTCATGTTGCTGCCATGACAGGTATCTTTGTATTTTCTTCGTAATATACGATTTTCCACGAGCAGGCAAGCCAACCATGATGACTACCAATTTTGAAGCCACGTCTCGTTGTGCAATCTTACCGTCGGGAGAAACGCGAGATCTGGTCATACCAGGAATATTAAGGGTCGTAGCAGGAGCTCGAACTCTAGGCGTAGTAGTGCCAGAATTTTGTCGCATTGGAAGGCTGGGCAAATTGACATCAGTGAAGTCCAGGTGAAAATTTTGCTGAGATGTTTGCGCCCAACTAATTTCATGCATATTCCTTATGGTACTGTACATATCTTCAAGAGGATTCTAGAAAATCGAGACAGACTTACATTCGTGGACTGCTTTGAGCAGTTGAAGGTCCACTTGGGAGGAGCGTGTCAGAGAAAGGGTGAACAATTCCCTCGGTGACTCCATCGCTAGACATTCCGTATTTTTGACGAAAACTTCGACTGAGTAACGCAGGTATAACAGGTGGTGGGAGTGTAAGGCTATTATCGAGATCTGGTTTGCAAACAGCGAAATCGTGTTCGTGGATGGGGTTGCCAGGAAATGTAGCGAGGGGTTGAGGAGAAGGGTTTTGGGGTGGATTCATAGCGGCACGATTGTTAAGGAGCGCCGCTTTCGCTATCTGGGAGAGTTGGGACTGACGTCGAACATCCGCTATAAGTAGGACGGGTTAGTGGATCTCGGACTCGTGAAGTTCTTTTTCAAAAAACGGTGTGGGTGGGTTGGTTACATACACGCCAAAATGTCTGCATGAATGGCCGAAGGCATTTGATCTAAACAGGACTTGGTTTGAAGAGGCTAAAACAGGGAAGGAGGGGCTTTGAGGCTAACCTTTTCCTCTCTCCTCTGAGTGATAACACTGATAAAGTAATAGCGTACGAGGTAGAGGAGAGTTAGAGTTAGAGGAGAAGTTAGGGGCAAGGGCAAGGGCAAGGGCAAGGGCAGATTGATCAAGGGCTCGTCGATCTGATCTGCGTTGGTTGGACCTAAAGAATTGGAGAAAGGGAGGAAGACGAGAAACGGAAGACGACAGACGAAAGAAAGGAATAGTCGAGTAGATATATCTCCTTTTAGACAATAATATAGCCAATAAATGATTAGAATCTTGGTATCAATCCCAAAATAGGTTGGTGCGAAAGGAAGTAAAGGGAGTCTTTCTAGAAGTCTAAAGCCTAGCAGTAAAACAGGCAAGTTGCATTAGTTCAGCCTTGGAAAGTCTTGGGGACGCAGAGCGAAGACAATGAAAAGACGAGGTTGAATAAAAGTATGATAGATAGAGAGGAAGAAATAAATCCATTGGTTTCATTTCATTTTACTCTAATTTGGCGTTTTATATCATACTCCAAACAGGATCAAAACATCGTCAAAACGCCATCGATAGCACAAAGCGTGTCCTCTACGAAACATCTCATAGGTCCAAATAGAATTCCTTGGAAAAGGCAAAAAAGATGCCACACATAATTTGCAAAACATTCGTGGGTTCTTGGACTCTTGGACTCCCGCATTCTTGCCCGTATCACGTGATCAAAATATGTTTTGAATTCCATCGTATATATATCTTGAAGATATTCTCACATCAGCCAAGACAACCTTTGCGTTCTTTGCGCAAAGCCTCAAACGTATGTGTGATCTCAAGGTTGGGTATAGGTTCCTCCGCTTGCCTCGAAACTCTCCTTATATTCAGTCGGTGCAATCAATCCTTGGTACTTGTCCTCCTCAATAGCTTCATACTTTTGTATCCCGCTCCCGGTCTCAAAGGAAGCCGATCATATCACGTCAACATACAGTACGGTACATATCCCGGACACTTGGCATTCTTGACTTGTTGACTTGCAGCAAGCCGATGAAGAGAGAGGAAAGAAACACATAGGACACGCGGAACACGCGGAACCCGGACCAGATCTTGGCATGCATGGCGTTGCATTGCATCTTCTGCAAATTAAATCTACTCTGTACATGGCGCGCGGCTGAGCCAAGAGGGAAAAAATGTTGAGGAAAAATGACTGCGTTGTCTAATGGTCTTTCGTTCCGCCGAGTTCGATCAAGAGGATATGACAAAGGTTGCATCTCAAATATTGGCAGGCAAAGCTAAGATGTATACACAGGAAGCTATGTGCTGCAATTGGTAGCCTTGTATGTGGCGATTGGTGTGTTGGATCACCAGTCATCAAATCACCTTTTATCTTGCGGGTTGCAGAGCGAGTGCTTTGATGGCGACACAGAACTTTCGTCACTTCCATTGTCGCATGTGGTAACATGGAGTAATCGGATCCAGGACATGTGGATGAGTATGTATGACTGCGGGGATTTCCTCTTCCCCACGTCCTCGTCTCGTCCTTTCCCCCTCTCTTTCAGCCTTGTTTCCGAGTATTCGTTGTTTGTCAAATCGCAAATAAGAGGCGTCAGGGATGTGGTAATACCCAACTCGTACCCACACTCGCACCTAGCAATATAATGGCCTTGGCTAACCCTTGTGGAGATGCGTGCAAGCATCCTTCGCTGCCATCATCGTCACCAGGTAACTTCAGTCCGGCACTCGGTGTTCGGATGGAGTCACTGAGTTACGCCTAGACGAAGCGTGCGAAGCGTGCGAAGTCCGGTTGGTCACCCATACGTATATGTATTCATGTCTTGTTGGCGGTTCTTCCACGCATGTATCCTCCGAGCCGGTACCAATTCAGATTCAGATCGATGCGCAAGAACGAGTCCGCAGCTTGCAAACATGGGAATCGAACATGGCCCTTTCCCAATTCCGGAGACTCCGAGAACATATCATAGTACGTACAGCATAACATATACGACATCAGCTCGGCCATCCTCCAATTGGATTGAGAAAGAAACGAGAGGAGTAATCTTCCGGTGAAGACTGACTTGCATCAGTATCGTATCCGCTTGGAGAAAGGCGGGGTATTGCTTATACTTATTGTTCGCAAGCTCTCGGCTCGGACTTTTCAGATGTAGAAATACTAGACAGCACATAGTTCAATAGTAAAAACGTACACATATCCACAGGATGTACTGGAGTACTATACATACGCAAGAATGATATATCACATGAGAAGGTGATTCTTGATGGGATGCAAATAATTAGATAGTCCGGCAAAACCTCGATATAAGAATACGTTTTTTTTCACGTCAAAAACAAATATTCTTATATCAAGGATCGGCTGATCCCGATAAGAATATCTAGTATAAATTGTACACGTTACGATCGATCGCACCGATCGGCACGCCGATCGGTAGAACCGGAGGTTTATCCAGAATTACAACGGTCACGTTCGGTGGAAGCATGTGACTAAGTATATAGAAGCATTCGCATAGAATAAGAACATATCAAGGATTCTTATGTCGAGGTTTTGTTTCGTTGTACTATCTATTTCTTGTACAGAGATTTGAGATTGTCGTATCCAATCCTTTATTTATATTCACACTTCGACTTCAGTACTAGCACCCTCCTATCTCCCACTCCCTCTCCCAGCCTCACCTCCACCTACAGTACTATATACAATATACATATAATACACAAACAAACATACTCACTACACTACACTATACAAAAGAAAAGAAAGCAGCAAAAAGCCGCCAATGAATGATGGCTCCTATATATATAATATATATATATATTCCATCACATCACATCAACATACAACCAGACTACTCGAGGACAACTTGTATACATACGTACAATGACGATAACTGGGTATACATAAGCGAGCAAGATCCCTATCCATCTATCCATTCATTTATCAACAACCAAGTCAGCAAGCAAGCAAGCAAGCAGGAGCGAAGAGTAAAAACACTGTACTGTACGTACTATTTCACCACATTCTGGATCTATATTCATTGACATGTAGATAAATGTATGTATGACACTATGCACTATGCATTCGCTAATCGTTCAGATATGGACTCCCTGGCCATAAAGGCCCAACCCGAAATATACTGTGCTGTGCTGTATGCAATGTCTCTACTCTTAGTAAGTAAGTATAGTATAGTATGTTCAACACCATAGACGTATGAAACCATGTGTGCAACACCACCCCCCCCCCCTTCATTCCTTCGACCAAAACTCACTCACTCAGACCCCATCCCATCACCAGATCCACAAACCCCCACCCCATCTCAAGCTCATCCTCTCTCTCTACAAATTCCCCCTCTCCTCCTGCTCCCTCTCAATCGCCTCAAAAAGACTCTTAAAATTCCCCGCCCCGAACCCCTCAAACCCCTCCCTCTGAATAATCTCCAAAAAGACCGTCGGCCGATCCATCAACGGCTTCGTAAAGAGTTGCAACAGGTACCCACCCTCATCAAAATCAATCAGGATATTCAACCTCCGAATCTCCTCGAAATCCTCCTTCAAGCTCCACCCACACCCAGGCAGCCCCGATTTCTGCTCGCGCAAGCGTTCGCGCATCGTCTCGTAGTACGTTTCGGGGACCGAGATGAATTCGACGCCGCGGGCGCGCATGTGGGAGACCGAGGTGATGATGTCCGTGGTGCGGAGCGCGATGTGCTGGACGCCCGCACCGGAATAGAAGTCGACGTATTCCTCAATCTGGCTCTTGCGCAGACCAAAGGCCGGCTCGTTGATTGGCATTTTGACGGCGTTGTTCGGGGAGGCCATGACGATGCTGTTGAGGGCGGAATGCGCGGTGCTGATTTGTGAATCGTCGACGGACCAGAAGCGGTGGAAGGAGAGGCATTTTTCGTAGTAGGCGCAGGCGGATTGCATGGCGCCCCAGTCTTGGTTGCCGACGCAGTGGTCGATTACTTGTAAGGGGACCGGGGGGAGCAGTGCGTTTAGAGGATCAGTTTTATGAGGAGGAACGGCCCGGTAGCCTGGGAGAAAGGTGCCGGTGTAGTGGTTGCGGGATATGAGGGTGTGGGTGGTGTCGCCGTAGGTGCGAATTATGGCGGTTGTCTGGATAGATGTATATTAGTATACCCCTTGAGACAATAAAACGGATGAAATCAAAAATGAGGGGGGAACACTCACAACTTCTCCATCCTCATCAGCCCCCTTAACCGGTTTCTGCACACCAACCGCTCCCTGCTCCACCGCATTATAATAGACGCTTCCCACATCATCCACTTCAAACGCCACATCCTTAACGGCATCCCCATGTTTCTCTAAATGTTCATATATCTCCTTCAACAACTCCTTATCCTTTTCAGAAATTGGTTCATCATCTTTAAGTCCCGAATATGCCTTCACAGGTGAAGTCAACACGAAACGAATCTTGCCATTAGCTACCACATGAGAAGCAATGTAGCGAGAACCGGTTTCTAAACCTTTGTAGGCGATGTTTTCAAACCCGAGGCGTGTGCAGTAGTAGGAGGCGGCTTGTTTGGCGTTGCCTACGTACCAGGTTATGTGGTCGTAGCCGTGGAAATTGGGAGTGCTGAGGGAGGAGTTGGTGTTTGTAGTGGTGGGAAAGGTGAGAGAGTTGGGTGAGAGGATTGGGGGGGTGACGGCAGAGGGTGCCATGATGTGATGATATGTGTGTTTGGATGGGATATGTAGAAATTGGGATTATGAAGGATAAGATCCTCTGGGCGAGTGATGTCTATATCCAGAAGTAGGTTGGAAGTGGATGATCAATCTAAGACTTTAGATATCTTCAAGGGATTCAGGACGTATGTCGAAAGCAAACTTTGCTTGCAGATGAGTTTGTGAAGGTATTCAGAATTGAGTAACAAAGGAAGCTAGATGCGTTTGAGGAAAGAAGGGAAGAGACTCTGGACTCCCATCGCCTCCTCTCATTATATATAACATGATCAATGGCCTTTGTATTCACTGACTAATGAGCGTACAGCGACTGAGCCGAATCACCATGCTCCAGATGGCTTGTTACAGTTTGATGTACGGGTTGATATTCCTTCCAATGCTGCCCCTTCATTCCGCATTCCGCGCGGCTTACATCCACTCGGTTGTTTTCGGCTTAAGTTTCGATGCCAGCGGAATTTCATGCCCACGCTCACGTTTTTGTTAGACCGAATAATTAATTTCGTTGTTAATAAACCCTCTGCATACAACCAACTCACTGTAAATACCTTCAAAAATGGCAACACTCACAAGGCACGATCGCGAGGTCCTCGAGAAAATAAAGGATCCAGAAGCGGGCCCATCAAATCCCCTCCTTATTGATAATTCGCTTCCAAAAGATCCGCACATCACCGACCCCTCTACATATCAAGAAATTGCGCAACGAGAACGAGATATCATTCTCTCGATGCAAGATGTAGAACTTCAAATTGCAGGACTTAAACCTTCAGCTGAACTCTCGCCGTTATCTCAATATCAAGCTTGCATTCAGAGGTTGAATGCTTTAATTGAGGAATATCCTAACTATGCTAGCGCGAGGAATAATAGAGCACAAGCATTGCGTCGGATGTATGGTGATTTGATGCTTGTGAAGACATCACCTGCTAAGGAATCTGGAGCCGATGTAAACTTACCTTTGGATATGGAAGCATCGGAGACGAATCGAAAGCTTGCCTCATTTAACACATTATCTGATGTCGACAGAGCGATCTCTCTCTTGGCCCCGAAGACGCCCTGGGCATCAATATCCCCTCAAGCAGCTAAGACACTCTCTCAGGCATTGACGCAACGAGGAGCCTTGTATCATCTATCTGCAAAGCAGCTATCTTCTGACCCTGAAGCGAGTGTGAGTATTGATGAGAGGAGAAAAGAGAGGTGGTGGAAAATTGTGGAGTTTGAAGAAGCGGCCTCTAAGGATTTTATGACGGGTGGCAGGTATGGGAATGAGATTGCAAAGGCGTTGGCTGTTAGCGCGAATCCAACAGCGAAACTTTGTGGGGATATGGTCAGGCAGGCTATGATGAGAGAGATGGGTGGTGGGAGTTAAATAGAGCTGTTGTGTGTTTTTCTTGGGGCAAGGGATGGGAAATGACTGAATTTGGAGAGGAATGGCAGGGAGTTCTACAGTTCACAGCGATAAGTCCACGGAGATCTCAATACAATACCCTTTCTTTCCCCCAGGGAGATCCCTCAGATGAAATGATTGAACTGCCAACAGACCACTCATCCAATTTGCTTATGGTCATGCCATTGTGCCCGCGCTTGAAATGATGTTTTGTGTGAGATTCAACAACCTTAAGATTGTAATAGGCCTGGCCATATGTCCGCATAAAAATGACAATATCGTTGGGATATTTATCTCAAGACACCCATACTTCTCACTGCATGGTGCAAATTCAGATAGGTTCGGATCCAACTCCCGACCCTCGAGCCTTGACATGAGAAAGTCGAACATCGACAGGTCTGCATTATCTTTCTTTCCGAAGATTTCCCGATGGGGATGGTAGCTTTTCTTACTAAAATCCCTTCTTCACTCATCAGACCACTCATGCATCACCCAAAAGTGTCAGTGACATCACGTTGTGCGCACAGTTTCAGCAGCGTCTACCCGTGTGGTTCCTGAGAAGACGCAGCAGGCCTCAGAACTCACGGGTGGCTGCTCCAAAATGTCCCGAAGACTGTCGGTTTTTTCTCGCTTGGCGAATCCCAATTTCGCACTTGGAAGACCTTGACCTCCAAATCTTCATCAGAGAATTATTTGTCTTGCGGAAAGATTCCTCTGATATGATTCAAGACACCATACAAGAAGTTTTTAGCTGCTGGGATGCGACGGGCCGGGTTTATCTGAGTTGAAACTGTCACATGCAGGTGGAAAACTCAGACGTGCTTGGGCGGGTATATACAGTAGAAGTAGGTTGGAGAATGCCTTGCCTTGCATTGCATATCCATAGGATTGGACTAAAAATTCCCTTTCAAGTCCGACGGGTGTAGGCATGATCAACGTGGGAAAAAACCAGGAGTTTGTTTGAGAAGATCTGGCAGAGTTCGCATAAGATGGATGTAAACAGAAATAGAAGAGGAAAATGATACAGCATATTCATTGGTGCGTCAAGATGGCGAGAAGAAGCCAGCTTCAACGCCAATCATTCTTGGTGGCACTGTTCATACTTGTAGAACTCGTTGATATTATAACGTACGATATGCTGTGGCCTTTGCGGAGGTACTTAGGATGTGCCATGGCTACCAACTTCAAATTTCAAGCAGCTGGTTAGCCTAGCTCAGAACAGAGAAGACAAGGACCGCTGGAAGCAGCTCCAGCGAATAAATAACTCCTGCCAGCCCACGAGCATATCGTGGTCGGTAAGCCTAACTTGTTATTCTCACGCCGAATTGCGATAGCCTTCATTGATTGGGTCTAAACCTGCTGGCTATTACCTCTGACGAGAAAGTACCCGGATTCTTCCACATACTAACAAGAACAATGCAGCCCTGTGGACAATACAGTTGACCCAAGACACGAGAGGCAAATCAGATGAGCAGTAGAGAGGCTGGGAAATGACGAGAACGGCAGTTGGTGATCTTGGTTAGATCTGAACGACACTGCAATCTGCGACTAGGGTTTTATTATATTGATCAATGCTCATGCTGGAAACTTTTACCCGCCGGCCAAAGCAGGCTGTGCTCACACAAGCCATCTTCTGATTTGATACTACCACACCAAAATGCAAAGCCATCGTGTTACTCGTGATCTGTATTTGAGTGGTGTCTATCCAAAAGGCAGGATGGATAGCCAGGAGCGGCCTGGGACCCCAGTCTCATATGCATGCAACAGAGGCGAATCAGGCGCATTCGCTCAGTAATTGGAGGAGAAAGCACCCATTCATGCAAGGAAAAAGCTTCTGAGACAGTTTCCCACCATCATGGTTTATTGTGGTGTGCTACCTGTGTCGCTGCGGCTTCTGTATTGCAACCAATGGCGTGCAAGCACATTACTTTGGTAACGAGGTCGCACGGGGTGACCCAATGTCCCAGAAAAGATTTCTGCATTGCGTTGACAGAACTTGGCCGCACCTGGGATCCCAAAGCGGCCTAGGAGAAGAGGCAAAGTCCCAGGTCGACATCTTAGTCAGGATGGCATCGGGTAGGTGCCAAGTACAGCCAGCACAAGTACGGTACAAGTATTCGAAATTTAAACGAAGGCCCCTTGGTCTTACCCCATCCATGAAACACGGGTACATTCGGTCAGTTTGTGACCACGCCATATCATATATTCTTTCATTTTCTAGGTATGAGATACATAGATACACTCTTCCCCACGCGATAACGTGGATTTGACGTTGCCTTGACCGAAGGCTGGATGCGTTGATGTTTGATGTCGGGTCGGGTCTTCTCTTTCGACACTGAGCGCAGCGCATCAGGTTATCTATCCATCATGTGGCTAAGCGTCTTGACTCTTGCGAGCATCTTGACCAGCATATCGAATTTACCAAACGACTGGGATTCACGAGCGAGAGAGAGAGATTATGATTACATAACATACAGCGACAAGTAGACGACGTTATTGGGCATGTTGTTTGAAGATGCCCGAGACATTTGTATATTATTGAAAAAGCTTAATGATGATCATGATAGTATGAATGATTGCTCTGTAAAGGGCCCCGTCGCGGGTATCGTTCGTCGTACCCACCGTACAACCGATGACTGACTTGTATGGGAAATGACACGATTATGAATGGGCACTGGGCGGATGCATGTAGTTGTAGTATGTAGGTCACTTGCTGGGCGGGGCAAGACAGATTGGTAACGCCAGCGGAAGGGAGACGAATAGACTTTTTCGAGTAAAGCGGGTTCCGGATCATTTTAGATGGAATGGACTTATGTGCCGGAATCCCAATGGAGGCAAGCATCCGTAGCATGGGGCCGGGGACGGGGGGTAGCATTCATTTGGAATCAATCCCCCGCGTTGCTCGTATGATATCTACATACATATGATTCATCCGGGACTAGACTCTAGAGACGTTAGTCGAAGGAGAAGGGGAGAGAAGAGTATCAGGCTCTTCTTGATGGAGACTCGGGAGTCGGACAGTCGAAACATCTTGGGGGCATTGTTGGTATCACCATGGGTGTGGTGAGATGAGATGAGATGAGATGAAGTGAGATGAGATTGATAGATAGACAGATAGATACTCTTTCCGTACTATCATGGTCTCATTCGTTTTTGTTGCGATGGCGACTGCACAGAGGATGTTATGATGATTGTATAGAAAGAAAAGCAAATTGAACATAAGTCTACTCCCATGCATCGGTCTGTACGGGTTCGTCAACCCGCCGATATACAGCTGGCTTAAGCAGAATTGGGATAAGATCGGTCTCAATTCTTATGCATAGCTGGTTATACCGGATTTCGTAGGTACAACCAGGTTGGACTGTGAAGTTTATATGCATTTCCACGTGGGTAAAAGTTCATCAGGTTTGAGATTTTGCTTGACATAATTTGACATAAGTTTGGATAACACGTTTTGTCTTTTCCGGAACTGATCACTCGGAAAAGCTTCAAACGCTTCCCATAAGAGTAGTTATGTAGAGGAGTTTGGACGAGACACTCACCCCTTAAATTCTTGTCATTTGACGAGCCGCCCCATATGCAGCATTCAACGAATAGAATTTATCCTTGGCAACAAATTCTCTTCTCCCGTGAAAACCTACTATACACTACCCTGGATCTTCTCAAAAGCCCGATTGTGTCGTGTATGCGAAGCCAGGTGAATCATCTAGGGGGGAGGAGGGGCGAGGGGAGGGGAGGGGAGGAGAATAGAGGAGAGTAGATTCATGATCAGTAGAATGAATATTGGATGGATATGGATGCACGGTCATGTCCAGAGTCGACAGTCTAGACGATGCCTTCATCCCTCGCCAGCCTATTTTGGCTATACTTTCTTGATGCTTAGGCTCAGGCTCATCAGCTTTGGCCGTAGACTCGTAGCGAATACTGGATGTATAACCTCCCGCCGAGATTATTATGGGGATATCATTCCTATTCTATAATTGTCCTAATATCTCCTAGTTTTTGGGTTGCAGAGCAAGGTTTAATATTGTGGATTGTGGATTTGCTGATCAGGCCGTGTAGCCATCAATCTAAATATCCGCATCTACAACCAATCGCCATCGATCTTGCTTGAGACAAGAAATTTGGGGGGAGGGGGGTTGGAAAAAGCAAGGAGATTTGGAAAGACACGAAGAAGAATTGCGAAATTATTCGCGAAGATATAGCCGCGAAAAAAAGAGCTGAATGACTTTCGTGAAGTTTGAGAAGGGTGCACATGCTCTTTGTATATAGACGTGTCTTTCATTACTGCTCTAGATCGACAGGTATGGTGGCATTGGGTATGTCGTATTGCAGAGAACAGAATGCACAGCAGTCAGGGAAGACGAGAAACTTTTTTTTCGTGAGAACGATTTCTTCTTTGGGCCCCCTTCCCCCCTCCCCCCGGGCTGAATGAATGAAATGAGCCTGAGCCTGAGCCTGAGCCTGAGCCTGAGCCTAAGCCTAAAGCCCAAATCTGTTGAACGGCTCAAGACTTGATTAAATGCTTGCTTGCTTGCTCGAGCTCAGTTCCAGTTGCAGTTCCAGTTGCAGTTGCAGTTCCAGTTCCAGTTCCAGTTCCAGTTCCAGTTCTAGCTCTTCTTCCCGGGTGTGAAGAGTCTGCATTGTACAGAGTACAGAGGACGGAGTACAGAGTACAGACAGAGTACATGCTGTCGATACATGCGCTATTCGTCGTTTGTTAGCCAGTCATTCCACGTACCAACCTCTTCGCTCGTCTTCACACACAGCATTTTGGAAACTCTCTTTGCGAGCCCTGGTGGTCCTACACGCGAAGTAGTATAGCGTATGACTACGTATTACCTTGCATGACTGCGCTAAAAGCGGGCAGCCAAGAACACTGCTCTGGAATAGCACTCGGCTCTGCTGCTAAGAGTGAACTAAAATTCCTGGGGATCGTACAAGCGACAGGGCTTTGATTGATATTGACACGACTAGGAACTCGGAGAGAGCCCTGCTTGTGGACAGGGAATAATTGAGACTGGAAACTAGAAAGTAGAAACTGGAAAGTAGAAACTAGAGACTAGAATTAGATCATCCAGTCAGAAACTAGACCCTGCCGCCTACCCAGCAATTCCTCGTTCCTCCTCATTCTTCTTTTTGTCATGCAGAGATAGCCAGTCCGTCCTCTCCCTGTATCTTTTATGTCTCCTCGTCCTTGAAAACTCGACACTGCTCGCCACGGCTCCACACTCCAAAGAAGACGACTCCAGGCGACTGAGGCGGGGCCAAAAGAAAGAATCAGACATCTTTATTTATCAATATCCTCACTTCCTCGCTGTGTCGTGCTTCGTTTCCCATCATCAAACGATACCCCCCCCATAATCTTCCCATCGGCAGCACCAGAGCGTTACCAGGTTGCCATCCTCACCAATCTTAGCCTTCCCACAATTCTCAACTGGAGCTGGATGGTAGCCAACCACCTCAACATCAACACACTTTGATACCCAAATGCGTGGAAAAGAACAATCCATCCTTTCATTCTGTACCACCTGAACCATCTGTAGTGGGTTCCCACGACGACTTCCACTCCCATCGAGATTCAAGAGAGCCGAAGTTTGAGACGTACACATCCCCAAGTAAGCAGCATCCGACTTGACTCGATAACGCATTGTCGCTTCCTTACCATACACTCCAATCCTCGTTACCCATTAGACTGGGTGCCGGTACCAGGATTAACTTTCCGGTCACTTGAAGTTTTTATGCATTGGGACTAACGACGAGGATATAGCATATATTATATTAGAACCGTGACCATCGTCGACAATATGTCTGAACGAAATATTTCTATCGCTTCAAACCATTATAGAGGGAGTGTAGACTCCAATATGGCAGCATCCGCGGCTCCTAAAAGTATACCTGAAATAATTACGAGGACGACGAGAGGGGGGAGGAAACTTAGATACACCTTGACTGTAATTCAACAACCTGAGCGTGCGAGAGCTTGTGGTTCGGGAGCAAAGTGTATGTCGGTTTTCTCTCGGTCATGGGAGAGTTGAATGCGAAATGCGAACACTAACACCGTTCTTAGCATCTGCCGATCGACGCCCAGTTGACCCTCCTCCGGTCGTTCAACTTCGCATTCACGATGAAACCGAGCCTCGACAAGAGAAGGAGATCACGTTCCACTACAATGCGAACTTTTTTCTATTTGCAACTTTGGAGGTCGCTCGGCCAATCGCTCAAGGTCGTGTACAAACTTCGGCCCCCCAAGCACCAGTGCTGACGGGCATGCCGGTGTCTGGAATGGCATACTTGGATAGACCCAACGAAGCTGGATATTTCATCTTCCCTGATTTGTCAGTTCGACACGAGGGCCAGTACAAGTTAAGCTTCAATCTTTACGAGGAGACGAAGGAGGATAAGGATACCGATATCGAATCGACGAATGAATCAAGCATGCGAAAGACTTCAAGTGCGGCGGCGGCGGCGGCCGCAGAATCGTCTTTTGATTGGCGCATGGAGCTTAAATCCGATCAATTTACTGTATACAGTGCGAAGAAATTCCCTGGCCTCTCGGAAAGCACCGATTTGAGCCGGACTGTGGCGGAACAAGGTTGCCGGGTTCGTATTAGACGTGATGTCAGAATGCGAAGAAGAGACAACAAGCCTGGAGGAGACTTTGGGGAAAACGAGGATGAATACCCACAAAGAGGACGTGCTACATCCCCTTCATATGATTACGGCATCCAAGCCGCCAGGCAGCGAGCTCTGAGTGTCGGCGGTAATGAGGATTCACAGCAGAGGCGTGGATCAGGAGAGATTTCACCATACCATTCGCCTTCAGGTTCGCCATATCATACGCCTTCCGCTTCTCCATCCACATCTAACGCCCCTCCAGCTCCTGGTGGACAGCTTCATTGGCTAGCGCCGGGTGGATATGCCCAGATACAAGCAAATCAACATCCACCTCCCCCTTCCTCATCCTATCAACAGTCCATGCCGGCTGCTTATTCTAACCCAAGCTCGTCGACACCATTCCGGCAGCAACCTCCCCAAGGCCCACCTCCGCCACCCTCTGGAAATTACGCGGGGTTTGAGGACAGGCAACCTTATAATAGCCAATATCGTCTTCCAACGAATCCTCCTCAACCACAATCGTATGAGGCAGACTACCGAAGAGTGTCCTTTGGATGTCATCAAATGTCGACTGCCCCTCAAGGTCCTCAGCCTATCGCCCCTGCTGTCCAAAATCCTGCTTATAGCCAACAACCAATGGAATCTACCTACAGCCGCAACCCTCCTCCTACGTACACAACCAACCCTCATGATTCCATCGATCTAGCACCACTGAGGCACGAGCAACCTACGGCTATGTCTCCGCTTGCCCCGGTAAATTCCCTCTCTCGTGGACCACCAAACTTGGCGCCCGCTCCGAGTCCCACGGCAAACCACAACTACAGCAGACTCGAGAGACATGGGTCTTGTAGCCAATATCCTATCCCTGAGGGAGACACAGCACGGCCGGCTAATAAGAGAAGCTTCAGTAATGTTTTCAGCACTTCTCAAGGACCACTCCACAACGGTAGACGACCAAGCGGCATCAGTCAAGATGGCGAAGAAGATGATGATGCAGCAGAGCAAAAGTTCAAAAACAGTATGACCTACAAGCGAGCCAATGGACAGTTTCAACAAAAACCCGCTCCATCACTCAGTTAGAATTCAGCATCAAGCCCAAAGGCCATCCTGAATGAGGGGGCCATTGTGTTTATAGCAAAGGCGTTTAATGATTGGAGATTTCCACACGCCTTTGATTTCTTTTAGCATTTTTTCCCTTTGGCCATGTACGATTCCCGAACCTGATTTTTTCACGATACCATTTTGTCGGGTATATCTACTTGTCACCTACCCTTCACAAAAGCTAGACATGATATCTAGACGGGTGAAAAGAGTCGGCTCTTTGCACCCTTTCTTTGGGTTTTTACTTTATTCTATTTGTTATATTCACCTTTTTGAGCAGAGTCTGGGAATTTGGATGGGATGGAATGGAATGGAATGAAAGAGGGGAGTGACGGGGCGAGCAGGAAAATTCATTCTGTAATTTATGGACTGGGGGAAATGGGAGAAGGCGGGACTTCCTTCTTGGGGGTCATGGTTGGATGGATGGATGGATGGAATGGGATAGGAATTTTACAGATTTTGGACATTTTCGTATGATGATGACGATCTCAAGCAGTGAAACAATGGCCCAACTTCAACTTGACCAATTCAGCCAAAGAGATCTGTTGTGTTGGATGTTGAATTATGGATGGCACAGGATGAATGCATGAATGAAGCTGCTGCTTGTTACCATGGATACCGATGATGCAGGTACAAACTAGAGAAGCAAGCTAGCGGGCTTGACATATGCAGCAAGAGTAAACAAGAACGGAGATTACGATATAGACAACCTAGAGGAGCGAATAGGGATTATTTATATTTATATATATATATAGATAATATATACATTCTTATTGTAACTGTACCATGCAATGAGTGGCTGGCTGGCTTATCGTTCATTAATCTCTTGGCAACGGCTTTCTTCCCTCTCTTCCCTTTCTTCCCCGTTCCCCCGTCCCCGTCCCCGTCCCCGTCCCCTTACCCGTCCCTTCTTTCTTTTGTTTTTGCTTTTTTTTGCTTACATACACACGTTCCGTTTCCCCGTCATTAATCAATCGCAGCTTTCATCCTCCATCTTCTTTCTCCTTTCTCCCTTCTCCCTTCTCCCTTCTCCTTCTCTTTACCAGTGCGCGCGTCAATGTCACCGTGTTAAATATCCGCACCTGAGCATTGGCAATGGAGAGCTACAAGGTTAGCTTTCACCCATCTCCAGATAACGCTTGCTAATGCTGCATCTCATCAGACGCCTCGCCGCCAGTCAATGGACCATCCTATGGGCGAAAGTCCGTTTGATGATGCGAGACATTCCATCGACTCGAGGACGGGCTCGAAGAGATCGTACAGTAATCGCAATGCCCGGCCAACAATTCTGGCAGATGATGGCGAAGGGGGAACCATTTTAGGTCCTGCTTTCGATAATGATGAAGAATATCCAGATGAAAAGCGTCACCGCTCTGAAAATTGGCCTCTGCCACCGGCACCCATTGAACATGGAGTCGCGCCTCCATCTCGAGCTCCTTCACGCGCACGCAGTCGAACAAGTCGAAGATCGACAGCATCTCCTCCACCTCGTCGACCGAGTCTCCATAGATCGCGCCCCTCGAGATTTTTGGAAGGGAGTATGAATGATAAAGTCAGTCAACTTCCACCGACGCCATACCTTTACCATGAAGAGGAGCTTCGCGAGCGGTACATTGAAGATGAGCTTATGGGGAAAAATGGCCAAACATCTCCGGGTAGGAAGATGGCAAAGCCTCGCGGATTCATGCAACCCTCAAACAAATCTATGACTGGAGAATCGTCAGTTGCAGGTATCTCCGATACTTCTCGACACTCAACCATCTTTCGATTCGGGAGTAAGATTGCAGCTTCAATCAAACCGTCCAACTGGAAGATATTCTCAAAGTCGCCGAAAGTTCAAGAGGAGACGCCCCAACAAAAAGCTGTCCGAGAGCGTCAGGAGAAGGCAGAAAAGATGTATCATGAGTTGAAGGCAAACGGTTTCTTTCGAGATGGTGCAATTATTCAACAGCCAGGCTTCAAGCCTGGTAGGCACTCTATGGACCAGACACCACGATTCAAGCACGATTCTGGTGTCGAGTTGAACGATAAATACCATTCGAGAGAAAACTCACCTACGGAAGACAAAAGACACAGTCGAGAAATCGCCAGTGCGCAAGAGTTTTACCATGATAGCCCCATTTCTAAACTTTCTGCTCCGACTGATGCTTCAACGCCTCGAAGTGTTTTCCACCGCAAGGCGCCATCGATGTCGAACCTCAGGAATGTGCCAAGCAGAGAGTGGATGGCCCGTCCTGCCTCGACTGATCCTCAATCTGCAAGAAAGATTCCGTCAAGAAAGGAGTTCCAGAAACAGCAAAAGCTAGTCAAGCGTGTTAGTGACTTGGAGGTCAAGCTTGAAGAAGCTCGCCGTCAATTGACGGATACTTTCGCAGAGCCACTTGCTGATGAGCAGATCTATCAACCTCCTGATTTTGAACACCAGCAATCGTATCAGCAATCATATCAACAGCCATATCATCAACAGCTATCCCATTCTCTGCCTCCTCCACCCCCCGATCGATATGGAAGAGCTAGATTTGTACCCGGTGCTTTGGCGACCCTTCCTTCTGAGCGACTCTTGAGCGGCTACCTTGATCCTGAAGTGAATTTCAATGAAGATGAAGACTTCCATAACATCGGAAAGGCTATTACTACACAAGATAGCATGGATCGCATCTCGACTGGGCCAACTGATTTATTGAAGACGAACCAAATTCAACACCCTACTACGGTGGCCGACGAAGGGTCGGAATATGTGCTATCTAGCGTTGAATCTGAAAATGAGACATCTGATAGTCGCCATTCTCAATCAGTTGTCACAAGCAGATCAGCTAATGGTGCGAGGGTGGTTGAAGTCAATTCTACATCTTCTCGTATTATTTCACAGGTGGCTTGTATTGAAGAGAGAAAGGCTCCCGAAGCCAAAACCTTTCGACTTCGCGCCATCAAGAAGAAGAGCGTCGATAATGATAGAACATTTAGACCTACACCTGATTCCGAATCAGAATCCGATTCGGGTCCAGATCTCAAGGCCAGGCCACTCAGAAAGGTCAGGAGTAGCCGAAATCGCAAGCTTATCAATGAGATAAGTCCTTACACTGGGCCTTCTACTTCCCCAAAGAGAGTTAGTTCAGACGATGGACGCAAGTCGGTAACCCACACTGCTCCAACTCATGGAGTCGAAAAGAGTATACTTGTGAAGCTCAAGATTCCCAAGGATTCACCGCCCGCCAAAACCAATAGTGATACCCTCAACTATTTTAAGACGAGGATGTCACCAGTCCAACAATCTCAATCTGAGGATGCTGTTGTCGATCAATATGGGGTCCCTCCTGTCCCCAAGATTCCCAGACATGTCCGACTTCACAGTGGTGAAATGCTTAACACAATGATTCCCAGACCGCAACAAACACAACTACCTCAACCTCCACAGACAACGAAAGAACCCGGAGACTGGCCTGAAGATCTCGAGATTTTCTAATCAATTCTCTAAGCCATAACCACCATACATTGACACACAGTACATACAACTACATGAAGAACCCACAAGGGAAGAAAACCCCAGCAAAAATCAACAATTTGATTTCACCAAATGTGTTACGAGTTTACGACAGACATGATGAATGGATATTGTATTAATTTTACGAAATTTCACGATGATCCTAATGCTTTTTAACGGCAATACAACTTAATCAATCTTCTTCTTATTTCTTTTCTTTTTCTTTTTCTTTTTCCTTTTTCGCATTCCTTGACTTCTCTTTATGACTGATATGACATGAGAAAGGCGTTTTGCCTGTATTGCTGCATTGCATTGCATTGCATACATGGTCAAAGTGACGGACGGAGCAAATTTGAGCGAGCATTTTTCGTCTCGAGGGGCATTTTGATACACATGCATTTCACAGGCGAGCGATTTAGGAAAGGGGAGAGGATGGGGTTCAGGGTTGGGGAAGGGGTGGATGGAATGCAATGGAGTGGAATGGAATACCTGGTAATTTTCCTTCTCCAAGGAAGGCTTTATTTATCGTCTCTTTTTTCATTCGAGGCCATTTCATTTCAGATGGGATGTGGCGGTTGTGGTGCAATTATGATTGATTTTGCATCACTATCTATCTCTTCTAACCACCTACTTAACTGCCAGGCTCAATTCGATATCGATATCGATTCTCTCTCTCCACCTATCTGTACATTAAATATCTAGACTATTCCAGAATAATAAATTCCGAATGTCAATAAAAAAGAGTTTCCACTATGATTCGCCATTGTAGGTAGGGTGGGTATGATTTGCTCGCTCGCTCGCTTGCTTTTCAAAATTATCTGTTGCTGAATCGACAATTGAGACTTCCACCCTTCCATCCCATCCATGATGCTTTCCCATGCCGTCCATTCATCCAGCACAGCTAGACACCACCATCCCAGGAACCAAGCATTCATCCAGCACCACCATCAAACCAAATCATCATGAATATAAGACGCTAAAACGCAAAAAAAAAGCAGAATCGATCATGCATTGGTATAAGCAAGGCGAAGAAGAGCAAGGTAACGTAAGAGTTTTTTTTAAAAAAAAAAGAAAACGTGAGGGAATAAGCGAGCAAGAAGTGTGTCAAGGAAGACGTATAATGGTATGATTGTAAAATCAATTATACAACTTCCATCACGCGCCCCTGATCTTGGTTTTGATTTGCGTGGGTAGTGAAAACATAAGAGGCGCGGGACCACACGGCGGGGATGCGAGTGTGGAATGTAGCGAGCATCATGACGAAGAGGAGGGGTATCTGTGTGAACTCGTTAGTCTGTGGGAATTTTCGAATGGAAGCTAAAAAAGGGGGGGGAAGCAAAGATGGGCTAAGAACATACCCAGATGAGGAATAGTTTTCGATCACTCCTAACCCTCTTCAGTTTTTCCTGACGCAGCAATTGGATCTGGTTCTGTTGCTCCAACGTAACCACTTCCTTCCCACCAATTCTAAGGGTGCCCAGAGGCATTGGTTTTCTTCGCGCGGCAATCGTGAAACTTTCTGCTCGATTTAAGGATGTAGATGCTGTTTCGGTCTGATTAAAGACCTGAGCACATTTCTCGTCCGCGATACTATCTGCAACTGCTTGTTCCGCGGAAGCTCGTTTGACATCCACGTCATTCTGGGGGAAAATGTCTTCATACGCAGGTGGTGCTGCAGCAACATTGCTAGAGAAAAGATCCCACCATTTGTTGCCTTGTTCCTTGGCGCTATCTTGACGGTTGGGGCTTTCCGGGTGGCTGCCGATACGGCGGGCCATTGGACTTGGTAGATAAGCTTGATAGCCCGGTAGATTTGCAAGTGTAGGCATTTGCGGCATTTGCGGCATTTGTGGCAGATTTGGGAGGCCACGATGCATACCATTATGGAAGCTTTGTTGTAGGTGCTGTATATGGGCAGTGAACTGCGCTACCATCTGGTCTCTGAATGCAGTCATAGCCATTGTTGGGAATGCCAAGCCTTCGTCCGCTTCGACTTCGGGAAGTTCCAAAACAGGAGTTTTGCTTGTCTCAATAGACTCATTCATTATCTTATTTGTAGTCGATCCCCTGGGTTGCCTGTTTTGCACCCGGAAAGTACCATTAGCAGCAGCAGCAGCATCAGTATCAACATCAGCATCCTCAGCCTCGTATTCATTATCATCCTCGTCATCGCTACTACTGATACCGCTTTCATTGGGTATTTCTGCATCTGGTGCTTGCCATAACGATCGTAATGATGTGGCGCTGCTTGTTCTGCTTTTCAATGAAGAACCGCTTCGTGTTCTCGAATGATGTTCTACTCTGCGAACAGCATTAAGAACTTCCTCAGAAGATGTCATATCCGCAGGGGCATATCCTTGAAGACTTCTAATCAGCGGATCTGCACCACTAAGAATCAGGCGTCGGACGATCTGTGGATGATTATGAAGAGCAGCGAAATGCATAGGAGTAAATCCACCTTTATCCCGTGGTTCGCAATTCACGTTTCGTGCCAATAAAGCGGCGACGAAGCGATGAAGTCCCATTGAACAAGCGAGGTGAAGCATTGTTTGCCCAGAGCTTCTGCGCAGGTTGAAACGCGGCTTGGTTGGACTATCATCGAGATCAATAAGATCGAGACATCTCAACAGTGTTGCTTCAACGTCAACGCCAAAGCTTGCCGCATTGAACACGCCTCCATGCTGTGAGGATCCACCCGCGCTAGGTGGAGATTGACCTGATGGAGGTCCCCAAGGGCCCTCCACGATTCTTCTTGCAAGATCGCGCACGTCTTCCATTTTGCCAGTCATTTTATGGCCTAATACGGTTAAAGCTGTTCTGATGATCTGTTGCTCATCATCGTCCACATACTTGAAGAACGCAGTGTGTTTTGGCATTGGTGGTGTGGGATATTGCTGCCTTTGTTGATGTTGATGTTTAAACGTGACAGGCACGGTACCCGCAATGGCGGAAGGGGGCAAAAGACATACTAAAGATGTCTCGCCCCAAAATGTGGTTGTGATTGCCTTAGCATCACCAAACATGACTTCAAGGCCTTGACAAAATCCACTACCCAGACAGGTAACTTCTATTCCTCCGGCCTTCGGCCCCTCATTTGGTATCAGTTTATGTATCACAGGTGGCCGCTGTGGACCTAAAGTCAGAGGCATGCCATATATTCCATTAGCCACAGCTTGTGCCATATGAGCCTGTTGCTGCTGTTGCTGGTACATTTGTATGTTATTGCGCATGCCATTCGGGCTTGGAGGTCGACTAGGTTGCGCAGAAGGGGGGGCAGAGTAGAGTTGATGCATGGCCAAATTGTCCGTTGATTGTGGCCGATGACCATTAGAGATAAATAAGTGATCATTGCTATTCGGCGTAGGAGGACCTGTGTTAAAATGCGGTGAAACATGATGTATTGGAGGAGCAGGTTGACAAAATGGCAGTTCGTTTGGTGGGAAAGTTTGGCCATTTGGCGTAAATGGTGATGGTATAGTAGAGGAAGCGCTAACGGGAACTAGGGGTCCGATGTTCATCCCCGGTTGCCCTGTCTCTAACTTGGTCATTGCTAGACCAGTGGGGACCTTGCTAGAAGAGCTGGCCTTGCGCTTTTTAGACACTGGGGGGCCAGATGGAGTTGAAGGCGATGCTTGTGGTGATGGGTGTCGAGGCGTTATTGCAGTAGAAATTGCCTGAAGAGGATTAGGTGGTGGATAACTCATTGGCTGTGGGTACAGCATGAACTTCTGTGGTAGGCTCTGGAGGTCTGAGGCCGATGGCGAAACACGGAAACAAGACATGCCACGAACAGCACCAGAGGCCATATCGAAGTTTCTCTCATTCGAGTACGAAGTTGGGCCGGAGAACATTTGTCCATCAGGCGCACCAGAAACCTGTCCAGAGAGAGACAATAGGTTATGCGTCTTGTGATCATCTGTAATCATGATTGAAGAGGTGATTGCTTGAGCAATCAGGCGGTCTTGGTGATCCTTAATAGTAAATATTACCCGAAAGCCAATCTTTTCATTTTGGTGTCGACAATAGCATGCAATTCGCATGGGAGCAACAACCTGCATAGCACCATCAGGTATTATGGGTTCAGGTCTGTCGCCGGTTGCCTCCGAAGAAAGCTGGCTTGTGGGCGATTGCCAATCCTTAACTTCGCGAGTGTTAAACACGATGACTCGCTTGGCTTCGTCTTTATGCCATGATTCTTCTTCCTCGACCTTTTTTACTTTCTTTCTAGCGGCTCTTTTTCTCTCACGCGTGATGCAACCACTACATATCAGGACCTCGCCTCCGTTCAGTGGGTTTTTATCATCCTCTTCATCAGACCCACTATCAGGGGGCTGACTTGGAGAAACTTCGGGGGCTGCTGCTCTTTCCAACGTCTTTCGTAGAATGTCCGGATCTTCCATTGCACTAGAACAGACCAACATCGTATAAAGCTCCAAGGTGTCAGGTGAGCGTTCCGGTGGGGGTTTGACGAGAAGTTTGGGCTTTGAGATAGTTTGTGTTGGCAAATGAAGCTTGGTGACACCTTGTGGAACAGGAAAAAGTGTCATTTTGATAGGGATTTGGGTCTCAACTCGCGACTTCAATGGGGTGGGGTGAATTGTCAAAATTGGCTTCGTGTATGGCGCTCCCAGGTTTTGACAGCTCTTGTATTGAGGGGTATTTTGGAATGTCATGGGATTAAACTGGAGTTGAGTTCTCATCATATTGCAAGGCGTATCCCCGGGATTCGTCCAGGGCGGAAGACCATGAGACCCATTGGGGATTGCACCAGCGATGAATTCAAGTCCAGCATTGGGAGAGGGAGAGTTGGTGAACATATTATGAGCAGGAGATGACGCTTGACTTATCGACGCTGCAGATAGGGGAGATGCTTCCCGTGAGCCCATACGGAATCCATTTGTAGAGTGGGCTACCGAATGTTGCTGCAATTGGTAGATACGTCAGTACGTCTTGAGTGTTGGTAACGTAATAGTGGATAATAATTGACTCACAGAATTTGATTTATTATAATTCCTGGATTTATTCCTGGGCATCGGTGATATCTTTCGGGGGGTGTCGTGCTTTATAGTGGGCATCTGTGGTGATTCCATATCCATTTTTACCGCAAAAGGACTTGGGCTACTCGACGCACTGTCGAAGTCAAAATCATCTTCCATGCTCCTGTCGTTGAACCCAAAATTGTTAAGCATTGCCGATGGATTGATGGTTCCGTTTCCAGCGTAGTCATCAAAATTTGACATGCCCTCCCCCTTGATCATATCTTCAGCTTTCCAATCCCCCATGTCTATGTCATCCTTCACAATTGCGGTCCCAGAGTTCAAAGCAGACCGAGACGAATCCGAACTAGCCTTTCTGTTATATTCCATCGAATCAGATGTAGAGCTCTGGGACGAGCCAGCCGGCGAGGCTGTTGATGGGGCTGACAAAGGTGCCTGCAATACGGCCGTGTTAAGGAAGGAAGGCTGCTCGGGGCTTTTGTGGCCAGCAACACTCGGGGTTGCATATGCTGAATAGTATGGGGGTGAATCGTGTGAGAATTCCTCGAAAAGGTTCTTTGGACTATAGGTTGCGTCAAATGACATGTGCGAATTGTCGAGGAATTCGAAATCAGGATCAGAGTCCGCTCCCGACATATCTGAGCTGAGAATGAACGGCGGCGAGCTTGCAGATCCAGATTCTGATATTGCCTGCATGACCTCTTTGAATATGGAGACAAGGCCTTCAACGGGACTGTATGTATATCCTTAGGTGGCAGAGAAACTGTCAAGCCCTAGCGCGCAGAGATTCCCAAATCCCCGGCGCAAAATGACCGGCCTGGCGATGATTTATATCCCAATAATATCAGTACTACTGGGGCGTTATGCGCTGCCCTTTTCGAGTGTATATAATATGAAGCAACGGACGCGGTCGTGTGGAGTCGGACGGAGATGGTTGTTCCCCAGGTGAGGTGTGCGTCAACCGGCAGGCAGGCAGAAGGCGAGTAGGATTTGAGATTAGAACTACCGGGACCAAGCCAGCGTCAACCCAAAGGGGTATATCGAATCTAAATTGACCGACGAGTTATGAAAAAGGCAAGAGAAGTGGAGTGCAATACTGCTACCGCTGCTGCTGCTGGTGCTGCACTGGGCCAATTTTGGTTGCTGGTGATCCTCGTCTTTTTATGTAATCCTCAGGCTCAAGTCTCCACGAAGATTGTTGAAAGATTGAAAAGTCTTCTAATTAGCAACGCCAATGGATTGATTTGATTGTATTGATCTTCATCAAATCCAGATTTTGTTCTTGCTGGTTGAAGAGGAGAAGGGGAAGAAAAGAGATGGGGAAAACCCATCAAAAACATGAATACAGAGGCAGAGTAGTGTAAACAACAACAATTCTATGATCTACTGGCCATGGACTGACTACTGGATTCTAAATTTCGAATCTTCACCGACGGTGATGGCTCTTTTTCTTTCCTCTTCCTTTCTTTTTGGTGTACAAGTAAGTCCAGTAGATGCCTCTATCGATATTACTCTCTATACGTTGTTCTTCTGCAATAACCTTACCGTCACACCGTCTTTTGCCAATGGACAACTTCTTTTCCAGTATCATCTCATGTCGTATCGTATCGTGGTATCCTTGCCGTGTCTTTCCACCCGAGAACTTCCTCTTATCAAGCATTCTTTTTCTACATCTCACGCCTGGATGCCATCTGCAATTGAGCACAAATCTAGAAAACAAACTCATGGCCTTACACGCACGAAAGAATCCCATCGCATCGATACAGACCCCCTGCTTCCTGCACGGCTTGCGGATACGGCCCTCGAATTCTTTTACAGTCGAAATAAGACAAGGTGGCGGGCGGGCGGGCGACGCGAGCATTTTGGATCAAGACAACCATCCGAAATGGGAAAGGAAAGCAACAGATGACGCCGATTCTCTTCGCACCACCATCCTCTTCCAGCCCTTGCCATTGCCATTACCATCATAGCCATCAACTTTGGCCTGGTTATGAGCGTGGCTTGCATAAGGACACGCGCCAAGGTTGGCATTTTCCATGCTATTGATCTGCCCGAGGGGTTCTAGTGAACTCAAGGCGTTTATGTTGCCAATTTCACGGGGAAACGCTTGCCAGTCTTCACTCTCTCAAGGCTATTCTTTTGTCCCTTTTCCGAGTGGTTTTAGCTAGCGAATGAGCTAGGGAATGAGCCAAGGGGTGATGTTTGATATATTCCATATCTCATATCATCTCGGCGTTTGTGGTTTCCCTTCCATTTCTCATGCAGGTCCTTCAGCGGGGAGACATTCTCCATCGCCTCTTATCAATCGCTATGTTCATGTTCTCATACCGTAGTAGTAACCATTGCATTTTGGTCCGTTGTGTAACTTTGCCCACAAATGGCATTGCCGAGTTAAGATTGCTCGCGGATTGAGACGAGCCTCTTGAACCTTGACCGTTGATGTATATCAAGTATTGTATATGTGTTTTCTGCCACCCCCACCTCCGAATGCATTTTTCTTGGATTGGATGAATCAGAGCTAGGAAGTTTCATTGGCTTCTGAAATATGCTGTCAAAGACCCACTCATGTCAAAATGCCATAGATGATACCATCGAGGTTGCCGAAGTACCTTCTCCCTTCCGAACCGAACCTTATGCCTGTATACAGGGTCTAAAAGCAATCGGTCGAAGATCATTTTAAGACACCTGCCGGTTCGGCTCATGTCCTCCTATAATTATAAGTGGTTCATAACCTACTTTATAACTATTCCTCTTCTGAAGTTCTGAAACAGCCTGCTCAACACCCAATCGCACATGAAAATTGCAGCCTTTATCTTTGCTGGAATTTCCTCCTTAATTGTGCCTTCAGAGGTTGAATACCAGTGTCTTGGAGGGGCAAAACTTGGATCGTGGTTAAATCAAGCATGAGACATTACCAGCTGGAGCGTGCGCTTGTTTTAGTCACTCTTACATATATACTCGAGTAGTATGAATAGTTGCATCCAAATCAACAAATCTCCTAATTCGTCATATTTTACATATTTGCATGCACTATTGACACATCGTCTAATCAAACCACACAATCCTTGAAATCGCTAGAGTCCTTCAACAGAAGATCTGGTGTTCCGATGTGAGTGGCTTGTCTGGCAATGGGAATTCCGGGTAACGATTGCACCAGTATCTTCACTGCTACCCATCTCTCTCTCATCTGCATTCCTCTTCTCACTTTGTGTCCCACACTGTTTGTTCTCAAATCTTCAGCTCTCATTCCCTTCGAGATCCAGGCCGGTTGATGAGGATTTATGATGGTTATCAGATACGTTGTCATGTATGGCGCATGAAGGAAGTACAGTATACACGCATGAGCGTAGAAACACGGCACTCAATTTAATGCGAGGCAATGTTATCAAACCTTAAACCTATACTCCCTTCGCATAGCCTCCATCGAAATATAACCACGATCGTAACCGATAACACTGCAGCCCCATGACTGTTTTGTGCCAGTGCGAACCTAAATTCAGGGAACACGACCAACACTTATCCATCAACCCCATTTCGATAGCACCCCAAACCATATCTAAATTCCATCCAATTTAAACCTCCCCCCACCCGGACCAAAACCTCTAACCCTCCCATCCCTTCAAACCAAGAACCTCAATCATCATCATCATCATCATCACCACGCAGACCAAGAATCAAGATACATCCATCAAAACAACGCCGTGCACTCACAGTGTAACGAACACCGCATCCATCGCAAGGACGAATTCATCCCATTGTATGAAATTCCATCCACACCACCACTTCAACTTCCCATCTTGGTTCTCTACACATGTGCAGCGTGGTACAACAGGACATATATATATCCACATGTGCATATCGTAGATACGCTTATAATAAATACACTGTACCTTACCTGTATATGCAGGTATGTATACGTTGAATCTGTAAAGTTCCATCCATACATGATCGCCTCACCCACCACACGACCGCAAGAGCAATGATCTTCAAATAAACATGTACCGTGAGCAGGAGCAGCAGCAGCAGCAGCAAGCGCCCGCAGCTCGCAGCCCGCAGCATGCAGGACTGCAAGGTACAAGTACTGTATGACGAAACGGGTCGATATACCTAGGTATATTTTATCAAGCACGAAATCCCTATTCCTGAAGGATCTTCAGCGGTATATCTCTCTTTTGGAGCGGTACGGTACCTTGTACACGATAGGAGGTTGGTCCAATCAACCGCCCCTGATGCAAATTCGGCCAAAGTTTCCGAACCCCCTCTGCGAAAGCTCTAATCATCTTAATTTGCCTCCGACTGGAAGGTGAAAAGGTATCGTATCTTATCCATCGACCAATCACATGCACCTCTCTCCTCTTTTTTTTGACATTTCACCCAGGCCCTGCCGACATCTCCTAGCTCTCACCCCAACTCCCGTCTCACACCACACCACATCGATATCATCGCATCTTCCCCTTTCCCTTCCCCTCCAATCCATACCCATCCACATCATGCCAGGCAAGCATTTCGATATGGTGAGGTATGTATGCATGCATGCATGCATACATACATCACCACCCATCACCCATAGGCGAAGAAGGCAAGACATATCATTCGCGTCAACCTACGATCCATCCACACCCTCACCCTAGCCCTAACCCTAACCGCCTTGAAAGAGAAGAGAAGAACATTCGGGGATCCGGCTCCAGCTCCAGCCAGCTCGCGACTAAGCGAAGTGCATCAGACAGTTTCTCCTGTGGTGGGTGTGTGCGTGCGTGTGTGGATCTGATCTTGCGGGACTTCCACGTGAAGGGGTTTTGGTGTTGAAGGTGATGTAGATGTAACCTCGGTTATTGCTCCGCAGCGGTTCGTACATACATACATACATTCATAAACTACATGTACATGTACATATACATGTATGTACATGCTGGCCTATCTCGAGTACTCCATACATGTATATTATGGAGTTCCGGGGTACGACGTTATGGCACGTACGTGGTTAGTTACTCTGCTCCGAGTAAAATTTGACAGGTGGTGAGGTGGTTAGGGGTGGTGACCACGACGAGCAACGAGATTATCTATCTACACAATGTGTGTGCTGCAGCATATTTCTCAAATAACATGACGTAACCTGCCTGACAAATACCGACGGCGTTCATTCATTAACCCACATCCACAATCCCACATCCCACCATTCAAGATTAAAGATATTAAGATTAACATTCCAAATCCAAACAAGCACAGGATGCAAGTTGCAAAATACAGCAGCATCCCTGATTCCCCTTCCCCTTCGCCTTCCCCTTTACTCTGCCTCTACCCCTCCCTTCCCTCCCTCTCATCAATGTACGCTACAGTACCCACCCACATTTCCTCCTCTCCCCAATTGCAAGTTCCAAACCCATCATCTCGCAGATTCTCCCTCTTTGCCTTCCCTTCCCTCCCTCTCAATTTCCTTATCCTTATCGCCCATACTACCTACCCTTCTTCTCCCCCAACAACAACAACCAACAACATTGTCCTCACATCCTCACATCCTCACATCCCGCACACTGCTAGTTGACATACACAATGAAGAATGCAAAGCCGCTGATTTTCATACTGATACATGCCAAATGTATCCAGAATATTTCTCATGAATCCACAAACCCCAGACTTCAACCACGCACCCATCCATCCCAACACCAACCTTTGATACAACACAAAAACAATAACAAAAACAGCCACATAAAATCACACAATATCAGAACCTTTTGAAATGACATGAGATGAGACAAAGGATCGATGTTTTGTTACAATGTTATCGCATCTGCAAGGTAAAGTAAAGTAGAAATCCGTATCAAAATCAGTCACGCCGACCACCTTCCTATGCGAAGTTTTCCCCCTTTCCAGATTCCCCATTTCCCCATCCCTTTCGCGCTAACCATTCATCTAACTTCATGTTAAGATGTTCCCCCCCCTCCTCCCCATACAAAAAGTATTGTGATAGTTGACCATCTCCACCTCACTCTCAATGGCCCTCTAATCCGTGACTCTCCAATTCTCAAACCACTTCAATCTAGAATATTCCTTATTAGGCCCCTGCATACCCCATGAAACAGGCATGAAGAAAATGTAAAGGGCAATTGTCAAGGCGTACAAAATACCATAGATAGCGTATTGTAAAGCCCTCACTTGATTCCTCAAAATCCAATCCGAGCAGAAACCAAAAGTCAAGATGGCGAAATAGAGTGCTGGGTAGTAATGATGAACGTAAGTGACACGAGCCATGGCGACAAATGGCATATAATGGAGCAACCATCCGAGAACTGGGTAAAGGCCGGCGTAATGAATTTGGTCAATATCATTTTGTTTGAGCTCGTCATATCCACGTTGCCATCTGATGAGGTACCACATAACTAAGAGACCAAGGACACCAAGAGAGGCAGTGGAACCCCAGTATACGAGAGGGTTTCCGAGAAGGTAATATTTGACAGTATTGTCATCCCATCCACACATTCTCAATCCTACGTTGAGGATTGGCCATTGCCAAAAGTAAGAGGCTAGATCATCTTGCTTGTCGGGATCTGGCACAAGTGCGTTGTTAGAAGTCATCATGGCAACGTTCAGGTGAATGAAGTCGTGAATGAAAGGAGACTTGTAAGCTCCAGCATCAGCAGCGGGCACTGTGGGTGTGGTCAGTAAGCGATCTTCATCGAGTCATCTTATCAACTTACATTTCTCGTTCCAGTGAGCCTCTACGTTCCAGTGAGTGTAAACGTCCCTGGGGTTATTGTCCTTGGTGCAAGTGACTTCGATTTGCTTGAAACCCCATTGTGGCAAGTTAACATTACCAGCTCGCAAGTAGCATCCTAAAGTTGTGTGCTTGAGTCGGAAAGAAGTGGTTAATGTCCTGATTTTGCTTCGGTCGTTTGAGGAAACATCCCTGACAACTTCAATCGTCCAGTGATCTTTATCGTCACCAACCGTGGTATTTCCGTAACATGAGACTTCCCTGTCAGCCTTGGTAACAGGTGCTGATACCTCATGTGAGTGGAGGTTGCGGCCAGTTTGGGAATGAACGAAACGCAAAACATCGCCATCGGCAACATATCTGAGTGGTGCCTCTGGATCGAGTTCTGGTTGAGAGCGATTAGGATAGAACCACCATTCGTTGTTAGCATCTTTGTGGTGATAGCAAGTAATTTGTTGCTGATTGGATCCTTCAGGATAGGTCTGCACGTGGGAGTGAAGAAGACCCCCACCGTATCCCATATTCTTAATCGTAGCTCGAGATCCATATGCAATTTCAAGTGGGCTATCCTTTCCCACCGCAGTTCCCTTCAAATTGGCCTGGAATAAGGAGCTCATTTGAGCATCACCGGGCCCAGTGTTTTCCAAAATGGCAAAGTGGATAGCAAAAGAGAGCATGTAAACGAGTATAGGAATGACAATCAAGGCAATCACTCTGATACCAAGATGCGCCGCAAGCTCGACCTGAGTATATGTTAGCAAGGCAACTGACCATCCCCACCATTACACTTGACTTACCTTTGGCATTTTGGTATTGCCAAACTTGTTCCATAAATCCTCGACTGTGTAAATTCCAACCATGGCTGTGCAGAACAGACCGACCATCTTTACACTGCAAACACATCCAATGCTTACACCTGTCAAAACGAGCCAAGCGAACCATTCAGCCGTCCAGCTTTGCTTTTGGAGATTGTGGAACCGAGCCCAGCAGAGCACCGTGGTAAATGTAAAACATAGAAGCATAGAATCCAAGAGAATAAAACGACTGATTGTGGTGTAGGAGTTTTCGCACAAAACCATCAACGTAACGAACCATACTGCAGGTCTCTTGAAGTTCAATTCGCGAGCAGTGAAGTAAGCCAATGGGATCGTGACGGCACCGAAGAAGGCATTGAAGGCACGCATAAAGGTGTAATTGACATCCTCAGGGTATTGTTCCCCGGACTTGAATTCGAAAGAGCCATTGTAACCTGCGAGGTATCCGGAAAGGCCAACCAGCATCTTTCCGAGAGGAGGGTGAACATCGAAGTAGAATTCTCTTTTGATGTAATGCGATCCGAATTTTCCAAAACTAAACCAAACCCAGCATGATCAGTCCACAATGCCCCAGAGTTATAAAAAGAAGAAGGCATACATACTGGGCTTCATCCCAAGTAACGATAGGTGAAAGGCCGATCTTGTACAATCGAGTGAAGAATGCGAATATTGTGAAAACCAAGGGTGCAATTAAGAACTCCCACTCGTCAAGGACCTGCAGAATAGAGCTCCGTCCCTGCCACGAATTGCTCTGTCAGTCTATCATTCTCGAGGGTGTTTGGGGGAGGGAGCGTCGAATGTTGGCTCACCTTCTTGACTTGGGTCTTTTTGTCATCTATCTCCACGGTGTCTACAAGAGTGCCAACCAGAGTGCCATTGGATGATGGTACATTACGTCGGCGAGTTGTTTGAGTCTGGTCTGCGCCCGAAGCAACAGCTGCTTTGCCTGAAGCCATCTCAGATTTTTCCTATTTTTCCTCCCTCTCAATTACGTACGTATCTCCCAAAGTAACTTTCCAAATCTTATGATCTGCACTTGATTAGGTGCTTAAAGTTCGTGTCCCCAGGATCAATACGGCTGGCTTGTCGAGTTCAACGTCGCAACCCAAAGAATGGCCAGGAAATGTCGAAGGATTAATCAGAAGAAGAATAGAAGATTAATCAACACGGTCTCTCATTTCTTCACGGATTCCGAGAAATAGATTCAGATCAAGAGGAAAAACGTAATCCCTTGCGAAAGTTTGTAAAAAGGAGTCAAGCTCAAAGAGATTATAGTCAGTTCCTACCTTGCTTGAAATCAATTTAACCAGATAACCTTAGAGAAGTCTAAATTTAGTGCAACCGCCACAACACGCGAAATCTGTCCTTCTGAGGCTGACGAGGCTGAAGCAAATTCGAGATTTCCATCTCGATTGGTAAACGCGGTGTGATAGAATGATACCAAATCACGATCTTCTGATTTGGATTGCTTGATCTATGTATGTGTGCATGCCAGCCGGAAAAGAATAGGTATATAAACCGGCACTCTAGATCTGACACAACCTACGCAAGCTTGTCTATCCTTATATTGCTATACATAGACTTTTAGTCGTTGGTTCAAACTTTACCTTTCCATCTAGTAGGGATGAGGCGCCTTATGTCCCTGAGTAAAGCAGAGTGTGTTTTGCGGCAAAGTGTAATCAACCATAGCTAATCTCGCTATTTTCTACGATTATTTGAATATAAAGTCATCTTGATAGTTCTAGGCCTCAGACCCGACAAATCGTTAAATGCCTGTTCGTTGAAAACTCGTCTACAAATTCCGATAAAATCCACTTTCTATATGTGCTCTACATGGCACTGATGTTACAACCCTCTTCGAACATTCATACATGCCCGCTTGTTGCTAAATCCAATCTAATACCGTACCAGATAACGCCGATTATTCCTCGTCTTGATCTAATGGCGTATACTTTCCACTTCTGATGCTATCCCCTTCGCCTCTGTTCCTGCTCACCATCCGTGAAATCCAACCCCCGACGCCTTCTCCAGACTCTTCATCTGCCCCGTATTGAGGTTTTCCATTGACGATGGAGACATTGGGCGGGTCGATGTCAAGGCCCGGAATGGCGCTAGAAGGTCCAATATTATTCGGACCTCCATATCCACGTCTCAGGTCAACAGATGGAACGGGCGAACTGACGCCCATCAATGGGCCACTCTCGGCTCTTGTTGCTGGCGTGGGCATTGCTGTAGTCGCATCACCGAAGATCATGTTCATATCTTCCAATCTTACGCCGGCGGTCTCGGGATAAATGAAATATACTGCAAGGTGTTAGATTTTGAACGTGTAGAGGAAGAAAGATCGTCTTACCGACGACGAAACTTGTGGCGCAGAAAAAGGCATGGACCAAGTATAAACGCCATGTGATTAATTCTTGCAAGATGGGCGTCATTTCTCCCACGAGCCAATTGAAAGCCCAATTGGTGGCGGTTGACAGACTGGCTCCTTTGGATCGAATGCTGAGGGGTAGAATCTCGGGTGGGTAAAGCCATGGGATTGGTCCCCAACTAAACCCGAAAGCTCCGTTATATATCACGACAAATACGACAACCAAAGTAGGTGTAGCTCCTATGTCCAAGAATAAGAAGTAGGAGATAGCAGACAGAGATAGGACCATAGCAATTGCACCACTCAGCAGGATAAATCGTCTGCCCCAGCGATCTACAAGATACCATGGCGGTATGGTACACAAGAAGTACGTGATAGCGTTGATGCCCGTCATTAAGATTGCCTGGCGACCAACCCATCCTGCAGATTCGAAGACAAGAGGAGCATAGTATGAAATGACGTTGATGCCGTTGAGTTGGGCAAAAGCCTGCGCCGACATGGCGATAAAAACTCGAGTACGATATCGTCGAAACATATCTTTATAAGACTTTTCGCCTTCCTGGCGGGCCATCAACACGTTCATCTTGATTTCCCGATATTCTTCTCGGGCTTTCTGATTGTGAATGTCACCACCACCATAGAGGTTGGCAATAACTACCATGCCTTCTTCATCGTGATCATTATCCAAAAGCCATCTAATTGTGATCGTTAGTCGCATGCATAGTTGAGGCAACGAAGAATACACACCTTGGTGACTCGACGATAATCAAACTTCCAACACCCAAAAGTGCGCCCATGACGCATTGCATCAATAGAGGAATTCTCCAAGACATATCTCCCTTGATGAAACTACAAAAATAGTCCACCCATACAGAGGTCGCATATCCTGTAATATTGCCCGAGAATTCAATACAGGCAAGCTTACCACGGTTGTGTGGAGGTGATATCTCGGATTGGTATATGGGCACAATCGTTGACAGCATGCCAACCCCGACACCTGCAATTATACGTCCAAGAAGCATCATAGGCATGCCAGTAGCCAATGTCTGAAGTGCGCCTCCAACAAAGAAGATGCAGGATCCGTATAGAATTGTCTTTCTTCGCCCTATTATATCACCGACCTTCCCGACAACTAAGGATGAAATAAATGCTCCTATTTCTAAGATAGCAACCATGGTACCGACCTCGGCTCGAGAAGGTTGATTGAAATAGTCCTTGAAGTAAGGACCACTATGGGGCAATTAGCCAAGAATTGTGAATCCAAGTAGGTAGTAGGGTAATACATACGTGATAATGCCAGACATGACTCCTTGATCGTATCCAAACAAAAACACACCTAAAGATACAAATATACTAGTAAAATACCTGCCCCATCGTCAGTTCTATGCGAAGGATGTATCCATCGATTGAGGTCCTTACACCAATGGCCGGCCTGTCAGGCCATGCATCTGCCTCTCACCTCCCGACATGATTGAGCCTAGAATATACTCAGCTCTACTTATTCGTCGAGGGCCAGGATCCGGAATTTCGATTTCCTCTTTAACGAGTCCAGGATTGTAGTGCTGCTCTTCTTTGCCGTTGGTCTCGTCGTTATATCGAACTCTTTTTCTTATCCTTCTTTTCGAAGAGCCACCAAAAACTTCTTCGTCAAGGGATGCTCGTAGTCGAATTTGTAACGGGTCTTCCTCGTCTGCAGGTTGCTCTGCGAGATCGCCTGTGTCACTCCACGAAAATTCGGAACCAGGTGACGGAGAGCGCGAAAGGGAAGACCGTCGACCCTGCTTTTCGTTCAAGCCCAGCAGTCCTTGGCTAGGATTCGATCGGCTCGCGGAAGATAATGCTCGTAATGGAATGTTCGCAGGCCGATGAGTCGAGTTTGGGAAAGGAATGTTGAAGCGAATTGAGCTGTAGCAGCAGCTCAAACCGCGCAGAGTTGGATTGGTGGAGAAAAGGTCGGGGTAGTATGATGAGGTTCAAGAAGTGGATGAGATGGCACGTCACTAAGACCAAGACCATGAATGGTCGTGCTTGTTAGTTTGTGGATCTCACGCGGAGAGATAGTAATTCCTATGATAGGATAAATGAAACGAAAAAGGCTCGGCGTCTGTATCTTTCTGTCGACTCGTAGTACAGATTTGTGATATAATACGATGTTGGATGATGATGTTGAAGAAGGCTGTGTTGTTGTCGTCCTACTGATATAGGCGGATGATGAGGAGTTCAGGTACGCGGGCCATAAAACGATCCTGCTAGGTGCGGAATTACATTGAGTTCATCACGTGCTTGTACGTCAAATTGGGACACTCGGGATTGAGATTATTTATCTTGATCAATAATAGGAGTCAAAGGTTTGAGTTGATATTATCGAAGGAGTAAGCACGCACGCATGAACCTCCCAACTCCATTACTCCACAAAAAGGATTGCCTAGGCAAGTTAAAGTATGGAGAACTGACTAGCATTGAATTAGTCCCCGTCAGAGATTTGTACTCCCTTGGGTTGATATGGGTCGCCACTCCCAAGGGATTCGTTACCAATCTCTATACTCTCTCTATACGGAGTATGTATACTTGTACTGGTGGTTAGCCTGGGTTAACCCTCCATACCAATCTGTCCAACGAGGTCATACTCCATCAAATACTTGTGCAGTATATCGATGAATGGATACAAGTTATCACTTCCGCGATTTCTTTCCTCCATCTATGATCATGTGGACAACTAGGGGTCTTCGCGCTAGACACATGAGGTACGTGAGATGAGGTACACTGCAGCAGGAGAAGCAAGTCATGTGTCTCGGTCCAACTGTTGGTCCTATGATGCATATGATCAAAATAGATGCACGATCTTTCTGTGGAGTGCTGATGAGGATGAGTCGTAGTCGGCATACAGGCTGCTATTCTTCACCTGCTGCTGAAGATAGACGTCAGAAGTCAGTCAACACCAAGATACTCAGAGTATCCGACCCATACATACATGCATACATATGAATTGGGGGCATCCAGATCTTACCTATTCAGCGTCTCCAATAAACTGATTTCTCCGGTCCGCAAAGAGCGACTTCGAATCTGATCCGGATGCTGAATGTGCTTGCAATATCAAGTCCAGAGAATGTACATGTTGGGCCATGTTCATGTAAATTGCCAAGATGAAAATTTCAAAAGCTGTTTTATTTGACTTTCATAAGGCCCCGCCGCCCCCTCAAAATGCTTATAGATATGCAAGCAAAAGAAAAAGGGCGTGAGGTGAGATGAGATGAGACGATATGGCACTGGGTGTTTAGGTTTTGTGTGGGTATTGGCTTGTACGGTGTAGGAGGATGAGATGGGACGAAAGGTCAGTCGAGAGTCTAAACAAACACATATTCGGAAGTTAGAACGTGCCACCAGCAGAGGGATGGGATGGATAGATAGAACAAGTTGTAAGGGAGAAGAAGTAAGGAGGGCATTTCTTCCAATAATTCGCCATGTCAGCCTTGGGCCTCAGGCATCACTTGACATTCATAAGGGAAGGTTGGTCATTGTCATGGATCCAGGAACATTGCAACTGGTGAACCTAGAGGCTTATCAGGGACTTGCATCTACTTTATTCTTATTTTCCCCCTTCAAAGCTTGTTCACAGCCACAGAACGACAGTCTTGTCTAGGATATTGATAAGATTTTGACGAAGGAAAAAAGGGAAAAAAGGGAAAAGGGAGAACGGAAGGCTTTCCAAGGATTCGAATGATTATGATTATCCACCAGCCCTGCACAATTGAATAAAAAGCAAATAGCTCAGGGAGAAGGGAGGTTACCTCTTTTTGGCTACATTGTCGACCAGCGCATTTTGCATTCAAGGGCAACCAATAATTGATTATTTCTCCTTTCGGCACCCACTTCAATCTTCCCTCTTATACCTCTTCCACTTTCTTCACCATTGTATCAAATCGCACCAAACTCAAAAGGCCATACAAGGCCCTCGAGATTCCGAAACTTGCCTCGACAACGCCATCCCATCCCATCCCATCCATTGACATACTTCAAACGAGCCAAATCCGCGCGGACGCCAATTTAATGACCCAGCCCATCAATCCTAGCGCCTTGTTCCTGGAATTCACAAACTCTAGATTGACTGCTAGGTGCTTCATTGACGCTTCGAAGATTAATCGCCCAAGGTGAGGAAAGAAGGGTCGGGGTTGAGTGCTTCAAGACCAGTGATCAGGAAAGAATACCTAGGCAGTGCAGGAACCCCTTGAGAGAGGAAAATAGGATTTGTGTGAAGCCGTCACCCGTCCCATCCATCAAGCTCTTCACTTCCCATTTCTCGATATACGGGCGCGCATGGGAATTACGCAACTACAAGAATAACCAAAAGGATAGCCCAGTTCATCCTTTGTTCACAGAGTAACAAAAATAAAGTAATCAATTATTACCAAAGATCTCTTGACCGCAATAAGATGGGGTCAACACAATTTGGAGATTTCCATGTGAGTAGATATTTGCATGAACGAACCAATTGTCATTCGGTGCTTGAGATCGACTTACTGACAAACATTCCATGCAGAATTTCTGCCGCGACTCGACATTACCAGTCTGCAACGTTCGTGCCACTCCCCAGATTCAATAATACGATTCGCGATGTCAATGTTGCTAACCAGGCTTCGATATATAGCTATTCAATCCTCCTATCAACAGTAACTTTGGGTATGGGGGCTGCGAGCTTACGGGTATATCGTTAGGTGGTGGGAAACACCTGGGAAATTTGGGTCCGTCAAAGAATCAATCTTTTGAAAAGTTTGAGGCTAACTCTTTCGAAGGCTCGATATTAATTGCAGGAATCGCAATTGTAATTGCCGCATTCTTGATATGGCGGTCGGATCGGAAACAAGCAGCAGTGGGAAGAAGGTTCGTCAATTTTCTGACGATTGCTCTTAATTTGCGTCCTCAGCTAACATTCTCTTCTGCAGAGAAATGCAACTCTTCCTCTTGGGATATCTGATCATTGAAATATGTGAAATATTTACTGTGGGCGAGTTTCCTTTGAGTGCAACCGTTCGGATAGTGAGTAGGACCAAGCCCCTAAGGCTCATAGACCGAAGCTGACCGTTAGTCTAGGCATTTACGGGTATCCACATCGGAATGATCGGCGCAACATTATGGGTTTTAATGTTGAATGCTGTTGTGGGCTATCAGATAATCGATGATGGGACAGCCATGTCACTAGGTATTATGGTTTCTTCGGCAGCAGCTATCTTTATCGGTACTGGATACATTGCCCTCGATACTGGATACAGCTGGACCAAGCATTTCGATTCAAGTCTAACTGGTCATGGCAATGGTCAGAATCGAAATGTTGCTCTCTATGTCCTATATCAACTCGCGCCATTGGTATTTCTGGTCGTATTCTTCGTTCTGGAGACGGTCTTGGTCATCAAGGTTTTGGGCGAGCGCAAGCCCATGCTCTTTTTAGCCGGTGCGGCTGTTCTGTTCGCTGTTGGCCAAATTTTCAATTATGTTGTCAGCCCCCATATCTGCAATGGCACGAATGGCAGAATTGATGGAGCTTTTTTCGAAACGCTCTTCACTTTACTATCTGTGGTCATGGTATGGACCTTTTGGTCAAGTATTACAGAAGATGATTGGCCAATGCCAGTCGCAAACACATATTCATGACGACAAGAAAGAAATCAGGGAGTAATGGAGTTAGGAATTTTGTTATAATGCGCATACGAAAGTCTTACGACAAGACTAGTTTAATACCCGAGGTGCTACATCTTGCTACACACCAGCATGAATATTGGCTCAAGGATAGTATGCATTGCAGCTATAGCTCTTGTTTCTGGGGTAATGAGGACGGGAAATACTATTCTACGCCAAAATGAGGGCGGTTAATAATGAAAAGGGCGCAGCTGGGAATGATTATATGAATTGGTGGAATGGCTTGTATAATGATTTTGCGAGTATTATACCCAACATTGTTGAACTTATAATAGGAGGAGATAGAATTAATTCAGAGCATCATCAATCTATGTTTCATTACGACTACATACTGCACGCGATCTCATCTCCTGTTGGATTATAATGCGTGATAGGCGGAGGGCGGCCTTTCCAGCGGGAGGGTCGAAGCCATTGCAGACTTGCATACTCTGTACTCCGAATTGGGTATCCTCAAGGGGTTGAAATGTGACAAAGACGCGTCGTCGTCGTCTAGATGTTGGTGATTTTGATCCCAGGCTCTATCTAACATCTACAATGTGCTACAAACTGTATTAGATTGATTATTTGGTAAGGCTGAGAAAAGCATCGTTGATTCGCTCCCCTGATAATCTTAGCCTTACACTCGGTAAACGACCAGAAGCCCCACTAAAATGTTTTGGTGGTTCTAGCCTTGGCATTTTCTAAACACCTCTCAGCCTTGTCTTCCGATTTCATCATATAACTACCACAAATTTTTATCGTCAGATTCGATTTTTTCCGCCGCAGCAATGGCAGATTCCGATGGCGAATATGTGGAAGATCTCTCAGATGATGGTATTGGAGCACCCGCCACTGTGAATGCTGGGCATGGCACACGATCTACTGGGGCTGCTGCAGGACCTGCGGGATCAACTACTAAAGAAAAGGCTACAGGTGGAGGGGGTAATAGACGGAGAGCTGCTTGGGAGGATATTCAAAGGAGTTGGGATACCGTTGTTGAAGGCGCGGATGGTAGTATTAATTCTACGGTTGAAGGATTGAGGGAGGCCAATAAGAGGAAACGGTAATAGAAGCTCTCTTTCTCTCTCCGTTGCTTTGGAAGTTTGATAGAATGCTGATACTACATCTTAGATTACTGAGAGACACAACACCCTTACAACGAGGTATTATCCGCCACTTAATTCTCATCCTTGATCTTTCTTTTGCCATGACAGAAAAAGACATGCGCCCCACGCGATACCTCCTCACCATTCGCTACGCCACCGAATTCGTCACAGAATACTTCGAACAAAACCCCATATCACAGCTCGGCATCATTGGCATGCGCGATGGTATCGCGGTGCGCATTTCAGATATGAGTGGAAACCCAACCGAGCATATTGAACGACTAAAAAGTCTCCGCGTGGACCAAGGACAAGGAAATCCCAGTTTACAAAATGCATTGGAGATGAGCAGGGCTGCGCTTTTTCACGCTCCGAGTCATGGTACGAGGGAGATTCTTATTATATACGGTGCGCTACTCTCCAGTGACCCAGGCGATATCCATGAAACGATCTCCTCGCTCATAACAGATCGCATACAAGTTAGTATTGTGGGCCTCGCAGCCCAAGTCGCCATTTGTGGTGAATTATGCTCGCGCACTAATGCTGGAGATGATACGGCGTATTCTGTTGCGCTGAATGAAGAACATTTCAGACAATTAATGATGGCAACTACGACGCCTCCCGTGACCCGTACTAAAAAACAATCACAGAGCAGCTTACTCATGATGGGTTTTCCCTCTCGGACACTAGGAGCTGGAAAAAGCATGAGTTTTTGCGCGTGTCATGGGAAGTTAAGTAGGGGAGGCTACCTCTGTTCTCGCTGTGAAAGCAAAGTGTGCTCCCTCCCAGCCGAATGCCCAGCATGCGGTCTCACACTTATTCTCTCCACCCATTTGGCTCGCTCATACCATCATTTATTCCCCCTGCGCAATTGGGTCGAAGTCCACTGGAAAGATGCGGGGAAATCCAAGGGATGTTTTGGGTGTCAAGCACCCTTTCCCCAAAGAGATGAGCATAGGAAAAAAGCATTAGAGTCAGGATTGAAGGGTATGAGTGAGAGCGGGAGATATGCTTGTGAGGTCTGTGGAAACCACTTTTGTATTGACTGTGATGTGTTTGCGCATGAGGTGGTGCATAATTGCCCGGGGTGCCAGAGTGATACCAGGGGCCTAATCAAAGGAATTGATGGTAGAGCTGGAAGAGGTCTAGCAAGAAGTGCGGGAAGAGACATAGATGCTATGGTTGAATAGGCTGTGTCAGATCTACCTTGGCTGGGCTGGGCTGGGCTTGCCTGGCTGGCTGGTTCTAATTCGCGCTCGAATGGGGAAATTACAGAACTCGGCGTTATGGCAAAAGCATAGGTGATTGGGATGGATCCCACCATTTAATCGTTCGTCCTCAACATAGGATAGGGGACTTGGCTGATCAATTGGTACATGACTAGCGAATGCCAGGGGCAAAAGGAGGCGGGGCGTTTATATTGGATGGGGTTGGGTTGAATTTGAGTGGGATGTCATAGGGAATACTGGGCAATTTGGCGACTAATTTACCGAGAAGGATATACTGGCCTATGTACATGAGAAGTGAGAGGCGTTATTTGAATGATGGATGATTTGAGGAAAGTAGGAGTGGGATAGGTGACCAGTCTGGAGTTAGTCAGGCAAGCAACACTACAACTCTTTCCCTCTCATTTCCGAATGGGTGCTAGCTTAGTGGTTAGTTTCTAGAAGTGTATCACAATTTCGTGGCATACAATATATATTTATCATGAGGACTCGTAACTGCATGAGTGTGGCAAGAATCGATGCAAGAATAAGTCACTCTTCCAAACGCAAGCTCAAGCGAATAGTGAATAGTGAATATTGAGTTGATATCATTCATGCCATAATTTCACATCAGCCATTGCACCACGGGTACCAGTCTTCCCTCGAGATTAAAAGTCACCGCCAAAATCTCCTCCATCATCGCCGCCAAAGTCTCCCCCGCCACCATTATCAGCACCATCCTCGTAGCCTTGGTTGTATTCATTTTGATCATGATTTTGGATACTATATCAAAGGCTCGTCAGTAATTGTCATAAGCATACCACGAGAAAGGAAACCCCCAAACTTACGCATCCTCAAGTAGCATTCCACCAATCAAGCCTCCGCCTAATCCTAAAGCTGCACCCCCAGCCATACCCATCCCCCCACCACTCTTCTGCGGCTTTTGCTGATAACCCCCTCCGTACCCTCCTCCGTATCCCTGTTGCGGCGCATATCCTTGAGGAGGATAGCCTTGAGGTGGGTAGCCTTGAGGTGGATAGCCTTGAGGTGGATAACCCTGCTGTGGATAACCACCGTATTGCGGTTGTTGGACATACTGCTGTTGATACTGTTGCTGCTGCTGCGGTGCACTCGAACTCGACCCACCAGTCTTCCCCAAAAGCTTCCCAAAGAATCCCTTCTTCTGTTCACGTGGAGGTAGTTCCTGCTGCGCATAAGATGGCATAGGAGTATTTTGATAATCCTGCTGAGCGTTTCCGCGCACGCCACTGGAGCTGCCCGCGCGAGCATCTTCCTCGGCTTGGAGACGACGGGCGAACTCGGCGTCACTTTCATTGCTGGCTTGAGACCCGTAGGGATTGCTCTTCGTGTCTGAGGGGTAGCTGGAAGGGCCGCCGGAGTAGCCGGGAGGGGGACCCGCGGGAGCACTGTCGTCGGCGGGATAGACGGGTTCGGTGGGTTTTTCCCAGGTGGACTTCTTGGTGTAGATGTTTACATAGAACCTGGGCTGTTAGGATAGTGGTGGTACGCATCGAGAAGGCTGGAGTGCGAACCATTCTTTGTATTCGGAATTCCAAACTGCTTTGTATCCCGCAGGAACTTTGGGAGGTGGGGGACCCGTCGGAGGGGCAAAATCGCTCATCTTGAAAGTGATGTTTCTGGTGAGCTTGTTGTTTAACAATGCAATCTTTGAATCAAGTATTCTGGGAAGATTCAATGGTTTTGTTCCATCGAGAATGATATGTAGGTGGGGAGTTTGGAATAGTTGTGAATAGACATCAGAGGTGGGTAGCTCGGATGGAGGTCCATCCGAGCTATTAAATCCCTCGAAACGAGTCCGTGAAAGCCGACGATGATAAGGGACTGGCTCAGCCACAGCAAGATAGCTGATGAGGGGGGTTGTTGCGTAGGTGAGACGGAGAACTCCAGTTTTGCATGTTCGTAACACTTGTATCTATTTACAAACATTATTTAAGATGGATATAAATAAAATGCCTAAATCGTATTAGAAGTCGTTTTTATATCGATGTTTTCTATCATAGCAATCTATTTAAGGGTCTTTGAACGAAACAATTCCTCGAGGAATTTCAAGTCACGTTCCATTTTTATGAAAATAATTTAATTGGTCCAAGACTTATAATTAATGATGACATTTTATTCAATAATTACCGTTTTTGATATGTTATTTGTTTTTCATCATCTGGTAGTTACGTTTAATATTACTGCTAGTGTCTTCTGACTCAATCTCGAACGTCATCCTGGCCAAGGCTAGCAACCATCTGCACCTAGGTATACCCGCCACTTTCAATACTTCATCACCGCCAACCCTGTAGCCTCGCAACATCAACAACATCAGAGACCATAGAAACATACCAATCATGAAATTTTCCACCAGTCTCATCACCTTCCTCTTCAGCAGCACCCTCGTCGCTGCAGAGGGCTTCTCGTTGTTTGGCAATGGTCAGAAAGTTCTCGACAACAAGGGAGCAGCTGTTCCTGGCAGCAACCCTCTTACGCACTGCAAGGCCGACCACTCTTCGGATATCCTAAAGCTTGATCATGTCAATTTGAGCCCCAATCCTCCAACTGCGTACGCACAATCGGTGAGATCTTGGGAAGTGGCAACAGAAGCTAATGATACAATAGTGGCAATAAACTCATTATCGAGGCGGTCGGTACATTAACGCACAAGTTGGAGAAGGGTGCATATGTTATATTGCAGGTCAAATATGGCTTGATAAGACTTATCAATATGCAGCAAGACCTGTGTGATCAGGTATCCAACGTCGATTTGGAATGCCCGGTTGATAAGGGAAAGATCAAGATTACAAAGGATGTTGACTTACCAAAAGAGATTCCTCCCGTATGTCCTTGACTCGCCCTCCGTTGCTTCATTTTCTCTAACTCATGATATCAGGGAACATACTCAGTCTTCGCCGATGCATATACCAAGGATGGCAAGGAGCATATCATCTGTTTAGAGGCAACCATTACATTTTCTCGCTAGACAAACACGATACCAGACGACGTCTAAATACATAATACTCTCAATTTGTACTTGGGATTTCACGAGGAGCAGGGATCTGCATATGGGTTGTGATGAGATGATCTATATGATGGAGGAGCTTTCTTTCCGAGAATCTCTTGGCCTGTACCTTGACAGATATCTCAGATATCGCTGGTCACGGAGTTTTTTGCTTGCTTTCGGATGCACTATCTTCACGAGAACCGGTTAAATGATGATAAATGGATAGGAATTAATATGGGAACCGTGGTTTTGACCTTCTGCTTAGCCTTTCTACCGTATGCGTGTTTGTGCCAAATGGATGGTGTTGAACTATGCAACCTCTCCGCTGCTAGAACTCTCTGATTATGTGCTGGACCTGTATCGAAACCTCAAACCCCCATTAAGGTGTGCGTATTAAACTAAACTTGATAGAATTGGCATGTTCTTGTATTCATTTGTTTGATCTCAATAAACCGTTGAAGGTGTTGATCTCGAAAACGCCCGACTCTCCAACCATATAAACATACACCCTACCCATGATACGTAATCCCCTCCTAGAGTTGCCACTAACTCTCACTCTCCAAAAAGTCTTCGGACTCTTCTCAAAACGCTATCCTTCTCCGGATCGTATGGGTGGTCCTTGCTAGGTATCTCCAACAACGCAGGAAATGCGGCCGTGTAGGTATCGACTCGATGGCGTATACGTTCCGCAATCTAAAACATCCTTCTTAGTTTCGCGCAACTTTCAGTTGGCAACAACTATCTTACATGTTGGTTGATCAAGAGGATGCCGATATCCTTCCTCTCAGTTGTGAATCTCTCGAAGGCTTCCTCAATGGCAGCATTATCTGTCTTGTTATCGACAACGAGGAAGTTCTTCTGCGAGTCTGGTGGTGAGGTAACATGCTATGTCTTCATCAGTGACCTCCTTTCTCGGGCAGTAACTGCGCAGAATAGAACGGGATATGCCATACACCAATACCAGCCAACAGCAGTCCAGTTACAGAGTCCTAGAAGGGTGATTAGCAGAATTGGCAACAGCTCAAGTTTATTTGAAGATCACCTCATCACCAATAACAGCAAGAAATTGCCTATCTTTGTAGGCAGATGCTGGAGCCGCCATATCTTCTTTGTTTGTCTGATATACCTTACCAAGCAATCAATACGGCGGCAGCATCAGCAAGGCGAGCTCTCATGCCCCACTTAAAGTTCTACGCTACGGTACCCCTGGTTGCAGCAACCCACGTCCACCCATCATTCATTCATTATCCTAATTATAAAGCAGTCTTTGTAGTAATCACAACGAAACAAAACGGAAATCGCAACCAAACAAAACTTGATCGCAATATTCATCGGCTTCACAACTATCCCTCGAGATTCTAGAACCAATAATGTGAGGGAGATTATCGACATACCGTCCATCATGCCGCGACTTGTGCGCCGAAGACCGCTTCGTGAACGGATTACGGATTTGTTCAATATTCAGGATTGGTTGCTATGGATTTCAGAGGAAATTGAGACGAGAGATTGGGATTCGAAGACATATGCCAATCCGCTGGGCTTTGGTTTGCATTTTGTGCTGCTGATTGCGAGGGCGAACAGTGGGAGTGAAGGATATGGTGGTGTAGATGATGTATTCGGGGATGTGCCTTCAGGGTCGGGGTGGTTGAGCTATTTGGTAAGGACCAAGAGTGCGAATACGGGGTTTGATAGGCTGATCATAACTGGTGACATAGTCTACACTTGTTGTCTATATATTGACGGCATTATCAATCTTAAATGCAGTCTCAACTTTCTCGCGCAAACGACATTATCGCCTCTTCGAGAGCTCTATCGACGCGACGCCCAGCACTCCTTCTGCTCACAGAGTACGCGTTGACTCCTCGCCGGTATCTTCATCTCCTCTGCGTTTTTTTTCCAGTATGCTGGGTGATATGGACACAAGTGCGCAATCAAGAGCTCACCCAGATGCAACTCGGGACGTATGGCAGATTGCCGTCTGGGACCCTATTCCGATTTGCCTACGATTATTCTGTTTATTCAGTCCGGGGCATGTGCTGGTCTATTGGCTGTTCCTCCCAACATTATCCTCGGACGCTCGGCCAAGTGTTACGATTTTCACAACCCTGGTTTTGGAGCTGCTGATGACTGGGCAATTACTTCTCCTGCAAACAAACTTTTCACAACAAGAAAAAGACACTAGCATCATACAGAAGGAAGTCATGAGTGAATATGATATCAAATTCGTACATCCTCGTTTGAATCCAGTTATGCGAGATGTTGGCACACAGTTTTCTGGACCAGGTGCTGAAATTAAGACTGGCCGAGAGGAGGAAATTGAAATCTATACACCAAGTGTGGTTCTCAAAAAGGGTTTCCGTACTAATCCAAACCCTAACTATGCTAAACATGTCGATCCAGATAGTATTAGTCCTAGCAAGCCCGTTTCCCGACAATTTTTCTCACCCGCTCCATCCTTCATTTCAGCTTCCTTCAACAAACCGCGAGATTCGCCCTACAATAGGAAAATACCAAATACGGCGGCGATGAGACAACCTCAGTTCCGACAAACCACACCCAATACAGTCACATCTACATCTACTGGAACAGGGGATGGGGGCAGCTTAGGTATTTACAGTCATGCCAACTCACCGTTAAAGAAAGCCAGTAGCATGTTTGACACGCAGGGACGAGATCGTCGAGATACACCCAAGAGTTCTTTAGACATGGCAGGGAGGGAAATAAGAGACCAAAGAGAGAGAGAAACAAGTCCGAAAAAGAGATCGCCATTAGGCAGAACACCATTTCCTGATCTCGAAACTGATAGGAGGGCCAGTGGTTCAGGCTCCTTCAGAGCGATGCCAGGGATTGTTGAACAGAGCCCGTATAGAAGGGGCCCTTCGAGATGGTAATACTTTTTTAGCTTATTCTACCTTTCTTTATAACTCAACTGTACAATGAATTTTCGCGAGTCTGACAGGTTTGGTAATATGGGAGTACTATAGTAATGATAACAGCATTACCAAACTTCCTTTCCTTATTTGCGCCTGTATGTTACTAAATTTTGCAATTGTGGTGGTGAGTACTTTTTTTTTCCCGCTCTCTCGCTTATTTTTGGTGGAGTAAAGGAGAGTGCGCTAGGCATGGCTTGTGTCGTTGAGTTAAGGTTTTCTTGGTTACCGGTTGGTCTGTAGTCTAAACTCTTTTTGGTTCTCTTTGTGCTCGATTTCTTACATACTTTCACGTTGTGTACGTTGCATTCCTTTCGCATTTGGTATTCTTCGGTCTGAAGTGAATTCCGAGTATAATCGAAGCGCAAAAGTTGAGTATGTGTTGCGCTGTTTGGTATTTCTGTGTATCTCCATCCATCTACGGATAGGTATGGGGCGTTATTTCTGATAGCGATTGAGAAATTTAGTCCAGCATGTATGGTTTGGCACACGAGGAAACTTTGGCAATCGATAGATGATATTGGGAATTCTCCCGAGTTATAATATATGCCCATGGTCCTGACGTCGAAGTCCGACGTTATGTAGTTTTCTGGTCAAATATCTCGGGAATTTTCAATTGAATAGATGCAGCCCTGCTTCTTAGATTTATGCCCATCATCGATAAAGCTCACGATTTGTGTCCGGTGATTATTTCGGCTTGTACTGGTACGCAACATCGGCAATAGAGTTCGTGATGACTCGCGGTCGTTCCTTCCCAACGTAGGATAGTTTCCTCGCCTCAAAGAATACACCCTTTAAGCTTATAACCAGTACTTTCAGTCTAATTATTGATTCTAAACTTTCACTATCGCATTTGAGATGAGGTTATTCCATTGCCAATGTGATTCCGTAAGTTAGTGGTAGACTGTCCCGTAGTCCCGGACTGGGCTTACTCCTGCTATTATTTCCAAAAATTTCACCCTTAGCTTTTATCTCGTATGGATGATGATTGGTGTGGTACTTTTCGGTTTCCGGATGACTTTTATTTGAATTCTGATCACGATCGATCATGACTTGACCCCTCAGCTTGGGCCACAGCTTCATATTGGCAAGCTCAACTCTCAGAACACTGTGAAGAAGTTCGGAGCACTAAGCTATACTGGCTGTCCCTTTATTGTGGGTATAATGCGATGATAACTCAACCTACAGAACTGCTGTATACTTCAGCGTGTTCGGTGCTAGATGGTGATGATTATTCCAGAGTAGAGTGACACGTTTCGATGTTATGCTGCATTGTGTGCATAGTATAGGTTGGCAAGTAAAACTCTTCCTTCCACTCACCATATGTTTTCAATTTCTTTGCGTGTCACTTAGTAATGTTGATAATATGATTCATTTCTCCTTATCATGGTAAATTTCCTTTGGGGTAGTTCCATACTGCAGTGGACGTAAGAATGCATTCTATGTATCGCAAGTCACTTCTAGATTAATCGCCGTAATGCCAGTGTCAAAAGATTGATTGAGGTGATTCCTGCTGATGTTTGATCGAACGGGTACTTGGTCCGGTTGGAACTGATAGGTTGTCAAACAAAGAAGGAACGATCCCAATCGTCCCACCATAGGCAGCTCCAGATTAGACATACAATCTTCTTCAGTCTGGTGTGTACTCTCTTGGAAAAACAACAAATTTTCCTATTCTCGAACAAACAAGACTCCGACTGTCTGCACCCTGGACTGTCTGCTAGCAATATCGGTATTGATATATCAATGTTACCAGCGGATGAATTTCTTCTAAAGTCCCCATTCCAGGATCGGCTTTGGCTCCCGCCAAGGCTACGCCGAATCTAGGCCACACTATGGATCGCCGAGTGCGGTTCGTGATCTGGGCTATGATTTATCTGTACGGGGATACCTAATCACCAGTTCCGAGCATCGGCTTTTTTTCTCACTATCTGTCTGCGCTCTTCGTACAACGTTCAAATCCACAATTGCGATACTTTGGTATAACAAACTTCATCTCAATTGCACAATTCGAGCTTTCAAACGTCCAATAACCAACCTACCTGCAGATATTTGCAAGCTCTCGAACTTCTGGAAGCGTTTAAACTCTTACAAACCCTCAAATCTTCAAAACCTCTCAGGTTCTTGTTTACTTGTCACTTATTCAGAGGCTTCAAAGACTTTGCGTTACGGCATGAATACTATGCCTGAATCTTTTAGGCTTTGCTAATATCATCAAGATGCGTTTCAGAAACTTGATCCCCTCAAAGCTTCGGTTTTCGAATCGATTTAGCAGATCCAACGAGTCGAGATCGATGTCACAAACAGAGACCATCGTCCATAACATCTCGACGGAAGAACTATCCGAATGCTCCACACCACCAAACACCACCTTTGATCAAGGGGAAGCCGAACCCTTCTCAGCGTGGCACTACGCGTTAAATGGACCGGACATCGACTGGTCTAACTGGTCCTCGGACGAAGCCAGCGCCGCGAGAAAGCTAGCCTCCGAAAAAAATATTATCGAGATTTATAACGCATCAGGTGAAGAGCTCCCAGACTATTATGTCGACCTCTTCGAAAATAAAGACATCAGCGCCTTTGCAGAGGACAACATCGATACCTCTGGAAGGCCTGTCTCAGAGACAGACACTATAATTCGTAATTATTCCGATGAAAACTTCTCGGAGCCAGTTACATTCAAAAACACCACTTACCACCAAGACAAATTCGACATCATCGAACAGAAAGAAGTCGTCGCCGTTGCAGAGGACAACGTCGATACCTCTCGAAAGTCTGCCTCAGAGACAGAGACTATAATCCATCGTTCTCCGAATAAAAAATCCTCCGAATCAATTAGATTCGAAAACACCACGTGCCACCAAGACAAAGTCGACATCATCGAAAAGAAAGAAGTCCTCGCCTTCGCAGAGGACAACATCGATACCTCTCGAAAGTCTGTCTCAGAAACAGACACTATATTTCACAACCATTCGACTAAAGTATCCTCCGAATCAGTCACATTCGAAAATACCATCTACCACGAAGAAAAAACTCCCGTATTTGAAAAGGAAAACGTCGCTACTGCTGAGGAGTCAGCTCCAGCAATAGAGACTGTAATTCATAGTTCATCGAAGTTAGAATCCTTGGAATCAGCCATATCCAAAGAAACAACTCATCACACAGTCTGGCAAGGGAAGACGTGGACCCCCTCTCAATACTCCGCCTCCATCTACTCACAAGATGGCATCGATGATGTCGTCTATACTCTTAAAACAAAACAGACACAAGATGGCATCGATGATGTCGTCTACACTTTTAAAACAAAACAGATAATAGAATTAAAGGCAATGCTTGCAACTCAGCAACTAGAAATCGATGAACTTCATCATGCTATTAGCAAAGGCTCAAACAGGTCGGGTTCTGAAACAGGGACTGTTATTCATATCCCATTGAATGAGAAATCTTCGGGCTCATTCATATCTAAATATACCGTCGATGAGCCAAAAGTCACAGATATTTCACGCCGCCAAAGGTACCGAAACAAACTTCGCCGATATCTGTCCTCGACTCAGGAACTCATTGCACCCTTGAAGGCATTGCACCCTAACAACCGACCAGAAAAGGGTCATACAAAAATGACAAGACAACAAAAAAAAGAGGCTATAGAAGCTCGTTATGGTCCAATCTTCTTCAAATCGGTACCATTCGAGTCCACCGAAGAGGATGATGCTCCTATATTCTATGGATCTAAGCCTGTTGAGGAACAAGCTTTGCTCGTCACAGAGAAGCCTGTTGTGGAGCAAGCCTTGTCTATTCCACAGAATTTGGAACGAGTAAAGTACTCGGCCGACGACTACATCGGATTCATCAAAGATTTAACAGACGATTACATCGGAGTTGCCAAACCATTGGCTGATGATTACCTCGGGGTTACGGGGTTCAATTTGAGAACCGGAGAATTGGACTCCTCCGAGGAACATATTATTCCTCGTCGTCGAAGAGTCCATTGGGGAGCCACAGAAAATGGATGGGAGAGCACCGAATGTCCCGTGATCGTTGAGGCAATCACCGCACCAGATTATCCCGTTGCGGTTAAAACATATTCTCCAACTGTCAAGGAGACAATAAATGCACCAAAATCTCCAACTGTCAAGGAGATGTTCAATGCACCAAAATCTCCAACTGTCAAGGAGACAACCAAATCACCACAATCAGCCAATATCAATGAGACCTTGAACATCTCACAGCCTGATTTTTTAGGCGAGCACCCCAGCAAGTTCTGCATATTCATCGACACGTCCACCACCACCACTGGCGAAGATATTCTTGCCTGGAGAAAAATGGTATGGCATTGAAGATGATAGAAGAGCCAGTCGGGCGAAGAATAGGAAGGAGAAGGAGACATCGATCGTCCTTTCATTGAAGAAATGAAAGCTTTGGATTATGAGGCTTGTTTTTTTGGTTTTGCTTTTTGCCTTTTTGGTCTCTTTTTTATGGCGTTTTTGGGTCTACACGAATCAGGATAGAATGGAATGGTATTATTGAAGCGCTCGGCGTATTTTGAAAGGACGACTACAACGAGATTGGGATGGTATAGAATGGGATACATTGGGATTGGGTTGAATTGGCTAAGATGGGATACATTGGCGTTGAATTGGAATGTAATGAATTGGGATGAATTGGATAAGATGGGATGAAATGAAATGCATTGAATAAGATGGAATAAAATACATTGGGATTGAATTGGATTGAATGGGATTGAATTGAATTGGATTGAATAGGATAAAATAGGATAAAATAGAAAAAAAACTTGAATAAACTGATTATAAAACTTTATGTTCTAAATGCAATTAATTGTATGTTTATTTGATCCGATTGCAACTACATGTGGTAATGCTCGTAATTCTATTGGAATCTATATCCTCTTAATCCATACAACATTCACATAGAGATCTTAGCCAGTAATGATTGAACTGAAGTATTCCTACTACTGACTGTACCACTCAACAATCACTGCTCCAAGATATACTTTTGAAGTTCGGTTAAAGAAAGGGGAGGCTCCAGAAATAAGAACTAGAGCCATGTGAACTCTACCAGTCTCTGACGTATACAGACGGTCCAATAGTAGTGGTATATGCATATGTAATATATACTACCAAAGTACAAGAAGGTGATATGGATCGTCTCACTTACGAGCACTTAAGGTTTGATGACAATGATACATTCCTTGAGGTCGGTCACCTTGATGGTAGTAGTAGCACATATAACTTGAAAGAACTCGGCTATACTGTATGTATGTAGTATCTATCTATCCTACAACTTTGCATAGAAGCTTTGGATCTTGCGATTGGGGAGAATGAGGGGTTTGTAAAATATAAGACGCTAAGCTTTCCTTTCGCATTGTCGGATGGCCTGGCTCGACGATGATATATTATAGCTTCAATATTACCTATTTGAGAAAGAATCTCTCGAATTTGAGTATTTCGTTATATTTTTGATGATATGCTCACCGGAGTAGGGCGTACTCAAAATACGCCGGATACTATTCCAATCACTGTATCCTTCCTGGTGATTCTCCTTTCGGTAGGGTAGGCTAGAGATAACAGTCAGTCTCTGTCCCTGAGATCGACTGTCGGAGATGGTGATAATTGTGGCTACCATCTTCGAGAGAACTTGGGTTTGTCGCCTCCGTATTAATGAATTATATATGATATTGACTGTTGATGAATGATGATCTCTTGTTACGGTAAATGAAACCCTCAAGGAAGATTGACAAGGACGTTGGTGAGACCCTTATGGTTACTGCGAGCGTGGTTTTTTAGGTAGGGGGTGTTAGTTGGGGGATGCAAAATGGGGAGAAGAGGAGAAGAGGGAGATGGAAAGGAAGATGGAAAGGAAGAGATTGAACTATACATAGCTGAATGTCTCAAACTCGTGAAACTGACTCTTGATAGATGATGACCTCGACCTTATGGTGAATAGAGAGTTCGAAGAAAACGGCTTTGGAGGCTCTAGGGCTGAGTTTTAGAATGAATGGCAGTCCCATCCTTATGGTGGATGAGGCTGTCAAAACGCTTGTTGGGTCAATAACTATTTGATTGAATTTCTGAACGGATAGAAAATTGAAGGCAGGGGAGGTAGATACTGGGTAATATGAGCCACGGACACTACTTTGTTATTGATCACAAGCTATCCTAATATAATCAACAAAAATGCAAGGCAAGTTGAACTATGGACACGAAAAGAAGAAAGATGAATAGAGAGAGGGTACTGGTTGATGCCATACAGGCCCCTCGAGAACCCCTATCATTACCGAGATACCCTCCTCAACAATGTGTATTTTGACAACATTTGTCTTTCTGCCTAGATGGCGATGGAAGAAATGGAATGAAGAAGCAAGAAGAAAAATACAGACCCGGATCTAGGTCTAAAAATACCAAAAAATTGTTAGAAGCCATCGCTTGACGCGTTGAGAAACTACAATCAAACGTTTTGAATACTTTTGTGATGGCTCGAGTGAGATCTTTCGATGGTTTGGTTTAGCAGTGAAATGATGGATCATAAATGCCTCTATTTGAGCATACCAAATGACATGTACCAACAGCCAATCTCTGCCATAGACCGAAACTTTATGTGTGCATTTCAAATTCCGCCAGGGCACTTTCCAGATATGACTAGGGTCGACAAACAGTAGTGCATCCCTATAGCTATGTATGCGTCAACAAAAGGTATTTACAATACATAATAAAACCAAAATCTCAAATTGTGCGACAACCTAATTAATCAACCTATACATTAAATGCTCGTTCAATCCTTCATCCTTCAAAAACAATAACATATATCCAAACTGAAACCTTCACTCATTTCCCATACTAACATGTTCTCGTATATCCAAGTCCGTATGTTCCATCCGAATCCAACACAGATATCCAACACCGATATCCAACATCCCATTCCAACATCCATCGTTCAAAATCGTAACCGTGAGTTCCTGTATCCAAGATGCGCGATGTATCCAAAATCTATATTTGTGCCAATTCCAGATGCGAACAATTGTGGAAAATGAGGTCTGGTTTGTGCTTTCGTCCTGTTCACCAGGCTTTTGAATCTCCCAGATCTCGAATCAAAAGATCATGACTCTTCCCGTTGGCTTTCATCCCGAACCCAAGTTTACCATTCCCCACCAGCAGTACAATTACATAACTTGCAATCCACTAGTATTTCTCAACCTCTTTCCCCAAGCACCACCACCTCTTCCTTCTTCGGCCATTTTCCCACTAATGTCTCTCCTATAAATTCCTCGTTGATTTAAAAAATCTGTTCCACTGCTGACTTGCCGCCCAATATTATCGCCGCCAACCATGACAGGTGGTGTTCCAGGTTTCAAGTCTCCATAATATTTCGACTTGAAACTATCGTCTGAGTCTGAATCACGTGTGCGGAGGGGTTTAGGTGTTAATTCGCGAATTTCAGGAGAGCCAAGAGGCAAGGGCCAGGAGGATTCATCGGTTATATCCGCGCTGGGGCTGTATTCATCGTTTCCTGGGGCGATAGCGGAGGGAGCCTGGGAGGAGCATTTAGAGGGCGAGGATGGAAAATTGTGGCGAGGGGTTGGAGGGTTCTCCATTAACGGGTTAGGGAGACGAAATTCCACTTCATAGTCATCGATGGTAGAAGGATCAAGCGGTAGGGGGTGATAGGAGGATTTTTGTGGTGAGTGGGGACGAGAGTTTGGTGCGCCACTTCCGTTGCCTTTCTTACTGAGAGAATCATTGGAGAACCAGGCTATACCACCGCTGTTGTTAGATTTACTAGTAAACTCTTCAGCATTGTGAAGGGAGAGGTCGGAGGCGGGAACTGAAGTGTATGCGTGATGGGGATCACGTTTTGGCGAGGAGGAGACGGAGGGTGCTGGCTTGAAGTCTGTCACGGAGTGACGAGATGATTGATCAGGTTTATAGGCATTGTAGCGAGCCGGAGAGCCGGTACGGGAGGTGCGAGGTGAGGATTGGTTGGTTTTGAATGATTCACTGGAGTTGGTGCGAGTTTGGAAGAAGGGGATCGCTGGAGGGCGGTCGAGATCCTCATAAGCCGCCTCAGAACGACGTTTATCCTCAAGATTAGAGCCCCTTGAAAATCTCTTTTCAGAAGGAGATCCGATGGTGGTGAAAGTTGAGATGGAAGACTTGTTGCGTTTGTGGCGGGAGGTGAGATTATCTTCCAAAGGGTTCATGTCCGGAGGAAGTTTATTGATCTTGTGGAATGTAACAGCGAGATAGAGGGATACACCTAAAGATATTAAATGAAGAACACTGCCTACCGTGGCTGCGTAGAAAAGAATATCAGTGAAGATTGTTAGAAGGGCCTGGTCAGAAAAAAGAGTAGCCCAGGTCGTTTGCTTTGTCTTAGCTGCCAAAGAAATATATGCATAGAATGGTGCAATAGTTATGTCAATGAAAGATGCAAAGAGCATATATGATGCTGAAGAGCCAGGCGCTCTACCGCCAGGTCTTCGTGCTAAGTGAAGCACCCCATAAACGGCATGTAGAATTGCAATAGCAGGCTGAAAAATGTTAGTCAGCTACTCAGATAAAGCATTCTTGATACGTCATACCGCAAGCTTCATGATCCACCCTGATATAATGTCTAAACCCATGATCAAAATTGACATAGTAAGAAGCCCAAGTGCTACTAAAACTTGAAAGCATCTCAATGCCAATGTGACCTTTCTGGTCCACGTGACCGTCTTCTTGACAGAAGGGTCCATTGGCTTGGAATCCACATTTCCATGGGGAACAACGAGATAAGAACTGGAGAAATATGTCAGTACAGACCTCAGTAATCACGATGGACAGACTCAGACGTACTCGGGATGTGCATTGAAGCTGACCAAAGGCCCATCAGGTCTCTTTGGTCGAGGAGCTGGGGGAGATAAGCTAGCCCTGGAGACGGCTTTGGGATCAAATGACCAATCAATCTTGACTGGTTCATAAAGAAAGGGAGGTTGAATGCCCATTGTACCTGACAATGACGAACGAAAGAGACAGTAAATCTTTCAGGAATGAAGCCAGGAATTCGATCGAACGTTAATTATAACGTAGATCCTACGGATTCAGTAAACTTTGTTCGAAAGCTTGGATCAACACACTTTTATGCAGCTTCGTTGACACAGCAACAACCGATGATAAGTTACAAGCCACAGCGTTATCGGATACATGCGATAAAGACTTCCGAAGCTCCTTTCAAGGCGTTGGAGAGTGAGAGGAAATGAACGGGATCGCGAGACCTTGGGTTTGCACAAGATGTGCGAATTCTTTACAGCAACGTATACGGTCGATCACTCGACCGAGGACGTTGACGAACACCACCAGGAAGTATACTGAGAAGCCCAGAGCTCATGACGGTCGGCCATTCCGGATGGCTGTTATTGGGTCGGGACCTGCTGGTTTCTATACGGCTTATAGAGTGATGTCCAAGATTGAAAGTTCAATCGTGGATATGTATGAACATCTGCCAGTACCTTTTGGCTTAGTACGGTTTGGTGTTGCTCCAGACCATCCCGAGGTGAAGGTGAAGGCTCAAATTACCAACTCCAGGCTAAACACAAATGTGTGCTGACGCTGAATAGAATTGTCAAGATAAATTCAACGAAGTAGCCGAGTCCCCTAACTTTAATTTTATCGGGAACATATCTATAGGAAATCATGCTGGAGCCATACCTCTTGCATCGTTATTACCACATTACGATGCCATACTCTTTGCCTATGGCGCATCTCGAGATCGCACACTCAACATACCGGGAGAGGACAGTTTGAAGGGGATATATTCCGCGCGGGCATTTGTGGGATGGTATAATGGATTGCCGGAATATGCGGATCTCGACCCAGATCTCACGCAGGGAGATGAGGCCATAGTTATCGGGCAAGGAAATGTAGCATTGGACGTTGCAAGAATTCTATTGCAAGACCCCGATGTCCTGCGAACGACTGATATCACGGAAAGGGCTCTTGAGACTTTGCAGAAAAGTCGAGTTACGAGGGTGAGGGTAGTGGGGAGAAGAGGTCCTCTACAGGTTTGTTTTATGGGGCTAAGTGGACTGTGTTTTGACTGACGATCTCAGGCGGCGTTCACTATCAAAGAGGTTCGTGAGCTGGCAAAACTAGGTTCAGTGGCATTTCATCCTGTTGATAGATCACTAATCCCGGAGGATATCTCGAGATTACCTCGAGCTTCGAAGCGAATCATGGAAATTATCAAAAAGGGGTCAAGTGCTTCTTTGGAGTTTGCAGCTAAATCATGGTCGCTTGATTTCTGCCTCTCACCGAAGTCATTCAATCAAAGTCATGACTCTCCCTCTCAGTTGGGTAGCGTGTCATTCGAGAAAGCTTCTCTGAGCCCAGACTCCTTTGATCCTGCGGCCAAGGCGAATGGCACAGGGGAAATGGTAGGCCTTCCAGCCTCTTTAGCTTTTCGATCGATTGGATATAAGTCAGAAGCTTTGTCAGGATTCTCAGACCTGAATATACCATTCAATGATCGCCTGGGTATCATACCAAATGATCTGTTGGGCCGTGTAGTCAACGACAATGAAGGATGGTCGAGTTCTGATTCGTCTAACCATATCCCGGGAATGTATTGTGCTGGGTGGGTAAAGCGGGGGCCGACCGGTGTAATTGCTAGCACTATGTTAGATGCCTTTTCAACGGCAGATACGATAGCCGAAGACTGGCACGCGCACGCAAGCTTCCTCAATGGTAATGCTGGAGGCTCTGGCCTTGGATGGGATGGAGTAAAGGCCGAGGCCGACAAGAAAGGATGTCGAAGAGTTAGCTGGGAAGGCTGGCAAAGAATTGATGCGGCCGAGCGAAGGAGAGGTAACAGTAATGGGAAGGAACGAGAAAAGTTTACAAAAGTGGAAGACATGCTCAGGGTTTTAGATTAAATCTGGAATTCTAAAGCTAACAATATTGTACATTATTTCTTTAACTTCTCGGTGAGTTCGGGGACCTTTTCGAATAAATCCCCAACAAGCCCAACATCAGCGACTTGAAAAATCGGTGCATCAGCATCTTTGTTGATTGCCGCAATGACCTTACTATCCTTCATTCCTGCCAAATGTTGAATAGCACCAGATATACCTGCACATAGGTACAATTGTGGTGCTACGACCTTTCCGGTTTGACCGACTTGCAAACTGTTGTCGGCATATCCGCTGTCTACAGCCGCTCTTGACGCTCCAATAGCTGCTCCTAAGGCATCTGCCAAGGGCAACATTATTTTGTCAAACTCTTCCTTCGATTTCAAACCTCGGCCCCCAGATACCACTCTACCCGCAGTAGCGAGGTCTGGCCTGTCTGATTTTGCAAGATCCTCTGACACCCATTCCGTCTGTGATTCAACCTTAGGATCTATACCATCCTCAATTGATGCCGAGCCTCCCTCGGCGGCAGCAGCAGCAAAAGCAGTTCCTCTAATAGTAATGATTTTGATTTCGTCTGAAGATTCGACCGTGGCAATTGCATTGCCAGCATAGATTGGTCTAACGAAAGTGTTCTCGTTTTCGATCCCTGTGATGTCCGATACTTGTTGTACATCGAGTAATGCGGCGACGCGGGGCATGAGATTCTTTCCAAAGGCCGTGTGTCCAGCAATGATATGTGTAAAACCACCCTTCTTGATGTTATCCACCAATAAAGGAGCATAGTTTTCTGGCAGGCCCTGGAGTAGAAGAATTAGAAACTGCAAATTGGCGAGAAGGTAGATCTCCTTACCTTGTCATATGCAGCATTGTCTACGGCAATAACTTTTTCGATTCCTGCAACTTTAGCTGCTTCCTCAGCTACGGATTTGATGTTGCTCCCCGCTATAAAAGCAGTTATTGAACCTCCTAGTTTTTGTGCTGCGGTGACTGCCCCAAGTGACCCATGATTAAGTTTGCCTTCCCTTTGCTCCAGGACAGCCAGGGAGGATAATAACCTTGCGAACGCCGAGAGGGAAGCTACTGGTGTAGGACCAGCTTGTGATCGTAATTGAGTACGCGCCTGGCGTAAAATCGATTGACCGGCTCTCGAAAGCATGTTGTAGAATTGAGGAAAGGAAATTTGGAAAGACTCTCAACCACTATAGCTAACTTTACCCCATGTCTTGATTCTATCCATCGGAGTTGAGGCGCCGCTTCAAGCCGAGGGAACCAGTTTTTGTGCCTGGCGCCGGAATTTATGGCCTGTTGGCCCGACTGCTAAGGCTTGGCTTGTAATCACGTGAAGCCCTTTGATTTTGGCTTTTGGCCCCATCGTGAGCTTTAACAAGCGAAACGCGACGTTCCCCCAGAAAATAATCAACGCGAATCACAGCAATACGTATTTGCGCCTCGAGCTCTCAACCGTTGATTACCACCTCACTTTCTTTTGCATTACTTTGTGCACCTGGACTCTGATCGATTCGACGTGCATGAGAATTCGATCATCAATTTGGAGATCTAGTGCGACTCCTCTTGCGACAACTTCGGATACGAATAAGCCATTGCGACAGCTTCACCCGTTCAAAGACACAAATAGAAATGGAGGATAGTTCCTTAGATTTTGATTCTCCTGCCCCCGGCAGTAATGCCATCCTCGAGCAGCCGCCACTTCCCGCAGAATCCACTTCACCACCGATTCAAGAAACCGCAGGGCAAACTCAACCAGCGGAAGGTACATATATCGCCTGTTGATACCCTGCGCACCCACAGTAACTAACTCTCTACAGATACACCAATGGGTGAAGCTGGTTCTATCGATTTAGCCATTAAGCAAGATTCAACTGCGCCCGTTTCCGACAACCCTCTTGATGCGCCTGACGCACCTCGCCCAGAAGCAGATGAGTCCAAGGATGAGGAGATGGGCGAACCTCAGACCCAAGACGAAGTGAAGGAAAGTAAAGAAGGCGATGGAGAGAATGGAGCCGCAGATGGACAAGTTGAGCAAACCAAAGCTTCGATCGAAGCATCAGCAAGGGAACATCTTATATCACAAACACATTTGACTATAATTCCGAGTTATAGTAACTGGTTCGACATGCATGCTATTGCTCAGGTCGAGAAGAAGTCTTTGCCGGAGTTCTTCAACAACCGCAATCGCAGCAAGACACCAGCGGTGTACAAGGATTATCGAGACTTTATGGTCAATACCTACCGATTGAACCCAATAGAGTACTTAACAGTGACGGCATGTCGGAGGAATTTGGCTGGAGATGTTTGCGCTATTATGCGTGTCCATGCTTTTCTCGAGCAATGGGGCTTGATCAACTATCAAGTATGTTGATTCTTATCCGTTTGAACATGTCATCTTGCTAACGAGTCTAGGTTGACGCACAACAACGACCTTCGCAAGTTGGCCCCCCTTTTACCGGCCATTTCAAGGTGATATGTGATACCCCCCGCGGCTTACAGCCGTGGCAGCCTTCAGCCGATCCAATCGTTCTTCAGGGCAAAAAGAATGAAGATACAGAGGCCAAGGCAGCTGCAGAGCCAGCTCCTAAGTCAGACTTGAATCTGCAAATAGGACGTAACATTTACGACGCTACTGCCAAGGAAAATAAACTGCTTGCGGATTCTAAAAAACAAACAAATGGCGAGGGTACCAATGGAACCTCGGATATTGTTCAAAAGTCTATTGAGGACATTGTAAAGCCCCCAACAGCCAAAGTCCTCTGTCATGTTTGTGGTATTGACTGCACTCGTGTTTATTACCACCATATGTCTCCGGCCGACCCAACTGCTTCGGGAACCACCAAGGGCAAGTCTGATATCTGTTCGAACTGCTTCATGGAAAGTCGATACCCTCACAACCATGGTCGAATACAGTATCAAAAGATGGAGAACCCAACATATACCGCCTCTCCTGAAATTGCTCGTGATTGGAGTGATGGCGAGGTTCTTCGACTCTTGGAGGCTTTGGAAAGCAATGATGATGACTGGGCGGCAGTCGCAGAGTATGTTGGCACCAGAACTAAAGAGGAATGTGTGATAAAATTCCTCCAATTCGAGATTGAAGACAAATATATCGACGTTGAGCCAAGCAGCACGGACAAATCCGACAGATCCATTGGCATTGGCCTGCTAGGCCCGGAGAACGGCATGCTTCCTTTCAGTCAGGCAGAAAATCCTCTTATGTCTGTAATTGGTTTCTTGGCAAGTCTCACGGATCCCAAGGTCACAGCAGCCTCAGCTGGTAGAACGGTAGAAGCGATGAAACAAAGCCTGCGAGAAAAGATTGAGAAACCACAAGGATCTGAAAAAGGGAAAGAAAAGGAGTCAGCTCTGGATTCGATGGAGATCGATATTACCGAGTCAACCAAACAATCCTTGAGTGATATTGCGGCCTTTCCATTGGCTGCGGTCGCTGGTCGTGCTGGTGCTTTGGCATCCCACGAGGAGCGTGAAATGACTCGCTTAGTATCAGCAGCCGTGAACATCACCTCAATGAAGCTTGATCTGAAATTGAAGCAATTTAACGAAATGGAAGATATTCTACAAGCAGAGCGAAGAGAGCTAGAAAGAGGCCGCCAAAAACTCTTTTTAGACCGCTTGTCCTTCAAGAAGCGCGTTCGAGATGTACAAGAAGGCTTGAAAACAGCTGCCACAATAGGCGGAGAACAGGGAATCAAAATGGCACAAGATGTTATGCAAGGAGGAGAGAAAATGTCCTTTAATGGTGTTGCAGCGGCCCCAGGAAGTGTACAGCCTTTGAGTGCAGAAGGTCAGATCAAGAGTTATGATATTTAGGAATGATGAGAGCAAGCAGGAGGCAAGGAATGTCTTGGCTGTAGGTATTACATGGCGCAATGGTGTTGAATATGGAATATCTATTGGTCATTGCGTAATAAATTTGCGCATATATGTTTTTACTTTTGAGATCTGGGAGGTGCCTTTAGACGACAGGAGTCTTACGCTCTTAATTTCCATATCTGTTCTCGCGTACTTTCGTGTGTGTACTACTAAGATAATGAAGTGGCACTTGTATGATTGTTAAATTTTATAACAATGTAACCTGTATGTGAGATTGTACTAATCGTCATCGCTATTAAATACAGCATAATATCTATGTTTGGGAGCGCCCTCTAGTTCCTTGCCTTCGACCTGGCGGCCATTCCTGGTTCTAACATTTCTGTATCCGCTTCGTCCCCTCCGTCCTCATCACTACCACTCTGAACATCAGAATCTTCACCCCTCATACCTGTTTCCGTTCTCATCGCCATTCCCTTTCCATCAAAACTGTTCCTCAACCTCTCCCTCTGTTCTCTCCTCCCAACCTTTTTTCTATTCCTTACAAACTCCTCTTCACCAACCACACCCATAACCTCCCATTCACTAAAAAATTCTCTCTCCCTCCATTCCTCCCCATTACTCTCTCCCTCTACATCCATTTTCGTAGCAGGACGTTCAGGTAATTCGTCTTCATCGGACTCGGTTTTGAGTTGAGGGGGATCTTGTCCCAGTAATCTCCAGATACGCTGTTCTTCAAACTTACTGGTACGTGCGTCGAAGGCAGAGATGTGGGTATCGAGAGCCTCTTCGTAAGCTTCCGGTGAGAGATATTTATAATGGCAGCGAACTTGGGACTGTGACTGTGATTGGGAGGGAGATTGTTGGGTAAATGGATTGTCATCGAGGCTAGAGGATGTATCGGAATCGGAAGAGGCGTCCATGTCGGTGTCGAGATGAGATCCATCGGAGGATACGTATACTTCTGATGGATCTTCAGGAGGGTCTAGAAGGTGCGGATGACTGCGGGGTCGAGATCTGCTTCTCCTTTTATTGTATTCTTTACGTAGTTCGGTTTCGACTTCTGGGTATGTCATTATTGAATTGCTGGATTCATCGTGGCGAGAAATGGAGAGATGATTTCTCCGGGCACATTTTATCCAGAATTCGTTACTGTTGGCGTCCATTTTTAGAATTTTGGTAGCAGCTTCCACGTCATTGATGTTGATATTTGCTGATTTAGTCTTGTTCGAGTCCATAGCTCGAATTCTTGACATTGTGCAGAAAAGAACGGTTGAGATGAGACGTTTTGTGATACTGACCGTCAGTGAATGAAAGTCGTCGAAAGCGGTTGCGCGGATCGCAGGAGTTTCTCCAGGTTCTCCTATTTGCCTCCAGTTGTCCTCCCATCTAGGCTCGGAGGGGTTCATGAATACGCTCTCTGATAGTGCAAGCCAGTTCTTGAGGTTCAGAAGGCTGATTGCTGGAAGCAAATCCTGAATATCTTCGTCGTCTTTGAGCCTGCTCGTTTTTCGTTTCTTTTCGAGTGATTTGCTTACTTCTTCGGTAAGGAGCCAGTAATTTCCCCATTTAGTTTCCTCAACATCTTCCTCGTATCGCTCTTGTCGTGAAGCAATGCCATCTGCCGCTCGCTCCAGAATAGCACAGCATTCGGGAAAACTCAATTCGGCTGCGGCTGGAAATTCAGAAACATCCAGCAATCGTGCTTCACATAGTTTCTTTTCCTTCAATGCTCGGTGCAATATTTGCATATATTCTTGCACCTCAACTTCCGATTTGGTCCCAATGCGTGCAGCAATAGCCCTCACATTATCTCTGCCCATCCTTGCTAATCCAGTAAAGAACAGGTCCTTCTCCTCAGCAGACCACATCGAACAACCGATCTGACTGCCTTCTAATGGAATGTTGTCCTCGGGAATTGACCTTGCTGCTGCGTCATAAATCTCATCATTGAGAAGATGAAGATAATCTTTACTGTAGAATGCTTTAACTCGTTTTGCCCTTGCTGAATTTCCATTCGATCGCTCAAGTTTTCGCTTTTTGGATCTGGAACGGTATGCTCCTCTTGTCGGTATTGGAATGTCCATTTCGGGAGGTACAAATGTAGCTGCCCATTTTAGGGCATCTGCACGTATCCATTCATCCGTATATTGATTATCTGGATTTGGATTTGCTTGAGGAGTTGAATCGGAATCACTCTCTCCTTCTTCTCCTCTTCCGTCGACTTGAGAAACGCCTGCACGCGCCCCTTTATCATGTGATTGTTGTCCAAAATCACTATCATAATTCTCGTAGGTTGATCCTGAATCAGGTTCAGGAATATCAACTGGACCTTCAAAGGGATCAGGGTCGTTAGGATCCATGTCTTCTATCGATCTTTAAAGCGTATTAATCGATAGATGTTTTGTGCTGCTCTTCTCATCCACATAGCTTGCGATAAGACGTGATGTGGACCGAAACTCAGCTCCTTGGAGAGTTTCAAATGGTAACACTCGTACTTGCGCTGGTAAATTGTATTTGTTCTCAGCTGCAGGTAGGATGCTGTTGGTGAGTTGAAGAAAATTACTGGAATAATAGTAAATATGGGCTAGCTGATGTCAAGCCACATGAGGCGCTGCGCTTTAACTGTTTCAGCTTAGTGGAGCACAGGGATTGCAGAAGCTCGCGTTTGTCGCGCTTAAAAGTTGTTATAGGTGTGACTACAATTTATCACCACAAGCTGTAGATCATCATGTCTTCTACTTCGAGAGGCTTTCTAGTATTCAAGTTATTTGCAAGATCTCGGCGACCATTAAGGATACCAATCTTGACCAGAAGTTATGCACGAGCCAAAGCCCCTCCCATAGTGCAGAAATCTCCCGTGATCAATCAACCCATTGTTTTGAGAGAATATCAGGAAGAATGTATCCAAGCAGTCCTCTCTCATCTGGATCGAGGCGACAAACGCATGGGTATATCTCTAGCTACAGGAAGTGGGAAGACTGTATGTATATTCAATTCAAATATCAAATATCATGTTTCTCATGCTCATGCTCATGCTCATCACATTCTATAGGTGATCTTCACGCAACTGATTGACCGAGTCCAACCTCACACTGAGATTGCAAACCAAACACTGATCTTGGCTCACCGACAAGAACTGGTTGAGCAAGCAGCTCGCCATTGTCAAAATGCTTACCCAGACCAACGGATTGAGATAGAGATGGGGAAAATGCATGCTAGTGGGTTTGCAGATATCACTGTGGCAAGCATTCAAAGTATTGGATCTGGTGACCGGATCGAAAAATTCGACCCTACTCGTTTCAAGTTGATACTTGTTGACGAGGCTCATCATATCGTTGCACCACAGTACCTGAAGACTTTAGCGCACTTTGGGCTCTCCGAAAAGCGGGAGAGTTCCCCTGCTCTTGTAGGCGTCTCGGCGACTTTGTCCCGTACTGATGGATTGAGGCTAGGTGCTGCTCTTGATGAGATCGTCTACCACAAGGATTACATTGATATGATTGAAGACAATTGGTTATCGGGTGTCATCTTTACCACCGTGCAGTCGAAAGCTGACATATCTTCCGTGAGAAAGGGTCCAAATGGAGACTTTCAAACCGGAGAATTGTCGGCGATTATCAACACAGATCAAATAAATGAGCTCACCGTGCGAAGTTGGTTTGCGAAGGCTAAAGGAAGGAAGTCGACAATAGTATTTTGTGTGGATCTTGCTCACGTGGGAGGATTAACCAACAAATTTCGTGAATATGGAGTTGATGCACAGTTCGTAACGGGTAGCACTCCGAAGATCGAGCGAAGTGCAAGACTTGATGCTTTTCGGAATGGAGAGTTCCCAGTGTTGGTTAATTGTGGCGTCTTCACGGAAGGGACTGATATTCCAAACATTGACTGCGTGTTATTGGCAAGGCCTACTAGATCGCGCAATTTGCTTGTGCAAATGATTGGCAGAGGTATGAGATTACATCCTGGAAAGGAAAATTGTCACATCATTGACATGGTTGCCACCCTCTCGACTGGTATTGTGACGACGCCGACACTATTCGGCCTTGATCCTTCAGAGCTCATTGATGAAGCGAGCCCGGATGATATGAAATTGCTCAAGGAACGAAAGGAAGAGGAAGAGGAAAGAAAGAGAAAGGCCGAAGATGTAGTAGCCAAATTCTCTCCAACATCCGCAGGATTTAATATCGGCACTGTCAGTTTCACCGATTATGATTCTGTCTATGACCTCATCGAGGACACCTCTGTAGAAAGACATATCAGGACTATCTCTATGTTTGCATGGGTATGTGTTGGTACGGATAAATACGTCTTGCTTAATACCAGTGGATCTTATCTAAAGATCGAGAGACAGCCAGAGAAATCAAAAAAGGAGTGGGCCGTTACCGAGACCGTTCCTTTGGAAAGCTTTGGGGTTTTCAGATCAAAATCACCATATGCAAAGCCGCGCCAACTTCTCACTGCAGAAACTATGTTAGATGCCGTTCATGCGGCTGATACATACGCGGCCAAAAGATATCCTGTCCCATTGATACATCGAAATGCCGCCTGGAGAAATGCACCTGCCACAGACGGGCAATTGATGTTTCTCAATAAGTTTCGACCACAAGATGATCAATTGACCTCGGCAGACCTTACAAAAGGTAAGGCTGGAGATATGATCACAAAACTTAAGCATGGCGCAAAGGGACGATTCTCGAGTTTAGAGGCAGCAAAAAGGAAAGCGGGAAGATCACAGTTGAAGCTGGAGCAGGACGCTGTTTTGGCAAAGAGGGAAAAGGTTAGTGTTGGTCCTTTAATGAATTGAGACGCCAATGTAACAATATTTATTATATTGCACCTTCTGTTCTTGCCATGTAGAGGGAGTTCCTGACACCTACACGTTCATATTCTTTTCAACTGGTGAATCTAACTTAACCCTAATAATTATTGTTATTCATTATCAAACATATTTCAATGTTCTATTCACTCTCATCTATCTCTACAGTCTATTCAGTCCAAGTTCAGTCCTATTCCACTTATTTATATATCAACAACAACAACTTCTCTGGTACTTTTCTTCTCCAGCTTTACCTTCCATTGTTCCTCCGACAACAACTTCTCAAGGAACTGGTAAAATCAATCTCTACCCCATCCACCCATAGTACATGGTACGATTCAGGAACACATCTTCTTTACGTCAAATTCAATAAAACTACATACCAGCTTCTCACGAGTCATAGTTCTTTTGATTTATTTCAAGCTAGCGCCAGGTAAGTTTCTTTCTATCTACTAACGTATGTAATTGGTATAGTATCAAGCCTAATCGTGGCGAGCCAAAATATTAATTAACTTTTGTCTTTCCTGCAGGCTTCTGCTTCCTTCCTTGGATCGATTCGACTTGTAAACAATCCCAAGGGAAGGAGAAGAAAGGACACAGTCTGCTTTACTTACATTCATCTCATTTCAGATGGTCTCATTGCAGAATCGCCTCCTCCCCATGGATTCATTGGAGATATCTGCCCCTGGCTCAGTGGATTTCGATACCGAGCCCAAACCGGCCAACTTCTCCAATCATGATGGCAGTTCAACTAAAGATACATCCCCCGGTTCTGAAGCCATGGCTCCTGAGAGGAAACATCCGTCGGATTATAGATATCTCGCCGTCCGACCTCGAGAGGATTCAAAATCTAGTGCTTCGAATCCCGATTCGTCACGCAGCCAATCTAGCCAGAACCACAAGAACGCTGTCCCGCTTACACATAGAATTAAGCATGCCACCCTCAAGAATCCCTACAATGCAGAAGTTTACAAGTACACCTACACGGAGTTTGAGCCTACCGGTGCGATACCCATTCTCGGCTTCGTGCCCCAACCGGCACCGGAGAACATCGAACTTCCGGCTTCCAAGCCAGACGAGCCCGAAGAACCGTGGAAAACCTTCCCCCCACCCGCCAACACGGCTTATGCAGGCTTGGGGAGAAAGACCGAGGAGGAGTACGATCCACAGCCACTGGATAACTTTGATGTGGCCCTCGATGGCGCGGGGCTCGCAATCAAGAATGCACCATCGCCTCAAAAAGTTGTGTCGGTGGAAATTAAATCTTCCAGGGGCAGACAATCGACGGGTGATATGGTAGCCACGGGCATAGACTTTACGCAAAAGGCGTGGATCCGATATGAACCTTCGGCTTCTGGCGAAATCTACAATGAGTAAGGCTCACGATCTCTACCTGTCTCATCCCTGCACATGATATATATATCGCATGTTCCTTTCCTCAAGATTACTACTAACATTTCCGTGCTCGCAGGGACGAGCAAAAGGCCGACTTCATTCGAAATTTGGATGAGGGGGCACAGATCGAGTTTTGCAAGAAATGCAAGGAGAGACACATCCCCCCCGGTTCCCCCATCACACTTTCGGAGCGCGACCCCTGCGGGGCATATCTGCCCGAATGGTTTCCATCCGAGGGCGTGCACAAGCCGTGGTCGAATTTTAGACAGATGCTCAATCACTGGGTCCTGCTGTGCGAGATGGAGCAAGGATATACGCATCGAGAGAATCCCGAGCGCCCGGTTTGGAATCTCGAGTTTCACGATACGCACGAAAAATGGAGGCAGATTGGACGCAGCAGGGGACTGGGCGGCTGGTGGAAATGTCGCAGCGGGCCCGGCGCTACATATGCGGAAAGATCCTGTCGCGTCTGCACGTCGAAAGATGCTGCTGCCGCCAGAGAAGGCGAGTTGGGGCCCAGGAGGGTCACGACGATCGCAGAGCACAAGGCCAACATCGAAAACTGGATCGCGAAGCGGATCGAGGATGGCGGGCATCGAGATAGGGAAGCGGTGCTTGCGATGTGGCGTGCAAACGGCATCCCGCAACACTACGGCCCCCCGATTTCGCGAAATGGAATGTACCCGGTGACGGAGGGAACGCGATCCGTGACGGGCGTATCGGAATTGGGGCCGCGAACGTTCCTTCTCCCGGCGCAGATGTTTTCCGAGCGATTGTTCAAGAGCAGCAATAATGGCCATGCACCCCCCCTCGCCTCGAAGTCGCAGTCGCAGTCCATGGATGAAGCTCGCAAGACCAGTGTCTCGGATAGTGGCCTCGGCTCCTCCTCCTCCTCCACCTCTTAGAAAGGGTTGGTTGGTTGCTTGCTTGCTTCGTTCACTTCGACACCTGGAATCTTAGGGTGTGTCACCTCTCTTCCTTACCTTTTTTTGTACGTTTTGGTTTTTTGGGGGGACAGCGACGTCTTCTTCTTCTTCTTCTTATTGGATTGGATGCATACGAATCGCATATCGCATATCGCATTCCCTTTCCCTTCCTTTTACGTCACATCACGCTACGTCGCAAACACTAGGGCTTGGATTGGAGACGACCGGGTGAATCCACATACATACATACATACATGTATTAATTAGCGTGGGGTCGATGTCGATGTCAAAGTTAAGAAGAGCTCGTTCACAGTTTAGTTTAGGTTTTTTTTCTTTTCACAATTCACGAATCGGAATCGGAATCGCATGCGGCAGTATGAGTGCGAGTATGAGTGTCAAGCTTTTTGGGGTGCGTGGGTGGGGGAGCAGCCTGCATCTCATGCATTCTCACGGGTACGGGTACGGGTGAAGCTAAAACGTTTAGTTAAAAACCTGGCTAGTATTGCATCATTGCATTTCATTTCACTGCATTTCATTGCATTGGAGACATAGAAATAGACATAGACATAGACATAGACATAAACATTGGTGGAGAAAATTATTGCGGGTTTCGGGGTTTCGGGGCGAGCGTCATTGTGTTCCTGAGTGAAGGGATAACTACTCCTCCTACTCCTCCTACTTAAACTCCTACTTGAACTCAAACTCCATGGACATAGATAGATTGAATGAATAGGAATTTCTCGCAGCTGCTGCAGTAGCAAACGAGATGGCAGGGGGAGAAGAGAATTGTCGGGTTCCGAGGTGTGATGGTGATGGTATGGGTGGGTGAGTGTTGGTAAATTATATTGTTATAACGACGAGCGAAACAAAAGAGGGAGAGAAAAAAACAATCAGGATATCGATCAGTATCATGACTATTATTGTTGTAAAAGGGTGGAAGGTAGGGGAGACATGAGAATGGCTTTTGTGGTGAGAGTATAATAGTTAGAGGATATAATCAACAAAATATATCAAGGGAGAGATTATATAGGAGAAGGGATTTATGTATGTAGATGTTATATATAGGTTGCAGGATAAACTAATAATGAGAAGTGAAAGGAACAAGATAAAATTGTATAATTGATCACTTGTAGAACTAAGATAAATACTTCGAGGCAGGCGAGATGTATCATGTGATTTGGGGGTGTGCCATTTTGCCGTCTCACACTGTATGTACATACATGGATGGGCATTTTGGGAATGCCAACCTCATCACAGCTTTGATTATGATAGATAGCAGTGATTAATCACTCCCTCACTCACTCACTCAAAAAAACATCTCGGCCCTTCAAACATGTATTTAGGGATTTTTTTTAAAAAGGAATTTCGCTCATCAATCTCAAAACTAGTCATAAACGTAATGTATCATGTCGTGTTTGATCATATCGCATTACCGGTATCTCGTATGCTCTCATTTTTCATCATAACTTCGTCATCCATTCCCTCAATTCAGTCTCAGCCGAATAACCATCTCAATCCATCAACTCATCACCTCCCCTCACAATTCTCCCTTGCGCAACCCACCAGCCTTTTCCTTATCCGCAGCCAATGGTTCAATATTCCAAATCGACTCGGCATATTCATTAATGCACCTATCACTACTAAAGAAGCCCATTCTAGCCACACTAGTAATAGTCTTGGTTGTCCACTCATCTTGATTCTTATAGGCTTCATCCACCAAAGCTTGGGTTTGGGTGTAACTATTAAAGTCATCCGAGATGAGATAGTAATCACCGTGATCTTTAATAGCACCAATGAGAGCATCAAACGCGTTAGCATCACCAAAAGTGCCCTCTTGAATTGACTCAAAGACTTTTTGAAGATCAGGATCAAGTTGAGTAGAGCCATAAGTGTGTGCGTGACGAAGATCATCAACATCTTCGGCTAAATTACCAAACAAGAAGATGTTGTTCTCGCCAATTTCACGAGTGATTTCGATCTAAAGGCTGATTAGCATCGTGCGAAGCAGACATGAGCAGGAACAAACTTACATTGGCCCCATCACAAGTACCAATGATCAAACCAGCATTCAACACAAACTTCATGTTGGAAGTTCCACTAGCTTCTGTACCTGCCGTCGAAATGTGCTCGCTGATATCACTTGCCGGGCAGATCATCTCAGCCTTGGATACATTATAGTCCTCCAAAAAGATAACCTTCAAGAGATCTCCAACATCCTTGTCGTTATTCACAACAGAGCCTACGCTGTTGATGAGGTGAATGATGGTCTTGGCCATCCAGTAACCTGGCGCAGCCTTCCCACCAAAGATCGAAACACGAGGGGCCAACTTTTTGCGCTCTTCTGGACTCAATGCCTTGATGGTCAAGTACCTATGAATGACACCAAAGATGTTCATCTGTTGACGCTTATATTCATGTATGCGCTTGACTTGAATGTCAAAGAGAGCCGCTGGGTTAACCGTCACACCAGTAGTGGTCTTGATGTGTTTGGCCAAGCGAACCTTGTTGGCATACTTAATTTCCTGCCACTCTTTCTTGAACGCCTTATCATCAGCGAACGCTTCGAGTTTGTTCAGAAGAGTAAGATCCTCGAGGAATTCGTAACCCCCAAGCTTGCTCGCAATCAGCTCGGATAATCGAGGATTGGCTTGGTGAAGCCATCTCCTAGGTGTAATGCCGTTTGTGACATTGGTGAACTTGTCAGGACCAAAGATCTTCACAAAGTCCTTGAAGATGGTGGTCTTGATTAAATCGGAATGGAGTTCCGCCACACCATTCACCTTGTGAGAACCAACAATAGCCAAGAAAGCCATGCGAACCATCTTTGGTTGAGATTCTTCGATGATCGAGACTTGACCAAGCAAGTCCCTCTCTCCAGGGAACTTACGCTCCACACTTTGCAGGAAGAACAGATTGATCTCATAGATAATTTGGAGATGCCTGGGGAGTAAGTTCTGGAAGAGGGGAACAGACCACTTCTCAAGAGCCTCGGGAAGGACCGTGTGATTTGTGTAACCGAAAGTCTTGGTGACGATAGCCCACGCCTCATCCCACTCGAGGCCTTCAAGATCAACAAGAATACGTTGAAGTTCAACAATGGCAAGAGTTGGATGTGTATCATTCAATTGAATAGCGACTTGCTCCGGGAATGCTTTCCAAGCACGCTTGGACTTTTTGAATCGACGAACGATGTCGTACAACGAGGCCGCAACCCAGAAATACTGCTGCTTTAGACGAAGCTCCTTTCCACGCTCGAGATTATCGTTGGGGTACAGCACAGCACTGATCGTCTCGGCACGTTGTTGATCAGCTACCGAACTCTCATAGTCACCACTGTTGAACTTCTGGAAGTCAAATTCACCGCTAGCAGCCTTGCTGGACCAAAGACGTAAGTTGTTAGTAGTCGGAGTATTATAACCAGGGATAGGGACATCATAGGCTACGGCCTTGACAATCTCTCCCCCTTCCCAAACGGTATTGGATTTTCCCTGCTCATCCTGGTATTTTTTAACGTGCCCATAAAATTGTATCTAAGGAAGATTAGCGTCGCGTCAAGGAATGATGGAACCAAAAACCTACGTCAACAACAATGTCATGTCTTGGAAACTCCCAAGGATTGAAATCAAGCCAGTAATCAGGAACCTCGACTTGGTATCCATCTACGATTTCTTGCTTGAAGATACCATATCTATATCGCAAACCATAACCCCACGCTGGATAGCTCAAGGATGCGAGAGAGTCTAGGAAGCAAGCAGCCAATCGACCAAGACCACCATTACCAAGAGCAGCATCATGTTCTTGGTTGATGATATCCTCAATTCGGAAGCCGAGATCCGAAAGACCCTCTGATGATGAGTTAGAACATGGACATCCCCTCAACAACACCCATCACACATACCTCTAGCAACATTCTTCAAGCCCACATTCAGCATGGCATTATCCAGCGTTCTCCCCATCAAAAACTCCAAACTCAAATAGTACACACGTTTACCGTCGGCAAACGTCTGTCTCTGCTGAGTATGATTCCACTCCGTAATCAATTTATCCCTGAAAGCCAAACCGGCAGCCGCGTACGCCGCAGTCTCATCACAATTGAACATGCTACGGGCCAGTGTCGTTTCGACATGACGAACGACTTCCTTTTCAAAATCCTCCTTAGTTTCAAAGCCTTTGACGGTATATTTCTTCCAAGCTTGGCGTTGGGGTTCGGGAATGGATGCTGTGTGGAAGAAGTAGTTGTTAGCATGAAGCCCCAGACCACGAAGAGAGCATGAATGAATGAGAAATCATACCCTCCACACTCTTAATCTCCCCAGGACCAAAGCCAGTAAAAGTCCGCTTGTGCTTCGGTCTTGTAACGCCGGCGGGGCCAACTGGACCTTGTAGCTCACTAATAGGAGCTCCAGTTGAAGGACGTCTTTCTCTACGTGGGGAAGCCATGTCTGCTTGTCTGCTTGTCGTCTTTTCGATTCTTTTTCGATTCTTTTTCGATGAGAAGATGACCTCCTCGAGCTTGAGCTTTTCCCCCGCAAAAAATATCGAGAGAGAGAGAAGAGAGAAGAGACTTGACTTGGCTTGATTCCAAGAAAGCAAAGCAAAGCAAAGCAGAGAGAGAGAGAGAGAGAGAGAGAGAGCAAGTAATAAAAAGAAAACAGGGAAGAAGCTCAATAAAAGGCTATGTATGTATAGTATGTTCTGTACGGAGTATGTATGTGGGGGAGGGAGGTTGTAGTGTAAGGATAAGCTAGGTCGCGCGTACGTATCAGATAGAGAGATGCGGGGTTTATCACGAGGCCGACAATGCCAATCAAAGAGGAACAACTGTTACTTGAGAATACGAGTTTGGGAAGGAGTTGGGTATAAGGGCGGTAAAAGCTTGTTGCTTCCAAGAAGGAACTCGACTTGTTGGTTACCTAGACCCCTCTCTCTCTCTCCTCTTCGTCTCGACAACACCAACGCATCAGCACATCAACACAGCAACAACATTCATGGCCAATCAACCACCCAATCAATCATATGAAAACTAGCCACCGACAGGATAGAAGAGAGCATGTTTATGACCATGTCCCAACACCCCTACCCCTGCCCATACAGTTATCCCCATGCACCATCTCATTCATCCTCGCTCACAGCAAATCATCTTCAAGCTCATCTCATGCATGCATGCATGCATTCATTTCATTCATTCATTCATCAACTAAGCGACAACGCAAACTCATCGCTGATTTTTCAACCGTCATGATAATCTCATCATCTCTTGCATCATTCTCCTCCATTTCCCCACCAATATGCCAGTGACGCGGGCGAGATCTCCTGATCCAACCGTATTCGTACAACCTGCAAATGCGAATTCGCGCTGAGCCCCAATCCCACCCATTGCGTCGGGCTCCCCCACCTCATTCCAATCGATCCATTCATTTCTGATATCCCATTTGTCCTCCAGACTCCTCATGATTGCAATATGTGATCCCACACGTATATAAAAGTCGTGGAAGTTGATACCTCAACCCGGAAGACCAATTTAGGCGACATAAAAAAGAAAATTCGTGCTTCATGCAATTCCATCCCCCTTGCCTTGCCGACCGAGAGTCATCCAATCCCAGATCATGCACTTATAGCCTGATCAAACATCCTTCCCTTAAAACTCCTAAAACCAAACGCCAGTTTCAAAGTCACCATGGGTGTATTATATAGATTAGGGCATTATTCGTCAAAAACCATCCTCTCGTCATGTTACATTAAAGTATGCCGGAGTCTTTGAGAGCATTTTGTAATATGGTCTCTTTAACCGCAGCGAACACTAGTCGAATGTTGGAAGTATCGGTGGCTTGTGTGAGGCTAAAATTGTTAGATGTGTGTGTGTGTGTGTGTGTGTGTCATTGGAATGGGACTTACTGTGGATATAGATTCAAGTGAGCCCTATTAACCTGATTGAATCTCCAAAGTAAATACTTTGCTGCTCTATTCAGATCATTTCCACCAGAGTAATCCGGAAAGTAATTCTCGAGAGGTGATCGACCCAGCTTTTGCTTGAACAAATCAACCTTGTTCAGGAAGAGGATGATGCTAGTTCGCATGAACCATCTCGAGTTGACGACCGAATCAAATAAGACGAGACTCTCCATCATGCGGTTCTAATCCAATTGTGAGAATGAAGATGAGATGGTAGATGGGATGCTTCTTACCTGATTACTCTCCTCCAAAAGAACCTGATCATATTCACTCAGTGCCACGCAAAAGATGATTGAAGTCACATTCTCGAAGCAGTGAATCCACTTCTTCCGCTCACTTCTTTGACCACCCACATCAAACATACTATCACCAGATCAGCATTGAGGGGTGAGGAGCTAGATGGATGCTGAGACTGACTGTATACTCAAAGAGCCCATGGTAAATCTTGTCTCGTAGATACCGGTTGTCTTTGTTCTGGCCCTCAAAACATCAGCTTCGATGGGGATATAATCGTGTGCCGCGATCCTTCCCGCCTCATCGAAAAAACTGTCCTGGATTAGTATCATTCCCTCCGGGGCCTCCGGGGGAGGTGGAATGCACAAAGACATACTATGGTGCCGAATCCATCAAATAAAATTCACTCTGCCGGGCCAATAAACGCTCCATCGATCCATCCTTCCATATGGATGTCACGGCCATGCCCACCCTGGGATTCAGTGGCGTGTGAGGATCCGGGTCCACAATGTATTCCATGAGAAATGCACCGTACTCCTTGTTCGCTGGATTGGTGGGTTCGATCTCCATCTGTCGCATCGCACCGATCAAAGCCTTGGCGCAATCGATCAAGTTTTTGTAGATGGTCAGTCGGTACAAAGCCAACTCGTCCACCGTGTAGCCATTCTGGTGTATGATTTTCATCTGCTTCACGATGGTTGACTTGCCACTCTCGCCCGAACCTATTGCGATGGTGGTTACGTCAGCCCTGCGTTGATCCTGCCTTTGGTCCCGAAAGAAAGAAGGTCAGATGGATTGTGATGGCATACCTAACAAGAGGATTTTGCATTCTCGTCGGAGTCTCTTCGAGTCCTCCTCCAACTTCTTATCAATCGCTTGACTCCTCTTCCGCTGCTCCGTATCCTGAAGATTCGAGCTCACACACGCACCCATCTTGCAGCCCCCCGCCTTGCCTTGGGGGCGGGATAATTTCAATGAATAGAGATCTGCGATGGCCGTCGATCGTCGTCGTGATGGATATATCTGTATGTATGTATCGAACGTGTTCGCGGCAAGGCTTCGAGATCCGTTGTCGTGGTCAAATGGGATCAAGGTGTGACGTTGTGTATCCGCCGAAAAGGTTTTATATCTGCGCAAGGATGATTCGACTTCGAGAACGAGATGCCGTGAGGATAAGTAGCAGTAAGGGTTGGCGAGGACGAGCTTAGACCAAGCTAATTATGAAGAGGGAGGGAAGGGAAGGGATGGGATGAGTTGTTGAAGGGTGGATGGATGGCGCAGAAGAAGTATAAATATATAAATCGGCAGTTGATCGGAAATTTAAGAATCATAATCATCATAAAGTTGGCGATAAAACATCTTTAAACAATCAACAATGGTAATGAAACATCTTAGCCTTGCCCAGTCACATGAATGCTGGTTACATTTTTCTTGCTCTTCTCTCCTCTCCTCTCTTTCCTGTCCGCCCCTCTCCCTGCCGTCCTCTCCCTCCTCTCCTCTATGTCCTTCCAACCATCTCTCCCATCCCAAATTGCAATTTCCCTCGTGGCCGCAGACGCCAACCCAACCCGTGCACTATCCGCCCGCCTCAAGCTTTTCCCTTCCCTTCCCTTCCGCATCTCCATCCAAACTCATCCATCCATCCATCCTTACCCTACCCCTACCCCTACCGTTACGCCGCAGAAGAAGAAGCTGGCTGACACAATATGCAAGTCTGTTTACCTTCGCATCAAATTTCAAATTGCAAATTGCAAATATTGCTAAGCAGGCCGGTAGATCTGAGCTGCAGATCAGATCAGATCAGATCAGATAGATGCACGTGTAAATGGCCATCTCATCTCATCTCATCCCCTCCTCCCTCCCCTCCCCCAATCCCGATACTCCCGTCAAACCTCAAACCTCAAACCTCAAACCGCCCGCCCGTCTTCTCGAATTATACTTCTACTTCTGTACCAAATTATTTATAGATCATCACACCAACTCGCTCGCTCGCCATGAATCCACCCCAGCAAAGAGCCATGCAGCACGCGATACAAATCAATCAATTGACTATATATCTACAAACATAAATCTCCATCCGCACCGTACCTGTATCCATAATCATGATCATATCCACAAACCCTTCCGATACTCATTCAAATAATATTCAACATCTGCTTGATTCAAAAACAAAACACTTCGATTCTCTTCTCAACTCCATTTTATTGCATTCCACTCTGCTCTCTTGAATATAAATAAGCATATATCATTTCTACCACTTGTCATTACATCAACCCCAACTACTCATACAACCTCATTCACATGTACAAACCAAGAACCCAGAGAGCAAAACCACCGGCTGTATTGCATTCACCTCGTCGCTGTCATGTGAAACTGATCCTAACCTAAACCTAGTTCACCCTCACATCCATCGCTCAATCATGCTCATTCATTCGTCTATTTCTCTTTAGCTTTTCCCTCTTCTCACTCTCCCTCCCATCACATCCAACCCTTGAGCCATTCATCAGTCACCCCTTCACCAATGACCAATTGCAATATGTTACATTCTGCCTCCTTCAATCCTCCACTTCGTTCCCCTTCCCCTTCCCCTTCCCACTCCCTCCCACTCCCTCCCTCCCATATCCCATCCCCCACCCATCACATTATGTACAAGTGTTTGGTTCCCACCCATAGAATTAAATATCCCCAACGTGATGAGCAAAGTTATGAGTTAGGTATACGCGCTATCAAAAAAATGACAGAGACAAAAAAACAAGGAAAACTTAGGTGTAGAACACTTAATCTGTGTTTCCATGACAACCAATAGCTTTCTCTCAAACTCCTCCCTCCCCATATGCCCCCTGGGGGAATTTGTCAAGAGTGGCACCGGAAACATGATGAACGAAAACGAGGAAAGAATGCATAATTACGCCTGATTATTACCTCTTCCATCCATTGGCTGTGATCAAAAGATAGCTAGCAGGCACTACTACCAGATTCTGTCAAAGTCTTATATGTGAACTGCTAACTTTTTTCATCAACTTCAATAAGCCACGAATTCATAAAAAAGCCATCATCGATCAAGAATCTCCAACAGAAGAGATGCATGGTTAAAGAAGAAAAAATTCATGAATCATGCGAGGTATCCGAGCTCATCATCATCGAGTCTTTCAAGGTATTCCTTTTCCAGTAAGATATCAATACACTTCTTGATATCTGGAATCTTGGGTACGAATCGAGAGCGGATCTGGTTGATAGTTTCGCTGACGAGTTGGGTGTGCTTCATCTTCTTTCGTGCCTTCATAATGCGAACAATGGCGGACTGAAATATGAGTTAGCGGGGCTTCCATCATACAAACTACGTGGATTCTACATACCTGCATCAACAACTTTCGGTCTTCCTCGATAGTTTTATGAGTCTCATCAACCTCCTGCTTTTGTTCCGACTTGATACCGATGTTCAGGTTGACGCGGATCTTCTTGCTCTTGAAGTCATAGTTTAGGTGGAAAGTTTTACCGGATGCTGGCTTGTCATCTGGTGGAGTCATGGTGAGGACCTTGGATTTCAAGAAGATACCAAGAATGGGATCAAGGACATCAGCCTGTAATTGTGTTGCCTTGGCAATGTCATCATAGCTATTCTTATCATTCTCGTTGAAAAGCAAGAGGATGGCCATTTGGTAAGTCGACACCTGGAAAGTGTATGGGGTCTTTGTGTTCTTGCAGTAATTGGCCTTGATCTCTCCCTTACATAATTGCCAAAGCCACGTGAGTTTTCTACCACTATGCTTCTGGTTATAGAAGTTTTGGAAACGTTCGTACGCCTTGGAGATCTCTACCGGTGGGGTGAAGTCTGTGTTTGGTGGATTCAAGGGCCACATACCCGTACCCAAGATTGAGTAGCTGGCGTCGATTGGCTTTTCGTCGCCTCCACCAAATATTCCTCCCTCAAACTCCTTGAAGCCGCTGTTCAAATCCTTTGAAATCTGAATATCCTGGAACATACGTTGAAGCTTGTTGGTGTATTCGAATCCGCATGCCTCCTTCAATTTGCTGATCATGCTCGTCTCGGCATCATCTGATGAAGAGCTAGTATGGACCAATCTACGAGCAAGCATACGCGAGTAGAACTTCTGAAACACATCCTTGTCTTCAATGTACTTGAAGACTGTCATAATCTGAGTCAGGGAATTTTCAATATCACTCTCCTCAGCTCCACTCGCACTTTTCTTCAGTAGAGAATCGGCATACTTGGCAAGCAATTCAGGAGACTTGTTGGATCCAGATTTGCAGACTTGATTGCGGTTCACGAACTCCTTGCATGCATTATCAAGGGATCTAGTAAATTCTGGCTCATCCTTGAATGCCTGCTTAACAAGACCTTGATATTGTGTGTGGATCTCAAGAAGGGCGTCAACATAAACCTTGGGTTCGAGTTTGTCACCCTCGCTAGCAACTTTGGATACTGCTGCAAGACCAGCTTTGCGAACATGGGCCTCAAACCTGGTACGGAGAGGCTCAAGGCCCTCAGGAATTCTTGCCAACAAGTTGTACATGCGTGCCATATCATCGTACCGGTCATTATCCAAAAGAATCTGGAATTCGTCTCGAAGAATTACCGAGTGGTCTGCAATAAGAGCAGTGTTGCAGGCCTTCTTCAAGGGAAGGATAATATCTTGGTGGAGGTACATTCGAACGCGCTCTTCCTCTTCATCCAATCGAATCTCGGCCTTCTTCATATATTCCACAATGCTATTTTCCGCCACAAATTGTTTCGACTCGGCTCGGTAAAATGCCTCGGTGGCTGCCAAGAATGGCTTCTCGAAATGAAAACGGTAAACGTCGAGGGTCGATTTGGTAGGGTCTGCCTCATCCAATCCAAGGGATACGAAAGAATCGACAATAGCCTTGATTTGGTTGTGCTCGATGGTCTCGCCATTTCTCTGCTTCTCCACCATTTTGAGAACAGCGTCCATAACCTTTTCGTGAACAGAATGGAATAGAGTGACTCTCCACTGAACAAGGTGTAGAGTATAGACATCGTAGATATTTTTCTTTCCCTCATCCATTTCCCGCTTTACCCAATGACGATTGAGATATCGAAACAAATGGTTGATGTACTTTGCAGCTGTCGTGTATCTGTCCCATTCTCGGATGTAGAAACTAAGAAGAGCTTCATCTGTATGTGTTTTAGAGGAGAGAACAAGTTCCTTGAGATATGTTGTTAAGTAGGCGATAAGGTTTTGGTATAAATCCTCGCCGAGAAGGTGTGCTATAAGGTATCAGTATATGTGTGTTTCATATTTGGCATGGCCAAATGACCCACCTCCACGATGCGCGCCTCCAATGACTCCTGGACCATTGTTGCTGACTGCTTTTTGTGATGTACAGAAATTGTGAACAGCTCTGTTTTTGAGTTAGAGGATGCTGTTGATGTTTCGGTTTCGATATACATACGTGTATACTCCCATATACTATGGATGGACAACAGGTCAGCAAATGCGCAAGATAGCTGGAGAGAGAGAGAGAAGTGGCACCTACAGTTTGCATATCAACACCGTCTGCCAAGTGTAACATGATCTTTGATACGCCAGCCTCGAGGTATTTCCATCTAAACGGAAGAAGGTTGTAGTTAGCATGATGGATCCAATAAGATGGAGGGGCAAGGCGGGCAGATGGAGAAGATGAAATACGAACGTTGCATCCAAGTCCTCCCGATTTGGGACGGGAGGCATAACCACCGTCCTGGTTGCTACCGCCATATTGAATAGAGCTCAACAGGAATGATCGAGGGAGAAGTTGTTGGAAGTGTGATGACCAACGGCGGAATTGAACCAGGTGGATTGAAGGGAGGTTGAAGAAGGCCGGCTCAGCTCACTAATGATTAACAAAAAAAGAAAGAAAAAAAGAAAGGATGATGACCAGATCAGAGTCTGTGTGAGAAATCACAGAATGCGGTGCGAGAGAGAATCCAATGCCGGGGAGCTGTTAAAAGTCGACGTTGTGGTTGTGGTCGTGGTGTGATGTGAAGGGAAGGGAAGGACAGGGTGGTTGTGTTAGAAGATGATGTAAAGGATATTCCTGTATATATCCACAATGTAGAGTCTAGAGGAACAACCATACAATGATTTAGTTTATGATTACTGTAGCCGGATCACGTTTGATTATATATACAAATATATATAGAAGAAGAAGAATTTCAATGCTTCTGAGGGAGCAAGTAAGTTCCTGGCGCTTCCTTTTTCATCTCGACTTCCGAATTTCCACATATACGTATCAAGCATGGATGCCTCGTAACCTTATAACCTTATATCTGGCTGATAACCGATTAGAGATTATCTCCTGAAATTGTATCATTGCCGAGTCCAAGTAGGTACGCATTACAAAATATATTCCATTGAAGAGTATGTATAGTATACGTGTATGGTATATGGTATGTGCCAACAAGTTTCCATCCTGTCCCATCCTACGCAACCCATTAAACACCCACACTTTATTCTTAAAGGCGAAGAAAACGCAGCGGCCAATTGCAATCAATCCAAAAAAACGTGAAAAGTCCAGAGATACCACCCGCTTGATTTCCATGCCTCACCATCGACATCCTATGAATGAATAGAAGAACCCACGGCCTCTTGCATAGCCTCCGCGACCCTCACGGCTTTCTCGTTTTTATCTCTAGCCTCATCTTCATCCCCGTCTCTGTCAACGTCCCAAATATTTGGCTCGACTGGTACAGGTCTGATGGTCTTCTTCCTCTCCTCTTCCTCACTACTATTATAATCTCCATCTTCTCCATCGCCATCATCATCCCTAATCCTCTCCACCACCACCAACTTCCCACCCTCACCCTTGATCCCATCAACCTCTCCGTTCGCCTCAGCCTCTGCATCAAAAATGCTCTCCTCAAAACTCCCCGCCGTCTTCGGCCTTTCAGCCAAGGGTGAATATCCTCCTTGCGAATATCGTGGACTCAATGGGCTCAGTGGACTCAGTGGACTCCTCTCAAGTCCATCTTCCCCCTTCACATCAATATTTTCCTTTCCAAAAAAGCCCCTCGAATTTCTCTTCCCATTACTCGCAACCTGCGGCACCTTTTCCTGGCTCGCCAAGCTCCTTCCCCATCCCGACTTCCTCTTCTCTCCCATCCACGAACTCCAACTGCCTATATACGCTCCGGCTCTGCTCTGCACCGAAGGTGTCTTCGGCAAATCGAAATCCGTTTGACTGGCTGCCGGACTTATTGCGCCACTTTCAGTTGCCGCTTTCTCCGCTGCGACCCTAGCCTCCTCGTTTCTCTTCCTCTGACTTTCTCGGTAGGACTCCATATCCGCATACAATTTATTGAAAACCGTACTAGCCTTTTCTTTTCCCGCTGCGAGATTTCTCCCCAGCACTTCCTTGCCTACTGCGAATCTTTCATCCAGATGCATTTCCTTGACTTGTTCAGCAATACGCCTTTGTACATCATCAATCGTAAGACCGCCGGCACAAGGATGTTTAGGCTCCACGATATCGAAAAGATGTGAATCCGTATGGTTGTTCCAGATTTGATAGTTTTCACTCCTTGTCCACGCATCAATCCACTCCATGCTGAAATCATAAGCGGGGTCACCTTCAACGTGTGGGAGTTGGGCTTTGGGATTCTGGGCGTTGGCTAAGAGGTAATTGTGACACTTGACAGAGGAGATTAGGGAGAGAAGATATTCTTCAAATTGTAAGCGAATGAATTCTTCGGAGCCGACATAGCCCATGGTCTTGGGGCGACTAGGATTCGATTCATCCCAAGTATCATTAACCGTTTGGGTAATGAAATCGATCCAGCGTCGATCGGCCGCCGAGAGTATTAATGCCGATCTCAGTGATGCGGATGTGATATTAATGGCGAGCTCATCTAGATTAATAAGAATATCGCTGTATCGGTCTCTCTGTTGTAAAAGTAAAGAATTCGTTGAACCAACGATATATGATTTCGTTCCGTAATCCGCTAATATATCAAGTTGCTGTAAAGGGGTATAAGGACCAAAAAGGCTTCCCTAAATGTCTAATTAGTAAAGCGAACCTGTGTATTACTATGGATGTTTATACAAACCTTGCCGAATATTTGCAAAGGAAGTCCCATATAGTTCAACAAGGAACTCCTGTCGCTCGTCTTCAAACTCGTGGGTTTCACAAGGTTTTTCCTGTAATCATCCATTTCCGGATCTGCGCAATCTTGCAAATTCCGTATCAGACCCGGTATTAGAGATATAAGTGAGAACTGCATCATGCACAATCTCTCGCATCTCGAACCAAAGAACAACATCTGTAACTTGTGTTAACCACCGCCATCAATTTGTAAGGGGAAGTGGAAATACCTTTGGCTGCAACAAACAACATTTGAAAAGCACCAAAGTCTGCCACTTAAACTCCTTAACCAATTCCCTCAAACTCATCCCCAAGTACTCCTCCCGGTCTCCTACTTCCCCTCTACTTTTCTCTTCCGCTAAACTCTCCTGGAACCTCCTCAATATCTCCGTGTCTGTAAACTCCCGTTGTGCAAACCATGCTTTTGTAACAACCCCTAATCTCTCCCTCAGCATCCCAAAGAACTGTGGTGAATCGGCTATTACCACCACGGCCTTTTGCACCGTCGACCGAGTTACATCTGCGGGACGGTTAAGCAACAACGAGGCGTCCATTTGTCTTGTGCAGGATATACCGAAGAGAGATGTGGAAGGTAGGTCTCCGCGCGCAGGCCGTAGGAGTGTAAAGTAGGAGAAATCTTCTGTTGATCTGCCATTTCGAATAGCCGTCAGCACTAGAGCCTATCCTTGGTGTGCAGAAACTATGGATCGTAACTTACGCATGTGCTCCATCACTCAGAGCCATAAACGGCAACAAGGGCCATTCGTTTTCTACTGCAGGGTCACTTTCCTTCTCCGCCCCAAACCAATACTCGACTTCCGGCCCTCTAATGAAAACTCATGTCAGCCAAACATTCCCGCTTCAGCCTCACTCTCCTCTACCCTCTTTCACATCTTTCCCTTCACCAAATACGAACAAAAACTCACCTCGCATGATGAAAATCCACGACCGTAACCATCGGCACAAACCCCTTTCTCAAGCCCGTTGCAAGCCCCTCATCCCCGTCACCCCCCTCCTTCCTCTCAATATTCTCCATCCAGTGCGCCTGGCCCTCGTGTAATCTATCGCCCAAACTGTAAGGGGTCGACCTTCGATACGTTGTCCCAATGAGGAGCCTCACTTTGTCTCGAGTCTCTCTCACAGAATCCGAGGCCTATTGGCTACAAGCAAGAGCGACAAACTGCCCCCCTGGGTATGTACTAGGTAGATACTATATTCGTCTCTCACCCGTTTCGATTCGTTTATTTCCTTTCGCTTGTCCTTCGAGCCTTGAACGTTTCGAGCAAACAAAAGGGTAATCGTCCTCGCAATCAAAACATCATACTCCTCAAATCCTCACTCGAGCCTTTCAAATCCTTCACTTCGTTCCCACGCCCGATTTGTCGTCCTTGTTTCCCTCTTCTCAAGAATCAATTCGTTCCCCCGAGGGTCTGTCGTATTGTTATCGTCTTCGTCCAAGCTCGTCCTCACAATCCAATCTTTCTTCTCCTTTCCCCCAGCTCAGATCACAAATTTAATTGCGTATCCAATTGCCAATATTCTCGCAATGATAATCAACCGACCAATGCTTGCTTCCCTTCAACGAGCCCCCGTCCCAGTTTGTCTTAATTAACCCCTCTAAAAAGCAACAAATTCTAGAACAAATTCCAGGGTCGATTTCTCAGCCTCCAAATGAGGCTGGAGCAGGGTTTTATCGCAAATTTATTGCTTATCAACAACAACCTGGAAGCTGCTCACCCATCAAACTTGCCATTTCTGAAGGGAGTCAAATTCACCATCACATCAACTTGAATTGGAATCAATCTGAAAGGAAGTGTTTTAACATTTTGCCCTCAATCGTTCATTAAGCTAATCGCTAAATATCCACCAGACCCCTCCGCCCCATCCCATCCATCCGTCAGTCTCCATCACTCCTTTTCTCCCACCCCATCCATCCAATCCATCCAATCCATCCAGTCTATGCCACCTACTGCAAGGCCAGCGAACAAGTCCAATAAAACTCTCATCCCTGCCACTTGTTTGCTTCTCGCTGCAACTACCTCGCACGCATCTCAACACGTGCAGGGATGAGGACGAGAGCCGATTTGGAGATTGTCTTAGTCACATGATGAGGTGAGGTGAGATGAACCGTCTGGGGAGGATTTCCAAGCTCGTCGTTTATCATTCTCGTCTTTGGATTGGTAGGGTTTAAATTCGTATATGTATGCTCGAGTATATATGTATCAAAAGCGTTCCATCCTGCCCTGCTACAGTGTGATTGATTCGGTTCATCCAATCACTTCACCATATCCACCTTGTTTTAATCATTATAAAATCGTAATTCATTTCTCTATGTCCATTAAAACGCCAATAGCCTTACTCGCCCGATCGTCTAAGTACAACTTTTGCGGAAAGAAATTCATTGTTCTACTGCATGAAAAAAAGAAAACCTCTCCACTTCACCACTCCAGTCAAATCATACACACACAATTCATTAAACCATGGGCAGGAAAATCGTATATTCCAGAAACTTCGGAAAACCACATTGATCCATGATCCCTTGGAGCAGCAATATGTACGCCAGGAAGTCGAAGAAAAGAAGCCAGTTCTCGCCAGGAGTTGCGTTGCATCAGAAAGCACAAGAGAACACCCCTCTCAACCAACCATCCCATAATTGTGTATCCATCCCATGCTGAAGGTTGCACCTAAGTGATACCTCTGATAAGCAAATTTGATCGAAAAAAATATATGCATTGTTACTGACAGTCCGTCAGATTTTGGTCGTCGTTGACGTTATGATAATCAAGAATTTCGGAGTACCTGCGCAACATGCCAAGTCAGTTAAACATCTTGGCCCGTCTCGCCCACTCGATAAGTCCCATAGATGGACTTCTGCAGATTAAACGCAAATAATCTAGTCTTGTGCTTTTGGTTGGTAATCGAAAAGTTGTTCGTACATCATGATTTTCCAGGTGTCTACTGGAAGGTCTGCGTCATTGAATGACCAATCAAACTTCTCATCTGCCACAGGCTCATCGGTAGGATCGTGATAAGGAGAAAGGTATTCATGTGACAATGCTTCAGCTGCCTTGACTCGCTTCCTGGGGTCGAATACCAGCATCTTCTCAAGCAGATCAATAGCTAGAACAAGTTAATGACCCGTTTCAGTATATTTGAGGGTAAAGCTGGACACATACCTAATGGATCTGCATTATGGAACTTGTTTGAAAGAGGCTGTCTCTCGCGCTTTGGCAGAGATTGTACAAATCTTAAAGTCTGCCATCATATCAGCTATGTCCCAATATCCATACACAATCAACCTACGTTTTCACTGGCAATGGTGTGAATAACATCATCTGGTGGTGTTCCAAGGAGCTCGGTGATGATGGAGAACTGGTTGACATGATCCTTGCCAGGGAACAAAGGCTTGCCTTCCAGCATCTCTGCGAAAATGCATCCAGCACTCCAAACATCAACCTCTACATCGTACTTTTGCCATGTAAGCATGATCTCTGGTGCTCTGTAGTATCTCGTGGAAACATATCCGGTCATTTGTGGATCCTGAATGCGAGCAAGACCGAAATCACAGATCTTGAGGTCGCAGTTCTCGTTGACGAGAATGTTGCTGGGCTTGAGATCACGATGAACGACTCCTGCAGAGTGGACATACTTCAATCCACGCTAGAAATAACATTAGCTTATTCTTTCAATCAGCACGACTAAAGCGAGGAAATTTACCAAAATTTGATACAAGAAGTATTGAATGAACTGCTTCTCGAGTGGTCGTGAGGTCAACAAACGATGTAAATCTGTGCCGAGAAGTTCGGTGACAAAGTAGCTAGAGCGATCATCAGCCTAAGATTCTCCCGAATTTGATGGAGCCCACATACATATCCTCAAGAGGTGAAATAAAGATATCACTGAGAGAGATGACCTGTTAAAACTTAGTATTTCCAGCACAGCCACTATTATTTGCTTTGTCGTAACCAAACGTACGTTCTCGTGCTTGAGATGTTTCAACAACTTCAGCTCCCTGTAGGTTCTCTTGGATAGGACCGGTGTGCTGAAAGGCTTCATAATCTTCTTGACGGCGACATTTGAACCGGTGAGGTTATCTTTAGCAGAGCTATGCAGAAAACAATCAGTAATTGGTTAGGGAAGAGGTGGTTATTTTTGCCCCTCAACGAAGGCATTCATCGGAAAAAGGGTAAGAATGAGGGGAAAATAGCATACCAAACGAGACCAAATGCGCCCATGCCCACTGGCTGTAAATCGGAGTACCTGCATCGCAGGAAGGTCAGTATTTGTGGTCGCAGGAGGGGAGTTGACGGGATTTTCGTCATTTGCTCAGGTTCTTCGAGCCCCGCGTACCTTGAAGTAATCTCAAAGGTGGTACCGAAGATCTGAGCTCTGACGAATTCAGCCATCTTGAATGGTGTTTGGGTTTATGTGTTCTGTTCTCTTTTGAGAACCTTTGTTAGAAGAGCTTTTATTCGCGAGAAGAAGAGGAAAAGGTTTTGGTTCGAGGGAAGATGAAGCTTGTTTGGATTGTTTGGATTGCTTTGGTTTGGTGGTGGGTGGGATTAGAAAAGAGACCGCAGATGGTTTTGAGATGATGGGGGAGGTGGGCATTTGTCGGCTAAAACCAATGAATTCCTTGACCTTCTTCTAATCTAGAAGTAGCAAAGCAAAGGGAAGGGAAGGAAAGGGACTTTACCTTTTAATAGGTACACGGGTAATATAGGTAGGTAGTGGCGATCGGAGGTCTAGAAAAGATATAATGTAATCTTCGAATTTTCGACTTGCTGGACCCTTCTTGATTTAACGTTATCGAGGCTTTTTTTAGGTTTCTATTGCTACTGTTTTAACGATTTTGAATGGATATTCAAGTCATTCTTTTTTATAATTGTAAATTCCAATTACTTTGATTATTTTCGGCAGGGTCAGTTTCGTAAATATAAAAATCTGCATTCTTTTGTGATGATATGATTGGCCGATACCCCTGTATGTGGGGAAAAGCTCCATCACTTTTTGGTGTTTTACCATACTTAGCCCAACAAGCGATGTAACAACAGTTTGTGCTTTAATAATGCTACTAGATGAGGTTAGGTAGTTTCTGCTTCTCGGTCGTCTGAGGCACATTGTACCACTGACGTCATCTTGAAGGATATGACAACTGACCACCCTTTCTTCAAAAGTAGTAACCGATCGGTCGAACAAGACACTTTGAGTTGTTGTTTTTAAGCATGAAAATTATATATATATTTATTTCCTTTTTTACTTGTTATTATCGTCATCATCATTATCATATACATGATTCTATTCGTTACTCTTTTGCATTCTCTTGTCTCTTCGCTCTTTTCCAATATGAACTCGACTTGATTCCTTCCTGTACACTTACACAGCTTTCTAGTTTCCCCATGCTCTTCCGTATCGAAAACTCAAACCCTGATAGATATCACATCTCGGCTCCGCATAAATAAGGACGAAGCTCCGTGGCTAAGTATTCTCAACATTATTTCATTTCATACTAACCAGCAACTGGTCAGGGATGAACTTCGTACCGAAAACCGGCACCGGCACCGGCACCGGCAGAAGTGGCATTTCCAAACTCCTATAACCTCATGGGTCCCTCCCTCTATCAAAACGTGAGCACAACAATACCAACCTAAGATATCAAGTTTGCTACGGCCAACAAAGCGCGCGCAACATGCTGTACAATATTCGACATTGAGGTTCCTACTTCTGATCTCCGGGGGTACAAAGGTCTATCTTCAATACAACAAGAGGAAGAGATCCCCCCCGCCCTCACACAATGTGGATGTTACTTGGATGACCGTCGGCTTTTTATCATTCTAGATGCCCAGCTCTATTTCGGAGATGAATTGGCAGCCTCCTATCACTGACATATAGACGGTAGATCTTCCAAGTCTATTGGTACCTACCACCAGAAGTGGAGCGGATCCACCGAGAGAGGTAAGTAGAGTTGGATGAGCAATCGTCTCGGCTCGAACTAAATCGAAACGATTTCGTTCAGGATCCGGCATGAGCGATGAAGGTGATGGATGAGAGATGATAACGAGGCGGCCGGTCATCTCAGAAGCATTCTTGTGTTTGTTGCACATCTCAAATCGATCCACAAATTTGTCAAAAATATGAGAGGGGCTTAGGTGTAGTATACTGTGCCCCGAGGAGCATTCCAGAGCGCACATTACTTTCCTTGTTGCACACCTCAAAAAGATGACCATACCACCTTTTCTAGCAACAGTACAGAGAGGGCCCTTTATCGTCTTCATGTTCAAGTAGTTTCTTCGTTGTTGAAATCCCATCCACCAAATGGCAGGCTGTATCGATATCTGATGGTCCATTGCGTTTGTGTAACCATGTTTTTATTCATTCTTTGTCATCACATCTCGAGAGTTCGACATAGTCCATCGTTCAGGGCATCCATGTGCTTTCATTTCTAGCAAATTTTTTTGAAAAGATGTAATGGGATAGGGGCATGCCAAGCGTGCCGAAAGTACAGACCCCTGTATAAATTTCTAACACCAAGATTTCATGTGCATTTACTATTTAATTGATTTGTTGTCATAGAAGTGCGGTAGTAGAGAAGGATGGCGAATCGGTCAGCGGTACGAGATCGTATCTGCGAGGGCAGCCTTTTGAGGTGTGTGGGTAACCACCAGTATGTTCTTGGTGCTTGCTTATACTTGAATAGTAGGGGCCTGTGGGGGTATGTGGTAGGCAGTTGGCTTTTTGGTTGATTTCTTGAGTTCACTTGGTTGCTTGGATTAGTACTGATACGTCGGTTTATTAGAGCTTATTCTTATCGTATGGATATGGCATTTGAAAAAGGTTCTTGAAGCTGCCTGGGCTGTCTGGTTTTATCGATCTTTGGATATGTACAGTAAGTGAAGTTCTATTCTGCTATATGCATTGATTAGACCAGAGTCACTAGAAGTAAAGGTCTACAGGCTTTGATGCTAATAGTATCTTAAGATATCGATGGAAACTTTTAGCTTTTATTGTTGAGTGAACCCGGGGTTTTGGGGTTTGAATATAAGGGATTTCTGGTCGAAGCTTGTGTATCTTTGATTAGAGAGGAAGTCAACGTTACCTGATTACTTGAGTAGATCTTGACTAAATTATCGCGACACGATTTCCTGTATTCGAGTTCTTGTGGTATTCTGAAGAAAACTTGGGTTGTTGATTCACCTTTTATTTCTAAGGATTTCTGACGAACTTGTAACATGCCTAGGGGCAGTAAAACTGCTTCCGCCAGCATCCCAATGACGTGACTACTCGACAACCCTTGGTCAAAACGCTGATGGTGTAAGAATGTCTAATAGACAACAAATGAACTTGTAATTGGCTAACATGGAGCTCGTATTTGATACATAGCTAATAGACGCTGTTAATACACTCGAATGCCTGCATCTCTCACTCGACGAGAGCTTTGCGATTAGGAGTTCGATTTATTGCGCCTTTTGTACCTAGGTATTAGGCAAATATGACCTTCGGCCAGTGAAATTAATTTGATATTCAGAAGCCCAACATCGCGAACTCGGCTATGACATTGATTCTTTACCTGCCTCGATGACTACAAAACATATTATACCACCACTCAAATCATTCAGAGAGAGAGAGAGAGAGAGACCAGACGAGTGGGCTATCCTGAGATTCTTTTCCGATCGCGCTACATTCGTCCGAAGCAAGCACTTGCGATTGTGGTACGGAGGCGTCCAAATCTCGAAGTCTCGTGACACTTACCCCTCATTCGAACTCCGCACCTTCCGCATTGTACAACAAGGCAGAACGTGTCGATTGCGTATTTAGAAGTATACATACTTATCTCGAGCTGGTTCTTATATGGTCCTACGATTTGACAAGTCATCAAAGCCAACTCGATATTCGAAGATTTCCAACACATCAGGATTCTCATCATCCTTTCTATTCCCATTCCCTTCAGTATCTTCTAAAGCGCCACAACCAGTCCAAAATGACTTCTAATTCCGAACTGAAGGTTCTCGGAAGTCGCCTTAAGAACAAAGTTGCTATAGTCACGGGTGGCGGCTCTGGTTTCGGTGAAGGTATCGCCAGAAGATTTGCTGAAGAAGGATGCAGAGTCACCATCGCAGATATTGATCCTGTCGGTGGTGAGCGTGTAGCAAGTGTTCACCCACATAGCATGCTTTTCGTCAAGATGAACGTGACAAATGAAGAGGACTGGGAGAGAGTATTGGAGACTACACTAGCCAAGTGGGGCAGAGTAGATATCTGTGTCAATAATGCGGGTACTTCTTACAAGAAGAAGGTCAGTCATTAATGTGCTGCATGGCGGTTTAACAGCCATGAGTATGCAACTTGAAAGAAAGCTTTCAGAGACTGATTTGAGAATAGCCAACTTTGGATGTTATCGAGGATGAATTCGACAAGGTTTTCAATGTCAATGTTAAATCAATCTTCTATGCAACAAGGCACTTCATTCCAAATGTTATCAATCAAGGTGAAGGTGGATCTATGATCAATATTGCATCGATTGGAGCCACTAGGCCTCGGCCAGGTCTTGTCTGGTACAACGCCAGTAAAGGTGCCGTGCACAATGCGAGTACCCCCCCATAAGTTCAAGATAATTAACCTTGACTGCGCTTCTGACAAAAGACAAAGGCCACTAAAGGATTAGCTGCAGAATATGGACCCAAGAATATTCGAATTAATTCCATCTGCCCTCTTCTCGCCGGTACTGGCCTGTGCGTATATCATTCATTTCCTTATACATTTCTAGCAATACTAATACCTGCAAGCTTCTCTACATTTACTGGCGTGGATGATACACCCGAGAACCGTGACAAGTTTCTCTTCAATGTTCCATTGGGCCGACTCTGTACTCCGGAGGACGTGGCCAATTATTGCCTGTTCCTTGCAAGTGATGAGGCAAAGTTCATCACTGGAACTTGTCTGGAGGTAGATGGTGGACGAGGTATTTGAGAAATAAGTGAAGGGGTAAGGTTCCAAGGGATATCCTCATATTGGTCAGGCTCGGGGAAAGGGGCAATCTCGGAAACGGAAGCTATGGCTGATACCTATTATTGAATAAAATCCTGCGAAGATCTCAGAGTTCAAATATAAAACGACTAAATTTCATTGCGAGGTCAATTGTTGATCTGTAAGTATGATCAACACTTGTAACACCCATCGTTGCTGACCTACTGTAAACATAAAATTTGGTTTACTGCGAAGACAAGATACCGCTCCTTCTCTCGCACCTTTGAGACTCTACAGCTGCTGACTGGAGAGGGAATTGGCGTTGCTTGGTGAACTTTTGTGGCATAATATTGATTGCCATTTTGGCCGTCAATTTTCAAGCCTCACAAAATGTTCCTCTAGGGATAGCAGAAACATATTGATTTAGGAACAGTCTGGCACAATACCCAGGTATATCACATCAAGCGCACCGGCAGCGGCACCGGCAGCGGCACCGACAAATTCAAATTAGACTTGCCTCATTTCTCCACTGCTACACAGTAACAAAGCACGCCAATCATTTCCTAAAGCACATCACACAACCCCTCAGCCCATCCCGACACGGTTACGCAAATGATTGAACCCCCGCATCTCAACATCTTCATCCTGAACTTACCTCAACTTTCCTACTCACTGGAGTATATAATATAACAACACACCAACAAGCATTTACAGGAAATCATTTGGACATTGCTTTTGGGTATTTTTTTGTCAATATGAGATTACTAGTTCCTCTGATCGAGAGTTTGAGAAAGGAGTTAACTCCCGAGGCGGAGATTTTGCTGAAGGGGGATGAGGGGTATCAAAGGGGGATCGCGAGGTGGTCTACTGCTGCGGAAAAGGAAGCTGTAGGTTTTCTTTTCTTGAGAAAGCTTTGCGTTTGGTTTGTGAAAGGAGTGGTTGGATTATCCCAGAGTCGTTTTTCTTCTTGACGTTTGAAGCGATCAAAGCGTGGCTTCGATGGTTTGGTGGTTATTGGTGGATCGTATCGTTGGAGGGCGGGTATGTCTACTTTGGGGTTATCATGATTCCATTATTCGAATGATATTGAGATTTACCAAGTGGGGTATCTCAATGCTATTCTATCTCTGTACATTTTCCGTTATGCACCTATCACCTGATTACTCTCTGACTTTCTCTTTAGGCCGTAGTTGTCCTTCCTACTACCGCCAAGGATATCTCTAGCATCATTCTCCTCGCCAAGGAACATAAGTTCGATTTCGCAGGTATGTACTCTGAATACCCGATTCACCATTGCTCTTCTATCTTGCTTATACCTAAAACTAACTCCATACAACAGTTGCCGGTGGTGGTCACGGCACTTCCGGCTCATCATCAATCCACAACGGCATCTGCATTAACCTCTCCAAAATGCGCAACGTAACCGTCGACCCCCTCACCAAATCCGCCCTCTGTCAAGCCGGATGTCTCTGGGCCGATGTCGACAAAGCAGCCTTTGCCCACGGCCTCGCCGCCGTCGGCGGCACCGTAAACCATACAGGAATCGGTGGCTTTACCCTCGGAGGCGGCTACGGATATCTAACCCCCAAACACGGCCTGACGATCGACAATCTCCTCGAAGCCGAGATCGTTCTCGCCAACGGACAAATCGTAACATGTTCTCCCCACCAAGAAGCCGATCTCTTCTGGGCCATCCGTGGAGCCGGCACTAACTTCGGAGTCGCAACTAGTTTTACCTATCGGCTACACCCGCAACCCAACCGTGTCTGGGGCGGCATCCTGGGCTTTCCCCGCGAGAAGCTAGAGAAGATTGTGGAATTCGCCAATACCACCGCTACCCTCAGCGAAGAACGCGCCTTCCTCCTTCTCGCTTTCGGCGCTCCACCCCCGGCCTTCCAACCCGCCATCGTCCTCCCGATTTTCTACAACGGCTCCGCAGCCGAGGCGCGCGCATACTACCAGCCACTTTTCGATCTCGACCCGCTCACGGATACAACCAGGGAGATGGACTACGTCGAAGTAAACGCCATGCTCAACGGACCCATGGCCCATGGATTCCGCCGCAACATGAAGGGCGCCGCATACATGCTCCCGCTCACCTACTCCTTTGCATTGGAGATCTTTTCGGAAACGGAGAAATTCCTCACCGAGACGCCCGATGCGAAACTTACGCTGGTCGCATTCGAATACATCCCCTTTGGAAAGATTCTCCAGGTGGGCCAGCAGGAAACCGCCTTTGCGAATCGGGGTTCGTATGGGAATTTGTTGTTTGGAACGGGCTGGGAGGACCCGGCCATGGATCAGAAGTGTCGGGAGTGGTCGCGACGCATGACGGAGAGGGCGAAGGGGGAGTTGGAGAGGAGGATGAGGGAGGGCACGGATGACGTTACTAAGGATGGGGTGGGCGCGTATTCAAACTACGACGGTGGTAAGTTTTCTTTCAGGTTGTGGTGGTGGTTTTTTGGGTCCCCTTCCCCCCTGTGATATCGCTTGTGCATTTTGCGAGCCTTGCCCCCCTCCCCCCCCTTTTTTTTTTCAAGATCCTCAGGGCAGCGGCGCTCCCTCTTAAATTTATTGGGAATGGTAATGGTATGGTGGATGACTAATCATATGACATAGCAAACCACGAAGGAGGCAGGTTGGTCTACGGCATCAACTATCCCCGTCTTTCCCAGTTGAAGAAGAAGTACGATCCCGAGAATCTGTTTTCCAAAGGTCCAAATCTTGTTTCTTAAATCACGGGATATGAATTCAAACTAGATTTACGTTTTGACTTGGCCATATCCCTCTCCACCAAGGAGTTATACTAATCAGGCAGGCTTTTGCTTCAGAGGTCAACAATAGTGAATACAATAAACGGAAAACTTTTGGTATATCAGTTTCCATACAATGTAGAGAGGGAGGTAGGTGATGCTAAAAAATAATAACCTGTCCGCGCCAATCTTCTTCAAGTCCCCAGAATAAACTTCCTCCCTGATGTTTCCCACTCGAAAAAACAAACAAATGCACTATGCATACAATACAATGATATTATTAACAAGAACCTCCCAGCAAAAATCCAACGTAAACTATTCGTATCTAGAAGTCGAATCGATCTGGTAGCACTACAGGTGCAACCAGTGTCCAGGTATAAATACCATAGCATACCCACGAACTAACAATCTTAACCCATGATGCCCAGTATGTTCTTCCCACAGGCGCGAAGTTTGTGTTTCCATCTGTATATTCATCCATGTTCATGGTGAGAAGAGTAGCTACCCAGGTGGTTGCTAAAAAGAAAATTACGTGGAAGAGTGCGTAACTGTATTGTGTTGAGGTCCTCTCATCATCTTTGGCTGTGTTTCCACTATCGCTTTCATCGTCGTCATCTAGAAGAGCATCGGCAGGAAGACTACCTTCCTCTACGGCTTGTCTAAGAGCTGCAGCACGCATTTCACGGCGACTATCTGGCTGTTGGGTAACGAGATCATGCTCATCATCTTCAGGCAATGCGATCCTCTTTCCCTTCCCTCCCAGAGCTATTCCTTGTGTTGCAGCCCTGGTTGTTGTATAAGCGACTGTAAACATTGTGACGATCGCACCAATGATGATAGAGGTTGCCCGAGTACCCTGGGCTCGGATAAGAGGATTGCAATGCTTGGTATCAGGTTCCATAGATACTGCAGACATAGTGAGATATGTGCAGTAAATAGCCACCATAGCTGATTGTGCCAAACCTGCTCTAGGGTTGAATTCTTGGACCATAGGGTGGACGGAGATAAAAGAGACGATGATAAGGAAGATCAAGTTTAGAGTAATCGCAGTCTGGTTCATTGAACAACCAGCGCCAGCGAAGAAAATGTATTGGACGATGGTCATTGCCAACGAACATGCATACATGCCTAATGTTGATCCGATCAAAATGCCTCTCCAAGCTCGGGAATCGTATGCCTCAATCTGTTCAAGACAATATTCCGCCCATGTATGCGCAAGATCTACCAGTAAAATGAGTCCAAGGAGGAGGAAAAGTGTCGATCCGGTGAAGGCGATATAATTTCCCCATACCAAAAAGAATCCATCCGGAATCAAGAACGAGAGGACAATCAAGCCCAGCCAAGCGATAATTTTCGGGCCCCAGAAGCCATTTTGTATTGCCGCACGAGGATTCTTCGAGGAGTTGACGCCTAGTAGCATTGATGCCATGATGAGATGGAAGATTCCGAGAGCGAAATTGATCCGGTGAACCGCGACCCAGCCATAGCACTCTCCCTCTGGACAACTGATCTTCATATAATCCAACGTCAAGCCTTGCAGTTTATTGATCGCCCAAGGGGTTAACATGATCCATGATAATATCGAGTTGATGAGGAGGATGAGGGCGTATGCGATACGAGTGGCAACACTGTTCCAGAGTCAGTCCTCATCACAAGACATGCTCAGTCGAGAGATATACCTGTTACCGCACTTCCCACAAGCACTGCATACAGCAGAGCATGTTGCTGCTCCACAGCAACTTGCAGCAAAACCGATCACCTAAGAGCATAAGCTGTTATTCACATGGAAGCCCAACAGGTAGGTAGGACTCACCGTGCCCATGCTTGGCACGGCCAACAAAGGAAGAGAGAGTAGAGCGCCCATAGTTGCGCTCTACGTTGCTGAGTGATTCAAGTCAGTATCGGTAAGAGGATAAGTTGAGCATAAATGGATGTCGTTGTCGTTGACGGTAATGGTAATTGTCTTGTCTTGGCTTGTCTGGATCTTGATGACCATGACCTGCATTAGTGCGGTGATGGTTCAGTGGATCCACCGTAAATTGAGGTCACCTTACGTGATAAGGAGACGTGAGCGGCAGTTGACTTTACTGATAACGGACTGGAGTTGTACTCGAGTATCATGATCGATCAATATCAATTGTAGCTAGAGGCAGGATACTTTAATTTTTCAATTCAATCGTTCGCAAGCTCTCATACAAGTAACCTTCATTTCCCTTCCCATTTCATGCGAGCCCGTCTTTTCTCTTTTGTCCCGAGTTTTGAAATGATCAAGGGTGAGAGCGATACAACCTCCCTTTTCCCATAGTGATAACGGATCCGTCAATATGTCGGCGGGAAATCCACCACAAGCTGCGAGAATAATATCAAGTGTTGCAGCGACATGTATAGCATTGGCGTGCGGGACGAACTATGCTTTCTCCAATTGGGGTCCCCAGTTTGCTGATCGATTGAAGCTATCTGCAACACAGATTAACCTGATAGTGAGATTGCTCTACCCTAACCATCTGGCTTTTGGTATCATGCTAATTGGGAGGAATAGGGACTATTCGGAAATCTGGGGATGTATGCAGTTGGCGTACCGGTCGGATTATTGGTGGATGGAAAAGGACCTCGACCAGCCGTACTGTTGGGAATGCTATTACTCGCCGCAGGATACTTTCCCCTATATCAAGCATATGATAGAGGGTCTGGGTGGCTACCATTGCTTTGTCTCTATTCATTTTGCTCTGGGCTAGGAGGTTGCTTCGCTTTCGCAGCTTCCATCAAGACTTCAGCTCTCAATTGGCCACGAAACAGAGGCACCGCGACGGCCTTTCCCCTTGCGACCTTCGGACTCAGCGCATTTTTCTTTTCTGCCTTCACTGCATTTACGTTTCCTGGGGATGCTGGAAATTTCCTATTAGTTTTAGCATGCGGTACAAGTGGAACAGTGCTTGTGGGTTTCTTCTTCCTCCGAGTAATACCGCATGCCCATTACTCAGCCCTACCCAGCCATAATCAATCCGATTCAAATCGACTTAGTCGTAGAAGACCAGAGGTAACCAAGCGACTAGCAGCAAGAGATGCTTTGGAACCCGAACCTGGTACGTTTCCCCAATCCGTTGCGCCTCCGGGCAAACACCATATCCTAAAACATCATGTAATAGGGGCTGAGGAACCTGAGAATGGCGTTATGTCCGATGCCGAAGAAACCTCCTCCTTGATGAGATCAAGCGACGGAGAATCTCGAGAAGATGTAGACGAAACTGACAAGAAGGACTATGCCCATCGTGTAGATATTCGAGGATTCCAATTGTTTAAAACGGTTGAATTTTGGCAACTATTCGCTCTGATGGGGATCCTGACTGGTATTGGATTAATGACTATCAAGTGGGTTTTCTATTCCCACAAACTAGAATCCATTAAATTAATGTTCCTTAGTAACATTGGAAATGATGCCCAAGCACTTTGGCGTCACTGGGATGATTCGATCCCTCAAGAGTTCATAATGCGTCGTCAAGCAGTGCACGTATCCATCCTCTCAATCTGCTCATTCACAGGTCGACTCCTCAGCGGTAAATTCCTTTCGTTCCATTCACTCATACATTCGCTGACACCATCCAAGGAGTCGGCTCCGATTTCCTCGTCAAAGTGTTCCGCTGCAGCGGTCTCTGGTGCTTAACCCTCGCCTCGGTAATCTTCTTCATTGCCCAAATTGCCGCCCTCAATACAGAAAATCCACGCCTCCTCTTTTTTGTCTCCTCCTTCACCGGACTCGGCTACGGTTTTCTCTTTGGGTGTTTTCCATCTCTCGTAGCCCAAGCCTTTGGCGTCCACGGCCTCTCCACAAACTGGGGCTTTATGACACTCTCCCCAGTTTTCTCAGGATATATCTTCAATCTTTTCTATGGAGTCGTCTACGATCGTCATAGCGTTGTGAAAGAAGGAGGTGTGAGGGAATGTACAGAGGGCTTGCAGTGTTATCGTAGCGCATATTTGGTTACGGTGATAGCTTCGGTACTAGGATTGCTGGTTAGTTTGTGGTGTATAAGATATACATATTTAGAGAGGTTAGACGAAGCGAGGAAAGCCGAGACGTATGAGAGGGAGGAGTGAGGGTCTATGCATGATTCTATACTCTACGATTACAGAGATCGATCTGAGAATTATCAAGGATAAGAGATGATAGACGAGTGTGATCTTGAGACGATAAGTAGGCCTTCTCACGGAAAACAGATATGGTCGGGGATCTGATAGCTGTTTTGAATAGATATATAGAAGGGTTGGGATAGTTGGATAGATGGGGGTGTAGAAGGCTACTATAAAGTTAGATTGTGTTGTAAGGTAATAATATAACGGTAAGTCATTAAAGGATAAAATGTTGCACTGGAATCATCTTGTTGAGTATTACTATAACCGTGACAGAAAAAGCGATTCGATTACTCGGATGTACTGTAACAAATACTTTACTTTGATTATAGTCTGGTAGCTAATAATGCTTTATTTGCTTCGATTTTCTCGATATGATTGTATAATCCGCTTGATTCAAGAGAACGGAAGCGAGGTAAATCATTTTGACAGCAGCAACATGTTTCGTATTAATCTATGATTGAAGCTGCAATGATAATCCACGGAAACGGCTTTAGTTGATCTGTTCGTCGTTTGGTTTTTAACCACTCGATGATAGCTTGTTGCACATGTGCATACATGCTTGGAGAGGATATATATAGATACACTCGTATATATATGCATGTGAGGCGTCGACGGGTAAATGGCGAATGGTGGTAGGGAAAGTGGGCGCCGGGGTGTAGGTTGAGATTACGACAGTGGTGTTCAGTGCAGAGTATTTCCAAGGACCTGCCTGTGTCGGTATTGGCTGCAGATAGAACCATGCATCGCACCTCTTTGACGAAGGCTAAGCCGGCGCTTGTGGTAGAGCAAGTTCTGCACCCAAAGAGCACCTGCATTCGGGACTGATAGGAGAAGCTGGAGAGCCTTGGTGGACATACACGAACTCATGATCCGTTCGTATAGGCAGACCCAAGAAACTGAGGCGTGAGAGCTCACGATGTCCTGCAATGGAGCATTTGGATAGGATTTCCATCTCAAAGCAGAGGAGAGCAATGCTGGATCTGTTGCCTGCAACGTAATCGAGGAGAAGTGAGCAACCCATTGCATGAACAACAATTGTTATTATTATCAACAGATATAATAACAAGACTTGTAAGACTTGCAAGACTTACAAAACCTAAATTCTCCATGTAAAAAAGCTAAAAAGTAACCTTATATATTACTTCATTTTGACTGGTTTAGGAACAACAGAGGTCATGACTCCGTGCTAACTCGCCTATCCTATAGGATTGCTTCCTCCAAGCCTTTCCCAGCTCGTCTGTTTTGCCTTTCCATGATCATTATTATTCAATAATTGATAATTGCAAGGAATCGCCAAATCTCTTGTTTCCACGCCTCCTGTGCCAATTCGATTCTTCCGATATCTCCTCAATTCCTCTTCCACCGCAAAGCGATTTCCCACGCCATTCTCCTCTTCGACCTGTGGAGATTTCGTGTCGCAAGTCTGCTTAGATGAGGAGGAGATCATCTGGGTCGGCCGCAGAGGAAGAAGGCGACGATTCATCCACGAATACCGTCATAATTGAAAGTCCAGGGTGTACGGATCGAAGCGAGGCATCTATATCAGATCATAGGGATCCCTTGAATTTTCAATCCACTTCACGACAAACCAGTCCGCAACACTCACAACCCGAATTAGATCGACGGAAAAGTTGCGATAAGAGACCCCTAGCTGCTACAAGTCGACGCCCTAACAATACACATTGGAACCCGACAGGATCGCGCAATGGACATATAGATAAGGCTCAACCAACCGAATCTACTGTAATCAGTGTTTCAAAAGGGGCCCTCGAGGCTGACAAGATGGCCGGCTCTCGACAAGCCTCACGACGGTCGAGGCTACGAAGCCCTTGGTCTTTTACACCATTGACCTTTGTCACCACAATCACCGCCTTGTTTGCTTTGGGCTCTATCATACATTCATTCAACACGCGACAGTTGGATAACAAAGGATGCCGAATGTCATATATGCGGCCTTCTTTTGCGAAATTGTCGGATTTCGATACGGAACATACCCGTTTTGCAAGCAAATATTCTGTCTACCTATACAGGGAAGGGATGGTGGATGAGGATACCAAGGTATGGGATTATGTGGAGAGTGGAGTACCAAACTTACGAATGCTTTCTAGGTCAAAGGTGTTCCCGTTTTATTCATACCAGGAAATGCTGGAAGTTACAAGCAAGTTCGACCAATTGCGGCCGAGGCCGCAACATACTTTCATGATCTTTTGCAGCACGATTCAGCAGCGATCGACGCCGGAGCTCGGAACCTCGACTTCTTTACTGTCGACTTCAATGAGGATATAACGGCTTTCCACGGCCAGACAATGTTGGACCAGGCGGAATATTTGAATGAAGCGATTGCATATATACTATCTTTGTATCATGATCCTCGAAGATCACAGCGAGATCCGGAGCTTCCAGATCCAACTTCTGTTATAATCCTGGGCCATTCAATGGGTGGGATAGTTGCACGCACGATGCTGATCATGCCGAATTACCAGTCGAATTCGATTAATACGATTATTACCATGTCCGCCCCACACGCTCGACCTCCAGTCTCCTTTGATGCGGAGATTGTCAATACTTACAAACAGATCAACGATTATTGGCGTCAAGCCTATTCACAGAAATGGGCAAACAACAATCCGTTATGGCACGTCACTTTGTTATCGATAGCTGGAGGTGGACTCGATACCGTAGTTCCGTCGGATTACGCCAGTCTGGAATCCCTGGTGCCAGACACGCACGGATTTACCGTTTTCACTTCATCGGTGCCGAACGTTTGGACTGGTATGGATCATCAAGCCATCTTGTGGTGCGATCAATTTAGAAAAGTCGTGATTAGATCTCTGTACGAAGTTATCGACGTGAAACGGCCTGGGCAAACGAAACCCCGAGCGGATAGGATGCGAATTTTTAAGAAATGGTACTTGACAGGAATGGAGAGCCCTACCGAAAAGACCCTTTCACACAAGGAACCCACGACCTTGCTTACCTTGGAAGACGATTCACATGCAATAATTCCCCAAGGAGAAAGATTAACACTCCGAAAATTTGGAGAGTCTCGCAAGCCAAAGGCACATTTGCTTCCAATCCCCCCCCAAGGAACGCCTGGTGGCAAACGATTCACGCTTCTCACCGATCAGAAGCTCGATAAGCCTGGGGATAATGGAAAATTGGAGGTTCTTTTCTGTAGTGTTTTCCCACTACACCCCGGCCAATCAGCTACCCTGTTTTCTATGAATATGGATCTTTCCGGGGATAGCTCTGGATCTACGAGATTGGCTTGCAAAAATGCTGCAAGTGATGTTATTTCTCTGCCAGCATCCACACGAACATCGAAGCAACCCTTTTATCTGGATGACGAGGAAGAAATCTTACCATTTTCTTATTTGCAATACGATTTGGAGGACATCATAGATCACCAATTCGTTGCCATTGTGGATAAAGCAGTTGACCCCACCCCTGGATGGGTAATTGCCGAATTTAGTGATAATGTTCAATCACATCGAGTCAGATCCTTGAGTCTTCGACGCCTTTTGGCTTTTGGCATGAAGATAAGGCTCCCACCAAATCGACCAATGGTTGCCGAGGTCAAAATCCCCGCTGTACACTCGAGCTTATTGGCCTACAATCTAGAAATGGGGCATCAGGCTTGTGGTGAAGAACCAGAGCTTTTCACCCCTCTTCTTCGACAGTATATTTCGGAACCTTATGAGTCAAAATACTTTGTGAATGTGAAGCGAGCAGCCATCAATCTTCATGGAGTTTCTCCATTTATGCCTCCCGCACTTCAGTACAAATCTGTGCAGGACGGATTAAGTCTTCAGTTCTGGACCGACCCAACATGCAATTCGAGCATCAAGATCTCTTTAAGTGTTGATATCCCAGGCAGTTTGGGAAAGCTGTACATGCGCTACCGGACTGTCTTTGCGGCATTTCCTTTATTTGTTGTTGCCCTCGTACTGAAGAAGCAATTCCGAATGTATGATGAGACAGGAATTTTCATTTCCTTCGGCGAGAGTTTGGACTTGTGTTTGCGGCAATCTTTACCTTTGGTACTGTTAGCACTCACGTGCCTTTCAGTATCTTTCTCGCAGGCAAGCATGGCACCGTCTCAAGGAGTTCCTATGGGTTTCTTGGGGTGGGGAAGAAACGCGTCCGAAACGGCGATTGACTATAACAAAAATGATTTACTTGTGGGGTCACAGGATCCATTCTTCTGGTTTATGGTTCCTCTCGTTGGACTCGTTTGCATTGGAGTATGTGTGATGATCAACTATGCCACATTAGCCCTTACTCACGTTTCAAGCGTGCTATATGGCTGGCTGAGTGTTAAGCCAGCGTGGTTGCGCAATGAAGATAGGAAAAGGGCATCATCTCCCGCGTTCGCACCAACTTCTCCCCGCAAACGATTATTCACGACAGGAGTACTATTATTCTTAGTGTCGACAGTTATCCCTTACCAGTTCGCATATCTGGTTGCGTGCTTGGTACAAATAGCTACTTGCACAAGAGCACTTCGATTTACCAGAGAGGCACGGTCTAACGCAAACTACAATTTCTACAACTACGTCCACTCGATACTTGTTTTGATGTTGTGGATCCTGCCGATTAATCTCCCAATTCTCGTTGTCTGGATCCATAATTTGGCTGTACATTGGTTGACGCCATTCTCTTCTCATCATAACGTTCTCTCTATCATGCCATTCATTCTTTTGGTCGAAACATTAACGAGTGGGAAGATGGTACCTCGAGTCACATCACGCGTTCGCCACATTACGAGTGTTCTATTCTTCGGTATCTCGATATACGCTGCAGTTTATGGCGTAACTTATGCATATATGCTTCACTATCTGGTCAACTTGGTAGCCGCATGGCTTGTTGCCATTCATTCATCGACCTCAAATTGGACACTTGCAGACGTAACGACCATGTTTGATCCGGAGAATAACGAAAATACTCGAAAGCGCGGAAAGACGCCTTGAACGACAGTACTGCTTTCACGAAATTATCTATAGTGCCATCATGTTCGACGATTCACGATTCAACGCCCGCCATTTTATCCGGCCTTTATTACTCTTCTAATTGATCGAATTCGTGGGCTTCCACCCATGAAGCCTGTTTTCTTTCTTTCACTTACTAGATTCTGCGATGTTTTTCAACAAAGTATAGAACTTTGAAAGTTGTCGCACATCTATTTTTTCGAATTACACATTTTCTAGACTTCACTTCTTCTGTTAGTAGTGAATGGTGTTCATATGAAACTTCATTTACAAAGACTACACTCATGAGCGCTGTAAATAGGGGAGTTGGCGCTCTTTTTTTTTTTCCGGCCGCAGACTGTAATTACGCAAATGCCTACCTTTAAGTATTACGTTGGTTTTATGTTCTTTTGAAAGGAGAGGTTTGTGGTTTGAGAGCCTATTTTAGGGGGCGATGAGGATGATAGTGCCGTATCCGGGCAGTAATAAAAGAATTAGACCACCTTTAATGTTTTATATTCCGTCTTCTTCTGGTGACGAGGAGGGGATGGGAAGAGTGGAGTGGATAGGGAGATGCTAGCGAGAGAGGAGTGAAGTAGAGTAGGGATGGGATGGGATGACATGTACATTTGATGGATGGATGGGATGGCATGTACATTTGATGGGTGGATGGGTGGATGCAGCGGATGAGATTGCAAAGGCAGGATTGGAATCTTGGCTTTTGGGCATCGAGTAGAGGACGAGGAGGAGGATCGATGTGACTATCGTGCTGTGCTGTTGCTTATATACCCTTTGGTTTGGAAATGGAATTGAGGAGTCGTGATTGGAGTGGAATGTAGTGGAAAGTGTGGACGAGTTGCAAGCTGTGCATGAATGCAGGTGTATGTAAAGGGAGAGAAAGAGGTGGGTGTAATTGAATATAGACTCCGGAATGGAAACTTTCTCTACATTTTCTTTTCATTTCTGGGGGACGCTATTGTAGTACTTGGTTGGATGATATGTACATGCTATTGCATATATTTATAATAAGGGGGGGATATCGAGTAGATATGAGTAGATGGATGGCCTTGAAATTATTGGTGGAGCAAAGGGCTTCTTCTCCTGGCATCCTGGCATCCTGGCATCCTGGCATCCTATGAAATGAAATGGGATTATTAGAATCCAACCGATCTTATGAATATGTATGGAAGTATATATAGAACAAGTTGTCTTTGACGTTGAATTTGAAAGAAAGTCTAAAATTATAAGCAAAGTCTCAAATCTCAACTCTCAAATCTCGAAGCGAACCCCTTGTCAATGATGTTGTGTCCCATCCCATCGGGTAATCTTTATTTTTTATCTCCAAATCGTCAAGTCGCCAAAGTCCTTGGAACATTGAGATTTTCAACCAAGGGGCAGGATTTCTCACCTCTTTTGCATTTACAGTACATCTTTTCGGTCCATTCGAAGGCGCGACACTCTTTCAATTTCTGCAGATGATTTTGGCATAAATCCTTCAGTTGCAGGGTGTTCTGGTAACCTGTTCCTCATAGCCTTAGCGTCGGAGCTGTCTGCTCCATTGAACGCCAACGCGTAGAGTAGGAATTATCTGCAGAGAAGGACGAACACATCAAAAAAACATGGCTCGAGTCAATCGCTTTGGCTTCTTAGCCATCGCCATGGCTTTCCATTTGGTGTATATTTATTCAATCTTTGATATCTATTTTGTGAGTCCAATAGTATCGGGAATGCGCGAATTCGGCGTCGAGAGGCCAGATGGAGTGGAAGCTCCAGCAAAGCGGTTGGTACTTTTCGTAGGTACGTCGGTTCTATCTCTTCTCGTGCCAGGGTGTGCAATTGTGATGGGCTAACGCTGTGTCTCTGCAGGCGATGGTCTACGTGCGGATAAAGCCTTCCAATCATTTCCAGAACCATACCCCGAATCAGAAGAAGATCTCGTCCCGCGGCCTCTTGCGCCGTTTCTCCGCTCGCGGGTTACTGGGCATGGCACTTTCGGTGTCTCTCATACTCGAGTTCCGACGGAGTCCCGCCCGGGACATGTTGCGCTCATTGCGGGCTTGTATGAAGATGTCTCGGCAGTTACTACGGGGTGGAAACTCAATCCGGTAAATTTCGACAGCGTTTTCAATAGAAGTAGGCATACTTGGTCATGGGGAAGTCCGGATATCTTGCCAATGTTTCAATTGGGCGCGGTGCCAGGTCGTGTCGATGCGTATACATATTCTGCCGAGGAGGAGGACTTTTCAAAGGCAGCTCTACATTTGGATATCTGGGTATTCGACAGAGTGAAGGCTCTTTTCGCGGACGCGGCTAAAAATTCCACTTTAAATGCTGCCCTGAGACAAGATAAGAATGTGTTCTTTCTACATCTCCTTGGCCTGGATACTACAGGTCATGCTTACCGGCCATACTCAAAGGAATATCTATACAATCTCAAAATTGTAGATGAGGGCATCAAGGAAGTCACAAAGGTCATCGAGGATTTCTATCACGATGGTAAGACTGCTTTTGTCTTTACGGCTGATCATGGGATGAGCGATTGGGGGAGTCATGGCGATGGACACCCAGATAACACACGCACTCCATTGATTGCTTGGGGATCTGGAGTCGCGAAGCCAATCGTGCAGGCCCACGGAATCGCACCAGGTCATGATGAGCTATCCTCTGACTGGGGAATGAACCACATTCATCGGCATGATGTTTCCCAAGCAGACGTTGCAGCTCTTATGGCATATCTAGCTGGCCTTGACTTCCCGGTCAATTCAGTTGGAGAGTTACCCTTGTCGTATCTGGCAGCAGATATTCCCGAAAAAGCCGAAGCTTTTCTGGCCAATGCCAGGGGTATCCTTGATATGTATCGAATTAAAGAGGAGCACAAGAAAGCTACCGAGTTGAGGTATCGGCCATTTGAAGGTCTCAGAGACGAGAACCACACGGCCGAGCATCGATTAGCTGACATCAGAAGTCTGATCGATCGAGGCCAACATGAAGAAGCAATTCGAGAGACTGCAGAACTTGTAAGACTTGGTTTAGCCGGTCTGCGATATCTTCAAACGTATGATTGGTTGTTCCTCAGGGCCCTGATTACAATAGGATATTTGGGTTGGATCACATTTGCTCTCACCACTGTCGTTGATCTTCACGTTTTACAAGGAAATGCCAAGACTTTTAGAACCTTGGCTAGCAGTCTTTTCTTCTCTTCAATTCTTGTTGCTCTTTTTGCTTCCTTTATCGTGTCGGAATCGCCTCTAACATATTATGCCTATGCCATATTTCCCGTGGCGTTCTGGGAAGAAGTATATGCTCGTCGAAATGCTCTCGCTGAGGGTGGAAAACGACTGTTTGGTCATGTCAAGTCCCCTCTCGCTTACATGGGAATATTCCTTAAGACCATAATTTTCTTAGCCCTCATCGAATCTCTTGTGAGTCATTCTCTATAAAATCTATGGCATATCGTTACTCATGAATTAATAGGCATGGGGTTACACCCACAGAGAGATCTTCTCCGTCTTGTTCATCGGGGCAACTTTCTGGCCGGCGTTCTATGGCTTAGGATTTTTAAATAAGAATAAAGTATTGACCCTAACATGGATTGCATCTTGTATGGGAATGAGCACTTTCACATTACTCCCAGCAATGAAAGTCGAAGATATAGATCTTATGTAGGTTGTCATTGTCACAAGTAATCGAGGTTCTAGCTAAACTTACCCATAGTTTGTATGGCGGTGCTTTAATGGTAGCCGTAGGTGCATTGTATCTTTCCTTTGAAAAGAAGCTGCTGGCAAAATCCAAGATGGCGGGGGATTCCATCGCACCAGCTGATAATCTTTTATCCCGCTCACTCATCGGAGCACAGGTGAGAAATCCCACTTATTACCATGACGAATGGATTCTGACATTTCAAATAGATTGGATTGATTCTCCTATCCATGATCGTTACGAGATCCACGGCGCTGTCCTTACAGGCAAGGATGGGACTTCCTCGAGGCAACCAAGTAGTTGGTTGGTGCTTAATTGGTAAGCTTACGAACACCTGGATAGCCTGGAGAAAGCTGACGTGAATAAAGTGGCGTCTTTGATAATGCCCTTTTTGCATCGCCTGCAACCCAATAACCATTACCTACACAGATTAATGATTATTTTTCTGACATTTGCACCACTCTTCGTTATTCTCACGATCTCCTACGAGGGATTATTCTATTTGGCATTTTCTGCCACCCTTATCACTTGGGTTCTCTTAGAGCATGGAATCCAGAACTATACCACCAAAACGGTAACAGTCAAGACGAATGGTGCCCCAGTGCCAACGGTTCCTTCGCCGCTATCCTCTTCTTCATTCCGCCCTCTTACCTTGACAGATGCACGGATATCTTTGTTCTTCCTCATACTTTTGCAGTCTGCATTTTTCAGCACTGGAAATATGGCATCAGTTTCATCTTTTAGTCTGGAAAGCGTGAATCGCCTAATTCCAGTCTTTGATCCTTTCTCTCAAGGAGCTTTATTGATTGTGAAGCTCATGATTCCGTTTGCGCTGATATCAGCCAACCTGGGTATCTTGAACAAGAGACTCGGCGTCGCGCCGTCAGCCTTATTCATGGTCGTAATTGCCATTAGCGACCTCCTCACGCTGCACTTCTTCTGGGTGGTTAAGGATGAAGGATCTTGGCTAGAAATCGGATCTACCATTAGTCACTTTGTAATTGCAAGCTTACTTTGTCTGTTTGTGGCTAGTTTGGAGGGTGTCAGCGAGCTTTTTATCGCTGGCGTAGAAGTTGAGGATAACTCAAGCCAGCTCGGAAAGGAACGGGAGCTTGGAGGGGTCATCAGGGAGGAGGAAGAGCCGACCGATGGAAGCACCAAGGCCGAGGCTTCTGTGAACGGGAAAAATCCGTAGAGGATGGAAGATGTATATATTTTCATGAAGATAGAGTCACGATGTACAACGACGAGAATTCATCGGCATTTCAGATGCATTGGGAGAAAGTCGCATAACAGAGGCGATACCGAGGCTCTCGATCGAGCTCCCTTGGCCTATCACATCAGCGAACGTCAAACTCGCATAGCACGTTTCTCATCTCATCTACTCGGACACTCGTACATATGCAGACTCGACAAGAATGGGAATAGGTCGAGCACCGACCATATCGTGAATGCATGTACCGATTTAGACGTTGGGGTTGTAGTCCGAGTGCTGTTGCAGGGCGCGATATACGTAATATGCAATTATTCGTAACACAGACTAAAGACAAAGAGTCGATATTGTAACTATCTTCATGTCAATTAATCAAAATGTCCTTGTTAAAGTTTGGTAAACTTATAATTATAAAAAGTTTATATTACATATCTTACCAGAAAAAGTGTGTACCTTAAATTCAACCAACCCCACATGATCTTTATTTTATTTCTTGCAGGCGCAACTTCCAAGTCCCGAAAACGTAAAAATAGCCGGACTGAGGAGTCCAAGTCCAGATTTGCCAACTTCGTGACAACCCCAAACTTCCCATCGACAATCCGTACACATATCATTGCGACGACACATCAAGAGAGAAACTAATTGTTAATTTCGAAATCGCATGACAAGAGGATTGGGAAAATCACGGCGGGTGCGATATGGCCTCCAACGCAATGTCTGCAGATGGCCCATCTCGCCAATACTCAGCACCAGCACCAGCATCAGCATCGGCACCGCAAATGGGTAGTCAAGCTCCTGCTGGATCAAATGCAGCGCCTAGTTCACAGCTGCCCGGACATGCTTCATTTAGAAGGTATGGTGGCATTTTATTGCCCGATATATCATGCGCTGACATTTTGGGGAACGAAGACAACGAGCTTCACGGGCGTGCCAAGTATGTACAAATCTGTCCCTCCTCTTATCGTTCAATTTTGATGCCTCGGTCCGAGGAGCAGATTGTGAATGTGGAGGAAGGATTTGGAATATTTACCACAGACATCTGCTAACAACAACTCGCAGACATGCCATGCCAGAAAGGTAATGTTGCGCAAACCCATCGCGCGCGTCGCATTGTCGTGCAGCTTCTAGAGTGTATAATAATGAGTCGATAGGTACGGTGTGATGCGGCCAGTCTAGGGGTGCCTTGCACAAACTGCGTCGCGTTCTGCATAGAGTGCAAGATTCCAACCCCGAAACGCAAGAAGACAAATGGCAAAAGCAAAGATTCCGATAGGTACAATTTACCTCGGGCTTCTGTAGGGCTTGCAGCTGACGAGGGTAGTGACCGAGGAGAAACAGTCGACGAACGGTCACCGCGAAATGATTCCCCGAGCACGCATACCGCAAGGAGCACAACCGCCTTTAACTCTTCAGATGGAACACCGGCGACTTCTCTGACTGACGCTCAGGTTCGCCAGCGCGAACATGACGAAAATACCTACGCGCAATTCATGAAGCCTAAATTTACCAGAGCGCCCATCAAGGAGGCAGGGAGAGTAGCATACCTGGGAGAATCATCGAATCTGACATTACTCGTACACGATCGACATGGCAATGCGGATGTGGTGCATTATCCTCTGCCCGAGAACATCAGAGGATCTCGGGCGAGACTGACGGAACTGGACAATGTGGAAATCGACATCCTACATCAACGGGGAGCATTTTTGCTTCCTCCTAGGTCTCTTTGTGATGAACTGGTCGATGCATATTTCAAATGGGTTGCCCCCATTGTGCCCGTCATCAATCGAAACAGATTTATGAAACAATACCGCGATGCGAAAAATCCCCCTTCACTCCTTTTACTGCAGGCTATCCTCCTGGCTGGATCCAGGGTCTGCACAAATCCCCAATTAATGGACGCCAATGGATCAACGACTCCCGCTGCCCTGACATTTTACAAACGTGCTAAAGCCCTCTATGACGCGAACTATGAAGATGACAGAGTTACAATTGTACAAGCTCTGGTTTTGATGGGATGGTATTGGGAAGGACCAGAAGATGTAACGAAGAACGTATTTTATTGGAGCAGGGTCGCTACCATTGTAGCACAAGGCTCCGGCATGCATAGAAGCGTTGAGGGTTCTGCACTGAGCAAGGCGGACAAGAGACTTTGGAAGAGGATTTGGTGGACCTTGTTTACCCGTGATCGATCTGTTGCCGTTGCTCTTGGACGTCCCGTGCACATCAATACCGATGATTCCGATGTGGAGATGGTCAGTGAGGATGATTTCGTTGAGGACGAGAACGATCAACCTGCCGAATTCCCTCAAGATCCTATGCATGTGCAATTTTTCCTTCAATACGTTAAGCTTTGTGAAATTATGGGATTGGTTCTCTCACAGCAATACAGTGTAGCTTCAAAGGCTCGACGGCAAAATGCGATCGACCTCACCCATAGTGATATGGCCTTGGCCGACTGGCTTTCGAACTGCCCTAAAGAAGTATATTGGGAAATGCCTAGGCATCAATTCTGGTCGGCTCTACTACATTCCAATTACTATACAACACTCTGCTTGTTACACAGAGCACATATGCCCCCTGCTACTACGCAGAGAGGTGGTTACGAGGACAATGTGTACCCATCTCGAAATATTGCATTTCAAGCCGCCGCTATGATTACCTCCATCATCGAGAACCTATCGGCGCACGATGAGCTACGTTACTGCCCAGCTTTCATTGTTTATAGTTTATTCTCTGCCTTGATCATGCATGTTTACCAAATGCGATCCTCGGTACCTTCCATCGTCGCAGCTACCCAAGAGCGAATGCGTGTTTGCATGAATGGTTTGAAAGATGTATCGAGAGTCTGGCTCGTGGCTAAGATGGTCTACACACTATTTGAGTCCATTCTGGGAAATAAGGTTCTTGAGGAGCGCCTTCAGAAAGCTGCTGGCAAGCGACATAAACGTATGGTGCAGAGCATCCACGACGGTCTCAATCAGGTCAAGAATGAGCCCCAAAAGAGAAAATATGACGATATGGCATTGGATTTTGGTGTGAGTAGTGGACCTGCGCCACAAGAATCATATGAACGATCCAGACCACAGACACCTAGTCAAAGTTACAATTCCTCCTCAATGCCCGCACCATCTATTACTTCGCCACAACACAGACAGAATCGAGACACGTTCATGGGAGGTTCTAGCTCTCGCCCTCATACACGTCCACCCACACCTTTCAACCCCTCATATTCCGTGCCAGCCACACCTCCGGATCTCTATCTTGTTACCAGAAACTCCCCGAACATATCGCAATCTCTCTGGGAGAACTTCCAACCAGATCAATTATTCCCTGAAGGTGGTCCCAGTTTGAATAATCTTCACTTCTCCCCACCAAACCATCCGAATCTTGACCCAAACCTCATGTCCCATTTGGGTGCACCTCAACAGCCAATTAACAATCAGAATCAATCAAATCAATTGCCTCAACGCGTGCAACGAGGCCAGCCCGGGATGAGTGGTAGCCCCATCCAAGGAGTTGGAATACATCCAGCTGGAGTTCCTAATTATGGCATGGGCCAAAATATGTGGCAGCAAGGTTTCGACCAAACAATGCATGAACCTCAAGGCCAAAGTCCTAGTGATACATGGAGCAATAGCTCTGCACAAGCCGTTCCCACAACCTTGAATGTTGAAGATTGGTGAGTCGGCTGAACTTTGCACATACTGGTTTAAGGCACTAATATGATTTAGGTTTCAATTTTTTGGAATCAATGGTGATTTAACGGGTATGAATGGCGATGTACCCCTCGCTTGATAATTTTGGAAAAGGAGAACAGTGCTTTGTTGCTTGTTAGCTTGAGGCTAGCTTGACGGAGATCTTGATCAGGAATTCAAGTCAATCGAGTCGAATATTCAAAAAATAGTCGTGGAGCTTAAAGCTATACTCGAGTAGCTCTTTCTATATGGATGGCTTTGTATTATATTACGCATTTGGGATCCAGGTGATGGACAGAGAATGAAACTATTCGAAGTGGATACCTTACGTTACTTGATACCTGCAGCTCATTTATGAAATGGCAAATATCTACAAAGCATACCAAGTCGTCCAAATGTAATAAGATATGGACAAAATATGGAAGAATTGCAGTGAAAGGCTTTGTAGTAGTCGAGTTAGATTGATTACGCCTCGGATTCCCCACGTGCCCTACGTTCCGACATATGCACTATAAATGCTACTACGGATGACGGTAACCCAAAACTTGCTATGATCTGGGACGTCCGTTCCCCGCGACCAATGTCCCCACGGAAGCCAACTGTACATTCATTATTGACACGAATAAATCCACCATAATTCGAGGCAGAGCAATCGAACGATCGCGACCAGATTTACACGGAAGCAACGAATGTTCCCATGAATGAAAAGTGCGGACGGCCCGCGAAACAACCATGTCACAATCGTCCCGAACAGCCGCGATCACCTCGAAGCAATCACGATTATCCAGTGACAACGAAATACGATTTAGCGATTCCAGTGCAGCAACATCCTCAACCATACGACCACGAAAGGCGAGACTGCTCGATACAGAACAGGAATTGGTTAGCAGAGCGACAAGTAGAAGAAGTAGTCCTGGAAGTAGCAGGGGTGTAAGCCCACTCCCTTCAAGGCATCCTTCGAGGAGGGTAGGTGACGATGTGGCTCCATCTCCGAAGAGTGCTTTGGCGACATCTGCCGGGGAGAGAGGAGACCTGAAAATAGGGCCGGGGAATGCTGCAGCGTGGGGTAGTGGGTGGTCCAGTTCTTGGAGTACATTACAGGGCCTTGCGAGTTCGGTGCTGGGGGATCTGGGGGATTTAGTTACAGACGAAGGAGAAGGTAGTGCGAGGAAAGCAACAAGTTTGGATAGACCCAAGGCGAGGAGGAAAGATGGTCCTGCGAAGAAGTTGTTTGAGCTACCTCATGGTGCTTGGGGACCTGCGGAACAAAAGAAGAGGGATGAGGCTGTTATTGGTGCGGGAACTCAAGCAGAAAGAGATGCAGCTTTACGGACACAGAAAATGATGAGAGTTCTCGAAAATCACTCGGAGTTGAACGGATCGATTGATCGAAACGGAAATTTCAAACGGAGAACATCTGTTGACGAAACCAACACTAGAACACGGGATGATGAGGGAGACGCACTGGTCTATATACACCATGTGCAGAAAGAGGATACACTTGCGGGAGTTATACTACGGTACAATTGTCACCCTATGACATTTAGAAAGGCCAATAGATTTTGGCCCAACGACTCTATACAAACTCGGAAAGTGGTTATACTGCCAGTAGATGCTTGTGCAATAAAAGGACGCCCTTGTGATCCATCTCAGGATTTGAGCCAAGGGATTGATTTGCTCGCTCCAGCGCCGAGTTTAGAAGATGCGCCGGAAACATGGCCACCGAGGTCGGAGACACCGATGGAGCGTCCGGAAGAACATCCATGGGAGCATGTTCGATGGGTTCTTTTAGATTCTTCTCCGAATTCTAAACCAGTCGAAATTGCTCGTATGCCGAGGAGAAGCTTGGGTTACTTTCCGCCACGGCGAAGAAAGAGTCAAACTACAAATTCTATCGCATCTACCCCTCGTGGTTCTTATGATCTTCCGCGTGTATCTCAAACGACATCAGGTTCGTCCGGCGAACCAGTCAGCAGCCCTGCAAGTACAACTCCTCGAAGAATGAGTAATTTAGGGCGTCGACCCTCTCAATCTACTAATGCCAGCTATTTCCCGCCAATCGGTGCGGCGGATCGCCCCCGACGTGAAAGTGCAAGTGGAGCTGTGGATCGACTAGGATGGCTTCGGGGACCTGGTGGGGTAGGAACATTAGGGAAGAATGTCACGACTCCAGGACCTGGCGAGGATCCCCTAAATACATGGGCCAGGAAACATCTACCCGGAATCTCAATCGATTCTTTACCTTCATCTTCAATTCTAGACTCTGCAATAATACCTTTTGGATTTAGAGACGAACTGGCAAGTATCGCCGAAAGCTCACATAGTCCTGCGGGAAGCGGATCAGCCACGCCTAGTCATTTGGGAGGCTCTGGAATAGGTCTGGAAAACGCAGCAGCTGCTATTGAAGGCTGGGTGAGAAGGTTGGCTGTTAAAGCACCGGGTGCACCTTTAAATGGCGGTGTGTTTTCGACGGATGGTTCGGGCGACCTTATTGAACTGTTGGATGGGGCTGGAAGTGATGATGGGAGAGGTTTTGAACTTTCGCCTGACAGATTGAGGAATAGCTCTTCAAGTCGAATTGGAAGTTCGGGTAGAGAAGACTTGGAGGGTGCACTGAGGGGGAGAGGTGTTAAAGGGGGAAAGAAGGATTAATATTGAATTATGTTCTGGGGCGGGCACTGTTAGTAGCGAATCGAACAAGGAACGCATGAATAACACTACACAGAAGTGAGGGCGCATTGGGGATTTGGCGTTTTTTTTTTTGGTGGTGGTGGTTAGTTGAATCTTGGTTGTTTAGGGTAGTAGATTAGCACTAGACGTATTTCATCTATATTTGAAAGTTTCTTTTACTCTTTTGTTATCGATATTGGTTTCTCGGCGGCAAGAGGGTTTGACATTATTTGTATCCTATCTAGATGATTTCAAGAGCGAGGGGGTGGATGGTTGGTGATTAGAGACGATAGAAGATAGGTGTTTAAATTTGTAACAAATAGGTCTATTATGTAGGTAGGTACTCTACTATGATACTCTGTACTAATTTATTGTCACACAGTTATAGCAACAGAAGAGGTATCGAAGAATAGTTCTATTGATGATTGAATATAGTGAAGTTCTGAATGAAGAGCTTCTTCGCTCTTCACTCGCAATATTATATAGAGTCGCCCGCGCTAGGCGCGGCGATACTATCAACCTGATTATGACCTTACACGTGTCACGTGTAACGCATTTGGGTTGGATGGAGAGGGTCGACCTAATTGGGATTTAGTGTCGCCCAATTTGGATTTGGCGCCCGGCATTTTGGTGTAGATGGCAAATGAGTCTAATCCCATTTGGGAAACTAGTGTCACGACTGCGTTGCCAATCGTGCCGACAGGCATAAGAGAAGAAATTGGATTTGATTACAAGGGAATTTGGTGGGCGGGCTGTTGTTGCCTTGAGTGAGGTTGACTGGTCAAGTTGGCGATGTTGTGTTTGCGACTTCATGCGTTTGTGGGGGGGTTCATATCAGAATCTCTGCTCTCTCAAATGCCCAGTCAGTCGATGGGGGTTAAGAGTGGGAATCGAATCGGGCTGTTCCTTTCTTGGATGGGAAGGTGCATGTAGTAGGTGAGTGAGGTATTGCCCCTCTTTACATTGTTGGATAAAGAAATGATTGCCATCTCGTTGTATCTACATAATTGGATTATGTACAAACCAAACGTGACGTTTCGTACGCTCTACAACATTCATCATTTTAGGGCTAGGGTTTCTTCAGTTTGGAACCAGAATGCCTATAGTGTTACCGTGTAGTTCACTATAGTAGAGGTTCTGTCAAGGAATGTGTATAGGTCACCAGAGGGCTAATATGAGTTCTACCTTTTAGTCATCAATCACAGTGTATTGCATGTTTTAGGAGATGGAGACCTCGAGCTCCTCCGGGTCCTCTCACTCGTACCAACGCATCGCCTCTCGTATATATGGTTACACTCCCTAGTTTTTTCTTCTTGAAATTCACTGTCCTGCGCATTACAAATTGACCAAGCTGTTACTAAATCTGAAGCTACATAATGGAATATACGTTTCTTAGCCATGCAATTTAGGAGCACCAGAGATCCACAACACTACCGATGATAAAGACAGCCTCAAGTGGTCGGTTAATGATCCAAGAAACGCCAGCGATTACCTGATTGTTCGACTTTCTGGAGTCGCAGCAGTGCCCTTTACCCCTTGATACAATTTCACCTATTTCCTAGCATTATACCATAGCCTTTACTTAATCACTCCATCCATCCCATCGTCCCTCGTCACCCTCCTTCTGATCTGGAAACTCCGATGGGGGAATCACTTTCTCAATTCTTCCTTCCGGATCTCCACCCTCTTCCAATGGTGCATCTTCAATACGATGCTTAAAGGCTCTCTCTTTCCCACTGTTTGCAAGGATATCCTCAGCAATACAGAATGCCAAGCCCGAAATGGTTTCTTTGACAACTTCTTCCGTAAAAGGCTCCTGTTTCTCTACTGGTCCAGGATTGTTGCTTGCCTTACTTCTAATCACAGCCACCGATTTTGGTTGTTGAGGGAGAGCAATGTGGTCCCATCCTGCTGGGAGATACTCCTTTGTTTCCTCAAGAGAATTCAATAGCGCTCTCACCATTTGATCCGTGAGGTTCACAGCGGGAACGAGGTCGCGCAACACATCCCATGCCGAATCCGGATCGACAATAAGCGTCCACGCGACAGGGAAAAGGATCGCTAAAAATGGACCCGCGACGGGAATCATAGAGACGAGATTCGTGAGGACATCTCTGAAGAAATCGTTGAGCCAAGTAGAACGCTGAGCAGGTTTCCACTGAAGATCTAGTCCGAAATTGGCTCTTGCGACTGTGAGCCATTCGACATCATATTGGTGTCTGTAAGTTGTAACATTAGTAATATTCTGCGTTCTGATGTTGCCATTCGGGACAATCTTGATGAGCCTGGCTGAGTATGGGTTCTCTTTACGAAGTTGACGGGGGAGGGCGAGAAGTTTCAAGAGTTCGTAGACATTGATTCCGATGGTGTGTCCTTGCCAAATGCCGAGACCTGTAGTGATGTTCATCGGGTGAGTTACCATGCTGTTGCCCCCGCGCCAGACTGCAACGACGCGGTTCTGTGCGAAATTTAATTGCACGAAACAACACAGGTTTTCGTTGGCCTCGGAAGCGTAGAAGGATAGGGGGAAATAGACGGCTCGAATATGGGCAACCATCTGCCCCAGAAGATTGGACCTGTTAGTCATTTCCACTTCTGTTGTGAGGGACTTGACTTTGAGAGACTTACATCTATCCAAACCCATTCACCTATTTGGGGCATAGGCATGTGCATGAACCAAGACTGAAAGAGTCAGTGAAGAGGAAAGAATGAAGCGTGAGGGAGAAGACATACTTCATCCGAAGCTCCATACCACCAGTCATCAAAAGTCCTCGCATGCGTACAAAGCTCATGCTGCACTCTCGTACGAATGTTGGTCTCAGACGGGCCATAGGAAATTGGCAAGTTGTTAAAGCCCCCGTGATAGGATCGTAGCAATACTCTCGTAATGGTATAGAGGGTCCGCGGATGAGGATGTCCATTGCTATTGTAGCCCGAGCCCGCATCCCATGAAGAATGGGCGGGTCTATTCCAGATGTACTCAATCATCATGTGGTTTTTGAAATGTAGGGGATTGTTTGCATTGTAGGAATAATGGGCGCCCCCCCGCGCACGCAGGCCATCTCGCACAAAGAAGCATTCTCCTTCGGGGTATGCGAGAGCCATGATGGAGGATTGCTAAATAGAGCGTGCGTCGAGATATTAAACGATTATCGACCGTGAGACTTTAAAACTAGTGTTTCCAGTGCAATCGAATCAGATAGTAGATGAAGATTGAGAAATTCTCATGGGATATCAGCTGGTATAAATCCATGTTCCTGTAAGTAGTGCGGGGTTGGCTTGTAATCCTGCATGTAGAAAGTTGAATCATTATCACATTGATCGACGCAATTCCTGCGGGTTGTCTAGACCTTTGCTGCACTTGGAAGCCATCAGTGTCATTGGGCCAACCTAGAATGTACTGACAGCACGTTGATGATTAAATAGACTGTATTGGGCGGTGAGCGTCTAGAGAAACACGGAAAAAGAGGAGAACATGCAGACGAGGGGCAATTGCATCTCTACAACGCTAATTCTCGAATAAAGGGGTTACACGAGATAATTAATGCACTACCCCGCCGTTCCCCTCACGGATAGGGTTGCAATGCAATTAGATTAGCCAGTAAGCTCCACGTTAATAAACGGTTACGACGAAATGACTTTGAATCAGGCAGGAGTCAAAATCACTCCACTACATACAGAGTACGTTGTATCTGATAAGAATCCTCGATATAAGAATAACAGTCTCAATCCCAAGGTCTTTTAGGTAGGAAAATAGACTACGGATATCCTTATATTTTATTACGATGAGTCAAAATCACGTGATGAATGAAATCCAAATGAAAATTGCATTAAGGTCTATAAAAATACCACTCTATCAAACCTTGATATATATAATATCAGAAGAACTAGTGCCTCGAAATATCCTTATTTGTGGCGCTAAAAAAAGCATATTCTTCTATCATAACCTCGAAACGATTCTAAAATTCAAAGCGGCCTGCTTGCGATAGTCCTTCCTGGTGATCCATAATCATATTCCCAAGCGAAAGAGAAACAATACGTGAGCGGTGTGATGAAACATAAAAGAGAGCCTAATGAGATAGTTAAGATGAATCTAAGCTGGACCTTTAAACTAGTTGTTGTTGTACATCAATCATGTCAACTGCAGGTCTGTAGATATGTAATCATTTTTTCAATTTCAAGTTAAAATACCAATCTAATTTGCTCCACTGCGCGCCGTTAAACAACAGGACAAAAATGGTATCATCCCAACCTCTATTATGTGCATGTAAACGATTTGGCCCAACCACCCAGTGATGCTCCTTTCTGCTCCACAACCCTTATACTACCCCCAGCAGCAACAACACGAGTCTAGTCATCCGAAAACTCTACCGCGACGCTCTTATCCAGATCACTCAACCTACCATCTCCACCCCCATCTTCACTGACGAGTTCCGCACCTTCCCCCTCCAAACTCTTCCCATCCAAATCCCTACACAATCTCCTCAATAAACGCTCAACCCTCCCGATAGACTCCTCCAATTTCCCCAACCTCCCTTTAATATCCTCTCCCTCCTCATCACTACTATCGTCATTCAACAAATCCCTCAGATGTTTCGGAATACTCATTCCCGCAAACGGCGCTACGGAATCCCTTCGAATCTTCTTAGAAGAGCTATTACCCGTATCTCTCCTCTTCATATCTTCTCTTGTATTTTTCAGCGCGTTCTGTCCAGACTGTGAGTTCGATTGCGTGGAAGCATTATTATTGAATTCCCTGGCAAAATCTTGTTCGAAGATATTCCGATCGCGCGGAACGTCGCTCTCTGCGGCTCTTTCAATTTCATCCTCGATATCACTTGGAGGCTCCGTATCAAACACTGCTTGTAAATCTCCATGAACGCTGAATCCCCTTGAGAAGTTCCAAAGGCGGGGACGAGTTGGGGGACGGGGCAATTGTTCTGCTTCCTTTTGGCGACGAGGGCCGGCCCATAATTGACGGCGCTCTAGGTAGCCGATGAGTAGTAATAGGGGAGCATTGAGGAAACGCACGGCTGCTACGTTTATTTTGTGAAACCAGCGGGGTGTAAGGACGAATTTGAGGGGCATGAGAACGAAGAGAGCAAGGATATTGAAGGGGGGAAAGTAGGCGAATAGGGAGTCTGATTTTACACCTTCAAGGGTGAGAACGGCACGGCGGAATTGGATTTCAGCGGTAGCATTAGAGACGATGGTGGAGAAAGTGGTTGAGAGCATGGAGACGAGGATGGTGAGGAAGAGGGTATTGCCTAGGAATGCGAAAGTGACCATGAGGATAGGACCGAGAAGCCAGTGGAATTGAGCAGATGTTGTGATACCTGTACCGTCGAGTCCAAACCATATCCAAAGCATCCACTTGGAGACTGTAATTGGTTCATGAATACCATTACCGAGCCATATCATGGAGAGCAGAAATCCGGCAAAACACCATACGGCGAGGATAGTGAGAACAGTAAAATCGCGCATCATGGCTCTAAGGGAGATAAAGAGCATATTTTCAGACATGAGATTAAATGCTAAGCGTGGAACAAGGACAGGAGCTCCCAAGGCGAGGACATCAAGGGCTTGCTGGCCAGTACCGACATCGCCAGTGTGCCAGCCTTTGAAGCGAAGTGCGAGATAGATTCCGAAGATTACGGCGAATGTGACATCGAGGAAGGACCAAAGATTTTGGGTGTATACGTGCCATCCATGTTCTAAGATAGAGCAACTATATTTGATGTTAGTAAGGGAGATGGCAGTCGACCACTGTTCAAAAACTTACAACTGATCCAAAGTCCAACCGGAAGTGTAGATGATGAAGATTAATTCCATACCACCAAAGCTAGATGGATCGCGATCTGCCATCACATACAGATAGAAAACCAACAGTAGTAAAAAGTGGCACACTTCCAGATAATTCCTTGTACGAGGAACTATAAGTCTATATTGATTAAACAATGGTGCCTCCCTGGGATTGTATAACGAAATCGGTTTGTTTTTGTAGTGATCAGGTAGAATATCCATAAACGCCGTTGGAGTATATATGACCCTACCTTCGTAAATGGCGCTAATGACCTTTTGACATGCCGACGAGCTGAGGAAGGCTTTGCTTTGAGATGTAATGGCAATTTCTAGGGCTGGTAATCTTCGATTGACACCTGTACGGGATTTCGCGGCCCAGCTAAAGCTACTACTCTCGCGGATGACATTATTTGGGGCGCCTTGGAATGGATCGAAACCCCCTACGAGGATACGAGAGAGTAGAAGTAAGCCTTCTGAACCGGTGTGGTCTTCGTGAAAACGGCGCAGGACTCGATTGGCAACTATTTCGCATAGATGAGCACGAGTTGTGCAAATGCTTTGTTGGTGTGCGAGGGCCACTTGTTCGCGTTGGAATTGAGTTTTATTGACGAGAAGGCAGTATACTGTTTTTCCATCAGTTTTTGAAAACGAACAACAGTAGATCAGATGGGGTAAAGTAAGGAAGCAGGTGTATTCAACATGCTCTTCAAGAACCACTCAGAGTGGCTCTCCCTGCCCACCACTTGCCTATCAAAATGCTCCTTCAATATCCATATCATATTACCATTCCTCTTCACTTCAAGAAGGAAGTAGCCTTACACAACTCATCCTTCCCCAAAATAGCAATCACGTCGAAAGCAAAAAGCAAAAGGCAAAATCAACATACCAACCGACAAATCATCCAAATCATATAGCCTATCAACCAATGGTCTCACCACCGAAACATTCAACCTCGGATCCCTCAACTGCTCCAAACTATACGGATCATCTATCACCTCTATTAGCCTAACCCCATGTCCCTTTCTTTACCAAAAAGAAGTTACCAATCGCCAAGATAATATCTCTCCTGATCCTGTATCATCATTAACATCATCTTGATCCTGACAAACAAAGCAAAGCAGGAAACCAACCGATGGATCGTCTTATAAACCGGCAAATCCGCAAACTCATCCTGCGGATAACAAATATCCCCAATAGCATGGGGATGAAAACACGCATGGTCATCATGCCTCCCTACAGCCGTATTCCTCCCATCCCGATATCCAATCCCACCCCTCGCGCTCTCACCCCCCTCAATATCCTCCTCCGGCTCCGGAGTCAACAACTGCGTCGTTTCGGTAACACCATGTCTCTCATTCGCATGGGCATTCGCACCATGATTATCATTCTCACTCAAAAGGTGCCTCGCATTGCTAGGAGTAGGATGCGTCGAAGTTCTAGGAGAAAGAGGAGAAGAAGATGATGATGAAGACTGGCCCATAATCATATCCCCACGAGCCGATGCCTAGACCAGACCCTAGGTTGATGAATGTGGTACCTAAGGTTGTAGGAGTTATCGATTGATAATGGACAGAGTAAGATCCAGCGCTGTTTTATAACTTCGCCACCGTGACGTATGCGGGAAAGTTCTCAATGAGATAAGGGGTGATAAGGATTGCATATTTAAAGCGGCGAGAACCTTCAAATTGGTGGGTGAATTGATACTTTGTGGGGGTGAGTTTATATGGTAATTATGTAATTATTAGACGCCGTGCAATTGGTGTAAGACTGTAAAAAGAACCTCGAAGATATTCTCACCCACCCACCTGATAAAAGCACGGTAAACTATAGCAGGAACCCTTCAAAACTCTATTCCCCCGCTGATAGTACGGAGTATCGTCGGAATTATATATATACGGAGTAGAATAAACCACCTGAATTAGGACCTGCTATTGATCTCCACTTGCCCAAAGTTTATTCCAGCAATTAGACTTCACTTCCACTGGATTTTCATCGGACCTACGAACAGGCTGTCAACCTCTTCTTTGCTTTTCATCATGGCACATGAATATGGCTGGGTTCCGGATACGCATCCCATCGAGCTTGCTGATGGTACTGTAGTCTGCGGGCCCCATCATCAGACAATCTGCTATATCTGCTGCTGCGATCACACATATGCCGTACCCCGTGTACCCCCGCGAATCCTACCCCATCCCCACCATCACCCGATTTGTGCCTCCCTGCTCCACTGATACCCCCAAAGAGCTGCTTATAGGAGAAGAAGGCCATTGCCGTCTACGTGCAAACCGTTTTGAGAGTGTCATCTTTACAGATGGTGCATGTCGTGGTAACGGCCTCGCAGATGCCACCGGCGGCTGTGGCCTCGTCATAAGCCCTGACCATACAGTCTGTTTCCGACTCCAAGACACCGGCCCAACGGGCGAAACACACTCCCCAACGAGCAACCGCGCCGAGCTTCGTGCCGCGATTGCCGCACTCGAATATTGGCCTAATCGTTTTATCTGAGGCGCCGAGAATCGCCTTATCATTGCCACGGATTCCAAATACGTAGTCCTCGGCATCACCGAAAGGATTCACGCTTGGATTCGCCGAGGATGGCGAACAAACGCGGGGCCACCGGTCAAAAATCAAGATTTGTGGAAGAAGCTGATAGATCAGGTCAAGAAGTTGCGCACAATACCTCCTCGCGGTACAGTGGTCTCATTTTGGAGAATCCCGAGGGAGTGGAATGTGGCGGACTATTATGCGAAGAAAGGAGCTATGTTGAAAGAAGCGCCGATATATGAAACGTTCACAGGTGTTCGTACGCGAATTGGCTAGCTTATAGCTGACATTGCAAGACTGGGAATCCAAGCACCTATGGGGAATGGAACGGGAGGTCGTGTTTGGAAACTTAGAGGATGGTGAACAACCCGAAGAAATACTGCAATACGCATGTCTCCCAATCAAAGTGATCGCGTATCTCTACGCGAGGTAACCATGCTTTGGGAAACCCTCCCGTGGAGTGCGAAATATCTTGAGCATCCGTATCTTACTATTTTTGAATCCAAGAACGATAAGAGAATGCGAAGATGCGGGAAAGTGTAACGCTTTTTAACGTCTTTACAAAAAATTTGGGTGGATATTCAGACCCTCATCACGATGTAACGCTAGCTCTACCAAACTTCTCAACCGCTGGGAGAGATGACAGAGATGAGCACGAGATGAATAGTTGTACATATCAAGAACCGTAGGAAAAGAAGCTCCTCGAGCTGAAGGATGCGTGAAGCTTTTAAAAGTTCAAAGAATTAGGACATTGACTCTGTAAACTACGCTGTCCAACCCCGCCCATAGCAGTACTCCCAGAACACAAAGTAATCAAGAACATAAAACGCATTCCATAGAAACACTCAAATCCTCATCTACACCCACCACTCAAACTGCATTCCCCTCGCGCAACCAAAACCTCAATCAATGACTTACTTCCCCAACCCTCCCCACATACCCCCCTAACCCAGCAACCCCTTTCTCCCCTCTCCCACTTCCCGTATACAACCCACCCCCGCCCCCGGGCATGACCAAAACCTGACTTCCCAATTCGATCCACTCTCTACACGTTAACAATTCAAAACTAACATCTGTAATTCCCTTCGTGCCAAAAAGCAATGGCGCATCTTTTGTTTTCCCGTCTGGATCGAATACATCTTCATCATTCAAAAGGCCCAATCCAAAAACATCGTCTACATCATCTGCTTCCATATTCGCGTTTATGTCTTTGGTTGCGAGACTTGGGATTAGCTTGAGGACGCGGGCTGAGGCGCGGATGCTCGCTATGTATACTACTACAATTGTGCCCGGAGTGACAGAATTAATGTCACCATCGTCGAAAGAGGCCGTGAAACCACTTGCCGCTTGAAGGGAATGATGTGTCTGTAGCATATGTTTACTTGGTATCGCCATCACCATTCCTTTACGAATTTGAGTGGTAGATCGTGAAGAACTTCCAAAGGGACTATTTGAGGGCTCCTCATCGGTTTTGGGAAGATCGAATACAATACCTATCGTCCCTACTTGACCAGCTTCGATAGTGTGGACTGGCAGGCGGAGATTGCGGATACTGACGATATGCGCATTGTGCCATTCACCTTTGGTTACAGAAGCGGCCGGTGTGTTCCGCGAGGCTATCTTGGAGAGTTCGGTTGCCAAGGAATGTGTGAGAGAGGTGCCAAGACCAGTAGGTGAAAAGCGTGGACCAGATTGTGGAGAACGGTCGTCATAGGAATCTGCTGGGAAAGGACCAATGACAATTTTATCTCCAATTGACAATCTACCGAAACGGAGGTGACCGGCAATTACACTCCCTGCACTTTTTTCAGACGTCAAATAATTGTAAGAAGCCGGTACACCAAATACGTCTTCGATGTGAAATAAGCACGAAGGCTGCTCTGGATTAAGCGCCATGCCAATATAGTCATGGGCGGTTGGTGCAGTAGGAATGGGTAAAACTTGTAAAAGAGCATGAAGCTGGCGAATACCGACCCCCGTTACCGCACTTGTAAGAACAATAGGGACGACAGACCTGAGGTCTGACATCGCAATAGAATCGATGACTTTTTTTCGAACTTCATCAGTGTCCTTGGGAAGTATACTAGTAAGATCTGCATCAATGATGTTCTTAGTCAGATCTGGTTGCAAAATGGCGGGTGCTCTCCCCGTCGCTTTGATAGCAGATAAAAGCTTGGATAGTGTCTGAGCCAAACTAGGTTTCGAAGCTACATCGAGTTTAGTGATCACAATGGCTAGCGGTTTATCCAATTTCAAACAAAGCTCTAAATGTGCCTTTGCTAGATCATTTCCTGCCCCAGCTGTACCAAGAATTTCTGTTGCTGAAGAAGTACTTCCGACTCCGCTCAAACCAGTATCATCTGCTGCGATGCATAAAATGGTCCAATGCGGTGCCCAGCCAACCAAGCCTCGCACTGTAGTCCTGCGATATCTTGGATGACCAGCTGAATCAGAGACATATAGCAGCCGGCCATCTTCTGCTTCGGCATGAATATCTGTCCAAGAAGTGACATTTCCAGAAGCATAATTTATAACCTGCGAGTCTTTATAACCAATCAACTCCTGTGTTACAGTACTTGTAAGTCCTGTGGCAATTTCATGACGATGCTTCAGCAGGCTGAGTCTGCTTTTGCCTCTTCCATTATCAAGCGTTGCGGTAGACAATGTTCCAAGAAGACTTGATTTACCAGATGTAGTGGGGCCAGTGAGAGTAATGCGTAACTGTTCAGTAGTATCATCTTGCTGAAGAGCAGGAGGTTCGGTAACCTCGTTTAACGTAGGCTGTGGAGTATCGTGACGACAGACAGGAGTTTCATCGAATCTTATCGGCCTTGCTCGTTTTGAACTGAGATCCGGAGTTATGAAGGCTTCAGCGACCCACAATTTCTCTCGGTGTCGGAGATTTGTTGATATCGCTGGATTTTCAGGGACCAGCCATGGCTTTTGTTTCTTAATTCGCTGTGGAATTTGAGACCGTATAGCTTCATCTGCCTCTTCCCACTCACATTCCCCAACGATAACCTTTCGAACAACTTCAACATTGCACCCAAGGCTAGCTGCCATAGCTCTTAAATTTATCAAACTCTCGTCCAACTCATCACTTGTCAGACCAACGAAAGTGCCATCATCGGAGACACCAATCTCATATAGTGCCCCACGACTTTCCTCTAGTCCAGCCAGCAGCTTCCCAGGTCTTGAGGGAGCATCCAAGCTTGTTGCACTGCCAGGCAATCTGTTGGGCATCAAAGTCAGCACAACTTTACAATTGGGTACACTTCATTGTATGTCTTAAATTGGGTTATTCTAATCATAAATTTGAGCACATTGGCACAAAAGTACTATCACCGCTATGAGGAAATGCACTCACTTCGGTAACACAAGATCACCTGTAAAGGATGCATGATACGGAGAAGACTGCTGTAGTCGCCATAACAATTGAGTTGTAAGTTGTTCTAGACGCTTTTGTTTGCTTTGACTGGATGGTGCAAGTATGGGGCTCCCTTTCTCCTGATTAAAAGGTTGCTGTTTGTGCTGTTGGGAACCAGATATTATTGAGCCAGTGCTTGAAGAACTATACGTCCTCCTTGGTCTTAACAAGAGGTGCAATTTGTATTCTGTAGGACCTTCTTGTGGTTCTGCCTCCAATTTAGTAACTCCATATTCCGAAAGATGACTTGGTCCGAGGGATTCCTGCAGGACTTTTGGTTGAGGTGTAGAGGGCTTAGGAGAATGAGAAGGGGTTAACCATGGCGATTCTACCCTTGGTGGTTCGGGTTCATATGTAAAAATGGATGCCATTCTCTGCCATCAATAGCTCGTAGCCACTATTCAACAGCCCAAAATTCGTGTGATAATCCCACGATCAATGCTACTTGTTGTCACCGCTCCGAATACCCAATCCTCAGTCCACAATCCGTAGAATCTCCGAACACTGCTGCCACCGTATGAATGCTTTCCCAGTTGCTAAGAAGTTACTTATTCGAAAAGGGTGTGATGATCGTAAAACCATTTTGATGCTCGTACTGGAAGTGAGTTTGGAATTGGTCGATGTATCCAGGGAATTAAGTTCGACGGGAAGATGAGGGGAAAAAGTCTCGAACAGAGAATCAATTATGCGATTTGGCTTGAAGTCATATTGAGATGACTTCCCTCTGTAGTAGTATAATTGGTTGATAGAATAAATTGATTGCGAAAGGAATATGAATGCGTCTAGGTATTGATTGTACTTGCAATTGATTATCTGGATCCCGATACAACCAGATAGCAGTCCTGACCTTACCTAATCAATCATGTGATTCAATTCATTATATAATTATAAATATAAATATGATTATAGTTATATTTACATTTATATTTATATTTATATTACTAATAAGGCTCCGAATGAAGCTAATAATCGGGGCTTGGAGGGTTCCACATGTGTTCATGGTTACATACACTGAAACTCACTTGAACCTGTTGAATCTTTGACCCAGATCCTAATACAACCCTTTGTTTGGACTTGTTGAAAACACTTAAGAACAGATAGAGGCAGCACATCTCAAGTTGAATCAAATATCTCCCATTGTCACTTCTTTTAATCTATCAAATACACTCAATCTAATCTTCTACTCTTTATACCATCCTCTACCTTACCCTCTGCTACTTACCACTCACAATGGGTCTCTTTTCAAGAAAAGACAAGACCGCCTCTCCTGCTCCAGCAGCAAATCCTTATGCCGCCCCACCAACTCAAGCAGATCCTTACGCACAAGATACAAGCAGATCTGCGAATATGCCCGCTAAACAACAATATACTGCTCCAGGAGCTGGGGGTGCCCCTAATGGCGGTCCTCGAGGTGGAATGGGAGGCCCTAACCCTCGAGCTCCGGCTCCTAATGGTGGCGGATATGGACCTGATAAATATGGCAGTGGTGGTGGATACGGTGCAAACAGATACGATGGTCCTCCAGCCAATTCAGGATCCAAATATGGCCCAGCTGGTTATGGTGGCTTAGGGCGAACAAATAGCAATGATACAACTACCACGGAAGACAACAAGAATCAGCTTTTCGGTGGCGCAAAGGATAGATATGCACAAAAGGCATCTACTGGCACTGATCAACCTCCTCCTGCATATGGCGCCCAATCAGATTCTGGCCCAACATCAACTGGAGGCGGATATGGAGGTTATGGAGAAGAAAGACAGCTCACTGCCGAAGAAGAGGAAGAGGAAGATGTTCAAGCAACAAAGGCTCAAATTAGAGCTATGAAGCAAGAGGATGTTTCATCTACCCGGAACGCATTGAGAATCGCGGCCCAAGCAGAAGAAACCGGCCGTGCTACCTTGGCTCGTCTAGGTGCACAAGGAGAACGTATCCACAATACTGAGAAGAACTTGGATCTTGCTGCCAACCATAATCGCCTTGCCGAGGAGAAGGCTAGAGAATTGAAGACTCTCAACAAGAGTATGTTCGCTGTGCATGTGGCCAACCCGTTCACATCAAAATCGAGAAAAGCTCAGCGGGATGATGATATTATCAACAAACACAGATCAGAACGTGAACAGCGCGAGGAGACTAGAAATGCAGCTTTTAAATCTACGCAGAGGATGGAGGCCAATCTCAGAGATCTTAAACCGGGCGATGCTGGATATAAGCCAACAGCGACCAAGGCCAGTCTTGCGGAGAGGTCCAAATATCAGTTCGAGGCCGACTCTGAGGATGATGAGATGGAGAATGAAATTGATTCCAATTTGGATGCTCTTGGTCATGCTGCCGGAAGATTGAACTTACTGGCGAAGGCTACTGGTCGGGAAGTCGACGATCAGAACAAACATATTGAGAGAATTATTGGCAAGGTATGTTGTTATTTGATTCTTTCTTACTCAATTTACTAACCATCCCTCAGAGCGACCGAGTCGACGATCAAATTGCCATGAACAGAGCCAGATTGGATCGTATCCACTAAAGCCTCCCCGTTCTCCATATAGACTCATTAATATCGCAATCATTCTCCGCCATAAGCTTCTCTCAAATACATCATATTGACAGCGGCTCCTTCAAGGTATCCTGACCCAACGTCGCCCATAGAAACCCCCACAAAATAACCGCAGGCGATATTTAGGGGTAAATCCATGGGACATCAGAATACAATCTAGGCGTTTTTGGTTGCACGCATGAGGGAGGTCTCTTTTTGGGTATCTTGGATGGGATACCTAATTTGCTCGTCATGTTGTTGTTGATTCTACATTGTATAGATATACAGATATTTTGCGAATTAAAGCTTTTTTCAAGATTATTGAGATCATTAAGATTCTTGAGATTTTTTACCTATTTAGTTGCATTAACGAATAATCAATATTGTTATTATTATTATAATTGTAACTATAATCGATATATATATATAGAGAGAGAGAGAGTACTTGTATAGTTTAGATGATATGATATTCAAGAGGTTGCTTTTTTTTCGAGGGGGATATTTTATATTTTGGGACTCTGTACGAGTAGAGTAGAGTACTGATACCGCATAATAGGGTCATCTTGTTATGTGTTGTAAAAGCTGTCCATTTCCTTATACTTCAGCTATGCTATTTATGTAGTTTACATTGTAGACGTCGCTTCCTTCTATAATAGAGGAAGCGACAGTGGCTTTATACGCCAGCTGTTATCTATATCTGTGGCGTTCCGTAACAAGTACAGAGTATCTGGATGTGATGTGAAGTGAAAGAACGGACAAAGATCATTTATCACCTGTACAAAGAAAAAGAAAAAGAAAGATAATTATAAGATCTCATTCGAAGCCTATCTACATCTATCTATCTACCAAGGCTTTCTTCTACACTTTATATTCGGTTCGGTATGGGTCATGATTCATCCACCAGTCTAAGTAATCGGCCTCATTGCCAAGTGACGCAAGCTCTTGATCTGGTATAGTTTACTTACTCTAAGCTCGTTCCTTTCTGTCTCTGTCTCTGTCGCTCTCTCCTCTTCTTTGAGATTGAGAATGAAGATTACAAAAAAGGGGTAGGTAGATACTTTTTCCATCGGAAGCGAATGAAGGGATTCCGAAGGGGAAAACGAAAGAAACAAAAACAAAAGATACATACAACAGTGGGGATTCGCTGGTGGTCACCCACCCAACTACTAATCCACCGATCTGAAGCTTGTGTATGGCAGAGCGGACGGGATGCCCAATTCTCTTCAGTCTGTGGTCGTATGTGGCAGGATGCGATGGATTTGGGAATATGATGAGAGTGTACGTGTGTTGACGGTATTGTATTGTATGGGTAATGTTAAGGAGAGGATAAACGAATAACTGCTAACTACTATTTACTTTGTCGGCATGGCAGTACAGTAGGGTATTTCAAATGTCCGATTTGACACAGGCGAATGGCCATCTCCACGAGAAATAAATATGTATGTGTTCTGGAACCTCGCCCTACGGCCATCACAAGCCGAGTCACGAAAACCTTGGGATTATTCCGAGAAGTATGATAATGAGTGACTGCTGAGTTGAGTCACCGACGTATTGAGTCGGTAGATGGATCATATACGGTCGGTCTAATGCGATGTCTCTGATGGATTTGCTGCAATGGCATTGCTGTTGGTATGAGCTGGATGTATGTTGTTTGGCGAGAAGTGATTGGCGTGGATAACTGTATAATAATATAACATCCCCTTGCTTCGATCAGACAGATCTAAGGCATTTTCCTTATATTATTCGATATTACCTTAACTACTCTCCTACTAGTACGAGCACTCGGTATTCTATTGATTCATGAATCATAAATCATAAATCATAAATCATAAATCATAAATCATGAATCATGAATCATGAACTAGGTAAATTACAACAATTCCTTTTCTGTACCCTACGAGGACTTCTTGAACTCGACGAACTTTGTACAAACCTCAATGTCGATGCTATATGAAGAACCTTAAAAGAGATTCATGGATTTATTTTCGGTAGCAGCGATTATTACATTACATGCCATCCATCATCCATCATCCATCTACTTAAGAGGAAGTACTAAGAACTAATCAATCACCCTACGACTACTTACTCTACCTCCCTTGCATTGACTTCCAGCTCTTTCGCTTTGCACATCAACATCGACATCAGCATCAGCATCAACATCCCACATCCACATCCACATCCACGTATCAAATCATATGATTAATCTTAATTGATTCAATTCATCTCCAAATCGTCCGACTTTGAGCGGAGTATTCAACTCAGCATCGTGACCGTGGGCCGTACGAGTTCCTTCAACCAAAATTCCCTCACAGCCTTGATATAAGGTTAAACGATCCCATTCATGCCGTTTCAAAGCTACAACAATACGATATGAAGTCACGTCAAATGGGGATATAAGGATATCTACCTCGACGACATTTGAATAGGCACATTCCGATTCATACACAAGAGCCGACGACTCTTGACGAGAGCGTCCTTGCACATTGGGAGATTGATTCGACTTTTGATCACAGGTCAGTGCGGGGCCGATAAGACGGATGGATTACACGATGGAGGAAGATAACGATGTCGACATGCCATATCCTCCGCCGCTGCCGCCACAAGCGGCTGCCTCCCGTTGTCCAAATCCTCAAGCTTCGCGGAATGGCATGCAGATGCCCTACTCGCAATTCCCAGAGCTCATGACAACTTGGTCAGGCCTGCCAGTAGGCTACAATGTGTCTCTTTATGGCACTCCCAACATGCCTCCGATCTCGTATGGGGGGGGTCCATCTCCGGGTTATGCTCCAGGGTATGCTCCGCCTACAGATTATAATGTGGCTACAGGTTATACTGCAACTTCGAGTTATGCTGCACATTACGCACAATGGTCTCAAACGGCACAGGCTCAGGGCAACACATATACTCGACATCAAGACGTACAACCGTCAGGTAGCAGACGGTTCCTGCCTCATCCTCATTCAAACCATCCATTGGGAAACTTTCCGTCCTCCGGTTCGTGGGGTAACTCGCCGGATGATTTTCGGGTTCCGTCAAGGTTGTCCGAAGTAAACCCTGTAGCGGGTAACAATCACCGCAGTCAAGGTTTGAACTACATGGACAACGGCGGACCGCCAGGTCTCTCTCGAGAACAAGGTAACCCCCCACGTCGAACGTCTTGTTTCTTCCTTGTGGCCTTTACGGGCCTTTTCCCCCCATTGGTCTGTGGACTTCGCAGCGGGTTGTAACTTGAACAAGAGACTGACATTCTTGAAACAGCTCAACAAAGATGGCGGGAGCAGGACCGAAGTGTGGCTGCTGAAGTGCAAGCCTGTGAGTATAGCTTCCGCATTTCATGATCTTGTGAATTCTATTAGCGTTGTCTCAGCCAGCTCGTGGCATTTCCTTCCCACGTCTACATCTCTGCTACGTGAGCAGACCATGCGACTTGATAGAGAGGAGTCGAACATAGTTAGCTAACGGTGTTTTAGTAACGCAAAACCCTCTGGGCAACGTGTCTTCTAATAATCCGAATCTTTCCAGCAATCATGAATGGGACCATCCTAGGCCAGGACGGATGATGGCTGTTCCTCAACGCAGAGGTGATGTCTCTACTCATGCCATGAGAGATTTAGACACCGACGAAGAAGAGATTGCAAATAGCGATGACGACGACGATGATGATGATGATGACATAGAAGCAATTCTTGGATATTCTCAATACCTTCGTACGGCGGAGGCGGGCACCTTCGCTTCTACTCTACGTGGTCGTTTGGGGAGTGCTGAGGTGAATGGTAAGAGGATGCCATCCAAGGAGTTTCTACTCTCACTTGAAAATTTGAAACCTGATGATTTGTCGAAAGAGGAAAGAAGTAAGTCCAGAACAAAGCTTCACGGTCTCTTGGGCTAACCATATCTAGCTTGTATGATTTGCTACAACGAATTTGGCGTAAAGAATCCCGAAGGCGTGAGCGAACAGCCACTCCGTTTACCCAAGTGCAAACACGTATTTGGAGCCATCTGTATCAAAAAATGGTTCAAGGAGAACGATAGTTGCCCGTATTGCCGGGATAGAGTTCCCTCGGAGTCTTCCAGGAAGTTAGTCATGAGGCAAGCTCGCCAGTTGGTGCAGGACCAGATTCGAAGGCGTTATCATTCAACAGCTCGTTCTACTGAAGCCAATCCTGCCTTTTCAGCGTATGTTACGACTAGTCCTTGCCCGGAAAGTAGCTAACGTGCGGGAAGTGGACCCAATCAACAGGAACATCACAACATGTATATGTATTCGGGCGACCGCACATCACCAGCCTGGTTAAGACCGTCGACTGCGGATACAGCAGAATCCCGACGTCGCGTTGCCCGAGGCAGAACTGGGGGCCATAGAGCAGCTCATCCATCAACTCGTACAAACCCGATGAGTTCCGCAAGAGCCTACACTACTCCTACTCCACAACTGCCAAATGAGCCCGACAGTCCTTCTCACACACATGCACGGCATAATTCAAATTCGGAGGGCGTATCACCTGCGATAGCTGTCGGATCCACTACAAGCAATGGAGAACAACAGTCAGCATCGCTCTCAGCCAACTCGTTTGGAAACTCGGCAAATCCGAATAATTACATGACTCACACAACCTCGTCGCTGGCAAATCCGGCATTCTCGAACAATTACATGTCTCCATCAGTACCTTCTTATTCTCAAAGTAGACCGACCGCGTTCGGATCTGGGAGGCCTTTTCAAGCCGACACTCCCAACCAATTTTACCATTATCACCCGCAGCCTCCCCAAGAAGATGCATCTGTTGCTTTTCAAAATCCACAGCAAGCTATGCTGTTAATGCAACGAGTACAACGAGAGCATCTCCAGCAGCAGGAAGAGAGATTGAGAGAGGCGGAGGATGAACTTGGGAGAAATTTGTGATTAGGAGGGACTATTAAACATATCTTCGATGAAATGGAGTAACTACGAACACACCCCAAATTGCAAACATAACGGCCTCTTTACTTGAACTCTTTTCATCGACTTTCTCTTTTCATCCTTTAAAACATCATAGCGCATAGGGAAACTAATTGGGATATGTGGACCCAGCAGGCAAGGTGTTCTGGCGAGGATAGGCGTTTCAGGTTCGCATAGCAATTTGAATCGGGAATTTATTGTGTGCCAGCGCTTTTGCAGATTTCTTTCGTTCTCGATGGAGGTTTGGTCGAGATGATGATGACGGCGATGATAATGATCTACTATACTGGTTTGAACCAGGGTTCATACATATAGGTAGTCAGCCGAGTCAGCGATTAAAAAACAACCAATTGACTTTATTTAGTTTTATTTTCCCTGAATAAATGTGAGGAAGATGTGATGATATTATCAATGACCGCTTTGAATTCAAAATTCTCATAGGGAGGCTAAGAAAGATGGGACATTTTTGATGAGATATGAAATTCGTATGTTGATATGATATATAGATAACCTGCCTGGGTTCGAAGTGATAAATAATCTCAAGACTAAAACGTCTAATCCACTCCAATCCAATGAATCAGTCCATACAATTAATCAATCAATCAATTAATCCGAACCAAGTTCAAATTTTGGGTGGTGGTTGATTATCATCCCACTATGCAAGGCTGACAAGGCTGACAAGGCTGATTCGTCCTCCTGGAGGATCAAGTCGACCTAGCAAAGCGGTGTGTGAGATATCGCCTGGACCCACCGGCAGAAAAAAAAGAGTTTCCTCTTTGATGCCCGGTTGGTTATCGGATGGATTGGATTGGATTGGATTGGAGGCGTGTGAAATAATTCTTCAAAGCTGCTGGTGCTGGACGGACAAGTACTTACTTTATAATTTCTTCCTTTATTTTTCGGGGGGATCAGTTATATCGATCGGGTGAGGTTTGAGAGGGATTTGGGAAGATTTAAGAATTGCCACGGGAGATTCGACTGCTTTGACGTTGACGTTGTGTGTACTGGTGAGATCTAGACGAGCGCGAGAGAATTCGCATATTGCACTTGGTCGTCATGCCGGAAAAGGTTCTTGTTAAGTTCGGTGATGGTGTTGATGAGGCGCCTGTGGTTGTGGAGAAGGCGGGGGCTTCTGGTGAGAAGGGATTGAAGGGGGCGAAGGGGACGAAACAAAAGCAGACGCAGACGCAGTCGCAGTCGCAATCGCAATCGGCAAAATCTACGGGTACGAAACGTTTGAGGGATGGGAGCCCAAAATTGGATGGATTGGATTCAAAGAGGAAGAGATTGGTGGCGGTACCGGGTAAGGTGGCGAATGCCAATGGAAATGGTGCGAAGTTGGTCAAGTTGGCCGATGTGGAGGGTACGGGGGCGGCTCAGAAGCAGATTGCTAAGGATGCTGGAGTTTCCAACGGCGTGGGAAGTCAGATAAATGGAAGTAATGGGGTCAAATTGTCTGGAGATAAAAAAGGGCAGCGAGGACAAGGACAGAGGTCTGGGGGTGAGTCCGACGGTGCGAAAACTGCGGTTCCGGACAGGCATTTACAAAAGACGGCCAAGGAACTGGAGCCATTTCGAAAATCCCTTCCGGTATACAAGAAAATGGTTGATCTCAAGGCGGATTTGCGCAATAAGGATGTCCTTCTCTTAACTGCAGAAACTGGTTCTGGAAAAAGTACCCAATTACCTCAATTCATGCATGATGAGCCTTGGTGCAAAAAGCAGAAGGTAAAGGTCAAGAATACGGCGGGCCAAGAAGAGGAAATCGCAGTTGGTGGAGTGATCGCTATTACCCAACCTCGTCGTGTTGCTGCTATCACTTTAGCCCGTCGTGTTGCTGCCGAAATGGGATCCGCTCTGGGATATCAACGTACCAATACTCCTGGCAAGGTCGGTTATTCCGTTCGTTTTGATACCAATACACCTCCTGGAATGAAGATTAAGTTTGTTACTGAGGGGACTCTGCTTCAAGAAATGGTCCATGATCCAAATCTTAGAAGGTATAGTGCTGTCATCATTGATGAAATTCACGAGAGAGGTGTCGATGTAGATCTTATTGCTGGATTTCTTCGGCAAATAGTCCATGGGGATAAGAAAGGTCGTGGTGGGATTCCACTGAAAATCGTGATTATGAGTGCAACTCTTGACCTGGGAGGGTACGAGACATTCTTTGCAAATCCTGAATCACGTCCCAATTATCAGCCGGGGAATAACTATGGCTCGATATTTGCATCACGTCTTTTGAAAGATGAGAGAGTCATCGAGGCAGCCAAGTCAATGCAGGCTATAAAGTCTGGAGATTCGGAAAATGTCCAATTGAAAGGGACAGAAGATTCTGCAAAACCAGACACTGGCGTCGCTATTGAGGAAGTTGAGGGTAGGAAATTCAAGGTTGAATTATACTATGACAAGCCGGCCGACCCTAGTAACTATCAAGAAACCATGTTTAAGAGGATTGCAAGTATACACGTCACGGAACCCCTTCCTGGAGACATACTGGTTTTTCTCGTTGGTCAAGAAGAGATCGAGTATATGCAAGCGAGACTTGAGGCACTTGATGAATCGCTGAGTAAAGACGTGCCAAGGATTAAAGTTATTCCATTGTATGGTGCTCTTCCACCAGATGCGCAACAATTAGCCTTCGAACCAGTTAAAGAGCCCCGAACGAGGAAAATTGTTTTGGCTACTAACATTGCGGAAACTTCGGTTACAGTTCCTGGTGTACGATATGTAGTCGATAGTGGTAGAGCTAAGGTCAAGAAGTACCGCACAAAGTTGGGGATGGAATCTTTGCTTGTTGTACCAATCTCTAAACAGTCTGCCCTTCAAAGAATGGGTCGTGCTGGTCGTGAGGCGCCGGGTAAATGTTGGAGAGCATATGGCAAAGATGAATATGAATCCTGGCTTCAGGATGAGATTCCTGAAATTCTGCGTTGCGATGTTCTTGAGGCGGTGCTCAAGATGAAAGCTCGTGGAGTTCAAGATGTCATAAATTTTCCCCTCATGGATTCACCAGATGTTGAAGCTATGAAACATGCTATCCTTCAACTCAACGCCATGGGAGCCCTCGACGATGAAGGCAATCTCACGCCTGACGGTAAAAAGATGGCTAGTTTCCCTCTTCCGGCTGCCTATGGTCGAGCGCTCATCGCCTCCTCATCCCCAGAATTCAACTGCGTTCTCGACGCCATCGATGTCATCTCCCTCCTAACCGCCGAATCGGAAGTTTTCATCCAACCCAAATCTCAAGAACAAGATGAAGAAGCCAACGCCAACCGTGCCGATATTCTCCGTCGAGAAGGCGATCTCCTCACTTACCTCACAACCATGCAACGCTATGTTTCTGAAAACACAAATCGATTCCAATGGTGCAAAAGTCGCAACATCAGCGCCCGAGCCATGAAATCGGCCATGATGAATCGCAAGCAGCTGCGGCAACTTTCCGTCACGCACGATCTCATCGATGCCCTTCCTCCTCCCGATCCGCAGCCCTTTGAGCCTGCCACTCCCGAACGAGCAGAGTGCTTGATCAAGGCCTTCTTGCGAGCCTTTGCGGATCGGACGGCAACTTTGGCGCCGGATGGTAGTTTTGTGACGACGAGGGGGAAGCATCCGGTTACGATTCATCCGCAGAGTGTGCTGTGGGGGAAAAAGTTGGAGGCTATTATGTTTTTGGAAAATGTTTTTAGCACGAAGAATTGGGCGAAGAAGGTTAGTGGGGTGCAGGCGGATTGGGTGGTGGAGGCGCTGGGGGGGTGGATGTGATGGGATGGGAAGGGAAGGGAGGGGGAGGGACAGGGGCGGGGATTTGAGAAAGGGGTGTGCGATATGTGATGGTGCATAGATGGATAGATGGAGATACCCAGTAAAATATGGAAGGTAGATAGATAGATGGATATAGTTTGTAGATATCATCATCACACATGCACATACGATATGATGAAGCCAAACTTTTGCACTTTCATGATGGCATCCATCCATCCATCATCACCTTGACCAACAATCAAAATCAAAATCAAAACTTGATCTTTATTCCAGCCGATCGCGAAGATTCACCCCACGGGGTCCGACTCGACTCGACTTGCATGCATTTAATAAGGACAGGCCCCTAGGCCTAGGGTATTTGACTTAACTACGCAGCAGTAATCAGCATTCTATCCACCAAAGGCAATTGACATATTCATATTCAATTAACTTAGGTTAGCGATCGAGCAGAAGAAAACAAACGGGACGGACGGGACGGACGGGAGCTAGGCCTGATGTTGTTCATTTGATATTAGTATACATACACTGCAACTGCAGTCCTGGGGTCGATATCAGATTGTCGTCTCATCGCATATCTCACTTGTGTTAGGATTGAGCCCCCTTTCCATCCCTATCTATACTCCTATCCTAGCCCACTACAGTAGCAGGGACGAATAAATTGGGCTTCTGACCTTTGCCCAACACCAAAGCCAAAGATGTCTGAAACAAATATACGCCGTCGAGACTCTGTCTCATCAATGTTGTCTCATCTCTTCATCTCCCCATTTCCCCATACCCCTACTTCCGTAACCGATATTTACCCCCCACACACTCCAACAAACCCTCCTCGACCTTTCCCCCCAACCACTCCAACAACTCTTCATTACTATACGGAAAGCCCTCGGCAATCGAGATCTTCAACATCATAGCAATTTGAGGCGCCCCCATTTTACTCGAGCTATTTGTCAACATATTCTGTACAAACTGCCAATAAACCTTTGCATGATCCCCAGTAATTCCCTTTTCTTCCTTCCCACCTTCCTCCTCCACATCGTCATCATTGTCCTTATTAGCAGGTGCTGAAGCCAGGGCATCAGAACGTGCACGATCCGATGCAGTTAGGGTTTCTAGAACAGAGAAGATTTGAGACTTGGGAGGGGATTCGTGCAGAACGAGTTTGGAAACCCAGAATTTGAGCGCGGAGAGGATGAGAGCGGAGTCCATCTGAAGTTCCGACGTCAATTCTTCCATGCTTTTTCTAACTGTACTACTGTTCTCATCGGCGGGGATGTCGCTAGTTTCGCTGTGGAAACAGGAAATGACCGTGGCTTGCCACGTAGTACATTCTTCTACAACAGTACGATCTGCCAATTCGAGCTCGACGGTTGTATGGCCCAGAGCAGGGAGCCAGGTAAGTTTTCTGGCAGGTTTGAGCAAAGAGAAGGCGCTCGAGTATCGAGATTGGAGGTCGGCGATTTGAGGCGGGAGCGTGAATGTGGATTCTTGGAGAGGGGGCCAAAAAAGACGAGAGAGGATTTTGGTGTGGAGAATGGGGTGGGTTGGGGAAGGAGCTGCGGCTTTCTTTCCCGCGGTACCGACGTCTTGTGTTTTGTGAATAGTCCGATCAAGACGAACAGAGTCGAGAATGTCTTTCAGCATTACTTCACAGCTTTGGAGTGGTGCTTCTCCGAAACGGGATTTGAGTAGTTCGAGGACTTTAATCTAGCGGCTTGTTAGAATTAGACACAAAGAGAAAAGAGATACATACCTCTTTCTCAAAAGCCCCGTCATTCTTTAAGAAATTTTCACCAATGATATTTTGAAATTCTTTGATAAAAACATCTTGAGATCCAAGAACACCAATTAATGTTCCAATGATATCGGCATTTTTCGATCTCTTGTATCCCGGTCCTGCATCTACGGGATCAGGTACCCATTCCATATCATGCCAGTTCAATTCTTCATCATCAATTTTTTGTCCCGACTGTTCTGAACCATCATTCAACAATCGGGCCAGTTCGATAAGCTTATCTCCACCAGCTCCTATGGGGTTTCCTTGTGCATCTTCAGTGTCTGAAAGTAGACCTGTAATAATGATCCTGACCGTGTCTTCTCGTGAGCATAGATATATTTGCAATGGGTATGCTACACGATCTAAAAGGACTTTCGAGTGGTCAAGCGAGTGGAATGACCAAATCATTGAAACGTATGTCTGTAAAATCAGCAATGTGGAAGCTCCAGGGTGCAGTAATCTCTCTTTCAGGGTAGCTGCAAAGGCCTCGGTCAAATGCAAACGTCTTTGAGGGGTAGTGATAGTTGTTCGAAGGTCGTGCAAGGCTCCATGACTATTTGGCCAATTGACAACAATATCAAATAATTCATCTGTTCTGAGTGCTGCGAGACGACCAATGCTCATTTCTTTCCATTTTTCCATGTCGCTCCAAGCAACCTCAACATTATCGATGACTTTGAAAACCAAGACGGCAAGTTTAGAGTATCTATCTTCAATCCACCCGCAAAGGTCTGTTACGCAATTTGACGGCGACACGTGATGTGCTGTTCGTGGAAGTACAGAATTTCTTCTGTCATCATCTCCGGGAGACACGTTTATTTCGTCGGACGACCACAGCCCTTTGCAACCTCGATTGACATATTCGGTCATCGACTGGTTCATGATTTCAGCGAAAATCACTTGGAAATTCTCTCCTGCCAGACCAACTTTATGTAACGACTCGACAAGATTGAGCATTTCGTTGCAAACTTCATCAGTCCTCGAATCGATAGGCGCAATGCCAGTACTCTGTGCGCCCTTCAACCCAAGGATGGAAGAGACATAATTTTCAAGAACCGTCTTTAATGCAGTCACGAGCTGATCTGGAAGAGAATTGCTAATGATTGCATGGAGGTCTCGTTGAAATTTCTCCGATATTGTCCGCGAGATGCCCGTAGTCACAACATCAACTTGCTTGAGAATAATTGACAATCCATGTAGATACATACGATGAGCAAAGTCCACCATCCGTACACTACCAAAAACTAACGGTTTAGGACCTTCTTCATCGGTGCACTGGCACAATATCGGTAATATTTGATGAAGAAGATGTCTACGAACTTGTTGGGTATGCCATACAAGAATATCTTCTGTATGCCGGGCAAATGGCAGACGCCGACCAGGATCCAGAACATCCTTCAAAGCATCATCAAACGCTGGATCAGGTGACAGCGATGGATATCTGAGATTCTCAATAGGATTTCCATCTGATGGTAACTCTGGAAGTTGTAGACGATAAGTAACGGTGTGCCAAGATCTATCCCACTGTATTTGATCACGAATTTGATCTATGGATTGGTTCCGATTGTGACCTCTAAGTTGGTGTGAGCTTCTCGTATTTGAGGAAGGAGTTTTGTTTGGCCCATCATGAAAGTCTTGGAGTTCTCCACGAGGCTGATTCGCAGTTGTAAAGCTACCGGTTGGTGTTGCGACTGGGGTAGGTTCTGAAATGTCGGGCTTTTTGAATACTGAATCAAAAACACGCATTCTTCTCGCAGTAAGAGTAGCCATCACGATCAAATCCGATGAGACGTTGAATAGTTGTTGCAATGATTCGCGTTTGCATCAAATTGTTGGGTATCAAAGGAAAATCGAATGCAGTACATGTAGAGTCGACGTCGAGGAAAGAGTATCCCAAAGATCAAATCACGGTATCACGGTATCACGTGATCATCACGACATGATGTATGTACTCTCAGACACTCAACTTTTTGTTGTTTGATAATATATCTTCATATAAGCTGACGATGCGATCTATTTCATCGTTTACACTAATCAAAAAGAGTCGAGAAAATATCTCATTTTACATATTTTACATTTTTTCTAGTCAATAGATACTATATAATAATCCTTAGATTTACGCCTTTTCACTCCCTTGTTCGCCCGAGCAGTTGTTCTCCAGGTAATTTAAGTATACAAATGAAAGCTGTTCTGAGCATTTTTGGGTAGTCTGCCCTTTCAGAACTCCCTTGCCATCCAACCCAACCCAAGGATTTCTATTTGAACTTGTAAGGAAAACGTTAAGCATAGTATCATATCGACGTGATTCTTCCCGCTGGAGTGGTTCTAGGCCTGGGCCGTAAATTGATTACCGACTCGAGCTCTCGGAGCATTTTAGTATTGGCATCCGCTCGGTCTCTCATAGACTCTCTCTTCATACGATCTTCTTTCACCTTCACAATGCGTTCTTCTCTCGTCAACTTGCTCCGTTGGCGTGGCATCGCAATCGCTTCAAATACTTCCTCCACTTCGGAACCACTCATTTCAAGGCTAGATCGAGACCCGCCTTCACCATTCAAGGCTCTCAAAGCGTCCTCCGCTGTTCCCTCTTCAACGGCTGTGAGACCTCCCAAAGATGATGCTGGTGATACCATCCCACCAAGGGAAGACACTCGTTTTTCATTTCTGTCGATATTAACCGCTAAAGCAGCTCTCCCATCTTCCCACTCTTGCATCAAAGCTTTCAAGTCAATACCTATCGAATTGTATTGCGTCATCAAACTCGAACCAAGTTCGGATACGTCTTCTGTATCGTTCAATGCTTTGTCTGATTCTTCTCGCAAAACGTGCAATTTCGCCTGGAGGCCGCGAATCCCAGCTGAGAGTATATTTAGTTTGCGTAGTTGTGCTCGCGCACGTTCTCGGCCTGGGGTAAGGGGTAATTTCGGAGTGCTCGGTACTGGAAAACCTAAAGCGCATTAGATTTGAACTGCGTTGACAGATGGCTTTCGACTTACTCTCTTCTTCGCCTAATATGCGACGAAGTTTATCCTCGGCCCCAGACGTAACGGAGCAAAGGGTACGTAACTCATCAACGGCAAGACCCCATCGATGGAAATCTGGTTTATCACCATGCGCATCGAAGGCAAGGAGACAACAAAGAAAAATCTTTCGAATAGTGTGAAATCTTGCAGCAAATATCTTCAGAACCCGGACGGACTCTTCATCGTCAAATTCACCTTCTGCGTAGCCTAGCATGGCTTCCGAATAGTCCCAGTCGCTTATATCGTATACATCGTAGTATTTATCCAGATCCATCTCTTCCGCCAAGGGCTTCAATAAGTTGCATGCTTGTATATATCGAGGGATGATATTGGCAAAGGAAATTCGAAGGATCTTCCTGAGTCGTGTACATCTACGTGTTTGACTTCGGTCTTCAAGGCGACTGACGGGAGGTAAGGGAGTGCTTCTATCAAGAGCGTTAATTTTACCAGTGATTTGGATGATGGGGAGTTCCTACAGCCTATACCCACGGGATACCAGTTCGACCTCTTGAACAAGTGTTAGAGCTCCCACCGCAACCGCATCAAATTCTTGCGCTTTATGTACGAATTGAGACGCTTCCACGATGGACTGCTGTCGAAGGTATTGAAGCCACTGTCTCCGCACGTATGTATATAATATAACCCCAGCAAGTATCATCGTAGTAGAGAGGATCGCGAAACGGATTTTCCCAGGGATCAATGTTCCATTCCCGCGTGCCCAATGTATTAACCATGTGAAAGAAAAAGCAAGTGCCGCTGTGGCAGCAGCGCCCGAGAGCGTGAAGGGGCCGAGTTGCGGTGCATCGAGTGTAGGACCAGTGGCATCCCGAGATTGGCCATAACCCGTTTGACCAAGGAACGAATCTGTATTGAGAAGTTGGGAAGCCACTATCACATAGCGAAATCGTTCAAGAAACTTTGCATTATCGGCTCGGCCAAGTCGTGAATTTACAGCTTTCTGCAATTGCTTATTAGCCGATAAGATGGTACGGATCAGGTCCAGGTGACGACTCACGGAACAGGCATTATGTATCGCGGCGACGGTGGGATTGCGCGAAGGCGTGAGCTGCAAAGGCGGAAGAAGTTTCTGTCGAAGTTTAAGAGGTACGGTTGGTTTCCCCCGTGGAGCAAATGACGGGCCCGACAAATCAGAGTCCGCATCCCCCTCATGGCTCGATGCCCATTGTGTGTCCTCTCCACCTTCTCCTATAGTAACATGTCAGTACGTCCGCACGCATGCATCTACCGCACCAGCACATTCTGCCTCGGCATGCATACCTTCGAGATAGGCGGCGAGGGGAGAGTCTTCGTGTATGATGGTCTCCATGGAATCCAATTCGTTACAGCTGATTGTTCCCACCACAGTCCATTCCGATCAATGTACGTACTATAAAGAAGAGAGAACCGAAGGAACGACGGGAGAGCTGGATGGCTCAATGGCTGAATGACTGGATGGAACGAAGGAATGAATGAATGAGCGAATGAATGAACGAACGAGAAAGATGCAATGAAATGAGTGAAAGGTAAGATTATCAAGGAGAGAAAGGGGGGGATGGACCAAGCGATGGGGGGAAACCAAAATAGAATAGGATAGGACAGGATAGAGAAGATCCAAACAACTGCTTCCTTCTACTTGTACCTCCCTCACAAGTCCCCTTTCCCTACTTTAAGGCTCCCGTCTCCCCCTTGCATAAACTTACCGTGAGAATGGAAGAAGTCTTATTACATAATCGCGGGCGAACCAATAATAGCCAGCTGATCCGATGTTACCGATGCAGGTACAAGCACAACTACTAACCTTAACACATACATATGCATACCCGTACTCGTATATACTACTGCCATGCCACATACTACATACTACCTGCTACTCTGCTAATAATACCTTCGTTCCTTTCCTTTCTTACCCACAGCCCCTTCCTCCCCTTCCTTGTCTTAACTTCCAGCTTCCATTTGTCTCATTTCGCCTCATCTCGCTCATTTTTTAAGTTGAACCACAGAATCATTTGTTTCATCGAGCCTTGCTTGCTGTGGCTCCTTTCCAATCCCAAATATAGCTGCAAGTCTTACCGTCATACCTGCCCTGCCTGCAGCTAATGATAATGGACCCAGTCCTCATTTCCAGTGCAGAATTCATACTCCCACTATGCACATTTATGCTTACCGCCAGTAGCGGCCCCCGGCATTCCTCTGCTGACGATGTGGCGAAGCGCGGAGAGGATGTTGTGGCTTGGCTTTACACCGAGATCCTCCAGACAATCGGATCGGAGTTGAAAGATGTCCCGGCCAACTCAGTCGAACGATGGTAGATTGAAGGCTCTCCAGTTGGGGTTACTGGAGGGCCAATGGACATGCCTTTCCCATCATCCACCTCGTATACCGCTGGACTGTGTGATCAGAAATCTTACAGAAAACTCAAGTATGCAAGCTGGGTCATATCCGCAAAAGCACCCGACTGCCCGGTATCTGGAGATGCTTCCTCCTCCATTTTCTATTCTTTTAGATCTTGAGTGAGATCGAATGTCCTCTTCATTAGTTGGAGAATTTGGAGCCATAGTCTTTTTAGTTGTGCCTTCTTCATTTATGCAGTAGGTGCGCGTACTTCGATTACAAGATCGAGACTTTCATCTCAGAATACAACTAGTATATATATACATTTTTGATCAGAGCTACCGTCTTTTCCCTCGGTTTTCCCAGTCAGTCAACCAGTTCTCTTCGATACGATTGAAACATATCAAAATTGGCATACTTGCGATTAGGCATGTGTGTATGCCAAAAATGAACTTGATGAATGGCAAAAGCAAAGGACTCGACTCAGATTCAGGTTATTTTTTCCCCATGGAATTCTGGATTTAAGTGTAAATTTGGGGGTTTTTTGGGGGGGTTTTCAGCCCATGAAACCTGCGATTCTCGCATTTCCCCCATGATTACGGATTTTAGCTTTCGATGGCGAATCCTTCTTCCCTCACAGTCTCTTACTGTTAAATTCCTACGCTACCTCCATTGTTCTCTTTTGATCGCGAGCCCTTAGCTACTGCTCGCACCAGCCAAGATGAGGTTTCGCTACCCCGGAGGTCATATGTGCTTATGAGGAGATACAGCAGGTGATTCTCGATGAACTGCATTATCACAGAGGCTTGAGATAGCCTTAACTCAAGGGAGGATCACTTTCGTGTCACAGGCAAGCCTGGTGACTTTCTTGTGATAACAGAGAATTTTATCATCAATTGACTGTGATAAAGGTAACTTTGGGTTTCCTGCAGCGTTCTACAGCACATCTATTTTAAATTTGAGTGTTCTTCATAAATTAAAAAAGTGGTTAGTTTTCAACTATTCTGGACCACTTGTTTTGAAAATAATCGACATCACGTGTCTTTACTTCATGATGTTTGCTTTTTGAAATGCGGAGCTCCAATAGTCGTGAAATTCGTAACTCTATCTCAACGATGATCGCAATCGAAAGAATGTATTAGTGGGTATAAAAGCAAGCTTTATTTGATTAATGTCACGGAGTGGTTCAGGATCTTTGGGGTTATCGAATAGTGCATTCAGATAACTATAAAGAAGAGAAAGCATTCTAGATCCATAGAATGCTTTTATACCTTTCAGATATAGCTCTTTAGCTTTTACTCTAGCTCTCTAGCTTTTACCCTGGCTCTCTAGTCCTCTGGCTCTTGTCAGGCAGGACCCCTGACAATTAAACAAAATAACATTGTAATTAATCGGTATATTAATTAACACCCTATAATACATATATATAGTTGATACTTATACTCATATACAAGTTATATATAATTTAAAAAGCGTTCAAGTTGTGTAAGTTTTGTGCTACAAAAACAAAAGGTGACCCTGCTAAAGATAGGAATAAGGAAGGCTATGCATGCAATGCAGAAAGCATTGTATACTCAGATGCTCACACACTTGAATTATAAATGTTACACAACCACCCGCACTTACAGTCTCATTATTCGACCAGTGCTGTTGTCTATGTTCCCCTTTAGTGAATTTGCTTCATGATATGACCGGAAATAGGTTGTAAGACTACAACCGTTCAAGTTGTGTAGCAAAAGCAAACCTACACTTGACGTATAACATGACTTGACAGTCAGCCTCCACGCATCTATAAGCATCCAGAACCTCAATTAAACCTTCTGTTGGACTTCATAGTTGTCAAGCACCTACAATGTCTCTCGAAACTCCAACCTACCCGGGTATCAACCTGGATGCCAACGAGGGACCTCAATTGGAAATAGTCTCAATCGCTTTTATCTCCTTAACCATCTTCACTATCGCTATCCGCTCCTTCTCCCGCTGGTACACCAAGATTACCCTCGGTCTAGATGACTTACTCATTCTTATTGCAGCGGTAACTTACACCCTTTAAAATCCCCCTGCGCGCCTCCAAATTTCACTCAAACTAACACAAAAGCCAGATCCTCTCACTTGCATACACAGCAATAATAATCGTGGAAGTCCAAGACAACTTCTACGGCAAACATATTGGCAAATCAGATGAAGATCATCTGGAAGCCTACATGAAGGGTTTATATTTATTGATCATCATTTATCCCGTGGCTCTCAGCATGAGCAAGTTATCACTACTAGCTCTGTACTGGAGACTTTTTGCTTTCACTGGAGGCCGAATCCCCATTATTCTGGCTGGTGTGGTTAATGTGGCATGGTGTATCGCTGTTGTGAGTTGATACCTTTTTTTTTAACGTTTCGCTATGTCATCTGAAATTCAAATGCGATTGGATTTTGAAGTATTCATTTACCTGGTATCATGTCATCCCATACCAATTACGATATCAGATGAGACCGAACGACCTTTAGGAAAGGAAATTACTGATGCTCCACGCCCCTCTTAGCTCTTTGCGGGGATTTTCTCATGCCATCCCATTCGAAGCTTCTGGGATCCAACCGTTCCTTCAAAATGCATCAATACCGCAGTCCTCTTTACTTCTAACGAAGGATTCACCATCGTATTTGATATTGTGGTTTTACTCATCCCGGTCTGGTTTGTTGCGCAGATTAAGAAGAGTGTGAGAGAGAGAATCAGCATTAGTGGCACTTTTTTTTTAGGCCTTGCGTGAGTGTTTTCTTGTAGTTGGGCTGGCTTGGTTTGCTGATATTGAGTCAACAGCGTTACTGTAGTTTCGGCGATTCGTCTCTGGCGTTTAGTTGTCGCGCAGCGACTACCGGGGATCGATCCTACTTGTATGTTATCCCTTTTCTACCCGCTCCCCCTTCTCTCTTTTTTTTTATATTTTTTTTTTCACTTCTTTCCAAATTCCATACCCTCAACCCCCTCCCCTTAAACCCATGTCTCTCAACTAACACCCCTGCAGTCAACGCAATCGATGCCGGCCTTTGGGCAGTAATCGAACTTAACCTCTGGATCCTCGTCGCCTCAATCCCCACTTTCCGCCCTCTACTTGGCAAGATCCTGCGCGATCATTCGGCCAATAAAAATTTCGCCAATGTTAGTGATGGTGGTAGTGCTAGTCTTAGTGGTAGTGGCGTATCCTCCGGTCATCATTTAGAAAACATTAAACCTGGGACTACTGGTACCTTTCTTCAAGAGCCACAGAGAGATTTGCATTTAAATATGGAATTTGAGTTTGGGTTAGGAGATTTTATGGGAGGAGTGGGATTGAGGGAGGGTGAGGGAGGTAAGTGGGATTGAGGGAGGGCGAGGGAGGTGGGAATTGTAGATTCAATGGGAGGAGTGGGATTGAGGGAGGGTGAGGGAGGTGGGAATTGTAACAGGGAGAAGGAGAAGCTGAGTACGAATGAGGGATCTGGTGGGTATAGGGGTGCGGAAGGAAGGTGTTAGGGATTTTAAACGGAGCACGGGGGTTTGGAGAGTTGAGTTTAGAGTGGGCAAAAAATGGGAAATGGATTGGTTGGGATGGGGAATTCATGTGTAATGGGTGATGAAACGGATGCCTCACACATAGGATGCGTTACGGGGGAGAAAAAAAATTAATCGGCGTTCTGGATTCGGATGGCGGTTATTCTTATCGTCGGTCGCATTTTTATATGCATGGCGTGGACTTTAGATTTGGTGAGTTACTTCTGGGGAAATGGATCTAAACTTAAGATTTTATCTCTGAGCAAGATATACATACTCTCACTACATATAACAAGCACGCGAAAGAAACACACGCGATCAAGCAAGCGTATAGCCCACTCTACTCGTCCCCTTGGACCTCGTAATCTTCTTCACGCTCGTCTTTCCACACCCCCTCGTACTATCCACATGCGTCCCACCACAAGGATACGTCTCGGCACCCACAATCTTCACGACGCGAAACTTTTCCTCCTTCGTCATGCCCATGGCTCCTCGATCGGGCATCGATCGCTCCATGCCATGGGCAATAAAATCAGACTCGTCCCACCAATCAATCTCAACAGCCATGTCCGTCTCGACATACTCGTCAACTCTCTGCTGGATGGCATGCTTCCACGAACTTTCGATGAGGCCGGCAAACTCACAGGCCGCGGAGGTCGGCACGTGCGACGCTTTGGTCTCGTCGAAGTTGGGCACCGAGGAAGAGACGAGGTGGCGGACGGCGGCACCGAGGACGTGGCCCGCGGTGTGGTAGCGCGAGTATAGGTGGCGTTTTTGCGCGTCGATCTTTTGGGTTATCTTTTGCGAGGGCTGGAATGGCGTGGGGGTGATGAAGTGGCCGGCGTGGAGCACCTCTCCGGTGTTGGTGCTGCTCATGCGGACTAGGTGGACGGTGAAGGTTAGTCCTGTTTCTTTATCTTCCATGGTTCCTTCGTCGGAGGGTTGGCCGCCGCCTTGGGGGTGGAAGATGGTGGATTTGGTTGTGATGATGTAGGTGTGGGTGTCTTCTTTGGCGTCTTTGAAGAGTAGTTTGTTTTCGTCGGGGAGGGCTGTGAAGGGTGTTATGGATGTTATTGTGGTTTCGAGCGTGGAGAGGTGGGAGTCATGGTGGAAGGCTAGGTGGGTGCGTTCGGCCATGGTTCTTTTTTTTTTTGAGATAGGTTTTGTGACGCTTGTGCCGTTAAAGAGCTCGTAGACGGATAATATAGTCACGAAAGAGTGCCAAATAGTATACGTTGGAGGGTCATAAGATTCCTTAGAATATACTACTGCTAATACTAGCTACGGAACAGCGCTCCTATATATATTCTACACAAGGTGCACGTGCTCTGACACGTGCTCGCTAATCGAGCACGTGAGCTACGCGGGCAAGCACGTGCACCGGAGCGGTGAGCTAGGCTTAGCAGAAACGGCAGAATCGTGACAGGTTTCGCGGTTGGAAAGTGCACGTGTGTGTGAGGAGATGATGACTGTACGGATCTGGAGTCTATGATGGAGATTTCATTGGGCGATTGAAAATGCGAGGAGATATTTGGAACGTCTTCTCGAAGGAATCTTGAGCGTAGCATATGCATGCAGTAGATTCGATGTTATTTTGAATACGATATTGGGAATCGAGATGCCTTTCACTGAAATCTCCACGTGCACGTCGTGATTCTGTCACGTTAATATTAATTGGCCAACCTCGAATTAGTCATTCATTATCCCTTTCTCTTAACCGAACTTTAGTTCCAACTTCTTTCTAACGAAACGTTGCATCATCGATTTGTTATAAGCATAGCAATTGCAAGATCACAATAATCGTCCCGCATACCGAAAATAAGAAGAGACAGTCACTCGAGACTTTTTGCACGATGGAGTAAAGTTATTCTTGATCATTGTAGGATTCCCATTTAAGTCTTATGTCATTCAGACGCTGCTTCCAAACGTTCGAAAAGCTTTCAGTAATCAGCCACACCTCGGGTAAGCTTACTATACATCTCAAAAGCAGATAGATAATCTAGAGCTTATAAATCAATCTGGATCTAATCTCTACTTATTCTCTCAAAGCAGCAAAGTGTTTGGTGAGTTCAGCAAACTACTCGAGAGTCCTTCAAATCGAACATGATTGAATATATACCCTGCAGCTCATCATCTTAGACAATTTTGTGATGCTCTCTGATTGTGGCTGGATGTGGCTGGATCTATTTTAGGCCTGCAAATTAAGGCTTCAAAATCAAGCTCCAGAACAAGCTCCAGATAATCATGATCACTTCGCAACCTTCAATCCGCATCTACGAATACCTTCTCAACAACGCAACGCAACATCACCTTTAATACTCGACCCCTCTTGGAGCTCCGCACATTGCTTGATAAGATTTGCCATTCTCCCATTACCCATCTCAGTAAACAGAAACAAATTCGCCATAATGCTTACGGAACGAGAGATGCAAATAAGCCCCATTGTGCAGGAGTCTGTGATGCACAATACGAAGGTTCGTTGTTGAGTTTCTCAAACCTTTCCATTTCTTTGCCAGGATCAATTGATTAACCGTCTTCTCTCACAGACCCTCGCAACTCTCCACAACCTCACAGCCTCTCTTTTTGGCGTCGCAGCTGGTATTCTCGGTCTTGAATCCTATCATGGCTTCCTCTTTTACATCTTCTTCACGCTGCTCACCAGCGCTCTGGTATATGTGTTCCGAATAGCTCCACATATGAGTCAGGATACGGTTGGGAATCGATATTTTAGAGGGGCATGGGAGTTTTGGTCTGGAGGGTTGGTGGAGGGGTTGAGTGGGTTTGTGTTGACTTGGACGTTGTTTTATGGGCTGGTTAGGGCTTGATTGATGGGTATAGGGAGAAAGTGGGAGGGTGGATTCAGTGATGGGATGATGAGATTTATGATGTGCCCAAAGGGTAGGACGGGCTTGAATAATATCCTGATCTGGCAGGGTGTTTTCTCGGGAGATCAGTCGACTGTTCCATATCCAACAATCTTCCGAACGAGCTTCTAGTAATGAATGCGGCAAAGTGAAAGACAAATGGATGATCAGAAGCGTAAGCAAGAGGGATTGAGGCAACAATGGTAATGGGAAAATAGATTTGGTTATGACACGAAGAAAGATGGGAGGTTACGCTTAGTGGGCTTGGACGCGGATGGACTTCCATTCTCACGGTAGTTTTCAGCTGGCATGGCGCTGGGAGTTGAACGGGATGAGGACAAATATGCTTGATGCTTTTCCCTTGAGAGGGTGGTTATGTCTATGTGTCCATAAAACGAATTATGTGGCATGGAGTTGAGGAATATCACATTTCATGTCCCGGGAGGGAAAGCGCAATGTTTGTCTTTGAATATTCTTAGATGCTAATGAGATTCGGTACGAGCATCTGTCGCAATTTATGCTGTCGATAATTGCCGAGGATGATCAAGGGGGTCGTTAACCTCATACGAGTATGCTTGAATCAGCTGAAACCGCTTGGAAGATGATGTCGCTCGTAGGAACAGGGAATGGGCAAAGTCACATGGTACCTCGTAACCTTGCGTCCGTCATTTTCACATGTATACCGCACGGCCCCGCACATCCCACTTGCACATGCCAACTTCTACTTCTACTTCAACTCCTACTTCTACCAGAAAACTTATTTCTTCGCTCTAAATGCTCAATTGATTCCTTCGAGTGGCTTCCATCTCATCAATACAGCTCAATTGACAAGAAAAGATGGAGTTATCATATCCCCTGCTTCATCCTTTCCTCTCTCTCTACCAAATATGGCAATTCCTCCTAGCCAAAATACTTTCTCCTGTGCCTCCAATTGAGGGGCAAAAACTTGGCAGACCAAAGATCGCAATTATTGGTGCTGGATTGACGGGTGTCTCTGCTGCTTCTCACTGTGTTGGGCATGGATTCGACGTGCAGATATTTGAGGCGGGTCCTCGGAGTCAATTGGGTGGGATTTGGAGCGTATGCTTGCCTCTCTTTCTTTTCCGAGGATATGCGATACTGCAGATGCTAACATATGTTTCCATAGAGAGTTAATAGTACATCTGGCCTACAAATCCATTCGTTGATGTATCGGTTCCATCCCTCGGTTCAATGGAAAGGTGGTTATCCAAATCAACAACAAATCGTCTCTCAAATTACCGAACTCTGGAAACGATATGGCCTTGAAGAGAAAACAAAGTTCGATACTAAAGTTGAGAAAGTGTATCAGGACGAAAAGGGAAGGTGGATAATCAACAATACATCAGAAGGACGGTTCGAAGGTATTATTGCAGCGGTGGGTACTTGCGGAGATGCCAAAGTGCCACATATCCCAGGAATGGACAAATTCAAAGGGAAAATATGTCATTCTAGTGAACTCACCGGTACCGATGCAAAGGGCAAGAAGATCATTGTTGTTGGAGGTGGAGCTAGTGCGGTCGAGGCGTTGGAATTTGCGACGCATGAAGAAGCCGCTTCAACCACGATTTTGGCCCGGAGCGACAAATGGATTATTCCTCGGAATGCCATCGTAGATATGCTCCTCGCGTTCAATGTATTCGGACAGGAAACGTTTTTGAGTTGGATACCCGAAACTCTACTCAAGAAGTTCTTTTATAGAGATCTTGAAGATCTCGCTCCTACCGACAAAGGCCTTTTCACTGGTACTCCCATGGTCAACTCAGATGTAATGGATAAGATCCGTGAAGGTAAAGCAGAATGGCTACGAGGTGATATTCAAGGGTTTACAGAGGACGGAATTAAATTCAATCTTCGAGCACAAGGTGTTCCCGCCGGTGGTCCTGGAAAATCACAAGTCGTCAAGGGTGATATCGTCGTAATGGCCACCGGATTCGATCGCCCATCTCTTGATTTCCTTCCTTCCAAAATCTTCGAAGGTCCTTATTCGCCACCTAACTGGTATCTCCAAACATTCCCTCCCTCTCATCCTTCAGTCTGCTGCAACAACTGCACCTATGTCAATGCCATCGGTTCAGTAGGCAACTGGCACATAGGAATTTACACGCGTATCCTCCTCATGTTTCTATCAGATCCCTTGACGAGACCTAGTCCCTTCTGGATGGAACGCTGGATTGATATGACACGATTCCTCAAGAGATTCAGTCCCACGGGGGCATTTGATTTCTTCACATATCTGGAGCTGGTATGGTGGTTCACTTTTTGTATTGCAATCAATCCATTTAGATGGAAGTGGGCAATATTCGTATTTACAGGGGTTGGAAGGGGATTACCGAGGCGAGTTGTGGAAGCCGAGGATAGTTTAAGGGGGCAGCTGGGGTGGAGGAATGGTCATAGGGCTGAGAATTGTGATAAAGGGGTGAGCTTTTGAGTAGAAAGGGGGAGGGGATGGGATGTTCAAAGATAGGCGCCGATAATTCTATGGTCTCTGCGAATGCTAGCAACGGACAAGGGCGCGGAAAGGGGAGTTTGGACACGATATGATTAAGGTTTACCCGCGGGTGTACATTGGGTCGGCAACGTTTGCGGGACTGGTTGTCGCTTTACAATGGATACATGGATGCATGGGTACTCAGCTAGGTAACACAATATACGATCAAAATGGATACAAATTAACAACGAATGAAAATCATGAAGACCTGGAATTCTAGAAACATTCGAAGAAGCAGATGAAAAATATGTTGCACATCTCACGCTCTTGGCTTCAAGTTGTTCAATTACAAGATCCCACAGTTGTTAGTTTTACCTCGCCAAGATATACGAGTAAGAGCCGAGGGGAACTAAGGGGTCTTGGTGAGTCTGAGAGAGACATTTTTTATGCTTAATTTTCTTGACGGTATTTGACAAGTCTTCCGCTGACTTGTCTTCTATCTCTTGCTGGTATCAAATGAGGAAAAAAAGACATTATTGAGCTTGGTTGTCTCCCGGTTGTCTCCCGCCTGTCTAGTAATGAATACAATGTATGTGTGTGTGTAGATGACCCTCTCACAGTAGTAAAAGCAAGGGCTAGATGGGAAAGCAAAAAAAGAAAAATATTGGCGGTGCTGGGAATCGAACCCAGATTGAAGCGGATTGCATTAGAACCGATGAAGATTCGAATTCGTGAAGACCCTTTGACAGGAGAAGCCACAACACCACGTGCTACCATTACACCACACCACCATTTCTGGAAATTCGTCGCCGACCCAGCTTGATGTAACAAGATTGGATGGATGATGAGATGAGAAGTTAGAATGGATTGATTATGATTGGTTGCGCTTATGCTGGACTATATATATGATATTGTGTGGAGTGGAGTGGAGTCGGCCGAAATTTAAGCGAGGTACTATAACAATAGTACGGTAGGGCTAACGGTATGCCCGGGTTCCTGGTGCCCAGTGCTCGGACTAACTTTTTTACCCGAAATTTGCACGGGTACATATAATTAAGGTTAATTTAGGGCAAGGGGTGATTTTAAACCGATCTTCTACAGACCCGCGGAGTACTCGAAATAATCTGGATTGAATGAATTACAATTGTGGTTCAAGCACAGAACAGAGTTGAATGGCAGCAAGATATTCATTCAGAATGGTGAGGAGAAAAGCCATGCATATTTTGTATTTGGGCTATTATATATAAGACAGAATAAGAAATGAATCTCCTCCGGATCCCTCCACACAAGTACAATCATCCACCAACCATCAACCAACAAGCTGTCACATCAACACGACCTCCCTTCTCCCTTTGCACTCACTCCGAAAATTTAAGACTGCGCAACACATTGATAGTAGAATGGGTTTTGAACCTTGCAATAGGTACCCTCAACACAGGTGGTAGGTCCAGTCCAGTTGATGCCACCACATTGGTAGTATTGAGCCACGACAGAGCCGGATGGGGAGGCAGAGTCACCAGTTGCGGAAGCGCTAGTGGCGAAGGTTGTTGGGTATGGTGCTAGAGAGTTACTTGGGCATGATCCAGGGTGGGCAGGATTGCATCCTCCTGGAATGCCAGTAGCAATAGGAGCATCAGAACTGCTAAAGTAAGAGCTTGGGCAGGAGCCAGGGTGGGCAGGATTGCATCCTCCTGGAATGCCAGTAGCAATAGGAGCATCAGAACTGCTAAAGTAAGAGCTTGGGCAGGAGCCAGGGTGGGCAGGGTTGCATCCTCCTGGAATACCAGAAATGCTAGAGAAGGGCGCAGTAGCAACAGCAGTTGAACTTGGGCAAGAGCCAGGATGAGCTGGGTTGCATCCTCCTGGAATACCAGTAGGAGCAGGAGCATCAGATCTACTGAAGTAGGAGCTTGGGCAAGAGCCAGGGTGGGCAGGGTTGCATCCTCCTGGAATACCAGTAGGAACTGGAGCGTCAGATCTGCTAAAGTAAGAACTTGGGCAAGAGCCAGGGTGAGCAGGGTTGCATCCTCCTGGAATACCAGTAGGAACTGGAACGTCAGATCTGCTAAAGTAAGAACTTGGGCAAGAGCCAGGGTGAGCAGGGTTGCATCCTCCTGGAATACCAGAAATGCTAGAGAAGGGCGCAGTAGCAACAGCAGTTGAACTTGGGCAAGAGCCAGGATGAGCTGGGTTGCATCCTCCTGGAATACCAGTAGGAGCAGGAGCATCAGAATTTCTGAAATAGGAACTAGGGCACGATCCAGGGTGTGCTGGGTTGCATCCTCCTGGAATACCAGAGATGCTAGAGCAAGGTGCGGCAGTTGAACTTGGGCACGATCCAGGGTGGGCTGGATTGCATCCTCCTGGAATACCAGAGATGCTAGAGAAGGGTGCGGCAGTTGAACTTGGGCACGATCCAGGGTGGGCTGGATTGCATCCTCCTGGAATACCAGAGATGCTAGAGAAGGGCACGGCAGTTGAACTTGGGCATGATCCAGGGTGTGCTGGGTTGCATCCCCCTGGAATACCAGGCGCAGCAGTTGAACTTGGGCATGATCCAGGGTGAGCTGGATTGCATCCTCCTGGAATACCAGTGAAGATAGGAGCTTCGGAGCTAGTTGATGCCTTGGTCTTGCAAGGCTTTTTTGATTTGGTGTGAGCTAAACCAGACAAGGGTCCATTGCTCGATGGGAAACTTGCTTCCGGTTCATTGGCGGCTCGAACATGGAGGCTATTTTGTTCATTAGCAAACTGTGAGGGCTGAATACCAATCATATTTTACTTACTGGCCTGCTGGACGATAGATGTTCGATGCCATGGCAGATTGGCCGAGCACGAAGCTGGCGAGAATGACGGCGTTGTACTTCATTTTTGTTGATGTGTGGTTTTTGGATTGACTTATCTGGAGGATCTGTCCTGCTGACTTATTCTTGATGTACAGAAAGAACTTGAGAGATGGCACAGCCAAGAGATTGATATAAAAGCCGGTCTTTGAAGAACGAGAGACTGAAGGTGAGATGATTGAAAAGCTGATGAGGGAAAGAAAATCGAAATGGAAACTCAGAGATCAAGAGGTATTTGAATGGGAACAAAATGATGGTGGATGATTCCAGAGCATGGTTTGTGTGGGTCGATCCGATATCCGCCCTTCCATAATTTAAGGTAGATTGATCTGGTGGGTCAAGAAGCTTGAGAAAAAGCTTCGGCCGGCACTTGCTTTTTACTTTTTACCCATCATAAGGAGGTGGAGGGATGGAAAAGAAGAAGATTTGTGGTCCCGACATGAATGATTTACAGCTGTAGCCAGCCAAGTGATATACATGTGCCAGCCTCACCGCCGCTTGAGTGTTTCAAAGAGAGTTGGTAAGATGATATTGCCTTCATTTGTACTGTGGCGTCTTCAATCTCCTGGAAAGCAGCAAGACATTATCTTTTCAAGTTATTCAGGGGCAGTACCAGGGAATATATGAAAGTTCATCTAATGTTGGATATCGACTGAATTAGGTTCTACGGAGTAGATTTCTTAGTATTGATATATAAGCGCTAATCCCGAATACGTAAAATCTTCTCGTCTAATATAGTGGCTTTTATTCACGACGTTTTATATAAAAAGCAATTCATCAATGTTCCAGTCATGATGACGACAAAGTATTCGGACTCTTACGCTTACTCTCATGGGTAATACGAATCCGTGGTGCCGCATCTCAATCGAGGCATTCGAGCCGCCCATTTCAGGTGATGGAGCAAGCCAAAAAGATGTTGTGCAGCTCACAAATCCCACATACAACCATCCATCTTCATTTTGGGTGATTGTGATATGCTAAGAATCAGCAGTTGCTTCGGATGTTCTTGGATGTCCGGTTCTTGTCAACCCAATGATTGATCCAATGAGTTGGGACAGAGCAACCTTGTTTGACTCCCGAATGTACTCTTGTGGGATATCTGGCAGTATAGCCCCAATCTCCTGGCATGGTGAGATTCTCGAGGCTGGAAACTTCGATCATGCAAGCGAGGTTGGAATACGAAGAGGTGGAATCATGAAAAGAACCCCATATAATATCAAATAATCGTTAGCTCATTATATTAGTCAAGTCAGATTATGTGGCTGTGTGCTATTGTCACGAACGTAACTGATCGGCACGCCGATTGAAGATGGCTCGGCATATGCACGGCTAACGCCTACATGCGAGTCATACATAGCCGAAATATAGGAGTAAACTCTATGAGTAAGCATACTTTTAATCTTGTTTATTCGGCTCCTAGCGAAGATTTGTTACGACTAATATCATGAAATTCTATTGATTTATGATATAACATTATAAATGATAAATATTATTAATTAAACATAAAACATCAATTTGGTACTTACTGTTAGGTTTGCTAATGCTAGTAAGGTTATACATTAGGGCAATCTTTCAAACGAGATTGACATGCGAAAACTCCACCTCGATATTTCCCTTCAATTAGTAATGATGAATGGTTCGCGGACGGCTCTATCATGTTGCGATATCAGGCGAGATTTCTGCTCAGAATCTCTTATGCTTGCAAAGTGGCTTTACGACTGAGCTCCCTCCTTGCATTCGTCATTCATCTGCGCCTCCATTCGATCGATATACCTGGAATGCTCTACTCTACTGGTCTCTCGTTGGACGCATTGAACTGGCTAATGCGTGAGTTATCCCGAAGTCCTTGGTGGAGAGTATTGAAAGACAGGCTGTAGGATCTATCAACTACCCATCACCCGGACAACCGGGGAAACTTCCAATCTCCTTCCATCGACGCATCGATTCTTTTCGCATGCCATGCGGATTAGCTTTGGTATTGGTTGGAACGATCCTCCGAGGAGAGTGATGGATTGCTTTCGTGCGTCAGAATCATTGGGAGCTTTTCTCTTCCAGCCCACAACACACAAGTTCTTGCGAAGGAAGTGTGCCATTCATTACCCGCATAGTCAATATCTCAGAGTTATAGTTGTTGCTTTGATACCTTTTCTGTTCGAAGGCCGAGTTGGCTTTCCTAAGAACTTGCTCTTGACGCATGAAGTCCGGCCTCAATCTACAGGTGTCGAATCCTGCGCTCAGGAGAGTTCTCGAATAAACCAGATCCTCGCATTAAATAGCAGACTCTTTTCTGGAATTTTCCAGGTAGATACTTCATTCATGTATAAGTATGCATAGATCGTAGGATAGGAGCATGACTGATCATACTCAATACTCATTCCATTCACCGTCAAGATACATTACTATTACTCTACATTTATTCGACAAACCACAGATTTTTGAGAACATTGCCATAATCAATTGTTCGACCTTCTTTCTGCGATGAACATACACGAAAAGCATTGTAGGATCAAAAGCAAACTAGAAGAGTATTACCCTTACAAAGATTCATAAAGAATCTTTGCCCACCCTCCACAAATGTCAAGTACTCGGTTGATATATGTGAGTTCGACGAGTAGGATGTAGTCATTGATGTAGTTTTTGCCGCAAAAATGTAGCTACGCACCATCCTAGTTATGCCATAGTGCCAGATTTTGGCCTATACTCAGAAATTTGGCATCTTGAAGCCAATCCCAGTCGACCCACCAACACGAGAGATGATCTTATTAGCTTGAAATTCGGTGAGCGGGCGGTGTTGGATCAAGATTCTTCTTCAGATTCTCATGATATTTGCATCATCCTGCGCAGACCCGGAGAGTGTGACTGCATGCTCTAGAGCATGGGGACTCGCAATACTTATGGCATAAAGCCATCTTCTTCCACCTATATCACCAACATACACCTCAACAGTAGCAATCGGGCCATTATCACCAACAAGCACCGTTTGTATCAACTCCCAGAAATCCTTCCACGTCCAGAAACCTCCCAAGATTGAGTGCGATAAATGACTAGCACGTTGTTCATTGCCATCCAATCCAAATATTTTCCACGAGCGTGCCCCTCCCTTGCACATCAGAACCTGCAACGAACGACCTTACTCTACATGTAATAATTACTTCCCAGCAACCAATGTGCTCGCTCGCAAGGAGAGTCTCAGGAATATCTTTTAGCGTACTGGTGGTACTCCTTCATCTAGCTCTTTCCCTTGCTCGTCAGTCAGCTTACGCGGGTCTTCATCCCTCCCTCCCTTCCAATCCAGATCCCTCATACCACTCTCGACTTCTCCATCCTTTCCATCTTCCCACGCTGGCGTTTCGGGAATTCAGACCTGGGGACCATAGAGCGTGATGCTCCAGGATAAATTGCAGGACGCTAAGTAGAGAATGGTAAGGAAGCAATTCTTATAGTTAGTTGATGGTGAACGATATATCGATATATCGATTTACCTTACCTATCTATCTATCTAATTATCTGCAAAGCTTTGTAACACAGCCTCGTAACAGTCCTTTTACCTTTTAGGAAATATATCTCATCATCCTAATAATAACCCAATACAAATCTACAAAATATAACCTCTCCACCTATCCGTTCATCAATATTTATACCCAACATACACACACACCAATCCACGTCCCCATCTCCACCAAACACCTAAAGCTCACCGCGCTCCTCCTACTAACCACCATTTATTTACTCGTCTATTCATCTATTCATATCTCCCCCAACAAGGTAATGTTCAATATATACACACTACACACAAGACAAGTCCCAACCAATCCTTATCTATCCACCTACCGCCCCAAACGAGTAGGAAAGCAATCCAACAGCGCGATCGCTCTTTTCTTCTTTCTTCGTTGGAAGAGATGGATGCGTGAGGTTATGTGGTGTGGCGTGGGCTGGGGGGCGAAGGTAAGAAAAGGGAGAGAGAGGATGGGGCTTTTTATTGGGAGGATTTGGTAAGCTAAGCCAAGGTACTGTAAGGGGGATGAGACGATTTACGTTGGCGTGTGCATGTATTAGCAAGTGGATTGGATTGGATTGGTAAGCAGGATATGATTTACCTAAAGAGTCACACAACGAGAGACCGATCAAACAAGCTGTGATATCGATGAAGGCAAGATACGTACCGTACGTAGGATTGATAGAACGTCTTGCATGCACGCTGCATTGAGAAGGAAGATGAGAGTAGATTATATTATCATCTGCGAGTGCATGGACTAATAAACACTGTGCACCGTAACTTATCCCCCGGAGAACCAACCAAACCCAAATTGCGGAATGCGAAAACGCCCTGCTTGACCTCGCAGGTCTGGAATGCCATTTTTGTTCCTGCGGGTTGTTTTTTCCTATCGCCGTATCATTTGCCGTCAAAATCCACGCGTGGAGTTCGTCTCCTTTTCCTATACTACCTAGCCTGCCCGCTCCCACGCAAGTAATTTCAACCTCGCGCATTCCCCCTTTCCCTTTCCCTTTCCTACCATCGCTTTTCGTAATCCCACCCCATCATCCATCAATCCATCCCCCGCCATCCCTAAGGTACATCACCTATTTCCCTCCCGCTCCCCCTTCACCTCCACCCTCACCCTCACCCCCAAAACTATACCCACCCATCCCCTCATCATTCCTCCACTCCTCCTTCCTCAAAACCTCCTCCATATGCGCCCTCTTCAGATCCTGATGATTCCAACTCTGATTCCGCTTGAGTAAATCGGGCGTCCATGTTTCAAGTGGGGAATTGAGGGGTTCACCGAGGGAATTGCGGCGGCCGTCTGGGATGGGGGTTTCGATTTTGGCCGAGGAGGAGTGGGAATGGGAGTGGGAGTGGGAATGAGAATGGGTTTTGGTTTGGGGGATGGTGGGTGGTGAGGTGGAGGTGGAGGTGGATGTGGGCTGGGTGGTGGGTTTGGATTGATGAGGGGTAAGGGTGGGTGTGTGTGTGGTGGATGTCATCGTGATGTCGGATATGATGATGCAGGTAGGTAGGTAATAAAGTTGATGGGTAGATGGATCGATCGATGGTCGCTCTCTATCTCTCGCAGCCTCGAAGATGAAGAGAGAGAACCGCGTAATGATAAAATCCGAAAATAGGCAGATCGGAGGATCAAATCAACGATAGCCAGCACTAGGTACGTAGTTAACGTTGTCTTCTCAAGATGCTAGTATCGGAAACGTGTAGTCGAGTAAACGGCGATGAGGTTTGAGTTTGCGTATGCGTTTGTATGAACAAGTATAAGTCCAGTACCTAGCCCGTTATATATACTCGTTTGAAGCAGAGAAAGACAGAAATCGTATGTTTATAATATATATGCAGATTCCCAAGTAGTCTTGACCAAATTAGGCAATATTAATCGACTCGAGGAAGTTAAATTGTAAAGCGAGAACAAATAAGAATAAAGAACAATAATAAAGATATCATGCGATATTTACCCCTCTTTTCCATTTCCAGCTTTACGATGATCTTATCCTATCATAGTTTCGCTAACTACTACCTAATTAGCGTAATGCGGGGTCGCTTAACTTTAATGTCATGTCATGGATCCATTTATCCGATATCTATCCCATGATACCCACTTTTATTTGCTTATCGCTAAGTCAAAATCACTCGCTGCCTTTGACAACTTATTGATTGCTCTTTCTCATTTCTCCCTCACTCACCACTCACAAACTCTCTTGCTTGTTGTCGCAAGTCATATAGAGAAAATCAATCTTATCTATCATCACTAACTCCTCATCAGCTCTCGATACGCGAGTCTTCCGTCTTCAGGCTTCACTCGCCATGAGAGTCATCTTCATAAATACTATTTATATATCTTATTTTTTTACTACATGACAACCTCGTTTTGTAGTCTCTAAGCTGCTTTAACCTCTCCATTTGCAGAACTGACTGAAAGGACCGTCTGAAATGATGTGCAACCAGAAAATACAAACGCGAAATGATTACTGACGCCTCGCTATGCAAATAAAAGGGTATGGGGGAAGCCTGATAATAGCCTGATATCATCCATCCATCTTCGTATACAAACATTTTTTCTTTTCGTTATGGAACCCAACCCAACCAGACCGATACACGACCATCATGAGAGTCGTTTATGTTACATGTTAAGAATCGATGTTGAAGTTATGAAGCATCTAACTCCTACGACAATTCGATTCTTTCCTCGAGCGAAACCTCAAGTCATACTTGAACAAATTTATGGAGTTCGTGGACGCTTCCAATAGTATTGCTGCGAAGAGGTTAGATAGATGCAGGAAGTACTGAGGGATGGATGGTACCTTATGTTGCTTTCTGCAATTCCTCAAACTTGGCTTCCTCAATCCTTCCAAAACCGTTTCCTTTCTTGACTGATCGGTATCTTCATCTGGGATATAGTAATACTCGCTCTCGAGGGGCTTTCCGGCAGCGTCCTTGCCTTCACGATGAATTTCACCGATGAATAATGTTCTATTCAACATCTTTCGGAGATCTTCCTTGGTAAGGCCTTTGTTCTCTTGCTTCGAAGGACTAACACCTTTGAGATGTGCTGGAAGGTTCCTGAGGATGGTAGACAATGGCATGGATTGGAGACGAGAATATGCAAGTTGATTTGCTACATGATTGATAACTGGGGTGACAGAACCTTCTTCGGTGCATGTGGAGGTTGATCGTTTCTCGGGAGTGACCTTGGACTTGGTTTCATGACGTCCACGAGCTTCTGAGGAATGACCAGCCGTGAACTGAGCCATTCTTGAAGACAGATTTGCACCATATGGACCAAAAGAGTGAACAATAGGATCATTTTCTTCATCAGGATCTTCTTCTGCCTCACTCAACTCACTCTCTTGACTAGCTGGGAATGATGCATTGAATGATGTTGCAGCAACGGTTGGTGAGTATGCTGGTTCAGGATCTTTGGACTCGGTAGCTGGAACCGGCTCTGCCTCGGACTTATCTTCATATACTTGAATGAATGTCTTTTCTGCTTCATCAGAGAAGAGATTGGCCAAATTAGCAGAGGAAAGAGTTTGGCGAGCGGGTGTTGGTGATACTGGAGATAAGTGACGTTCAACACGATGAATTGGACTAGAATGAATAATGTCACCTTGAGCAGTGACTGCAGTGACCTTAGCCCTAGGAGAACCATCCTCACTCCACGAAGGAACTTCGGTTGGAGCAGCTGAGTCGAGAGGATCAGCTTGTTGTGGCCAAGCAACCAGAACCCTTGCATCCTGAACATCCAACATAATATCAGCATTTTCTGTTTCCGAGGTAAAACTATCTCCCTTTGCCAACTCCCATGTTCGACCTTGACAGTGCAACTTCACTCCGTTCCAGCCGCAGCAGAGGATCTCAATCTTATTAGACTCGAGCGGAAGCGTTGCAGAAATATATCGGGCTTTGATATGGACACGAGAAATGAGACGATTGGCAGACAATTGATAATGGGAAGAGTTGCTGGATCTACCCATGAGTAGAGTCTCTCCATCTTCAGGAAGAGTGATTGTTGTCACGGCCGTGAGGGGAGCTCTTTCAATACAAGATCCAGTTCGATGAAGGCCGGCCCGAGCGTGAACCCCTGGAGGAGAGGAAGAGAGGATGCCCGTTGTCGAGGTCGGAATTGGTGTGGGATATTTGTAAGCTGATTCGAATTCGGATGTTGTTGACTTACGAACTCTCTTACTGTTACGTCCTGGGAGAGTTGGTGAGGAGGAGGGAAGTGGCTCGAAAGCTGGGAGTAAGGTTGGTGCAGGACGCTTTGTACCCGCCATTGCCGGCAAGGTAGGTTGAGCGTTCATCTTGCTGGGTGAAGAATCCATCATGACTGATATCCTTTGATCATAAATGATGAAGGTCAACAGGAATTTTCTTCAAAGTGGATATCTCAAGACCGCGACCTAGACGCGGTGGGTGAGTTGAGATTCTAACGCGAGGCTCATAGGATTTTGATAGATGCCGAGATGGTAAGAAGTTTTTGAGAGAGAAGAAATTGGTGAGACAGGAATAGAAGAATTGTAGATCCGTCCAGGGAAATTAAAAGATTGTAAGAGGAGGAGACTTGGGTTTTGTATGGGGCCTCCTACGAGGTCTCTGATTTGGGGATGTTGGAATTAGAGAAGTGGAAGAGGAGGTTAAAGAAGATCCATCCGGTACCCAGACGCGACCCGCGTTGGAGTCTAAAAAAAAGATCATTGGCCGCTTTAAAGGATGATGAATTCTGCCAAAATATAATTTTTATTTATATATTTGAACTTTTATACTCTTCAACTTGTTTATAATTTATCATAAGTATATATATATATATATATATATATATATATTCATTCATATCATTCTATTCTCTTACTTCTTTCTATACAAACTCGATTTACTTGATTCGATTCAATTCAACTACTGACAAGAGAGAAAGAATCTCATTCTATTACATTTTTATACAATTTTACAATTCGTATCATTTATCATTACCACATACATGACATACCGCTTATTACATACTCCACCACCCAACCAGGGACGCGACAACTCGGCCGGTCGGTCAGCCGTCTTTCACCAGCAAACACCCTTTTGTTTCGTGCTTCTCGTGCTGCGTGGTGGCGTTTGATGCATTCTTCTTTTTTCACGCGATGTGTTGAGTGGAGAGGGGAAGGGGATTGTATGTATATGAGTTGAGTTTGGGTTTGTTGGGATTGGGGATACTTCTTACGCGCTGATTGATTGATAGGATTAGAGTTCTCGAGTGATGGATGGGACAGGAGCTAGTAGTAAGTCCTTGTACAAGTACTTTGCACATACAATACCACACGTACGAACGTACGTGGTTGATGGTTATGTGGGAGTGAGTTTTATGCTTTTTTGGTTGTTGCAGCATATGGGAAAGCGGACTTGAGGCGATGGATGGGATGTAGATGTCGATGATATAATATCATCATCTACTTCACTCCTAGTATATTGGATGATCTTGAGGCTATTGAGTTGAATGGATCGAGATGGGAGATGGGTGAAGGCGGTGTGATTTTGATGTAGGAATATGTAGGGAAGTCATATTGGTTCGGAATGTGGATATTACGTATATTAATTGTAAAGTTACTAAATAAGCAACTTCATAACTTTCAGCCTTGCATTGCATAAATGATATGGTAAATGATAAGCGAGAAGAAACAGCAACGCCATTATATATCGGATATCGGAATATCTTTCATCGAAAACTCCGACGCCAAAGAAATTTAGCAATATCAAAATTTCTTATCATATGAAGCCTTCGACAATTTACATTTCCTTTCTTACAATCTAGAAGTTGTCAATTGAAAGACAATCTATCATTCAATTCAGCGCTTCTTAATAATGGCTCCTACTACTCCTGTCTTGACCACAAAGGTCGAGAGTGGTTCTCCATATCAACTTGATCATGATCAGGTATTTTTTCAATTCCTCACTTTTTTGCCTTCACGCCATTGCCACATACTGACATTTTACAACAGGTATTGAAAGCATCCACAGCACTCCTCAAACACATTTCCAAGACCGAAGCGGAAAAAGCCAAGAAAGCCAGCGCTCACAATCTTCTCGCCGAAAACGACGATGCTGATGCAGAATCTACTCCAATTTGGTTAACGCTCTCGACGAAAAAACACATCAGTGATAAGTCCAAGCTCAAGCCGGTTAAAATCGCGGTTCCCCATTCCCTCAATACCTCCACCACTACCACCATCTGTCTCATCGTCGCCGATCCCCAACGAACCTACAAAGATATCGTAGCGTCCCCCGTCTTCCCCGCCGAACTCTCCAAGCGCATCACCAAAGTCGTCGGTGTCGACAAACTCAAGAAGAAATACAAACAGTATGAAGCGCAACGAAAGTTATTAGCCGAACATGATATTTTCCTCGCAGATGATCGCGTCATCACCTTGTTATCTAAATTGCTAGGAAAAACGTTCTACAAATCGACCACCAAACGTCCCATTCCCATCTCCATCCAAGCAGAAGCTCCTCGATTGGACGGAAAGAGAATTGCACGCGCCAAAGGAGAAGGTGCGCCAAGAGCAGCGGAGCCCAAGAAGATTGCGGCGGAGATTGAAAAGGCCATTTCGAGCGCCTTGGTGACGTTGACCAGTTCGACGAATACCTCGATTCGAATCGGCTATGCGAGTTGGGATGCTGCGAAGTTGGCTGCGAATTTGGAGGTGGTGGCGAATACTGTGATTGAAAAGTATGTGCCTAAGAAATGGAGAGGGGTTCGAGGAATCCATATCAAGGGACCGGAAACCATGTCGCTTCCGATCTGGTTGGCGGATGAGCTGTGGGTGGAGGCTGAGGATGTTTTGGATGAGAGTGTGTTGAAGGAGATTGAGGAGAAGGCTGCGGCGGAGAAGAAGAATAAGAAGAGGAAGAATAGGGGGATTGAGGGAAGCGAGGTTGAGGAGAAGGGTGCGGAGAAGAAACAAAAGTTGTTGGAGAGTAACGATGATAAATTGGACAAGGAGATTGCACTGAGGAAGGAAATGTTGAAGAAACAGAAGGAGGATGCGCAGGAGGAGTTGGATGCTGTTCCAGTGGTGGTCAAGAAGTCTAAGAAGGTCAAGAAGCTTGCTGCTTAAATTGCTGAGCCGAGATCAAGATCGAGGAAGTCAAAGTCAAAGTTGAAGAACGAACGAACGAGACTGCAGAAAAGACCCCAAAAAGGACCTCACTGGAGACCAGAGCAAAAGAAAAGTCATCAACCTGTTTCAGGACCTATCGAACCCCGAAATATATCAGCATCGGACTCAGACTAGCAGGCGTTTTGGAGTCCAAAGTACATGTGTGCGTGTGTGTGTTTGTCGGTACGTAATGGCGAAGAAAAATTCATTCGCAGATGACTTTTATCGACCTATATTGGGTGGATACCTAGGCATTGTCCAAGAGCTGTGGAGTAGATAGGCTATCGTAATGAAAGGAAATCTTGTTTGTGGTGAATGGATTGATGGGATATTTGGTGTGTGGCTTGCTGAGTAGAAATATATAAAGTATTACGGAAAAGAGAAGAAAAACTTCATGCGCGATGGATTAACAAACTAGTATGCTAACAATTAGCCAACCATGCAAGCAAAACCCTAAAGCAAACGCCCAAGCAACTGCCCATGAACCTACGCCCAGTAGGTATCTGAAACTAGAAATAGCATGCATCCACTCCGAACCAAAGTTATAATCCCATTAAAACCCCAATCTCATCTAACACTATCCCATCCAATCCAATGCGATCCAAATCAACGCAACCGAACCGAGCCGAACTCCTTTACAATTCCTCCTCATGACCCGTCCCCTCCTCGTACTCTGTCTCTTCAAACTCCTTCCCCGCAGGACCAAAATACTCTCTAAAAGCCTTCTCCAACATTTCTTCTCCCAATGTCATATGGCCCCCGGGAATAGTTTCAAACCTTAATTTTCCAGCTTCGTCCAATGTTTTCAGACCCACCCAATCTTCTTTATAAATGGCTCTTTCTTTCAAAGGTGTAATTTCCGTGCCGTTGACTTCGGACCACCAGCCGGTTTCCTTGGGAATGACGGTTGTGTCGTCTTCGAAAACGTACATTACGAATCGCTCTAGTTTTTCCATGTTGGATTTGTATGCTTGATTTTTAATGGTTCGTTCGTTGTTGATGTCGGCGAGAAAATTGGAGTGCTCGAGGTAAGAATCGAGGTCTTTGGGGTCTCGGAAGTATTGGGCGGGTACGAGACGCGATTGGACGAAGGGGGACCAGGTGTTGGAGCGCAGGAGGGATTGAGCGCCGCGGCAAAGGAAATCGGTGGGGGTGCAGGCTTGGAAGGAGGAGATGCCGTTGTGTTGGGAGCCAAAGGTTAGGAGGGAGCGGATTGGAGGTGAGTTGCAGCGGGAGATGTAGCCGCGGAGGAATTGGCCGCCTTGGGAAAATCCGATTGCGTCGACTGCGGGTGCGGTGGAAAGGATGGGGTGGGAGGCGAGGTCTGAGCAGACTTTTTCGATTTGGACTGGAGGAATGGTCAGTGGGGGGTTCTTGGGGTTGAGATGTAGAGGAGAGTGAATGAGGGTAGACTCACGAGTGATGTTTCCGAAGAAAGTGGCTGTTCTGTCTGCCGATGCGTCATCACCGACATGGATATTGTAGACCAAAGTCCCGGGATGAATAGCCTCAGCTAATTTTCCAACCTGCGCAAGGCCATCGGCTTTGTAGTTGTCACCCAGTCCATGCCAGATAATCAGGGGAAGCGGAGTCTCGTCTTCATCGCTGGATGACTTTGTAGTTGGGTGAGTCTTTCCGGACAAGGTGAGGTTGAAAACGCTTGGAAGAGCACTATGTGCATCGTAGATGGATGAATATGCATCATGTACAACGGGGAAATCGGTAATGCTCTCGGGAATGACAATGGCGTTGATGAGTGATGCGCTACTGAGCACGGAGAGGATTTTGGTTATAGGTGCCATATTAAAGAGCTTGGTCGCGGATACCAAGGTTGAAGCTCTGGAGGCGAGGGCTTTGATGATAGCTAGTATGTCTAAACTCCCAGAAGCGGTGGAATTTTCAATGTTATGGGTTGAGGTGATGAAACGATTGATATACTTTGGAGATAGAGTCTGCTTTGCTTGTTCAGCTGATAGAGAGATGTCTTTGCTGATGTCCCAGCTGAAGTTAATTAAGTAAGGTTAACCTTATTCATAGCTCGAGAACCACCGATACGGGTCCGTCTTTGTGGGGTTTTGCCGAGATTCTGCCTTGGAGAGGGAGAGGAAGAAAGTAAATCCGAGTTATATCAGTATACAAGCTGCCATCTGCCTTATACAATATCACACTCTTGATCAGTAACAAACCAGCCGAGCGAATAACTCTCAAGGCGTGAACGAGTGGTATCTCAGCGGATCCCAACGAGAATTGTGCCGGAAGATATTTATTATCAAAATCAATTTGCGACTCGGGCCTGAATATCAAGAAGTTCGATTCCGAAGACATCCATTGAGCACGTCGCAAGTTGCTGCGTGAGAGGTTCAGATTAGCGCGATTTCGCTCGAGTTTTGCATCGTGAAACTGGGAGGGCTGAAAAGCTATAACTGCAACCGTTTGTCCCTTCTTGCACCAGATTGAAAGGGAATCTACACCATCCACTAACAAGAAACCGAACATAGATGAGGATAGCCCCCTGGTCGATTGGATACCAGACGTTTCCACCTCTTTCTTCATCAATCTACTCCAATCCTCTTCCAATGGCACCTGCTCAAGATTTAGCCCAGGCCAATCCTGCGGGCCCCCATCCATCATTCCTCCAAGTCGCCAAACCATACATGTTCCAGCAAGTGGTCAATTCGAAACTTATCACCATTGGTACAAACCCTACGCGCGAAGATCAGTTCAGATTACAGGGGGTGACATGGATTAATGATGTTAGGACTGCTTTACAGCTGTCGGTATTACTCTCACGTCTGCGAAGACAGAATACTGACTTCCATCAGACCAGTCCGGACCTTTTGTACAGCTGCAACATACTTTCATCGATTTCGGCTTGTTCATAAAGATACAGAATATCAATATCAAGATGCAGCCGCTGCTGCGCTTCTAACGGCTTGCAAAATTGAAGATACCTTGAAAAAGTCCAGGGATATTATTTGCGCCGCACACAATTTGAAGCATTCGGCTTCGGAGCATTTGAGCTCTGATGATACTGTATGTACATCCACACTAAGGGCCATCGATGGTTAGCTAATCTAAGTAGATATTTGAGGGCCCTTCCAAGGTCGTTATTGGCCTTGAGCGTCTTATGCTCGAAGCATCCAGCTTCGACTTCCGATGTCGTTACCCACAAAAACATCTTATCAAACTCGTTAAGAAGGGTGGAATTCAACGAGATGTTGCACAGGTCGCCTATTATGTCATGCTTGATCTTTATCGAACATTTGCACCTCTCAAGCAAACTTGTTCTACCATGTCTTTTGCTTGTGTAGAGCTTGCGACATTAATATGTGAGAAACAAAAGGGCTGGAGAGGCCCAAGCTATAAGAAGTGGTGGACTAGTCGATCGGAAATTATGGAGACGATGCTGGATCTATTGGACCTCTATACACATTATCAGAAGCAGTCTATTGTTGGACCTTTACACAATATTGAGAAGTTTATTAGCATCCGGATCAAAATCAACCAAGAATTGGAGGAGAAGAAGTTGCCACGTTACAGCGAATACTACGAACTGCCACGAAACAATGGGATGCGACATGCTCCCAATACCCCTGTTACACCAGCCAGTCCATCGGATTTACGATTCAATGGTCATGTCGCATCACCAGCCAATATGAGCCCCAAATCATCAGGCTCTGGTGGGAAACAACTCACAGGTAAACTTGGTCAAAATGGAACCGTACGATTCCTGTTGGATGCGAATACAGCCAAGATTGAAAGGGATGCGGTCAATGAATACTTCTTAGATGAATATGAGGATTATGAAATTGAAGTCGAAGAAACGGTACCTGAACCCATACCCACGCACCAAACCCCAAGAGAGCCACATCATGGACGACATCATGGACATGGACATGGACACGGACACGGACACGGACACGGACACGGTCATGGTCGAGATTATCGACCTTTTAACCACAATCACAAACGAATGCGAAGATGAAGATGAAGATTACGGGTGGATTCACTTGCAAAGGGAATGTAAATGGAGTTTGAGTCAAAGGGAGTCTAACGGCGCACCATGAGGGATTTTGGGAGTTCTAAGGAATGGATAGGGAAGATAGCACCTTATTATTGTCACTGGTGATGAGTTGATATAAGGGAGCGAAGGAGCAGCATCGAGGAATGAATGCAGATTACATGTTTAATAATTATTATTTCATGGTGAAACATGTATTGATTTGCATCTATAAATAGATAAACTAACTATACGAAGCTGGCTAGGTACGTTCGTATGATGAAAGATCTTGTTTTGAGAGAGTGATGTGAAGATCATTACGGTGTATTATGACGCTCTCTTTCTTTTTACTTTATATATGTATACTCCGTATATAAGCCACTTTTGACAAGATTTCAATTGTCATATTATGAAATAAATCAGTTTAATACGAGTAATAGTATAAACAAACAAACAAATAAATATATATATATATATATATATATATAAATATACGTTTACGCGTAACTGCTGTACTATCGAATTGTCTTCTTTTTCGTCCCGTACAGGGATTCAGCTTAGTTCCAAGTTCAATCCAGCCACCTTCCACCAAACTTCTTCCCTTCCCACCAACCAAAACTTACAACATCAATAACAATTGTCATACAAGTACAATACACAACCATCAAGACAACTTTCATCAACCAACAAAGGCAATAAATATACTTGAAATATACTTGAAACTCTTCCAACCACATAGCTAGATAGCACCACACCTTGACAATGGCTCCTCCACCCTCTGCTGCTCTACCTCTTCAGCAAAGGCTTATACAGCTTGCGCAGACATTGCAATGTAGGTTTCCAGCTTCTTTCCAGGTATATGAAGGAGATATGCTGACCGTGATGTTTCTACAGTTGCTTGGTTCGTCGGGTATGTCGAATTTCCATTGTTTTGCCCTGCATCAAAGAGAGAGCTTGTGGAAGTCTCTTTGCAGCTTCCCGATAGCTTCAACAAAGCCTGGCCGTTCTCCTTGCGCATCTTGATTCCATGCCATTTCATGCTTTATACTGACTTATATGGCAGACATGTATCGCTCCTCTTCTGTATCCTCAGATATGGTCTTTCGTACATAACCTTCAACTATTATTCGAGATGGGCAACGTTTTCTTATCGCACCGCCTTTATCTCTGCAGCTCTTACCTATGGGATCGTGGTTTATAAGGCATTCCGTGCCCGTGCCAGAGCTGGAAAGGCAAATCAAGCTGGTTTGATTGCTCTGATCGCTGACGAGAATGTCCAATACCTGGGTACGTGGTTTTCCTGATAGCTCGTCGATTCATAAGCTAACATATAATAGCTATGGCACTTGTATGGCTCTTCTCCAAACAATACCCTCTTGCTATGCTCCCATTCGGTGTCTACTCCGTTTTCCACGTCGCAACTTATTCCCGTACCAATCTCATCCCAACTCTTCAACCATCTCCACAAGGTGCCGACCCTAAAGCTGCTCCAAAGCCAAGCGCTTTGGCCGACACCATTGGCAAGTTTGTTAAGGAGTACTACGATAGCTCTATGGGACTTGTTTCTCTTCTTGAGATTATCCTCTGGGGCCGTATCGCTCTCTCTGCTATTGCATTCCAATCAGGCTCCTGGATCTTGATTGTTATCTACACTGCATTCCTTCGCTCAAGATTTGCTCAAAGCGCATTTGTTCAAGGTCAATTCAGGCAATTGGTGGCAAGAATTGATAGCCTCGTCGGAGCTCAATCTACTCCCCCAGCAGCAAGACAAGTTTGGGAAGGTATTAAGGGTGGTGTTAGAGCTTTCCACGATGCCACTGATGTTGGAAAGTACGTTGCTGGTGCCGCACCTCAAAAGAAGACTTCATAAATGATAACTACGCCGATTCGAACACAAGAATAGGTCGCCAGTCAACAGATCTTTGGAGGTGTCGGTGAAACACGGAAGGAATGATACTTGAGCTGGATAGGAAAATACACTGATGAATGCTCAAAATCGCGTTTTGTAGCAAAGTCAATGGAGGATGGAATGGGCCAGAGGGCTAAATATATCCGGGTGGTTTATACATGATGATTGGTCGTCTGGGGGTTTTTTGGTTTCCAATTGTAGGAAAAGGGTTGGGAAATGAAGTGTTGAGCAGTAAGGATTGTGTATTCATACTCAATCTGTTTCTTCTCTTTTCCCTTTCCCTTGAGCAACGGAGTCGTTTTATGCGCTTGTTTTTTGTCACGTGTATTCAAAGTGCAACAATGAAGATTTCACGAATTAATGTGTGTTTGATGGGGTGTGTGTGTACATGCGTGCATGTGTGAGAGAGATGACAATCGGTTCGTATAGTATCTTGTCCGAACAAAAGGCAGTGGATAACTTTGAATGCCCAATTGTGGATTAATAGTAGACACAACAAAGGAATCCTGTAAAATGTATTGGGGGGGGGAACTCGCAGTATCGTGCTATGGTTTCTGTAGGTATATTTGCTTGAATTGCTATGAAACATATATCTATATATCTGACCTTACTTATTTCCCATCAGTCACTCGGGTTTGGGAATAGAATAAGAATACAGCTTGATTTATGATTTAAAGCTAGTTAGTTAGAAAGGGCTAAGTGAGTTAGCCCTTTGGTTCGAATTCGCATCGTATTGTATACGTAGAATTCTAGGGCTAAGCCTGAATTCCTGATACTGAATTTGGATGATACTAGCTAGATTAGTAAGCGAGAAAGTCTACATAGATAGGTTCTCTACATATCTCGTAGAACTTAGTTCTCTTTTTCATTATTATATTATGAACTTGAATGAGAATGAATATGGGTCGATGATATGTTCGCCCATGGCTGATATCTGGTATGGTTGAAATGCCCCACGTACAGTACCTACTAATCAGGTCTAGAGGCCTACAGGTAGGTCTATTGTAGCTGGATGTGATGTATTCCGAGACTGAGAATGCCCAGGCAATCGCAATCCGCTCAAATATGAACATGCAACAAGTGTGAACATGGTTTGAGAAGTATAGGAGAAACAAGCGGGAAGATGTATGATGACTCTTGCTAATGTGGTATTTCATGCAAAGCACCCAGATATTACCGCCAACCTTTAACCATCCAATTCCCTTCTACTAATATCCAAGTGCTTGATACGCACTCATAGCCACCCACCGACATAGGAAATGTTTAATAGTCCAGGTCTCCGGTAAACCTGTTACCAGGAGCCGTGTAATGAGTCTCAAAGGGACTCGGTCGATTTACAGTGCACATCACAACAAAATAAAGCTCACCATTTGATTGTGTCGTCATCGTCCAAGATTCTGGCATGATGTTCATTCTTGTTTCTTTTCTTTTGTTGCCTCCGCAGCTTTCTTTTTCCCCTCTGAATGCTTCGCCATCTTTTCACTCATGTACCGCCAAGTTCGACTTAACCCGGCCGTAAAAGGTCCTTTCAGACTCTGGCTCATACTAGGCCATCCAACTGTGTTTTTGATTACAGTCCTTACTTCGGCTCTTAAATCTTCTGCAGGCTCCCGGGCAATTCTTCTTTCAAACCCACCTCCTTCTCTCCTATTGATCCTCGTCCCATCTTCATCACGCGACGCCTCAAGCATTTGATCGAATTCCAGTCGAGGGATCTGGTATTTCTTTTGATATTGGAAATAGAGTTTTGTCCGGAAAGATTTTGGCAACCGTCTGACCATATTTCCCCTTCGAATTGGGTCCATATCTTGAGTCAAACGTATGTTTGATGATGGATCAGATGCCCATTCTGGATCAGAGCACTTGGAATCATTGAAGTTGACGTTGGGGAGATTCTCAATCAGAGGCGCATACAGACGACGGAAATGAGGAAGGTTATTCCCAACAATATTGGCTACCTTTGAGGGGTCCTCTGTTGGTAAAACCATTCTCGGATCGCCCAAGTAACTGATATTTGCAATAGTGCCATATAATTCTTGTTCGGTAAATTCAGGAGGTAAAAGCAGAAGTGCGGTTCGCAAAGCAGAGATCAAATTGACCTGGTTTGCGAGACGAACCCTCGCGTCGTCTCGAAGGATTTTCACAGGCTTTTGTAATCGTCCCGCAAGGTACAGTGTCGTCCACTCAGAGAGGTCGGTGCATAATGTGTCCAGATTAACAACTCCGTATTTGATAAGAGTCCCATTGACTGTGACGTACGGATTAAAATATACACCGGCACCCCATTTCTCTTGCACGGCTGTGACAGCCGCAGATCCAAGGGAGCCGAGCGCGGAATAATGATCTCGATGTTGGTTTAGATTCAGGGAATGCCAATGTTGGCTATACGATACACCAAAAATAAAGTCGATCATCTTAGGAGTACCCCCTTGTTGATCAACAATCGCAGGAGGTGGCTTCGAATGGATGGAAGTGATACTCGAAGGTGTCGCTTTCGTATGTTTTGACTGAGGGAAGACGCCTGATCCATACGCAAATGCATATCTGATGGGAGCTCTAAATTGCCATAAGATCTGCCTCAAGGCCTCCTTAAACTCGTCATTGATGACCATGTGTTGATTGACTCCGAAATTAGAATGAGGTAGTTCCGAGAACCTTTCAATGTTGTAGTTCGGATTCTCTTCCCAATCTGCCGGGGCTGGAATGTCACTAGCCAAACTAGAGGGGGAGGTAGGTGATGATTTGGCAGATACTGAATCGGAAGTCCCATCCACAGGCTCTACCTGCGAGCTTGCAGTTCTTTTGGAAGCAAAGGCAGGACATTGCGTTGTAGAAAAGGTGTGATGAATCGATTGATATGGCAGTCTTGCATGTGTGTGTATAGTTGAGGGCCATACTCTGGTTGCCCCGAGAGCTTTCAAAGCCTGCCAAATAGCGGTTAGCTAAAGAGCATATAAGAACAGGAAGGGAGGGTTGTGTGTCCCATACAGAAAGCTTTCGAGTTGGCATGGTATTGGATTTCGGATGGATATTAATTATCCCATATGAAGTAGCGTGAGTGCGTTTATTTGCTTCCGTGAAAGCAGCAAGATGCTGCGAACTTGTCACCGGCTGTATCTCGCCATAAGAAAGCGTTGTTGAAGATCCATGTGGGAAGAATGAAGCTTTCACAAGGGGAAACCCATAAACCGACTTATCTTAGTCAGCAAGAACCGAAGGGAAGGTTAGTTATATAAATACGGGAAGGGCCAGACTTAGTCGGGGGACGATCCGAATGGAATAGGCTGAACTAGCTAAAATGGAATCATGAGATAATCTTATTAGAATAGGGCATATGAGGGATTAGACGTATGTATTGTACTCGCTTCCTTGTGTAAAACAGCTACTGACAACAAAGGAAACCAAGGAAATGACAGCTAAGTATATCTTCATTCATCCATCTCCTGATAACTTCTAATTAACCTCCTCGCTCTCACCTACAAAGTCAAAGTCTCTTCCTTGTCCTCGTCGTCGTCCTCGTCCTATATCCCCCCGCCAACAGCTTCTCCCCGTGACCTTCCCCTACCTTGATTATGTAATAACCTTAGTAGTTCTCCGTTCTCAGCCTTGCATCCCAAATATTCACGTTTGCGACAACTTTCCATCCGACGTCGCAGGAAATCCGCAATTGGCGGTAAACCACTGAGAAATGAGGGCGCATACTCCTCAAGGCTTGGGAGATTCTCAAAGAAGAAGATCTTCAACCAGTGGTGGCCATAGAATGAGCATGGGTAGTGCTTTACCGCGTGCGCAATCAAGAGTAAGAAAATTAATCTTTCATCTTGCAACTCGACGTAAAATACGCTTCGATTGTCTGACTCGAATACTTCTTAGATTTCTATGGCGCGTCCATCGAATACTCAGCCTAGTTTTGACTTTTTGACAGGCGCAGAATCTACTCATAGGCCACCATCACGAACAGACCGATTCCGCCAATCAACGAGGACCGCTATCGACGAATCTAGCAAGGAGCCAATCAACGCCGAGACGGATCAGGAAGCGGATAGAAAGAGAAAAGAATTGGATGAGTTGAAGGCCGAGCTAAAGAAATTGAAATATACAATCGACAATCACAAACAGGAGGAGGAGCTTGCGAAATTAAGGCATGAAAATGAACTTCGAGATGCAACACGCAAAGCCGAAGATGATTTCAAGCAGAAGCAAATCGCGGAAGGAGAGAGGAATAAGGCCTTGCGACAATATGAATCTTTACTCAAGGAGATAAGTGAAATTCGTGACACTTCAAGTAATGAGAAGACTGGATTTGAGAGGAGAATTCGTGAAGTGGAAGCAAGCAAGCGTCTCTTGGAGGAGGAAATTGAGGATATCAAGACAGAAAGTGAAGAGGGTAGCCGTATACTGGAAAGGAGGGTCTCGGAGCTCGAAACAAGGAATCAGACCTTGCAGCGCAGCGTCCAAGACTTACAAGAAGACTCTGATCGAAGAGAAGCCTTATTGCAGGATGTTCAGCAACAATTAGCTGAGAAAGATGCGGCATACGGAGCGCTAGAGGCTGAGGTTTTACGACTCAAAGCACAGACTGGGGATACTGATACACTCGAGGTGATCAAGAAAGAATTGAGCGAGCAGGTTACACACATTCGAAATCTGGAAGCAACCACTCGTGAACAGTCGGCCGAATTAAAGCATTACAAGAGGCTTCACAAGAGTGTGGAAGTCGTCGAAGAAGAGAAACGTAGCTTGCAGAGAAAGGTTGAAGCCATGGATGATCTACAGAATGAGCTTGCAGAAGCAAGACTTCAAAGACAAAGGCTCGAAGATGAACGCTTAGCGTGGACTGCATACCTCCAAAACCAGAATGATATTGAAGGGCAATTCGAGTTCAATTCTCCAGAAGATTTGGCCAGAGCATTAGTTGAAGAGAGGATGCAAACTGCCACTTTAGTAGAACGACTTGGCGCAATGGAGTCCGAGGTTCTTGACAAGGACAATATTATAGGCAGCCTAAAAAACGATAAGAGGACTATGAGTGAAGAGATGGAGAAATTCAAGGCGGCTGGAGGCGGCGCTAGTGGGGGGGATGCAAAGGCTCGTCTACGACTTGAGAGACAGCGTGCTCTGGCCGTCAAAGAAGTTGAATATTTGCGTGCACAGCTCAAGACTTTCGATGCCGAAGATGAAGCTTTCGGGGCTGGTGACAATATTGATGATGCAAAGATCAAACGCATTGAAGAACTCGAAAGTATTGTAGATCAATATCGTCAAGAAGTACAATCCCTCCAAGCGGATCTTACGGCCTGCGAATCAGCACAACCTGCCACTACAACTGCCGCCGGCACCAAGCACGCGCGAGACGAAAGTGAAGAAAATGAACGCATAGGAGTCCTGACTCGTAAAAACCGTAAACTCCAGGACAACATTACCGCCCTCCAAACTTCACAGAAGCTCATACAGAAAGAGCTCTCGGTCACACAAGAACGCCTCAAGGTCGCAACCGCGCATTCACAGACCCGTATCCTTTCTCTTCGCTCTAACCCCACCTCCGACTTCGAGGCCATCAAGCTATCCACCATCACGGCCCTGCGTGCCGAAAACGCAGATCTCCTTTCCCAACTCATTACCAACCTTCCCCCTAACGCCTCGGTTCCCCTCTCCACCCTTCAAACCCAAAAAGATCTCGTCGCAGAATCTCAAGCGGCACTCAAAGACGAAAGAACCCGAAACGATCGTCTCAAAAAGGTCTGGGCCCTGAAATCTCAAGAATTTCGTGACGGCGTCTCTTCTCTCTTGGGATGGGACGCTGTCTTTATGCCCAATGGAAAGATGCGCGTGACGTCATTTTACTACCCTTCCGTCGGAGAAGAGGAAAACAGCATCGTCTTCGATGGCGAAAGAGGAACGATGAAGGTTAGCGGGGGTCCGGAAAGTAAATTCGCTGGAAGGATCATGGAGAACATCAAGTTCTGGGTTAATGGACGAGGTAGCATTCCGTGTTTCTTGGCGGCATTAACATTGGAGTTTTACGAGGAGAAAAGGGGCGATGGCACGGTCATGGTGGGTTAGGTCACGCTTCTTGATTGGTACTTGCTATGTATTGTGAACATATATGACTGGGTGGGATATAGCATCTAAAGCAGATTGGGAGCTAGGAAGGAGTTCAGGGGTCATCATTCCTTGATAAATCACACTACCTACCTACAGTCGACAAATTACGTCGGAGGATATGGCAACAACATACTCGAGTAAATCATAATGGTTAAAACAAGCTCTTGATTTAACTTCTACATCATCAATCACATTTTATCTATCAATAGGCTGGCAATTTACAATATAATTATGATGGTAGGTGGGATCTTTTGATTTTTGTATTTGTATTTGCGTTGAATTGTTAAAGAGTGAGTGACCAGCTTGAGGTTTCTTCGTCTGCGCGGTTTTTATTTTTATTTTTTACAGCTGGTATATTACCAGGTAGACTGACGACAGACAGATAGATAGATAGATAGATAGCTGGGCTTTTATATCTGGCTAGCTAGCTATTTATTAGCTTATAATAGCTTATTGCATGCCAAGCTTAACATACACATACACACATACATACATATAGTTAGTACTTGTAGAGCGAATCAATCACAAGGGGGGTAGGTAACCAAGTCTAAGCGAATAGCAAATAGCGGATCTAATATTTCATTTTTCACATAAAATAAGAGATACATATATACATACATACATAATACGTACTAGCTAGCTATAGAATAGTGAAAAGTAAAATAAATGTTATGAAGGCCATGAATGAGTGAGTGAGTGAGTATAAGGATATCTATTTCAAGCCCGATCACTATACGTCCAAGGGAGGTTGAGGAAACAACCAAACGGGACTTGAAATAAGTGGAGAAGTATTTCTCTCAGAGTTATTTTGATTTCGAGATGATTCTTACATTAACGATAGGGGAAAGAAAGCAAACAAGCAATGGAACATCATTAGAGAATTACTCCCCTCATCTTATAATGCATCTCAATATCTAGATTCGCAACAAACGAAAACACTAGGTATGTCCAAGATAGAGCAAAACTAAATAGAATTTAGTTACCTTAATGAACTAATTCTAGAAGTAAAACAATGGCAATGGGTATTCGGGTTTAGTTTGGAGAGAATAAAACAACCAAAGCACCCAAACACCAAACACCAAACACCAATCATCCATGATCTCCCATTTAACGAGCCAATCCATCCCAGACAATTATAACCCTTCAAATATCGAAAATGCGCTCATGCAATCATCCAACCTGAATAGCAACAAGTTCAGACGATCTGGATAGATTCCAAACACGCCAACGCCTTGAGCCCTTCAGCCTCAAATGATGCAACCATCCTCTCACACTCTTCCCGAAGCTTTTCATGGGCAACCTCCGCCGTGTGATAAATCCATTCTTCTACCGACATTTGACTTTCAGCTTGGCTTAGAATTCCTGTTTTAAGTTTGGAAATTGCAGCCACAAAATGTTCGTGTTCTTCATCACCAAAAAACATCTCAACATCTATAGCCTTCCACTGCTGGGCACTTTTAGGTGTCTGAAAATTTTCATTTTGAGGGGTATTAGGCTTCTCGGGAAGGTGATTTTCCGCATCGGAAGATTGATGTTCTGTGTCAGACAATTGGTTATCCAAGACTAAAGACTGAGGTGGTGACAAGGGAGGAGTAGATCGAGGAGTAGATTGAGGAGGGGTAGATCGAGGAGGAGATCCTTCCATCCAGAGCAAATTTGAAGCTCCTGCCTGGTTTTGCAAGTCGGTGAAGGTTGGTGCTCGTAGTGGTGCAGCAGATGCTTGAGGAACAACTCTTGCCGTGCTGCTTCTTGTTGTGCGTCTTTTGGGCTCTGGGTTTGGAAAGCCAGGCTGAGAGATCTCATCACCACTCTTTCTCTTTCTACCACGGGTGGTAGATGCTGCTGGGGCTTTAGGAGCCTCAAATGGAGCAACATTCTTGGTTTTAGTCTTGCGACCCTTTAGTGCAGATGTTTTTTCTTTTGTTGTAGCTGTAGAGAGAATGCTGTCGCCTTCTTCGACAGTTGCATTGCTGGTAATAGTAATGGCGGATTGTGTAGATAATCGGGATGGCTCAATTTTATTGGCCTTAGCCTTCCGACTCTTAGGTCCAGACGTCTTGCCAACTGTTGTGGCTGTGGAGACAATACTGTCTCCGTCTTCAGCAATTACATCGCTGGCGACAGCAACAGCTGATTGTGTAGAAATCCGCGATGCTTTCGATGGTCTGCCCTTCTTGGTAGTTGATTTTTTCAAGGCAAGTTCTGAATTGTGTTCATCGATGAGTATGAAGAAAGGACAGTCGGGCGAACGATTGTAATGTTCTTCCCTGCAAGACATTAGCTTTTTCTGGACGCCGGAAAATTGGCCATACATACAAGGGCTTGTCGGAGGGCTCCCATCCATCCAATGCCAATGAACAATAAGCGCAGGTAGCCATGTCGTTCGAATCTGAAGTTGGAGTATATTTCCATCCAGCGTTGACCAACTGTGATTGCGTCAGTATAAATGTCATCATAAATGAAGGGCAACCCATACCTGCTTAGTCTTGCATTTCCAACCCCTCTTCGCCTCATGAGGCCACATTCCTGCGAATGTTGCAGTTCTTGCCTCGACCATCCTTACACTTGCAGGATACTCTCTGCTCAAGTCGTTACCTTGTGCCTCGATGGAAGCGACAATGGCCCATCCGCAATTTGGTGAATGTTTTAGATGTTCTACCAATGGATCATCACCCTCTTCCCAGGAATCAATGGATCGGTGGCAAAGGAAGCAAGCGCAGTTATCCGGACTATCTTGCGAAGGGTAATAAAAGAAGCCTGCCTTTGCAAGCTTTGCATCATGTCAGCGAAGCATCAGTAAACAAAGATGAAGTATTCCGTACTTGTTCTGGCAACAAGAATTTGTGTGGCCATTTGAGACTTTTGGGAGCCCTTGATCCAGCGGTCGATGTTCTACGACCAGTAATAGGTTGTGCGTAACGGTAAGATGCCACTCTACTTTCGAGAGTAATGTAGCCCGGAGCAACATCATGAACAGCCATTTTGGCAATGCGCGTCGCGTGGACGAGTTCTTTCGCAATCTGCAGAAGAGGCGGATGTTGCGAATGGATGTTTTTGGTGTAATGAGTTTGAAGTGAAGTTAATTGGCAGAGGTAAGTGACGCGTTGGAATTGTTTGATGTCGCGGGAAGAAAGTTGGTGATATTGTTTACGATGGATTCTGCCAATTGAAGTGGGGGCGGTGTGAAAATTGTTAGTGGTCCTGTCTAGCGAGTTCCGTATTATCACATGATTAAGTGTTATAGACTGGATCATTAAAGGATTCTCCTCAATTTCATTGTATATGGCAAACAATACCGCGTCCGAACATCATCGCATGCCGAATCTTAATTCTGGACTGACTTCGCCCGCTTCTTTTCGTCGATGAAGGGTGCGGATTGGATCATCATGGTATTACGAGAGGAGCCGTGATATCGGCATCTCATTCATCTTCGTCTTCATATTTATGCATCTCAAGGGGGTATCAGTTGGAATTTCATACCTCAATCTCAAACAAACTCGCTATAGAGTATAGACATACATACATACGCTGCAAAATCAAAGCAGAGCGCCAATCGCTAGGTATCAACTCGAAGAAATATCACTTCCCCAAATCCCCAACCATTACACTTCCACCCTACAGAACCCCTTCTGCCTTTTTCAACCATTCTTAACCACAATCAAACTGTTACGCATGACTCGCAGCAAGAACTCCTTTCCCTCCTCCCCATCCTCTCAATGTTCCAATCCCACTCCCAGCATTTTATGCAGTGATTTCTCTTCCCAAATACATTCCAGGCGCAGTGGCAATCTTCTTACTTGTCTCAACATCCACCCAGTTACCTGCCGTGGGGGCTAAAGATTCATCGGCGAATGGATCTGATTCTTCTGCACTTTTTGGTGCTTCCAGCCTTGAAATACTGATACCACTGCCAAAAGTTGGACTGTGAACTTCCCATCTGCCTTCCACATGATCTGGGTTGATAACTTGAGTGGTACCTTCCGGGCTGCTGAATAAGGCGGTTACTTTTTGGAATTCATGACTGAGAGTAACATCTCCCAGAGGCCAAACGATAGATGACCGATCGCGGTAATGCGTGCCCGCCGGTCTGGATTTGCAATTGATAGTTCCAGAGGTTGCGTATTTACCTATAATGACGAGGTTGTGGAAGGTTGTGGCATCAGAAGAGAAAGCTGGATTAAGCCCGTACTCAATGATAAGACCAAGCTTATCACCTATGCGTTTCCACGCTGATTTCAACAGTAATGGTGAATATGGGCCCATATCCTGATCCTCGACACGCACTCTATAGGTGAATGCTGCTGAGATTTTATGCGATATCGAAGCAAGGTCTACGGTGAATTCATCCGGCTTCTCTGTCGAGACTGGATGAACGAATGTTCTATTAGGACCAAGAGCTTCCAGAGCTGAGAAGTTATTGATACGGATTGTCTCGGTTCCTATATACATTAGATTTTGGCAGTCAATTTCTTTGGGCTGACTTACCAGAAGCTGGCAACGAAGTACCATACGGCGACGACACGTAGACCAAAGCAATCTCCCCGCCAACCTTGACTGTTTTAGCTTCCCCATTTTCTATAGAGGCTCTCACGGTTTCAATGATTGACGCATTGAGGCCAGGGTGGTGCATATCAGCATGTCTGGGCATGGCAGTATTTGAGAGAGAATGCCCGGAGCGAATGGAATTAGTATCAGATACACTTGGAGCCCCGTGACCGAGGCCATGTTCAGAGGTAGCTGCAACAGCTGCACCACGTCCTCCCCCTGGTGGGAGGGCCGGCGAAGGAGGTAAATTGTTTTCTGTATTACCCATCTCAAGAGGGTGTGAGGGGACAAGGATCGTGCTTCGAACGTCTCGTCGACCCCGAACAGTGCCGACTTTTCGACCTGGGGTAGCCAATTGAGATGAGCGCAAAGTATTGGCGACATTTGACAATGCAGCTTGTGCATCTGCATCTTGCTCAGGAATGGGTTGATCTCTGATGTCCAGCTTAAATTGAGGTTCATTTTGCTCGTGGGCCTCTTGTTGAGCTTGCGATATAGGATCATTCATGGCTGCCGGTACCGAGAATCCTTCAGAATCTTTTGTAGTTTCTTGGAAATGCGATGGGGGTGGACCTGCTGGTGGTTCGACATCTGATAGATCTATCATTCCCTGGCTTGATGCACCATTAGAGGTAGCTGGCCTATTCACATGATGCGATGCGTCCAGGGATTCTTGACCTATGCCATTGGAATTACCATTGAGCTGCAATGTTTGTCGATTGGATTTTGATTCAGGGAGCGCAAAAAGTCGATGGTCTTGTGAAGCCGAGTCTCGTAAGTTATTTGATGAAGTGTGAGGTGATAAAGTTGGTCGTCCCGAACTGCTGTTGGAATTGCGATTGTTTAAACTTGCGAAACCTTTATTAGGCGATGGGGCGCGAGCAAATCCTCCATGAACGCTTTGGCGTCGTCGTTGAAGCATTGTGCCAAAACGACTTTTTAGCTTTGACTCTAGATCTAGTACGTTAGCATGTAACACAGCAGAATTATGTTGATACATAAGCCATGGGGACTCAGATATATATTTTTTAGCTTACCAGTTCCTTCATGCTTGGAGGCATCGCTAGCAGCAGCTGAATGTGTAGACCGTGGGGTAGGCGGGGGTATTGGCAATGCGCTACCCGTGCCACCATCTCCAGCGCTAGATAGTTGTCTAGCGGTCCGATCTGTGGCTGCCCTTCCAAGGGTGGCTGCTCCCGACCAATTCCTGATTTCCTGAGCCGTGTTCACCTCCAACAATGCTGTTAGGGTCTGCTCAACGGCGATTCGACTTCTCTCAATGCTATCGGCTTCATGTGTTTCGAGTTGCGTGAGAACATCTCTTAGATGGTTCAATCGTCTCTCATCTACTGCCTGAAGACTTTCAAATATGAAAGGGGCTTGGGCTTGCCATTGCTGTTCAGCATTCTGTAATTTAGCTGCCGCATTCTCCACCTTCTGCGCACTTGCCTTCCCCCCTTTCTTACTGAGTTTTTCCGATGCATGGTGCGCATCTTCAAATTCCTTAGCCATAGACGTGAGGTTCCCTTGTATGGTTGTCATCCCCTGCATTTCTCTATTCTGAGTCGCAAATTGTCGCAGAGGTTGCTCCACATCCTTTGCGATTCGGTCGGATAGATTATGATGAGAATCCGCGATCAATTCGACCGAATTCACGATTTTTCGCCACGGTGAATCGAATACCCTAGTTGTCTGATTAGCCAAGATTTGCGTCTGAATGGTTGAGAAGGGCATACCCCAAATCTCCTCCTGTCTCTTGTAAAGGTTTCCGCGCAAGCTTTCTCAGACCGGTAGCATATTGTTCTTCGATTTTCCGACGCTCCTAAGCACTGTGTCAATGATACAGGTCTGTTATTCTAGTGGTCGGAGATATGTATGTATGTACCTGCAACCAATCCGCAATTTCCGTATTTACTTTATTCATTCTCTTGACCCGATCATTGAGTTTTGCTGATGCTGCTCCTGGTTGTAATCGATCCTACATCAAGATTGGTTAATATACATACATATATATATATATATATTGGCATAGAAGAAGAACTCACCAGCATCGCAGGATACTCTTGACGGTCGACGGCATCCATCTTTGGAATTATGGTTTGATCTCAACTTCTCAAACAGGTGCTCATCTGTGTGACAAATGAATCCTGTTCATAGTCATGTAGGAATGGAGAAGGTACATGTGCTATACTTTGTATATGGGTTGATATACTCACTCTTTTTTTCCCTTGAAGCAGAAGAAGAAGAAGAAGACGACGTAAGAATAATAACAATATATCTTGTTTAAGCAACCCAACCAACCCAACCTCAAAGGGGAGTTGAAGAGTGAGTGAAAGCGGCAAGCGGCTCTTCTTGGGAGGGATTAATTGGTCCAAGCTCTTTTTTATATATCCTCATCTCATTTAGTACTTGACACGTGACCATCATAAACTTCAGATGAGATGGATTTATTATTATTCCAACTGTTAACAGTCTTTTATTATATATATCTATTATAAAGCACATTTTATATGTGTTGTATATTTTATTTATATTTATATCTATATCTATATCTATATCTATTTCTTTTCTTTTCTTTTTCCTTTTCTCTTTCTTTCATCTTAAAAGAGAGAAACATACGAACTTTATCCAAATCTCGTATTGCACCCTTAAAGAGACTCGCTTGGATCATACCACAGTCAGTTCTTACCTCCCTGCCCTTCTTCTCTTCCATCTCTCCCTTATACATCAACTACAACCTCGTCCAATCATGAACTCAATCTCAATCCCAGTCTCAACAACTTCTTCAGATTGGAAACAAGAGCTAAAAGCATCGGAGCGATATGATAATATTGCAGCATTGTAAAGTGATACCTACCTATCATAAGTCATGGCTAATTTCATGGATCTTTCACAATAGGAAGAGATATCTTTCACGTGGTGCTCGGGGTGGTAATATCCAGAAGATGGCATTGGAGATAGAATCAGAAGCTTATCATTCTGCATCATCAAGAGTATATCTTCTTAAATCTTCCATCAGGATCTCTACTAACGCACAAAAACACATAGTCTGCCTACGATGCTTTATGTAATCCCAATACTCTCACTCTCCCTCAGCCAAACGATGAAGCAGCTGCATCTTTATCGGCATCCATTCCTGCACCCAAAAGTCCTGGGATAACGATAGGCTCCTATAAAAACTGTCACCACATCTCTAGCGGTGCTGTTTCTCAAGTCTATCGGTGTGATACGGAGCAGGGTTCCTATGCACTCAAGGTGATTACAGAAACGCATAACATGGAACCACACTCTCCTACTCGTGAAATTGCTATTCTCAAAGCGCTCTCACATCCATCCATCATTTCCCTTCACGCAACTATTTATGACCAAGAATCACGATTGGTTCTGCTGTTACCCTATATGCCATACACCTTGTCAGACCTACTATCAAGAAGTAGTAGCAATGGAATCGACCTACGCACGACGAGGAAGATTTTCAAGGAATTATTATCCGGACTTGCATATCTTCACGCCGAACAAATAATCCACCGTGACATCTCACCATCCAATATTCTTTTACCTCATGATATCAACGGTCCAGCCTCGATCATCATTGCCGATTTCGGCACCGCATGGCATCCAACTATTTCCTCAACCGCTGAGCCTGCCGATCAAAAATGTCTCGAGGTGGGTACTACATGCTATCGTGGACCCGAGACTCTCTTCTCCAATCCATCATACACCACATCACTTGATCTTTGGTCCACTGGAGTTCTTCTCGCCGAATTTCTCCGCTCACCCCCCACCCCACTCCTCGAGAGTCGACGCGGCGACGAAGATGGAAACCAATTAGGACTCATCTTAAGTATGTTCAAGACCCTCGGGACGCCCACCGAGCAAACATGGCCCGAGGCACTAAAATGGAAAACCAATCCGTTCAAGTGGTGGAACATATTCCCGAGTAAATCGTGGGAGGAACTCTTACCCGATGCCGAGGGGCATGGAAGGGATCTAGTTGCGCGTTTGGTGGTTTACGAAAGTGGCAATCGATTGACTGCAGATCAGGTGAGTCTATCGGCATTCCGTAGACCTCAAGACAACAGCTGGGTTCGCTAACCCTGATTGTTTTAGGCATTAAAGCATGCATTCTTCGACGAAGAATCACCAAATTCGAGTGATTAACTTTCAATATCCAATTACAGAAAACACTTCATAATGTAACGAGTCGCTTCCCACCTCGATTCAAAATTCCTTCCCCATATACCGAGTATATAATCATCTATTCATGAATGAGGCATTCTGTATCTAAGTACTCTAGTGAAAATTTCTCCAGAATCTACTGTAGAGTAGGTACGAGCGAGATATGAGATACTTACTACCCTAGGTAGCTATGTAGGTACTGGGCAAGTAACTCAGTCACTGAGGCATAATCTCCAGTAGACCTTCTGATATCTTTTTTTTTTGGAAGCAAGCCCTAACTCCTTTATAAATTTACCTCTTAGAGTCTTCTGAACATCTAGACTAGATATTGCTTGCTTGCTTCGTTGTCGAGTCTTCTCATGTTCTTATTTATTTTGTTTATTGGATTATCACTGTTACGTTATATCATATCTTGTCAAAGTTCATTATCATCATCATTTGCACCATGGTTCACTCACAGCCCACTCAAAAGTTCACAGTGTTGTGTTGATGCACGAAAAGATTTGATTCGGAAGAATCCCAAGTCAAACCATCGTGATGCTAGAATGTTTATCACCAATAATATCATATCACATCATATACCAATTTCCAAAGGTCCAAAGTTCCCAAGTTGTGGGTAGCGGCTAGGTTTCACACTAACATCCAACCTCACATCTACTCCAATACCAGAACCTCACTCCTTCTACCCATGGTAATCAAAGGTATCAAAGTGATATCCTATACGACAATAAAAACTCGCGATCCTATATAGCATGCAGTTAGTTTCCTTTCCTTTTCCATTCGTTTCTTTTTAAACTAGCTGTGTTTAGGTATATTTAGTTTCATCAAAGATGACTGTATACTCATCCATGTACGGTAAGATTACCAGATTTTATCCAACAAGACTTCAAATTCATCCTGATTCTAGAGGTCTAATACATCCATCTATTCATTCATCTATTCAAGCAAACAAGCTTTTCAATCCATCCTATCTACTATCTATAATTGCCTGCCCCTCCCCCAAAATCTTCTAGCAATCACCAAATAGATAGATATCCACTGTACAAGCAAGCAAGCGAACATCCAACATGTCATCAAACACTACAAAAACATCACCTAAACATACATATGCAAAAGAAAAAGAAAAAGAAAAACAGAAGGAAAAAAGTCGGAAGAATGTATCTAGATTTCTAAAGTCTAGAACATTACCGCGATTGTAGTAGTAATAAGACTGAGACCAGCTCAGTCAGTAAAATAAGTCAGCTCTCTTAAAATACACTCGAATCCATCGAGAATCTGTGTCTTAATGCTATCTTCTCCATACCCATACCCATTTCATTATCGGTTTCATTCTCTTAATACCAATGCGAATACCAATGCCAATGCCCATGCCCATGCACTGTTCTCTCTCTCTCTCTTTCTCCCTCTCTCGTGCAAATGGAAAATGCAAATGCAATTACAAATTGCAAATATGCTCCATCTAATCAGGCGGCACGACCACCAAAAGGAAGGAAAAGAAAAAACCCCCCCAAAAGAAGAAAAGAGAAAAATCTTAACCCATTATCCATTATCCATTATTATTGTGCAATTGGAAAAATCCATATCTTATGTATCTCTTTGAAGAGTCCCATCCTGCCCGCACCCATGAGGGGAAAGAGAAAGAGAAAAAGAAAAAGAATCGCACCACCGTGTCCTTTGAAGAAAAAGTAAAAGAAAGAGAAGAGAAAAAAAAGAAAAAATCCATAACTAAAGGAAGAAATGAAGGCTTTGTTTGTTTGATGATATCAATTATTTTTGCGTCTGGTGTATTGTGTTTGGTTACATGAATGGCGAATTGTTGTTTGTTGTTGTTGTTTATCGTTCGTTGGTGGTGTTCCTGTTCTTATTGTATCGTGCGTATCCTGTGTATCGTACGTATCCTGTTTCGTAATGAATGAATGAATGAATGTGTGTTTTTGTTCTTCCAGCTCCTCTCAAATATTCTCAAAGTCAAAGCCAAAAATCTCGTCAGAGCCATCGTCAATGAACATGTTGACCTCATCCAAGAGAGCATCGGCCCAAAAGTATTCGGCAGGCTCGACCAATTCGTCGTCGCCCATGGCTCCTTCGTCAGCCTCGCCAATATCAAGGTCCTCCAACGCCTGCTCTTGAATTTGTCGGAGGTACTCGTGTTCACCAATCGTGTTCGCCATCGCGACATCTTGCTTCAACCCATCATGACTGCCTAGGTTGTTGGCGGGAATGAAGCTGTGCGGATGGGCATCGAGACCGATGGAGAAGCCAGCAGGAGGATCTATCGCAGGTTCCTTCTTGGCAGATGCGGCAACGCGACCCGAAGCGCTGGTGTAACCACTATCGTAGCTCGCGCCCAAGGACGGGGTGCTCAAGGTTGAAGCGGTGGCTCCATCATCACGACCATTTCTATCCTCGAGCGATTGCTCCAGGATGCTGATGTCCCAAACGTGGCCATGATTCCGGCACTTCCACGTGCTGGATCTACCCTCGCCCGCCACCATCTTCCTCAACTCTTCCATCCATCCCATCTGGTCGACAGCGCCGCCACGCAAGAGCTCCCAGTATTTTCTCTTGTCGTGCGTCACGTCGCATACGAACATGCGGACGACGGGATTCTCTCCTGCCTTCTCGACTCTGTAGACCCGAGCTCCCGTGACGAGGAGCATGGGGATCCGCAAATCCGGATTATCAGCCTGGGGCACCACCAATCTCTTGGGATCGTACAGCGGAGTGGCGATGGTCGGCTTCGAATAGTGCTTAACGAAATCCGTCAGAGAGTGGCGGTAGACTTTCTGTGCGGCTCGGATGCAGATGGGGATTTGGCAGCAGAAGATGGCAGTGTGCTTGAGGTGCGCGTGTGGATGCATGGGATCGATAAAAGTCACTTTTGCGCTTGGTCTTTTGGCCTTGGCTGCACGATTTGTCTGGTGGGCCTTGGCAGGTGAAGGGGTACCGTTACCGTTAGCGTTAGCGTTACCGTTAATACCGTTACCGTGACCGTTATCAACATGGACACGAGACTGATAGGTCGCCTTTGAAAGCAAGAAGTTTCGATAAGCTTGTTGATGGGCTTGGACATCTCCTGATTGAAGTGGTGGTGGTAAGCCTGGCTCTGAAAGGTTGAATCCAAGCGCCGCCGACAATGGATCGACTTCCTCGGGATAGGGGCTACCGAAAGTGGAAACCAAGGAGGGGTGAGTCTGAGTCTCCATTAGCTCATGGTCAACCAAACCATCGGGTTTGTGATCCTCATTTTCGTCAAATTGGAAATCAAACGTTGAGTTCAAAAGAGAGTCTTCAGTTGGAGTATTTGGGATACTTGATTCAATGATAGGGAAGATGATGTCTTGATGATAAAAATGCAGATCTTGGTCTTCTTCCAAGGAGTCGCTTGTATTGAAGCTTGCTGGTGTCATCGTTATTAGTTTGTGAGTTGGATTCTGTTATTGTTGCTGTTATTGATTGTAGTTACAACAATAAGAAAAGGGAAGCGAAAGCCTCCTGAGGGAGGACATGCAGGATATAGGGTTCTAGCTTAATCTTGACAACCTTTATCTCCCAGGTTGCACCGCCCCGACAGTGAATCGTCAAGATGTCCTCAGTTCCCAAATTAAACCGAATTTAAAACGCCCCTCGGCTGGAATTTCCCTTGTTTCTGAATCCCCAAGCTTTAAATCCTTCAGTGAAGTGTTGCACTTGTTCATGTGGAATTCTTCATCTCGGCTATCTAAACAAATGTCCCCAGGATGCTCAAAGGACCTATGAGAATGCTTGCTTGGAGGGGAGGTCAACAGTGGTTTTCTTAACATAATGAAGCAAACCAGCTTTTTTTTGAAAGCTCTGAGAAAGAGAAAATGTACATCAAACTCATACTGCTGGAAGCTCAACGCATGCAAAGCTCTACAGAGTGAAATATATCTCTGAGGGAACATGCTGCGAGTATCCATAAAGGTGCCCATTTTCATTGGTGATATTGAATGATGGATAATGAGAAGACAAGCTCCAGCCTTCTAGGTCATTTTAAAAACTCCTAGCTGCGGCTGAGTGAATATGAGAAGTGGTCCAAGTTCTATCAGTAACTTTTGATAGGTATTATAGTATCTCGTCCCTTCTTTCACTCAGTCATTGCTTCTGCTGGGTGTTCCAAGTTTGATTTCTCTATTCCTATAAGACGAATCAACTTGTCCTATCACTTCCCCCTGTGTCTTCTTTATTGGATACCAGCCTTTAAAAATGCCTCATTGATAGAAAGATACCACTGCCAATCATAATCTTGTCGTTGCTGAAACGTAATTGCTTTCTTAGTATCCCTCAGCTTCAACTTTCAATATTGAGAACACAAACCATTTACTTTGCACTAGTCAGAAAGTGAAAGAGGGACTCAAGAACGCAGCGGAAAAGAGCAGCGGAGATGCCTCAATGTTTAAGAGTGGAGTGCTCGATATAGAATCGTTCTCAGCCCCTTAGAACTTCCCCATGGTTACCTGAAATCCCATGCCCCTGATCAGAAGTCCTTTCTCCGTACTGCCCTTCTCCCACTCTACAAAAAGTAGTCATTACCACCAAGACAAACCCACTGCCTTCCTCAAAAAAGCCGTACACCTGAAACTATTACCGTGATCCCTACACTTCCACTCCAACGCCTCCCCAGAATCACGAACAAAGATTCCCTGAAGCCATTCCGGTGGCTCCTCCGAAAGTTCCCAGCGACTCTGTCGGTCAATCTCCACAAATATCAGACCGCCATACTCATCCAATGATCGAACCAAGAACACGGCCATGAAGGGAGACTCTACCCGAATGATGAAGTCTGTTCGGCGCATCAGGGGCCCCAGGCTTTCGAGAGCGTGCGGTGGTTTATGGAGAATCTTTCCGTGGGCAACGGCATACAGGAATGGAAACCAAGGACTATCAAAGTCTACCGAGGTCTCTCGGTGGCAGCAGAAGAGCTTGCGATGGGATTCTTTGATTCTGGACGTTGCACCATCCAGCACCTCAGGCTGTCGTGGATGACAATTGGCGGACTTTGGGTGAGGCTGGTGGAACTCCATTAGGGAATTGTCAAACGTTTAGAATCAGTGCATACATACTTCATGTTGCTTTAGTAACTGGGCGAGATCGTGCCAGTCGGATAGAGGATCAAGGGCGGTAGGATATTGCACATCCATTGTGCGGAGGAGGAGGATGTGTGAGATATCTGTAAGCGCAGCCTAATTCTAATTATTCGATAGTTGATCGAGAGAACAAGTAACTATATACAAACAAGGATCTATCTGTGTGTGACGAGATGATATGATGGAGCGGGATTACGAATAGCGCGCGGTATATGTGCATTGCCTGTTATATCTGAAGCAAACGAAGATGGCTGAAATTAAAGCAAGTGATTGAATCGTTCCTTGGAGCTGGTGGAGGGGGGGCAATTACTCACTGACTTGCGGCAACCCAAAAGCAATGCAGTGGAATAATGCAATCCAATTTTATCTAGGAAGCCACTCTATTGAAATGCCATCGACCTTTCATCTATATTGGTGTTCAAAGTACCCCTTGCTTGTAGAGTTGAAATTGTTCTTTCCCTAAGTGCATGGCGGTCGTCAGATAGGTCAGGTCACGTGGTGCAGGTGCAGGTGCCAGGTGCAGGTTGTGAAGGAGGGAAGGAAGGAAGGAAGGAAGAGGTAGTCGAGCAGCTAATTCAACACCCAATTCATAACACGTTTTGTAGATCATCTTGAGAATCCCCCAGACCAAACAAAACAGTCCACTCACCGTTCTACGATAGCTACATGTTTACATCAACTGATGACCTCCGAGTCTACACAATAACGCAAGCCCATATCCCATATCCCATATCCCCTCCCCCCTATATCTTGAATCATCTACTGTCCCCAGATGGTGCATGTTTATCTCATAGTCATTGGATATTGGTAGCTAGCCAGATCATCAAAGAAGTATAACTTGCCTACCTGAAGCACCAAAATATACAGGGAATGTACGAATCACGAAAGATGCTGTGTTGTAATCTGGCTAATGCTAAGTACATTGAAACTCGCAACCGGTCAACAAAACCTCACGCTTCCGAATCGCTATCCTGGCTTCTTTGAGGAACAGTCACCGAAATGTTCTCGTCTTCTAGAGTTTCAGCATCGGTTTCTTCTAATTTGCTTCTAAGCCTTTGAATCGCTGCCCTGGTCTTCTCAATCGCGGCATCAGCTTCTTCCCGGTTCGCTGCTGGAATGTTTCCGTCTGTGGGAGACTGAGACTCTCTTCTGTCCAACTGTATCTGAAGCTGTTGCATCGCCTCCTGGAGATCTTGAGCCTCTGGCATTTCCTCCTCATCCATCCCTGAAACATCTTCATCCTCAAGAGGTCGAGCCTTATTACTGTCCGATTCCACTGCATCTGTCGGAATCTCTGGCTTGGTTTCTTCCGCGGTACTCTCTGGAACATTCTCACCCATGAGACTTGGCTTTCTCCCTATACCCCCAATAATTTGCTCCAAGTAATCTTCTTCAGCATCATTCCTGGTACTTGGACGTTTGCGCTCATAGAGACGAACTTCCCACTTCTGAAATGGTAATGTTGTTTTCCCAGCTTTCCCTGGAAAAGCACTTTCACACTCGCATTCCATGCTAATAACCATCTTCTCGACATTCTTAGCCGGTCTAAAGTTCTTGAGGAACCCCATCTTTTCAGGCTTCAGACACTCAGGGCTACAATGTTGGTAGCCTTTCAATGGACATAACACATGTACCGCCTGTTTTCTGAAAGGCTTGGAAATTTTCCAACCGAGCGTCTTATATCGCCCGTAATTTGCACCATCCTGCGTTGGATCCCACCATTTCGGTACCCAGAGTTCCGTTGACCATTTTTTCCTCAAGTTGTTGTTCTCAACCTCAGCAATTCGAATCTCGAATACAAAATCCCCAGCCTCTTTTCTATCTTTGTACCAACTAAGGAGTCTATGGCCCTCTTCAATGACTTTACGACTCTCTTGTAGGATTTTATATCTGGGACCGTTTACGATTTTGTTGTCAAGATCATGCTTGTCATTAACATCCATTTCTATGAAGCGAAGGCACTTTTTGAGCCTTTTATCACAGCCGTGGGTCGGAGAATCGATCACGAATGTGGTATTGGGACATGCTGAGCACTTATTCATGCTTATTACGTGCTCTTTCGTCGACTTCTTTTTTCTGATTTTGGCGGGGGCAAGCTTATTGGTCTCGAAATGAGGGTCGGATTCTCTTCCGACTGTGACTTCGGGTTTGAATGATATGGATCCTACGCTTCTTGAGGATCCCGCGCTATCTTTTCTGTCCGAGACTGCGTTCACGTTGCGGGACGCTATGTTACCCTCGGGGGTCAAAATATCTTCGGTTTTCAAGCTAGGATAATGACATGATGCTTTCCGTCTATTAGAAAAGAAAGTACTGAGTGGCATGATTTTGGCTTCGACAAGATGAGGATAACCGGCACGAAGTGTCTGAGAATGGACGTAAAGAGTTCCTAGTTATCCACATGAATTAGCAAGTCAATGACCCATCGTGAACAAGTGAGCTCAACCTATTTCAAAAGTACTATTGATGAATATAATTAGCTAGCAAGTGGTAGTAAATATGCCAAGTTCGTAACGAATGAAGTAAATTGATGTTTTGTAAATTGACAAGGGAAAAGATGTGAAGAGAAATGGCAAAGTAGATAGACTCACTTAGGGATATCGTTCAAAATGGAAAGCCTAATCATTTGTTCGTAAAGCAACTACGTTCAAGTCTTCTTGTCCGTATAGAGATGCTACGTACTTCTTTGGATGTATTGGCAAGTGCCATCTCAACCCGAATGTTTCCATAGGGCTTACGATACTAATCGCAGAGGAAGGTCCGTAGTCAAATTCTTCTCCAATTGCCTATAATTCGAGTGAAGCCAACCTTCTCTCTCAGCTCCTACACAACTCCTGAAATCTGAAAAGTGTGAAAAACTTATACTTCATGCCCATGGGATTAGCTTCGACGAAACTTGACGACACACCCCTATCCAGACAGCCGACCAACATATCCAACGTTTCTAGGAAGCAATACCTCTTCCCTCCACAAAAGATCGATTCACACATATATTACACCAGTCAGTACCAGTCAAATTCCTTGAGTTGAACTTCGAATTCATGACCTTCATGGTTATCTATAGATATATATATATATATATATATATATATACTCGAGTGTGTATAGATGTTGGAGAGATATAATACTGTCTGACCGCCTTCATTCATCATGAGTGATTACTCAGTAGCTTATGAATGGCAGAATTAAAGTTGTATGCGCTAATCTGCTTATGGTTAGACCATCCGATGATTCAGCGGGGTGAAAGTCTGAGTTGGTGATTTTGAATTTCTATTTGAACTCCGTCATCGTGGGAAACATGAATTTTCCCCACTATTAGATGAATTATATATCTTCAACTCTGTAAGAAGCTGATTTACCCTCAAAGACACAAGCACAACACACAAACACCCTAGGCACCATGGGAAAGCGACAATTCACATCGCAGGCTTCTACTGCTCGTGCTGCCACTGTCACTGGTGCAGGCTTTGGCTTTGGATTTTCTACAACATCCACCAGACTATCATACCTCACTGAACCATCAAACCTCTCTTCCATAAGCGACGCTAATGTCGTTGTATCGTTCAAGAACCTTTCCAAGAAAGATGGAACAACCAAGTCGAAAGCTTTGGAGGACCTGCGAACATTCATTCAAGCCCAACCAAATGAGCAAGGAGGCGCGGAGGAGGCAATCTTGGAAGCTTGGGTAAGATGGTACACCGTGAAGGACTTTAGAGCATATCTCCTAACATAACATACAGGTCAATGTCTATCCTCGGGTCGCCATAGATAATTCACGTCGGGTTCGTGAGCTGTCGCACAGCATACAGTATGAGCTTTTAAAATCAGCCCGGAAAAGAATGGAAAAATATATACCCAAGATTGTTGGAAGTTGGCTGGCAGGAACATATGATAAGGATCGGGCGGTAGCGCGATCTGCAATCGATGGCCTGACATCTTTCCTCGATACGGATGCCAAGATGAATTTGTTCTGGAAGCGTTGTCAGAACGAGATACTCGACTATGCCGAAGAAGCCTTAAATGAGACCCCTCATACTTTAAGCGACGAAAGATCCGTCCCGGTAGAGGATGCAAATGAAAAGTACTTTCGAGTGAACAGTGCGAGTGTGTCTCTTCTTGTCAGCCTGCTGGCCAAGCTAAGCAATGTCGATATATTGAAGTACCAAGACAGGTATGAGAAGGTTATTTTCGGCAATAAAAAACTATGGACTTTAGCTTCCTGTGAAGATGCTTCTGCGAGAAAAAGTACTGATAAACTACTGCTTCTTTGCCTTGAAAAGCAAACCCAACTGATCGAAAACAACCTTGAGACTATCAGTCGTGCCTTCATATCTAAAGCACTGAGATCATCTCAATCAACATCTGCTCTGCAATTATTGCAGGCTTTGCAAGAATTAACGACACGATTCCCGGAAGTATGGACTTCTGCATATAAAGGTAAACACTCTGCTAAAGATGACTTAAAATCTTTCATTCGGAAAGGTTCACAAGGCTCTCCCTCGGCGTATTGGCAGACATTGCGAGCTCTCGTGGCAATTCTACCAATATCTGTCCTGCCTCAAGAACCTGATTCTATCTTAGAATTTCTGGATGCATTTCGTAAGAGCATCAATCAGAGAGAGGAGAATAAGGCCAACGCTTCTGAAGCATGGCTTGCTTATGAGGCAACATCCAAAATCTGTATTGGAAACCTTTCAGGTTCCCAGCAAACAGAGGTTGTGCAGAAATCCATGTATCCGGTTTTTGAACATTATCTTCATCCCTCCTCAAATACCTCCGAGTGGCTTGTCAGAAGTAATACTCCTTCTTCGACTGTATCCTCTTTCATTTCTACTCTAGGGAAGAATCCAAATTTTCAGCAGTCCCTCAACGAGGAATGGCAAAAGCTTGCTCAAGGGTTTATTACTAGGATCCAAACATCAATGCCAGAGCAATCCAAAGACTACTCATCGTCTCAAGATGCAGTTATCGCCGAAGGCCATCGATGGTTCTCGCTTTTGTCTGATCTTTTTAAGTTGAAAGAATTAGCTGTCGATAAAAACCCACTGCTTCAATCGTCGAGCGATATTATTGATAGTGCCCTTCAAGTAATTGTTAATAGGGATGGGAAACCATACTCCGCTGGGGCAGTATTAGAGGCTGCCTTAAGATACTCTCCACAGCTACTGGAAGCCTCACCCTCGACTTTGGTGGCCATAAAATCATTCATGGAAACCCATCTTCCCAAATTGATTTTGTCTCCATCATCTTCACACTTAGTTTCAGCTTTAGACCAATTCCGTCTGATTCCCGGACAGCAAAGTGCTTACAAGAGCACCTGGCAGGAAGCTATTGATAGCCTGTTATCAGCTCCCAAGGGCCTGCAACAAAAAAAGGCCATCACGGCACTAATCTCTTCGAATGATGTTGCAGATTTAGTTCGTGATGGCCAGGCTCTTCAAGATTATATTCTTGAAACTTCATCCGAGGTAGTCAAAGGCAACAGTGAGGGGTGGCCGCTATTGGAGGCGGCAGTGGTTTTCAATGGATTCTCCAAAGAAACGGAACGATTGTTACTGCAAAGCCTTATTTCTGCATTAAGCGTTTCTAATCCCAGCATAAACTTGGTCTTTCAAGCACTTGAATTATTATCCAAACGCCGACCTGAAGTTATTCGAGAAGGAGATGCGCACGTGGATTTGATCACGAAGCTTTTGGCATTGACAGAGCTATCAGATCTCGAACTTGGTAAGCGGGCTATGACTTTACGATCGTTGGTAGATTCTACAGACAATCAAAATGGTGTTACCACTTCTTCTATCGTTCACATACTCAAAGAAAATTTGGAAAATGCCAGTCCTCAATCATTGACGTGAGTACAGTCCTCTGCTACAATCCTTACCTGCCTGGCAAGTAATGGCTGACATTAACTTCTAGTATCGATACGCTTGTTCAACAGGCAGAAGCAGTCATTGCTACCTCGGATGATGATTCGCACCATCCAGAGCTTTTCCCCGATGTCACAAAATGGTCCCAAGCCTTGGCTCCTTTTTTGGATCAAGCGCCAAACCCTACTTTGGGAGTGATGAGGCCATTCGCAGGAGCTGTGTTTCTGGTTCTTACACAAGAAAGAAGTGAAATTTCTCGACCTGGCAGAGACATAGATGGTTATTCCACAGCTCTGAGGATGGCAATGTATTCCGCACAGTTGGTTCGAGATCATCCTGATCGCTTATCAAAAGACGCCTTGGTCGAAGTTCTATATCTTATGTGCTTGACTGTCGAATTATCGAATGATCAACTAGATTTACTAGAGATCAACAAAATTTTCGACTTGCCGTCCGAAGAAGCCATTTCTGGCGTACGCGATTTTGTGGATAGGGTACATCAAGAGACATTGCCCTTCATCCTACTCCACTCAAAAGCTTGGCGAGACGGCTTTGAGTCAGGTTCACCGCTTGAATTTTCGGGTGTTATTCATGCCCTTGTTACGAAGCTTATAAATGCTTCTCATGGCAACACATCTACTTCGTTCTACTCTGCCCGCGTATTGAGCCATCTATTACCCAAGCTTGTTGAACAACATGGGTGGCAAATGGTGGGAGGTGAGGAATGGATTTCCAAGCTTGAAATTCTCAAGTCCTCTACATCGAACATTCTTGGGGCTGTTGCTACCTTGACAGGGCTTCACGAAATTCTCAGCACAAGCCAGCTTGTTAGTAACCTGTGCAATCAAATCATTAGTGATGTTGCGGGTGCTACTGCTCAATCCGAAAGAACCCTTGGTTTGGTCGTTCTCCTGAACGCAACTTTATCCATATATGACGATGATGACCTTCCTGTGGCACAGAATCGATTAGTATTTGCTGTGAAACAAATTCTCTCATGGACCCCGGAAATTGCAAGCACCAACTATCAGCTCTCTTCTGAGGTTTGCCTTGCCCTGCAAAGGTTGCTTCCAGCAATCAAGTCAGTTTTTGGGTCTTATTGGGAGAGCACGCTTGAGTTTTGCATCAAAATTTGGGAAACAATGGAAAGCGAAGAACACCACGATCAAAAGCTCTCCATGATGGGGATGTCTTTGAAACTCTTCTCAAATTTACGAAGTTTGCAAGATGCTAACGATGATCTTGAAGATGCGTTAGCTCAATATGGAGAGACTGCATCTCAATGTTTCATCAAACTTATGAAGTTACCCAGGTTTCAAGCAACCCAGCCACTTGAGTTTGTTGATAATATTCTATCGCGATTGGCTGTCAGGATACCTTCGAGTCACATTAAGGATATCTCTGATTTCTTCCCATTGGTAGCTTCAGAGAATAGGATGGTTCAATCTGCAGCATTTGATGTCCTCCATCGAGCCATTCCTGCAGAGCAAGAGGAAATTTCAGTCAATGCCCTTCTCGAGAAAAAGGGTACGTTGGTTCTTTTATCGTTTTCTTTTATCTTTGAAACACTCTATACTAACTGGCATACAGACGCTCAATTACCAGAAGAATTGTTGTCTCTTCTCCTAGACGCACCATCTATGCGCAACTTTGATGACGAAGAGCTTGCAGAATTTCCCCCTTCCATTCGGTGCTATCTACTTTCGTGGCATTTAGTTTATGATTCATTTAGAAATGCATCATGGAAAGTTCGAAAAGACTATTGTAATCACCTCCAGTCAGAAAACTGCATTGGGCCATTCTTGAAATTCCTCTTCGATGTCCTAGGCCATTCAGATGGCAGACCACTCAACCTTGAGAAAGCGCGTTTTGACGAATCATACATTCGCTCATATGATACAACATTGGCTGATGCTGAGCCAAACGAGCGAAACTTGCAATGGCTTCTTATTCATCTTTATCACCTATGCCTGAAACATACTGGTGATCTTGCCAAGACCTGGTTTTCTGACTGCCAATCCAAACAAACCCGTCAAGCAGTCGAACCATGGACCGAGAAATATTTCACGCCAATTTTGATCTCAGACAAGCTTGATGAAATTGAAGAGTGGGCAGCTTCAAAGGAGGCCAAAGAAGCAGGCGAGAAAGAGCTCGAAATCAAAGTCTCAAAGGGTACACGTTCGGTCTTTGCCAGCTACGAAGTCGACGAAACTAGCATACAAATCGCCATACGTTTTCCATGCAACTATCCCTTCTACAACGTCAAAGTCGAAGGTCTCAACCGCGTGGCGGTACCGGAAAAGAAATGGAGAAGTTGGTTACTCATCGTCCAGGGTGCCATTACCTTCTCCAATGGCAGCTTGATCGATGGCCTGACGACTTTCCGTCGTAATGTCGAGGGTAGCCTCAAGGGACATACCGAGTGTGCCATCTGCTATAGTATCATATCGAGCGACAAGAAGACGCCGGATAAGAGATGTGGAACGTGCAAGAACTTGTTCCATGGGAATTGTTTGTTTAAGTGGTTTGCGAGTAGTAACCAGAGCACGTGCCCGTTGTGTCGGTGCGCTTTTAATTACGGTCGTTCGGTAGGATGAGCGAAAGAGGGGGTTTGATGGCAAAGGGGATCAATATTCATATTCCATCGTACTACTGAGTGCCATAGCATTTTAGAAGAAATACAATCGATACCTATATATTATCATATCTAACACCAAACTCAAGGCAAAACCTCGGAACAGGGATCCCCATACTACCGTGCCGTTATCGTATCGGATCATTCTCGTATTACCCCGCAATCCAATCCAACCCAACTCTATTCTATTCTGCTTTACTCCACATATATATATACTCTGTTTATAATATAATATATAATATACACAACTCCTCTTCTCTTCGTATAAAATAAGAAAAGAGTATAAATAGTTCAAGATAAGACATTTACGTATAATCATGTGCTCATTCATTCTCAATCATAACCGCTTTGAGTTTAGTTTGGCTTCTTCCTTCTGATCCCTTCCAACTTCCGTAACCTTACCCCGCAACTTCTATTGTATCTTATACCTCACGTCCTGAACTGAACTGATCTTATTGATATCCATCTATCTTGACTTATTCCTCTGCTGCGTGGCGATTTGATTGATATATTAGGATTTGGTATTTGGATATCAAGCGAGGTATGTGCATATTCACTTCATCGTTTGGTTTGAGGTCTCTATCTAATCGGCCCCATCGTCACTAGGAACGAAGTAAGCAAGCAAGGAAAGATAAAACGACCAATCAACAACAAACAAACAACCATTTACACCTTCGATTAGTCAATCTTGAAGACTAGCTTGAATGAAACCTCATCGTAGCTACGATTGTTCTGGATCTTGATTCAGCCGCCGAGCATGATAACGGTCGGGATAAGCCTTCGAAATGCTTTCCTCCCAACTTGCCTCGGTCTCGCAGACCACGACCTCTCCTTTGATTTTATATGGATCGATGTTGGCCTCGACCAAGATACTTCAATCTGCCGCATCAGTCTCGAATCCTAGTCGGCACAATCAACAAACTCGAGCCTTTCGATGGGGTGGTTGTTGGTCTTCATACCTTGACGCTGGATTTGAAAAAGAGATTCAACGCCGTCACCGAAGATTAAAATATAGATGCCTGGAGGCTTTGGATCGCAAATTTGCATGGGACCATCATCCTTCGACCTTTATGAAGCACTTTGGCAAGAATTTCGGGTGCAGCGCATGGATGGCACGCGATGTGGGAGCTGGAGGACAGTGGGTTCATATGGATCGAATTGTTAAGACTCGCGACGATGCGGAGACGGTTCCTAGAGACGCTGAGCATGTCGAGCGAGTTCCAGCTTACAACCGCGCCATGCATAACTTTTTGCGCAGTAAGACAATTTACTTCTCTCCTGCTCGCTCTAAATATACCTTCAAAGCCGATGTAGAGAACACGGAAAGTGGTGAATCAATTCGACTATCGCAGGCCGATGAGTCTTATTGGAAAAATTTGAGTTCGAAAATCGAGTTGAACCGACAGACAGCGGATGAAGATTATGAGATAGATCCTATCACAAATCGAAAAGTGTTCAAGAAGGAAAAGGCTGTGGAAATCCCAGTAAAAAAATTCACAGGATATCGTCGCCGTTTCCAAAACTTAGTCCCACCCGATGCCAATGATGCTACTCAGGCTGACATTGAAAACTACAATAAGCCCTTCATGTACAATGAACCTGATGGAAGGCTTCCTAAGATGCCCGATTCAACAGAGCAAGGTTTAAAGGATTATGACAAGGTCTCTGAAGGATACAAGCCATTTCTTTTTCGGGAGCCTGATGGAAAATTACCTGAGAAACCTGACTCGGTACAAGAATCTTTGAAGGAATACGATGCTCAAGGATACAAGCCATTCTTTCACAATGAGCCTGATGGACAACCGCCACAAAAGGCGGACCCGATAGAAGAAGGGTTGAGAGGTTATGACGATTGTGCATCTTACAGCGCGTTTCGTTATAGAGAACCTGATGGAAAGCTGCCAGAGAAACCAGATACTGTCCAGGAATCATTGAAGGACTACGATGCAACCAAGACTTATGGGTCTTTTCGTCACAATGAGCCCGATGGAAAGTTGCCTGAGAAACCTGATCCAGTGCAAGAATCGTTGAAAGATTATGATGCGACTACATCCTATGGATCATTTCGGTATAATGAGCCTGACGGTAAACTCCCTGAAAAGCCAGATTCGGTCGAAGAAAGCTTGAAGGACTACGATGCAAACACTTCCTACGGACCCTTTCGTTATAACGAGCCTGATGGAAAGTTCCCAGAAAAGCCAGATCCAATACAAGAGTCATTAAAAGATTACGATACAAATACCTCCTACGGGTCCTTTCGTTATAATGAACCTGACGGAAAGTTCCCAGAAAGACCAGATCTAGTACAAGAGTCATTAAAAGACTACGATGCAAACACCTCCTATGGTTCCTTTCGTTATAATGAGCCTGATGGAAAGTTTCCGGAAAAGCCAGATCTGGCACGCGACGCGTTGAAGGAATATGATCAGAAGCAAGCGAGAATTACTCAACGTTATGGCTCTGACTCCGAGGTGCATACTATAAAGCCATCGGAGAGAGATACTACTGCTGAAGCCCTTCAAGAGTACGATAGTCGAACACCATATTGTCCTATTAGAAAGTCCAAATCCTCGCAATCCCCAATACTTTCGCACGGGTACCCTGATACAGATACCAGAGAAGATCTTGACTTGCTTCGAGCAAGTGATGTTCGCGCCGCTTCAGGCATTATCAAGAATCCCAAGAGAGAATCCCCAGAAGAAAAGGCCACTAAGAGAGAGCAATTAGAGGAGGCTTTCAAGGAGGCGCATCAAAATGTGGTTGAGTACGCCAGAGAAATCGCTGCGGAGCAGAAGTCAAAGGGGCAGGCTGAAACCAAAGCGCGCGAGCTAAGTGGGGAAGGTGCTGATGCCCTTCAGAAAAAGGATGAAAAGGCGTATGTGAGAGAGGCCCAGAAGCGAAAGGTAACAGGTAATTTTGTTCGGGATTTTCCAGAACAGTTCCAAAGATCATGGACACAACAAAAGAACGGCACTGCAACATTGACACCAAAAGATGCTCCCAAAAAACTGGAGCTTTCTTCTACGGCGGAAGTTGATCAAGCTGTCCAGAAGGCCGAAAAGGAATATATTGACGGTCTTGGCTCGGCAGCGTCTTTTTCCCGAAAACCAAACACACCAAGACTCCAAACATCCTTAGATCGAGCTAACACAAAATCAACATCCTCCCAGCCAGATTTGACTAAAGCAAAAGCAGAAGTTGATCCTTACTCAAAGGTACCTCAAGGCTTAGAAACCTCATACAAAGAGGAGTGCGCAAATCAAGGCAAAAATCAGTATTTGTTTCATCCTATGGGAAGCCCAGGAAACAATCCGGTAAGGACACACACCTAGTTCGGGAGATACGAAGCATTTATGAAGATGAATATGGCAAAATTGACTCCAAACATCGCCAAGTACCGGCAAATGATGCCAAAACTAGAGATATTCCTGGGGAAATTTCCGTGGACGGCCCTGAGCCAACCACTTACAAGGTTCTTGCTTATGACTCGGCAACGCAGTCCATCAATATTGCAGAAACAACATCTATTGTGACTGACAATGCATCCACTTTGACTCCTGCAGAAGTTCTTCTTCGATTATCCAATCCGGCCAAGTTCTTCCCGCACTTCCAACCATTGCAGGCTGAAGGATATGAGATTATCTCCGGGGGTGGGGATATACTTGTGTTCCGCAAAGTTCGACCAGCAAAACGCTCGTCCACACAGGCTGATCTGAAGAAGAATAGCAGAACAAATCCAATAGATGGCATGCAGGTAGCAACAGGTAGATTCGCCAGCCCTACTGGTTTTGTAAACCATGATTTGCCGGAATCAGCAGAGGCACCATTCAAATCAAATATTGATGTCCGACGCGAGGAACCGGTATTTAGTGGCAAATCGAGCTGGGAAGATGGTACCGAAACCAAGCGTAAGAAGCCTAGCAAGACCAAGAGGATATTCTTGGGTGGGGCAATTGTCGGCAGTGGTTGTTATGCGATTGGTGTAGTAACAGAATACTTCAGAACTGGTGGGATAGATGGCAAGGGACCACACGGGTTCTGAACTTCGGAAGGATATTAGAATGCATGAAAACCGTGATGCGATGGAGGAGTGGCATGCTAGCTTGATATTCTCTGTTCCTTATATGGTTATGCAGGGAAAGGATTGGGAGTTTCGGCAACTGGGTTCTTAGTGATATTTCAAGTTGGAACGCATTTGTGTTATTAGGAGGAAGGAAGGAAGGATGGATGGATATGTATGCATTGCAGATTGTTTGACCCGGTTGCTTTACCTCTAGATCATATATTACTTACTACTCGATCTGATATTTATAAGAATGGAAGTGTATTGATGTAATTATATTCTGCCTGCTTAAAGAAGTAAGGTTAAAACTTATCTGACCGCCTGGGATTTCCTTTTCCTTAGTCATGATCCTTGATCAACCAACAACCATTCAATCATTAATCTCTCCCTCCCCCGTCCTTCACATAATAAGGTCCAGATCAACTCTACTTTTCGCCTTTCAACCTTCAATCATCCATCCTCCAGTCGAAATTTGGTGTTTGGGCAGTGCAGTGAAAGGTTGTCAAGATGACGGACAAAACGGCAAAGTATAAGACAGAGATCCAGCAGGTCAGTTGCTCTTTTGTCTGAACAATTGCATGAATTGGCTGTGAGCTTGAGCTGTGAGCTTGAACTGTGAGGATTTGCGAGTATTTGTGAGGTTATATCAAGTGATTGCTGGCGATGAGATGTTTGCTTTTGTTTGCCATTCTGTCCCTGGTCATAGTGCATATGAAAATGAAATCGAATATGGCTAACATTAGGCTTCTCCGTTGGTTTTCACAGATGATGTATGTCTCTGGAGAGACAGCAGAAGCATCATCGGAAACTACTGGTATGATTGAAGAGATTGTCCGACAACAAGTTATTGAAATGGTGAGTACAAGCTCTTAAGTCCCCTCTCACGAGGGTTTTTACCTTCCATCAATCACATGACACTAACTGTTTCAGCTTCGTCAATGTACTGAGCAAGCATCCCGCCGTGGCAGTCGTTCAATATCAACTGATGACCTTATCTTCCTCATCCGACACGACCAAGCTAAGGTCTCCCGTCTTCGAACCTTCCTCTCCTGGAAAGATGTTCGTAAGAACGTCAAAGATTCTGACGAAAAGGGTGGTGATGCAGATATCGGAGCTGGCGATGAACCAGTAGGAGCAAATGCCCCCATTCCAGATACCACCAAGAAGAACAAGAAAGCCAAGGTAGGTCTCCCATGGGAAGTCCCTTCGCTATACAGCCAAGAAGTTCCCGAACGCGAAGACGAGGAAGACGAAGATGAGGAGGAGATGAATTATGCAACCTTGCAACGTCTCAAGAAAGCCGACGAGCGTACCAAGGCCATGACCAAAGAGGAATACGTCACCTGGTCTGAATATCGTCAAGCTTCATTCACCTTCCGCAAAGGAAAGCGATTCAAGGAATGGGCCGGGTTTGGTGTCGTCACCGATTCCAAACCCAACGATGATATTGTCGATATCCTCGGTTTTCTTACATTTGAGATCGTACAAACATTGACCGAAGAAGCATTGAAGATCAAAGAGCAAGAAGACTTGGGTAAGGAGAAGAGCGGTGGTGAACAAACGGGCAAGAAGAGAAAGGTGCGGGGACTGTTTGATCCGCCGAGTGAGGGGAAAACGCCGGTCGAGACGAGACATATTCAAGAGGCGTTTCGGAGATTACAACAGAGACCCACCAAGCAGAGGGCCATGTGTAATTTCACGAGGGGTCTGAATAGAACTCCTTTGAAACTGGTAAGTTCTGATTGGGACACAAATATGGGCTGCGTGATATTGGTTTGCTGATAATCATTAGTTCTAAATGTTGAAATCATGGCGTACACACTGCTTTCAGGAGCGAGGCGTATGGGGACTTGGAAAATCGATGAGACTTGGGTATGGAATCATTGGCGTGGCGTATTGAAGGTTGTTCAGGTTTACTGGACCACAGGCATGCATATATCTTTTGTACACTCCACATAGCATACATGGGGGGGGCATCACGAATCATAGAAAGCATAGCATCACAACAGCAAGACAAGAAAGAGGCTTCAACAAATTAATTCCGTGCGTTTCAACAAAACAAAACAATTCATAAACTTCATTTCCCACGCCCAGAAACTGTCCCCCCCACGTCCTATCCCCATGCCCGCCCCCCTCATCCATCTCCACGCCACTCAAACGCCCCTCCCTCTACTCCACCAACTTCTGGCTCGTCCTCCACGTCTGCAACTCCTCCTCGCCAATCTCCCTCAACTTATTCACGCTCGCCGGGCGGCCCGTCACGACGCCCTGGGCCAACTCGGCGCCCCGCGCCAACAGGCCCTTGCGCACGATGGCGTACGTGGCGGATCGCGCCTCGACGCGGATGATGCCGATGCGTGGATCGTTGGGGCCGCCGTCGTGGACCCCGTCGTTGAGATCGCCGAGCCAGGCTTTGAGGGTTGGGGTGTAGTATTTTTGGATCGTGGGGCGCGAGGTTTCGATGCTGGAGAGGCCTGTTTGGGTTGGAGGGGGAGGGGGTTAGTTTAGGGGTTGGTTTTGGTTTGGGGGGTTGAGGTGAGGGGGGAGGCATACCAGAAACTGAAGCCCATTCCCCGGATGAATTCAAGAAGGAAATGTTGATGTGGGAATCCGTGGATAGGTCATCGGTCTTTCCAGATTCGGTATTGGTGTGGAAGAGTAGGGTTGCTCCTCCATCTTCCTGTTTGTGGGTGGATGGATGGGTGGTTAGCTTTGGGTTCTTTGGGGGTGGGGGTGGGGGGAAGAAGATTGAGGAAAGAAAGAAAAGAGGGGAGGGGAGGGAGTAATTCTTTGGATGAATGAATGAATGGATGATGATTAAAAAAACAAACCTTCGCAGCAACCGCCATACATCTACTAAACAACGCCCCCGTCTTCGCATCTCTCGTCGTCATCATCCCAAATTTACAAGCGTCGATGAAGGTATTCAAACCCTCCATCTTCTCCTTCAACGATGGCGTATCGATGTTCTCGGCCTTGTATGGATCGGCCTCTTTGGAACCGGTGTTGGCGTTGGAGAAGGACATTTTTTCAAGTTATGGGTTGGGGATGGAGATATATCTTGTATGTGTTTAATAGAGGTTATTGTTATTGTATTGGGTTGGATGTTGGTATGTATGTATGTAGATGAAGGGAAGGATCAAGGGGAGAAAGGGAGAGAGGAATTAGTTCTCGAGGATTAGAAGAACTCCAACTAAATAAAGGACATCAGGTACTAACTACCACAGTAGTAGATAGCTGCTGGTCGTCGTCATGGAAGCTAACCGCAAATAGCATAAAGAGGGACTCAGCTTGCTTTTAGTTTGCTTACATAGCTCGTTAGCACTCCTGCTTTAAGTAATTGATCGCTTGAGAATTTCACGACGTCATCAAAAAAATGGCATTAACCTGACTTGACTAATCGATTTGTTGAGATTGCCATGTTAAGCGGACCGTGAATGCTACCGAGTAGTAAGGTTACAGTAAGTTTATCAATAAAGCTATCGGACACGTGAAATGATGGATCAATGGCATGACTTCAACTTTTGGATTTGCAAACTTCCATAACAGACCAAAGGGTCTGCAATTGAGATGTGATAAGGCTTGAGCCTTGGTATAAAGTGAATAAAGCGTAGCTCAATTAATGGGGCACTTGACTCTTTTCTAGAGTCACTAATGCCCTAAAAGTTGAATATAACATTGATCTTTGGGGAGACTTTGGTGTGTAATCACACATACTCTACTCTTCCTCCTCGGCATTCTCCTCGATGATATCCCCTTCTCCATCATCCTCAAAGCTACCAGCGGGGACTTTGTACAGTCTCAAGATGGGCTTGTTAGGATCTTTGACGAGTACGTATTTGCCCTCTTCACGCTTCAAGCACATGTCAACAATGGTACGAACGATACCCCAACCGTTGGAGAGGGACAAGTTCATTTGTTGAGCAAAATCGCGAGGCTTCCAGCCAATAACGCCAAGGATAACATGACGATCGTTGAGCTTGGGGTTGGCACGAGAAACAAATCTATACATGGTTAGTAGGGAATCTGAATCACCAAAGTAGCGAATACATACCCAAGTTTCATGACATCAGCCTTAGCGATGATACTTTGAACGGTCCATCGGGCAAGCTTGCAGCTGTTGTTCTTCATTTCAGTAGCAACAAGGGCACCACGTTGACTGACCAACTTCGTCCTCCAGTCCAATGCACCTCCACTTCCTTGCGCCTTGGAATCAAACTCGTTAAGAGCCTTGACGGTCAAGTATTGATCTTCTCCGCTGATGGCGTTCTTTGAAACGGCATCAAGTTCAGTACGCACAATCAAGTGAACTGGATCTTCGTCGTTCAAAGAAAGATCGAATTTGCGGTATTTATAAGCTTTGCTAGCTGGTGGATCGGTCTCTTCTGAGGGGTTGTAGAAGGGGTTCTCATTTTCCATCTCGACCTTTTGACTTTCGCTCTCATTCATGACTTGGTTTGCAAAGTTGTGGTTGATGTATGTAGCTTCCTCAGCCAGAGCACTTGGCTGGTTGATAGGGTCCTTGCTGCCTTCTGAAGCATCCATTGGAGCATCAGCAGCATTCTCGTTAACTGTAACCATATCGAGTGTTGCGTTGTCTCTCTTGTCGAGGAAGACTTTGTTGCCTTGTCGAACGATGACGATATCCCAAGGATAAACTGATCGAGGAGCGCACATTAGCATGGAGAGAATGCTGTCTGTTGCGAAAATTGTGGCCTCGTCCTTCTCGGCAAGTTCTTGGATGACAGGATCCGAAGATGTGGTAACGTTGTATGAAGCACGGTCGACCACGTTGAGCTTTCTTTCGGCAGCCTTGACAGGTTGCTTGTCGAATGATCGATCGTAGTAGTAAAGGAAACCATAACTGTCGATATCTTCTCCATCATCAGTATCGAGGTTTAGCTTAGCCAAACGGTTGAAATCAATCTCCTCCAACATCTTCCAGTCAGGCTTGATGTTAACCGAAGCATCACGGTTTCTTTGTGGCTTGTCATAATCTTTCCAGCCAAACTTCCTTCCGGCCCGCGCACCGCCTCGTCCACCACGGGTATCGTAACTGTTGTAACCTTGTTGTCCACCTCGTCCTCCAACTCGTTGGAATTGACCTCTGCCACCCCGGGTATCTCCTCTTCCACCGCGTTGTCCACGTCCTCGAGTAAAAGTTCCTCCACGCCCAAAGCGGGTCTTGGTAGAATCGCGAGTGTTGCTAACAACAGAGAAGGTAGATTCGTCCTCAGCGAGTTGGACTGCGAATAATGAGGAAGTCCCAGCGCCGTAAACTTGTTGCTCTGTTGTACCAAAAATGGATTAGCACAAGCAAACTCAATCATCACTACTTTTCGTAGATGGATGGCAATTAAACGGTCAATAGATTTTAAGCTATAGGTCGCACCTCTGTAATTTCTGTTATACTGCTGTCTCCCACCTCTGCCATCTCTTCCATCTTTGCCCTCAGCGGTCCAATCTGCCATGCGACCTAATTTGTCTCCCTTGGAGTATGGTGCGTAAGGGACGCCATTCAACGTGGCTTCCGATGTGGTTGCGGGTCCCCATGAGTCTTCTGATGGGAGCGCAGAGATGATATCTGCGAGTGAAATGGGCGCCATGATTGCGGCGAAAGGTTGGTTGACGTAGTTGACGTTGAGATATGGTAGGGGAAAGCTTCAAATCTACAACGATGGATCCGTAAATATTATATTTCGGTTTGTGGAGGAAAATCTTAGCGGGGCAAAAGTTCGCGATAGTACTTGATGCCTTGAATTCCAGTCCATAATTTTGCTGGCCTTACACGTGATAAGCAGGTAAGGTTTATCTTGTCAGCAAAATCACGTCGAGTGTACATTTATATTCGATTCTGTTATACATATGCAAAGATGCATCTTTGGAGCTGCAGAAGTCCCTGATCTCTGGGTGTGGGAATCTCTACGCACAGCTTTGCTTCTCATACTTCGATCAGATCATAATAGCTGAGTTTCCGACACACTTCGCAGCATGGAGCGAGATAGCAAAAGTATAAGGGATGCGTTTCTACGAGCTACCTGTGTCTATGAGAAAATATCCCAAGAACAAAGTTGCTCTTCAATGGATGATGACGGTGTTTATGAAATCTAGACCAAAAACTTGACACATTGAAGACGATTTAGCCCTGGCACTAGCCATGCTGGCGTACAATAAGGGAATATAGAGCAAGGAGTGGATTTTGCTCATGAGTCTATCGAGTCAAAGCGAAATTCTTTTTACGTCAAAACTGTTTTTATGGCTTGTAGGTGGTCATGTATTTTCAAACAAGAGTACAGTCATTGTTGGATTGGGAAAACATTGGGTCATAGCAATTCGCTACGTTCAAATTCCTTCTATTAGACGTCTCTCGGTGACAGCGAACAGTTACAGCAACTAAATAGCCGACCCGGGGCCATTCCAAGGATAAGTTCATTGTAAGAATTCCATCACAATTCGCCCTCTAGGAAAATAAACCAATTCCATAAGATTCGACCATGGCCACGATGACTACCACCGCCACTGTGACCACCACCGCCAGTACAACCACTTTAAGTCACCACGATTCCAATGCGAGAAAGGAAAAGCTCAACAAATCCTCTAAGACAACCCGCGCCCTGCCTTCAGCTCTATTCCTGCATGGCAGCGATTGGGTATTTCTCATCTCCAAACTTCCTCTAGTATACAAAAGCATCCAATCTAACCTCTCACAGGACTCCCTAAATTTGACTCCCTACGAATCGGAAACCTGCAAGATCGCCTTCGACAATCTCTGCCTCCTTGCCTGGGAATCTGATAACCTCTCATCATGGCGGATTGAAAGCGAATTGGGAATAATCTCATCAGAGTGGGCCGAGAAGAAGAAAGGTCCTGGTAAAGCGATTATGCGGGATGCTTTATCTGAGGCTTTGAAATCTGGTTGGCGGGTACGGGTTTAGATATGGGTGGCGATGGAAGGCTCGGTGGGCTTTAGGGATATGAAGCAGTTGGAATTAGCTGGTGGAAAGAGTCAGAGGAATTGAGACTTATGAAGCTGAGGAGGTTAGAGGGAGTATGAGGAGCTACAAGACAATCACTCGATGCTAATCAGTATACTTTCTGAAAGCTCAAAAAATTCAGCTATTCCCTCTCGGATCGTTCAACTTCTGGGACAACTTTCATTGAGTCTTTGGTATTGTAGTTGTCTTTTAAAATTAACTTCCTCGAGGCCTAGTGATTTGACATAATCAATGTCAAGGGGGTTCAAATATGATCTGCGAGGTTAACCTTAAAGATTACATACTTCAACTTTATGAAGGAAACTCTAATAAAATAAGCTCAAGGTTTTATGCTAGGTTTACCTTGATCATGTATGAGACAAATATATCTTCGTCGAAACTTGAAGAAGGGCAAGTATAACTGCATTGCACGCGAAAGGGATACAAGAGAGATAGAAAAGTGACAGGATGGATATTTGTTCATTAAAATGGTCGTTTAAGATAAATCATTGCCAGGGACATAAGGAATGACTGGCCTGCTAAAATACAAAGATGTTACGATGTCGCCAAAGAACTATGCAGGGAAAAGAAACAATATTTTACAGCCGCGTGCTTCTCTTCCTCCTCCGTTCCTCCACCCCCAAACTGTGTCCATCATTTAGATGTACTCCCAGGCGGTGGCACCCTCACCACTGAATGGGACGGTGGCGATATCAATACCGGTGCAGTTACCGGTAGCAGATCCACCAAGGGTGGCGTAGACTTGGTAGATACCTTTTCCCTCGGTGCTGGCGCAAGCAATGAATCCGTACTCGGGGAAGGACAATTTTCCAAAGGATTCACCCTGGCCGGCAGTGTAGTTCCATCCTTGGGCCTTGCCACCGTGGGTGTCGGCGGAGTGTGGTGGGGTGAAGGAAATAGCGCTGGTGTTAGAAGCGATGTAGACTTGTTGGCCACCTGGGACCGCGGTGTTCAAGCTGAGTAAACCGTTTGCGGCGGTGAAAGTGGTGGTGTTGCCAGCTATGTGATTGTTAGTTTTGTGATTATTGAGAGTTTTATGTGAAGATGTTGGGACTTACCTGGGCAGCCGGAAGTCAATGGGCAGTAGGTAGTAGTGTTCTTTCCGATCCAGAGACCACCTTCGGCAGCGTTGATGGCTCGGGCTTGGAGATCGCTGCCGGATCTGATGGAGATGAGGCCGAAGGCATTACCCTCAGCACGGGCCGAGACGAGTGGGGATGCGGCAGCGGTGCTGGCAAGGAGGGTAGCGATGAAGGTCTTGGAGAACATTTTGATTATGGTTTGAATTTGGTATTACTTTGAAAAAAGTGCAGAGTGAGTGATGGAAAGAGTGATGGAAACGATTGTGTGTGTGTTTGATGTGAAGAGGTGATGTGTTGATGATGGATTGTTTTCGAGAACTCCCTCGATCTTTATATACTCACGTCTCCTCTCCCAAACACCCATTTACTAAACATGACTTCATCGACAACACCACTTTGAGGTGGCCGACAGCCGAAGAAAGCTGGAGAATGCACCACTACACCACTCCCTTCCCACACTCCGATTGGTACGTAAGATCTCCACTGCAGTTCTCCGTTTCGTTTGAATCCACAATGAGGCTTGTGCAACTCGTATTGTTTTAAAACGACTTGCTCATGCTATAATTGCAGTGCTGGATCCATATAAAGCAGGACCTAAAGCAACTTGATTGAAAGTGGGCCCATCTACAGTCTAACTGTCGATGATCTCACCGCAGAGGGTCTTTAGCACCTTTTTTTGAAGAATTTACCTGAAATATCATGATTCGCTTGAATAGACCAAATATTCCTCAGATTATGCTGTTTCCAGTAACTATCGCCGCATTTTTACGACTAAATAAATTAGGGACTCGGCTAATAAGCTTAAACTACGGTTAAGCCAGGGTAAGTCAATTTAGCCGTTTTAAGAACCCCTACTTCGTACAGTAGTTATGATTTCGATCATCCCTTTACATACAATAGGGGTTTGAGCTTTGAACTACTTCAAACTTAATTTAGGGTTAGGATTAGGACTGCATATGACTCTAACATCGATGGAACAAATGACTGAATAGTAGGCTATAGATAGATACACAGCCATCCACTGCTCCTGTTAGATACGAGGGATTAGGCCACAATCGCTCGTACAATCGCTCGTACAAATGCGCAACGTGGTAAACTTGTCGGCTAATTCAATCGTTTTACTGCTAATAGCAATGGCAAGCAGATGCTAAATGGCCACAATATCATAAATGCCAAGTACTTTAGAAATCTTCAGGGCTGACAGTCTGAACGTGGCAATGCTTGTGTCAATGATCGGCAGGCTTGTTCGTATTCTGAAAATAGACTCAATCATGGTCGTTGGTGATTTTATTATTAATGCCTAAAACTAGGTTACTTACCCCCACCCTATCTTTGAGAAATATCCGAGGTTTTTTTCTTTTTCTTCCCTTGCGCTGTCAAGGGCTCCAGCGGTGGCGGTTGGTTTTCCTCCTTTCGTCATAATTCGTAACGGCATTCTCCCTTTTGCTTGCGTGAAACTTGGTGGCGAGGGGGGTTTAATGGATCATCTGGGTGGAACATGAGAGCATCGGGAGCGTTGAGAAAGAATATAATGTCTGAAGATGCTCGTGTCCGTCGTGTTGTTATCCACTCGTATATGCTACCCACTAGCACTAAGCTGTTGCTATTCTCGGACTTTGGGTTCGGTTGAGCCTGGAGGCTTTCAATCTTCTTCTCGACATGCTTCGCTTGCTCAAGGAATCTAAAATTTGCAGTATGATATCTTGTTTTGTTTCATCAGGTGCCAGAAAGCTCATCACTTGATCTAGAGTAAAGGATTTGTGTTCCCGTACTGGCAGGTGAGTTACACGAGGACAATGTTCCTCCTAGATTGCAAAAATAAACTTTTCACGAGGTTATTCAGAGTGGAATGGCCATAGACAGGAGCGATGACTATCATACTTCGTATTTCTTTTGTCATAAACGATTATGACGAATAGAAGAATATTTCATGATGCTAAAAGTCTACGAGTATAGGACTACTTGAAAGCCAGGCAAGAAACATTTCAAAGATATATATATCAATCTATCAAGCACTCATCCTTCTTCTACTCTATACTATGCTATAGAGTAATTAGCTCGATTTTAAAGATTTCCGCCATATGGTAATAGACCGAGAAGAAATGACTTGTGTCTGCCTCTACACCATCGTATGTTGACAACGATGATCGAGTTTCGAACTGACACTTACATTCCACGACCCTCGGGGTTTCAATATCGCATTTCTGATATATCGTGTAGCAACCATTCTTTTCTTTCCTTGCTATCTACTCGAGTATCTCGCTATGGAATCTAGTCAATGCAGTCTTCTCCATCTTAATGCTTATTTATAGTAGGTGATTAGCACCGTTAGTGTGCTATTCGCGTGTTTACTATAATAGCTAGTATGCTGGTGGCGTGTCTACTGCGACACAGCGACAGCGACGTACTGGCTCGATTCCCTTGAATTAATCTCTGCAAGGCCTCCCCTTGATCAAAATTTTGAAAAGTTTTTATATCATTCCGTGGTCTCTTCTGCGGCTTCCAAACTTCAATACGTTTTGTCTCGTCAAGTGACATCAGACTACTTGAAAAAAGAGAGGACGCTGATAAATTCCAAAGTTCATTGATTGTATATTACAAGATCATTTGTCAGTCTCACAACCAACATGCAGACTCTATTGATGATGCCCGCTCCTTATTAATCCATAGTACTGAATATCTCGAGCTTTGTGCAATTCCGAGCGAGTTTATACCGTACATCCGGACGAAGAAGAAAACTATATCCGGCGTTACTGTATATCTACGAATGGTGTCGAGCGAGGCTGTATGCAATGGGATTTCTAAGCAAACATGATTATGAAGTTCAGCCCATGGTGTAGTGATGAAGGAAGGGATATAAGGGAGAGGAATATATCGTACTTTCCCCATCTCCAAGCCCACAATCATCCATAACCGTCATTAGGCACGTCCACTTCAGTCACTCAAAATGCAAATATTCCAATCCCTCACCACCGCAGCTCTCTTCCTAGCATTCACAAATGCCACGCCCCATATGCCAATTACTCCAACTTGGATACCGAGAAGCAAAAGCATCCGTACTACTATCATCGCGGGTGTCACCGTCCCCGACACACCACTCGTGCGTGCCGCTCAATCCTACGCACACGCTCACAACGACGACATGACCTACAACCATGTAATGCGATCCTGGCTCTTCGGCGCTCTCATAATCTCTCACAATCACCTCCTGGCTCACACCATCGACCCAGAAACGCACGCGATTGCGGTGCTGCTGCATGATCTCGGAATCGACAATACCGGCGCCCTCATCTCTCCTGACAGGCGATTCGAAGTCGACGGCGCCATCGCCGCCCGCAATTTCCTTCACACTGCTATACAGAATGGCACCGCGCCGCAGGATGACTGGGACGAACATCGCATCCAGCTGGTCTGGGATACCATTGCCTTACATACCGATCCGTCGATTTTCCGCTACAAGCAACCGGTGGTCAATTTTACGGCTACGGGTATTTTTGCGGATTTTCGGGGCCCATTGAGTGATTTTAGTGGCACATTGACGTGGGATGAGTATAATAGGGTTAAGGATGCTTTTCCGAGACTGGATTTAGGCATGGGTTTTCGGAGGTGGGCTTGTGGGTTTGCGAGGAGCAAGCCGGCTACCACCTATGGTTGGTTTTCCTCTCTTTTTTTTTTGAGCGTTTTTCGATTGTATTACGTTGAGGGGTGATGACTAACTTTGAAGTAGATAATTGGATGATGGAGTTTGGGATTAGGTATGTGGAGAACTATACCGAGGAGTCGAAGGGGCATTTAGCTATCGATATCATTGATACAGCGCTGCCGAACTAGAGGGCATGATTGGGAGAGATACGTGAAAAGGAGGGAACAAAAGGTTACCGGTATCATAGGCATGGCTTCTGAGTCTGAAGACCAGTATTTGCTCGCTGCTTAAGCAGAGACGTTAGTTAACCTTTCAAGTCTCAGTAGCATGTATGATGTGTAGAGTGACCTACTTCATTGTTCTAAGCATATCTGGAAATCCAAACCCGATATTCATCTGATCTTCCAATAAACACAGAATTTTATGTCTTCTTCATTCCAAGCCCATACATCTTCGCAATACTCCCCATATCAAACAATGTCTCATCACCTCTCTTCAACGCCAACCCCTTGATACCATTAATAATAACACCGTCTCGAAAAGCATAGATATAATTGCAGTTTAGTGATAATTCGATCAGAGATTAACTTTGAGCTTCATCTGAGTTCCATTCGCACTAGAGCAATGCTTGCGTCGCTCACGTTGTGCAGGTCTCCTAGAGGGATCAAAATCATAACAGGTCGATATAGATTTCAAAGCTCAAAATTCGACACGGTAGTTTCTAGCCACAAGAGACCGATATCATTTGGTTTCTAACTGAAGAATAATATCATAGCACTAACGTTGGTGAAATCAAAATTTGTCACCCCTTCATTCTATTCGCTTACTGTATTTATAGCTTAGAGCTGTGACGACGCTAAACCTTGAGTAGATAGATACCTGCAACGAAAGGCCAGAATCGGACGCACAATAAAAAGATTCCTGATAGGAACGAGATGGAAAAAAAATTGAATTCATAAAATTCACTTGAACAATCATCAATCCGATTAAAGAAAGCCGATATATAAATAACGGCCTCGCTCAACCTCAAACTGAGCGATAATTTAACCCCCCCCCCCACAAAAAACAATCAGAAAGACTAAGAGAGACTCTGCCGAGACTAGAAGTCGACACCCTAGCTTTTTAGCCATTTTTTTCTCATCGAGTGTAGCAAGTTCATTGTGGATTAAAGCGATTTGGAAATCAGCCCCCATCAAAGACACGCCTTTAAACCTGAGATATACTCGCCCTTCTTGCCTTGTGAAACTTTTTTCGAAAAGCAATAATAGATGAAAAAACACTCGCAACAAACAGGATACTGCCAATCGTCAACCCAGCAATCGCGGCACTATTAAGTGAAGAGCCCGAGCCACCTTTAGAGCTAGATGGCGATGAGCTTGGGGCTGCAGTAGTCGTGGATGTAGCGATACCAGAACTGGACGCCGAAGTCGAAGGATTGAGACCGACAGTGGTGGGAGTTGGCGTTGATGTTGGCTTTGCAGTTGGCAGCTCTGTTCCAAATACTGCGCTGGCTAGAGATGCTAAAGGCTCTGCGGGTTGCTGGTACAGGCCAGCGCAGGCACTTTTGACATTGGGATCCTATGCGCATTTTAGCCGAGTGATGGACTCGATAATGCAGATATCAAAGCTCACCGAATTAGACAAACATAGTGAAAGTAGGCTTAATTGGTTTGCCTCTGTCGATTGCTTATTTGCGGTTTCGCCTACAAGATAAGCGAGAACTGAGAAAGTGCCAAACACCACTGCGAAAATGATGGCGATGGATTGGAGGACCGCGTTCCAGACAAATTCGAATTTGGAATCGTTGGATGTGGCTTGTGTGAGGAGTGCTTGGAGAAGCTCTGTCTGTTCGCTTGTTTCTTTGGTGGCGTCGTTGGGGTGAGGGAGTTTCTCGTAGATTTGTCGTAGTATATCTTCAGGTGTTTTCCCATCTTGAGGCGACATGGGACTTTGGAACGTAGATTGAGACATTTTTATCTTCTCGAACGAGATATTTCTTTCCGTCAAATGAAGATAGAGGTCTACTTTATGAATTTGGAGAATTTCGGCTGATGCTTAAGCTGAGTGGCGGCGATGCACGCCACAAGCCATCAATATGCAATCAATATGCAATCACTTCCTAAGATTTTGGTCAATTCTATTGAAAGATCAAATGGATCGATCGACAGAGGCCTCTGTAATCTTACCTCAGCAAAACGCCGCACTTCATCATTCTCATCGGATCCCAAACGAATTCTGCTAATACTAGGAATGACGAGCTACTGGATTGGCAGCTGGAATACAGAAAAGCCCAACAAAAAAAGGCTTTGCAAGACAAATATAACTCTTTCTTTTTACGATACTTTTCAAAAAAGAATTCACTACAGGAAATCATTTAGTTGCCGTGGTTATGTCGCTTTGAATTGAAGATGACTCGGTTTTTGGGGAGTTCCAAAACGCAGAAATTAGCAATCTGTCCGCCAAAAAGAAAATTGATGAACGGTTTATTTATGTTTCTAGAACATTAGCTCTTCCCAAGAATATCGGAGAAGCGGTTGTGTGTGATTAGGCAATGCGATGAATGGAGAGGAAGAGCATCTCGAAGACGTACAACCGGATGTGAATAGGGCCCCTGAAATTATTCTTGAAGTCCTATAGAGTTACCCAATCGATATATGGAATGCTGGCTGTATGGTAAGGACATCTTCCAAAAATCTCCCAAAGTTTTGCGGCTAACACATTCACATATCTGGGATATGTACGAAGGTAAACACATGTTTTATGGGACGGATCCAGAGCATCATATATACCACGGACGGGATCATCTTGCTGAAATGATCCCACTTTGGAGGCCCCCATCATCAGAATTTATTGCGCGCGGGCAGCTCAGAGCGAAACTCTTTGGCAAAGATGCTATGTTCCCTGGTACATTCCTCACAGCGACTTTTCAATATTTTTACTTATCCTACTAACAGGCAGGTTCATCATAATTTACAGGTGAATTCAATGCTGGAATAACTTTGCCTGTTACTTTCTACGTCGCTGGAGAAGAAAAGAACAGTTTCTAAACTTCATGAGGATGATACTTCAATATGTATAAGAAATAGAATATCATAAATTAAGAATGGTAATAATCGTTATTCGTTAATAAATAATCATATCAACTTTCAAACCTCGTTTCGCTTATTTATAGGGGAGTACATGCTTAACTTGTAGATTCTAAGAATTGATTCTAAATTGATTCATTCTCTTTTGATTATATTACTAAGAGATATAATTCTAGAAATTTCTATAGAAGTATATGAATTCACTTCTTTAATCTACTCTATAGAAAGTCATCTCATATCATCTTCTTATTCGGCTTTGTATCTTCAAGTTCTGTTTCCACTTGAAAAGCTTGTACTTTTGATAACTCAATCTGTAGTACAAACTTCTTTTTTATATCTATTCTCACAGTATATATTTACAATTTCATATATTCATTATACACCATACTTAATAAACATTCAAGCATTTAACATTGACAGGTGATGATTAAGATTTGTATTGTGTTTGGATGTACTACAAGATGTTGTATGTATCTTGTAGTAATCAACCTTAATCTTAAATGAAAAGAATCAACGAAGAGGTTCTTGAATAACAACCAATATGCATGGAAATCATTATGTGAAGTAACCTGTAGATATCAAAAGAAGAAAAACGCCCCTCGAAACTCTCCCTCATATCCATCCATATGCCAATCCTGTGAACAGCCTAATAATCTCTGATCATAGAAGTCGTGGTTGTTGAAAAGTTGGAATCTTTTGAATGATGTGAGATGAGGGTTTGACCTAGAAAGAAAAATTAGAATCTGACAGTTTGTGATTAATTTTTGTTTCAAGATAACGTACCGATATTTAATTATTTTTCAAATATGCCGCTGCGAAGAAAAACAATGAAATTGCCATGATACAATATGCTTGGAATTAACCTTCATATAGTGCTATGAGCCGAGCATGTTCCACTTGGAGTCGAGTGTTTTCCCGTTGGAGTAAAGTGTCTAGTTGGCGGAGCTCTTGGAGTTGAACCTTTTGTTCTTCTATCTGAGCATTTTCCACTTGGAGTTGAGCATTTTCCATTTGAAGATGAATGTTTTCTTGTTGAAGTAAAGAATCTTCTTGGCATAGCTCTTGAAACCGAACACCTACAGAAAGCGGCGCCATCTCGTTGCCAAATTGATTTCCTCTATCTTGGCTTTGGTTTTGGTTTTGGTTGAGGGTATGACTGGAACCAGATGAATTGGAGTGATTAGCAGACATGATCTTGTAATGGATGGAAGACTTTGATAGTATTGATAAAACAAAGGAGGATTTGTTTGTATTTGTTTTATTATAACCATCAACAGAATATTATGATGATTAAATAGTACATACCTAGTTGTAGTGTTTGAATGAAATTGCCTTTGTATATAGTGAATAGCAAATAGTGAACAATAAACAACAACTACTTGTAGTTCATAATACATGACAGTTTTACGGTTCCCCAACCCAGCAACAGCATTGGATCTAACTCATTCAAGTTGAAAGAATGAAACGAGGTACGGGGGGTGTAATGTAGAGTGTAGAAGGTTGCCATGTTGATTGATATATACTGATGATATCAACAATACTGCCAGTGATGCGATATATTAGACATTGCTGCAGGAGGTAAGCAAATAATATCAGTTACATCCGCTTTCCCTCCCTGTACAAAGAAGACGCATACGTCCTTGGTAGCAACCTCTTTCTCATCTTCCTCGCCTGGTAATGACAGCTACCATGCTAACCTTACATCAGATGGAAAACTTCCCGATATCGATGCAAGAGCTTCACGACGAGAAACTCGATCTCTGTCAAATACCATCCTATTCTGCTGTGACCAAAAGAGTGTATGTAGGTAAAGCTATGATTGATTCTTAGAATCTACAAGTGAAGAGCCACTGTAGAGGGGTGCTCGCTAGCTTTATATCCTCAGAAGAATCGGGGCCTAATTGCTTTAGATTCGGAGGCCTATTGCTTCAACAGGAAGGAACTATATACGTCTGAGGTCTATCGGAGTGTTTGATATAAGTAGACTCCTCCGTAGGCATTGTTTTATATAAATGAATTAATATGTTGCGATTATGTCGGTGGATCTAATCTGTAATTCAACAGATATCTTGAGGGAGAGTTGTCACGGAGTAAACAGGGGTTATGATCACGTGGGTATTCTACTATGTAAGCCCTGGTACTAGCACAATTATCATCGTGGTGCGTCATTTTGATATGACATATACTAATTTAATATAATTTCTAATAGAGTTATCGTTAAAAGTATAACTTTAAATTTTGCTAAACGTTAAACTTATCTAATTATAAATATAAAGGTTTTTTAAGTAATGTGACGCTTGTGCCGTAAAGAGCTGATTTAATCAGTGTCACGATTCTGACGTTTCGGCCAGCCTAGCCGCCGCTCCGGCGCACGTGCTTGCCCATGCAGCTCACGTGCTCGATTAGCGAGCACGTGCGCCTCATGTAGAATATATATAGGAGTGCCGTTCCGCAGCTAGTAGCGATAGTAGTAAATTCTAAGGAATCTTATGACCCTCTAACGTATACTATTTGGCCCTCTTTTGTGACTATACTATACGTCTGCGAGCTCTTTTACGGCACAAGCGTCACAAGCGTCACAAAACTAATTTAAACTATTAAATTATCTTCTTTTATATCTTCTCTTTTTTTTTGTTATTTCTTCTTTCTCTTTCTTTTTCTCTTCTTTTTCTCTTTCAAATTTGACACTATTCAAAGATTTCAGTTAATATCATATATAATTTTTATAATATTAGATTGATTATTCGATTTGAAGTTTGAAACATTTCAAGTTTGATGAAGAACTTCAAAATTCAAAATAAAATTGAAAGGGTATTTATTTAGATTAATAATATTATTGATTGAAAGTCTGATTCCATCTGATTAGCTAAATTTGGATTTTTCTTTGAAATATGTATGTGATTTAAGTTATTCTGGAAGAGAAACGATGTGTTGCTTTTCCTAAGTTCATAGGGATAGAGTTACGGCGTACATGTTGTGTATGTATACGGGTTTAGCCAAAACTTGACTACCATGGGCCATGGGCAATGACAGGCAATATTAGCCTTAATGACTAGAACCATGTGGTTGATATATTCCGTAATGCTTATGAGTTTCTGTTCTGTTGTGTTAATTTGGGTCTTGTCTACTAGTAGACATCAAGTTCCTTCGATGCGTCCCCCTCTTCCAGAAGTCCCATTCTGCTCCTTTAGCCTCGCATAACTCTTAGCCTGAAATCGTAAAATGGACTTGGCAATCCACATGATTGCTCGGGTCGGCCGTCAGAATGACAAAGAGAAAAGGTTATTGGATCACCAAGACGGTCATCGAAAGTAACAGAGATGGGTAATATAATTTGGCGGGAGGGAGCCAGTGTCAATTTGCCATGTCGTATAAGGAGTCTACATGCCCTTAAATAGAGCCTGGCTACCTTTGCACTTCGGATCAACTAACTCCTGAATTTTCATCCGAAGTATCAGTATCCATCGGCATCGGCAACTACATTCTCCATTCGGCGAAAACCTTCATCGAGTTTTTCAAAATGTTCTCACGCACGACTCTTCAGGCAGTTTTCTTCTCCCTCCTTGCTTACGCATCTGCTCTTCCATCTGAACTTGACACTCGTGCAACCTGTCCTGAAATCCACGTCTTTGGTGCTCGAGAGACCACCGCACCAGTGGGATACGGAACCGCAGGTGTCGTTGTCAACCTCATTCTCGGTGCACACTCTGGTGCCACATCCGAAGCGATTGTCTACCCCGCATGCGGTGGCCAGTCTTCATGCGGCGGAGTCAGCTACGCAAACAGTGTGGTGCGAGGTGTTGCAGCTGTTGCCGCTGCGGTGAATTCATTTAACACTCGGTGCCCAAGCACTAAATTGGTATTGGTGGGATATTCTCAAGTGTGTACTCTCCCCACGGTGACATCTCCTGGAGACGTTGAACGCTGATCTATAAAACCAGGGTGGTCAAATAATGGATGATGCATTCTGCGGAGGCGGGGACGCTGGTCAAGGACTCAAAAATACGGCAATTCCAATTCAAGCTAGCGCCGTCAACATGATCAAGGCTGCAATCTTCATGGGTAACCCGAGATACATCTATGGACTTCCCTATGAAGTTGGGACCTGCAAAGCTCAAGGGGTAAGTCATCCATTCACATTTCTCTCTCCTCGTCCATCTCTATCGCAAGCCCGCCCACGTTAAAAGTCTCCCATGGAAAAAAAACATATTTTAACAACCCGTCCATCAGTTCTCACCCCGCCCCTCGGGTTTCACTTGCCCCTCCGGCTCTAAGATCAAGTCTTATTGTGATGCTGCCGACCCATATTGCTGCAATGGTTCAAACGGCACCACGCATCAAGGCTACGGCACCGAATATGGTCAACAAGCCCTAGCATTTGTGAACGCACAACTCGCTGCTGCCGCACATTGAGAACGCTGTGGAGGGATTGGATACATGGGGAGCACAACTTGTGCCCGCCCGTACACGTGCACTTATGCAACGGCGTATGATTCGCAATGCCTTGAGGTAATTTTCTTTCTTCATCTCAATATCATCATGGTGCTCTATCGTGTATGTAGGAACGCGGAATGAATGCTTTTATCTCGATAACTGCTCATCGTCTATCGCTTTGCTTGGGAATCAATCCGAACCCCCTTTGCCGATGTCCCCTCCCGGTTATTCTTACACGGTTCATGAATGATGTTTCTTCCATCATACTACAAACATCAAAGAGCTCTTCCTCTTGAAGAACATGCTGTAGATTGAAGTGTATATACTACTGCTATGAAGGCCTGAAAAACTCCCATAGACATGGCACTACCAAGTGTCTTCTTCATGCCCTGTGCTTCAGGCTCACAGCCTATATTGCAGGCTCTAAGCTCGGAAAGGAATTGGTAATTCACTGAGATCGGGATAAACATGGATATGGATGAAAATGATGATTTGTTTGGAAACTAGCTCCAAGAAAGATTGCACCGCTTGATCCAAACCCCTTGTAGAAAACAAACCTTCTCAATAACTCCTACAATATCCATCAACCAACGAGTGATTTCGCAACCCCATCAGCAGCCCTTCGTCCAAAAACAACACATTCCAACAACGAACTGCCAGCCAACCTGTTATCCCCATGAATACCACCCGTAACCTCACCCGCCGCCCATACACCATGAATCACTTTCCCTCCCGCATCCAAAACTCTCGCATCCTCATCAATCCTCACGCCACCCATTGTGAAATGAACCGCCGGCGTGACTCTTCCCACATATATCACCGAATCACTCTTCACCTGATCCAACGTCCAATATCCAAATGCCTTCCTACCCCATTCATCACTCTTTCTCCCCCTCACAACGTCCGCATACTTTTGCAGACTCTCCACGGCTTCTTCTCCCAGATCTGCTTCCGCGATGGTGCATTTCCTCATCAGCCCCTTCCACAAGTAAAAGTCCACGTGCGATTTGGTCTTCTCATACACGCCCTCATCCATCACAAGTTTTACATCCCACTGCCGGGGTGTACCCTCCTCGCCTTCCACCCCCCCAAACTCCATGATCTTTTTCGTAACCACCTTCCTCGTCTCTAGTTCATCTACAAACCTCTTCCCGCCCATCAACAGCACACCGCCCTCGCCCCTCAACATTTCCGCGGCAAGGAATTTCGTCGGATTGTTGACATCCTTCGCATCCACAAATGCGGTAGGATGAACTTGCACCTTTTCCATATCCAGAAGCCCAGCTCCAACATCCGTAAGAAGTTTTTGAGATCCAGGGCGCGGGTCATTGGTGGAGGGGAAGCCAGCGAGATCCGGTCGGTATTGCGATAGTATCCCATATGCATCACCTCCAAACCCCCCGGTTGCGAAGATCACAGGACCGGTTAATTGTTCGCTTCTGGGTGCTTCTTCTCTTCCATCGTCACGCAGATACTCGACGCCTACGACATCTCCACTCTCATCGTCTGTAAGGACTCTCGTCACTCTGCACAAAGTCTCAAGATGGAATCTCTCATTCTTTTTCAATTCCTCCAGCAACGCGCCGATGATGGCCGCACCGGGTGGTTTGGACTTTGCTCCGCCCCGATGCGTCCTCGCCATGCTGTGCCCTCCCAATTGAGCAACAATGCTAAAATCCACACCTTTACGCCCGAGCCACTCAACCGACTCCTTCGACTCCTCACTCATCAGCCTGATCAATCTCTCTCTTCCCTTGGTCTCCTCTTCACCATTGCCCCTGGCTCTCATAACCTCCCCAGCCGACTTTACCGAATCCCCATAAAACCTCTCGGTGCTATCGATGATGGGTGGCGATGATGTAAGTTGATATGATGTCTCGGCGCCATTTATGCCCGAAGAAGCTTTGATGCTATTTCCTCCTGTTCGAGCGGCTTGCTCCAGAAGATGAACTTCGACCTCTCGATTCTGGGAGAGGAGTTGAGAAGAGGCAGCGAGACCGGCCAGACCGGATCCAACGACTATTGCAATTTTTTGTTTGCTTGTGCTTTGAGATGTTGAAGATGGCATGCTGCTGAATTCTGTGGGTGGAGTTTTAGAGGAGGAGAATAAGTATCTTAGAAGCAGGGGAGTTATGATGATGAGGAGGATGGTGGGGAGTGTACGGAATGATTTGTAACTCATCGATAGGGGGATATATAGTCGGGTCGAGTCGAGTCGAGATTGGTTGGGGTTTGCAATGAAATGAAATGAAATATATGTCTAGATGAGTACATGAATGAATGAGTAAGATGTCAGACCACTTATCTCGTTTGTGTCTGTCATACGAGCTTCGGATCATATTAGACGAATAGATAATTCAATCAGGTGATTAGACCTATATTTGTCTTGGCGTTGAAAGCGTAGACAAAAGTAGGAGATGAAGGAATGCAGAAAAAGCATTGTATTCCATGTTGTACGACATATCCATTCATATATGTATCTGTCCATCCGTTGAACTCCCCCCCAGCCGGGAGAATATGCTCTGAGCAAGCCTTCCCTTCCCCTTCGAGCCTGCCATGTAGCAGTCAATCCCTATTACATACCCAAACCGGCCTACTCGAGTATACCATGAAGATACTACTACCCTCTTCCAATTTTCACATCCAAAAGAGAAAAAACCGCAGCGTGTGCCGGTACCATATCCATCCTTTAACACCATCATTTCCACCCAACCTAAATCCCCCATGAACATCTCCAAAAAGCCCCCCCCCTATGGTATCGTGATACCCGAAGAACCGACAAGATCAAAAAAGTATGCAGTAAAGTAGCATCAAATATGAATATGCCATCCTTCTGTTCCTTCTGTTGTCGGACTGCAATTGAAGGGTATATGGATGGGTACTGGAAAAAGAAATCATTGCGTTTTTGTTTTTGTTTTTCGCTTTCGCATTCGCTTTCGTATTCGCATCTTAGACAGGAATGTTCGGGCCAGTCTTCTTCGTTCCCGTATTGATCAATGCAGCAAGACCGATGAGGATAATCACTGCCACGATGCAGATGAGGACGATGACGAGGGTCTGAAGCATCTTTGCGTGGGTTTTGCGTGGGTTTTGCGTAGGTTCTGCTGCGAGATAGGATAGAGAGCGACGATAGAAATTCGATAGAAATTCGATAGAAATTCGAGGTAGATTTGTCGACGACTATTTTAGTGCTGCTTGTTCCGAAGAAGTTTTGCGGTTATCTTGAAGAGATTGTAGAGAAATGCAAATTCGTGAATTGTTCTAGAGTCGATGGCGTCGTTAGTAAATTATCTTCATGTTCTTGTAATTAATTGACTTTGACGATTGGAAGTTTATCTATCACGATTCACGCAGCGACCCAACCAACACCCACCCCGCAAACCTTAAGTGAAGTGAAGTGAATATAAAAAAGAATAGAGTTCATACGCTTCTATGCCATTTATTGCAAACAAACGCGAAGTTCTTGGTCTGGCACGTCCGTGGTGTGATGTGAAAAGAATGAGGGTGAGGGTGACGGAAAAGAGGAAAGGGAAGAAGGAGGGAAAAGGAAAGGCAAAGGCAAAGGCGGGAGGGAGGGCGGGAAGGAAGGGGTATGGGGTATTAGGTTGTGAAGATCCTGAACCTTATCGTGTGGGCGTCCACGAATGCTTATTCGAACCTTGCAGTCGTCAACGGCCAATGAGTAGAGAGTACTAGCAAGCCATTGAAGCCTAGCAGCGGCTATCGATGCCAAATAGGTAAGTCGTAGTAAGGAAGTGTATCTATGATGTCACCGAGACAAGCTGGCTGCTCTATTCAGACTGTAACAGCCATTTGGATTCAAATCCATCTGAGCCGCCATCCAAGCGGCTTAGATCAAGGGGTCACGGCTACTGTCTGAATGATAATAAATCATCGTAATCAATTATTCTCATTATAGATGGGGACGAGAGATACATTATACATATACATACATATAGATAACATCAAGAGTAGCATTTCACGCGTCATGCATGGTCAAGACTATGTGTGAAATTATTATTGAATTGATGATTCGTACAATAAGATAGCAGCAAAGGGGAAATACCAGTTGCAGGATACTCACCATATGATACATTAGTTTATCGAGTTGACTTTGAAGAACCGGGGAATATCTGTAGTGAACCATTCCACAGAATGAAGGAAATTAAGAAACTTTTTTAGCAAGATGCCACCGGGAAGCCCACATGAAGTCCAGTCCCCTCTCAAGGTATTCAAAGATACAAGAAAGGATCATACCAGCTTCTTTGATGTTCAAAGCCCACAGATCATAATGCATTACCCAAACGCCCCACGGAAATGATATCAAAAAGTATTAAGCATCATAAAGCGACAGCCACAAGCCGACGACCACGTAAATCAAGCCCACAAGTTGTAGACTTCTTCTCCTATGAAAAGATCCAAAGAAAGAAGAAGCCATGTCTCAAAGCCCACATTCTCCATGAGGAGTAGAAGTCAAGAGCCCACAACCCACAAAGCCAACGACCCACAGATCAACACCGAAGTATCTTGAAAGAATACTCGAGGTGCGACAAAGTACGGACAGGCAATGGACATCCTTGAATGATACCATCAGCCTATTCAAAAGACATCTTCTTTCCCTTGAAGTCACCGAAGCCACCACGGTTAGTGCTACCTCCACGTCCACCTCCACGGGCACCACCACGTCCACCACCTCTTCCACCACGGTCAAATCCTCCACGTCCACCACCACGTCCGCCACCACGGCCACCGCCGCCACGTCCGCCACGTCCACCGAAGCCACCACCCTCACTGCGTTCTGGGCGGGGAGTAGCATAGTCGAGTCTGACTGGACGACCAGCAATATCGGCACCCATCATAGCATCATAGGCAGCAGTAGCATCTTCAACGGAACCGAATGTGACATACCCAAATCCCTTGGGGTTGCCAGTTTCCCTAAAGTGTGTTAGTGTTTGATAGATGAAGTATCATGAGGGTGGACTTACTGGTCGGTGGGAAGTCTGACGTTGACAACAGTGCCATGAGCACCGAAAGCTTCACCAACGACGTTCTCATCAGCATCAAATGAAAGATTACCGAGGAAGAGAGTGTCGGAAGGTGGGTTCTTAGCATCACCGAATTGAGCAGCACGGTTGTTAGCTCGCTCCTTTGGTGCAGTGTTATCGCGTGGAGTAGAGAAGTCAACGTTGGCCTCACGACCATCAATGAGAGCACCCTTCTTGGCAGCGAGAGCAGCAGCAGCATCAGATGACTTGGCGAACTCGACATATCCGAAACCCTTGGAGCGTCCAGTGCTCTTGTCGCTGATGACACGAGCACCGGTAATCTCACCAAACTCTTCGAATTCACGGTAGAGCCACTCATCATCGATGTTCCAGCTCAAATTACCAACGAATAAGTTCTTGACACCAGAGTCCTCTCCAGTAGCCTCCTCAGTCTTTGTCTTCTTGGCGGATGCTTCAGGCTCAGCCTCAGCCTTACGCTTCTTGGAAGGAGCTTCGGCTTCGGCGTCGCTGGCATCATCACTACCTGAATCGGAAGAGTCAGATTCAGATTCTTCATCCTCGGAGGAGTCAGAGCTATCGGAGTCATCAGAGCCCTCCTAAAGAAGTATTAGTTAATGAAAGTCATTCAAGGATTTATGAGAAGAATGTATGTTACTTACGGTGGCCTTGGCGAGTGCCTTAGCAGCACCATTGACCTTGGCCTTTCCAGCATCGACAACCTTTTGAACCTTCTTGGCAGCAGCAACGATTGGCTTGGCTTCCTCCTCGGATTCGGAGTCACTTGAGTCGTCACTATCTTCGCTTTCAGAAGGAGCAGCCTTCTTGGCAGGCTTCGCAGCGGGTTTAGAGTCAGTCTTGGATTCAGAAGATTTGGAATCATCCTCGGATTCAGATTCAGAGGATTCTACCTCTTTCTTCTCAGCAACCTTAGCAGGTTTGCCGTTGGCCTTGGCAGCCTTAGCTGGTGCTGGCTTCTCCTCTTCCGATTCGGAGTCAGAAGCAGAGTCAGAAGCAGAGTCGGAGCCGGAGCCAGAGTCGGATTCAGAATCGCTATCGGATGATGGAGTGGGAGCCTTCTTGACTGGCTTTGGAGCTGGCTTAGCCTTGGTGGCGGTGGCCTTTGCGGTCTGTTTAGACTTAGCTTCTGGAGTTTGGGATGGCTTGATAACTGCAGCATTCTTGACAGTTGAGAGGGGTGATTTGACCTCAGTCTTTTTGGCAGAAGCCTTAGCATTGGCAGCAGCCTTTGGTTCCTTGGTCTTAGCCATCTTGAATAGTTTACTTCTTGAAGAAAGAAAGAAAGATATGAAGATAGAAGGATACAAGGAGTTGATGAAAAGAGAGAAGGATGAAGATGAACGAGAGAAAGAAGAGGGGATGAATAAGTTTAAGTAGTTTTGGGGGGGGGGAAAAAATCAATCGGCGCTAATCCTATAGCAATCAAGGGTCCTGGGTTTTTTAAGAATCCACACTAACGTTTTCTGACCCATAATAAATCGTGACTTCCAATGTTGAGCCAAACCATCACCATCTCAAACGCATTTCTGAAGGAAGCACCAGAAGTTGATGTTGAAGTTGATGATTTTAAAGACTTAGAAATCCACCATTGAGGACAAATTGTTCATCAAAGCATACATCAATTGATCAGATAATCCTTTCCCACCTTTCACCCCTTTCAAAATACAATGGCACCCACTCCCGAGTCCGCCGCATTCCTTGCGAAGAAACCTACCGTTCCTCCAACTTTCGATGGTGTCGATTATGATGATGCAGTACGATTCAAGCAGGCACAGGATGCGGTTATTAGAGAACAATGGGTCAAGAGCATGATGGCGCGCTTAGTGAGAGAGGAGTTGGGAAGGTGTTATTACAAGGAGGGGGTTAACCATTTGGAGAAATGTGGTGCACTAAGAGGTGAGGGTTAATATTCAGCCAAGCTGGAGGAGGCTGCGGGTTTTCTTCCAGGGGATATGCGTCTATCACTTCTGAGAGAACCTTCGACCGCTTGCGCAGAACTTCATGTTGATCTTTGGAGCTAATCCTTTTCTCAGATCGTTATTTCGAGCTATTAAAGGAGTCTAAGATTAAAGGTTACCTGTTCGAACAGCAAAACTATACCAAGAAGCCCGAATAGCAATGTGATGATGGTTTGATCGAGTGAGCAGGGAAAGGGGGAGGAAGGGAGACATCAAGCTAGACGGGAGGCGAATACGTATGAACTCGATGCAACCTGGGGCAGGGTATCTTGAATGAAATGCTAAAAATGTGCAAAGAATCCAGCAAGCCTCACCGCATTCCCCCAAAACTAGAGGCCCAGGAAAGGTCGACTAACAGGACTGTAAATATGAAGCATTGTACAACCAGCCAGCCTTCCTGTCCTGTCCTAAACTTGTGATTGTGATATTCCCAGTGTTCAAGAAGGAAGAACTAACATATGACAGATATATAATTGCCGATATCAAGAAATCCCACGTGCAATTTGCAATTTCATTGACTGATCCACCAAGTCACAAGATCCCTCCCCTCCTCTTCCCACCAAAGAATTTGATATTCCAAGCACACATGGCACATATGGCCACCCGTACACATGCCAAAAAAAATATATCTCCATGTGCATTGAGCCCACCAAATCACCTCTCCCACCACCCACGACCTCAAAATGATTTGTTCCCGCTGTCTAAAACGAAGGACCTTCTCTCGACTCCAATCCCATTCCCAATGCCAATCCCGCGCCTTCACCAGCACCCCCCTCCTCTCCTCAACCCCTCCAACATCCACACCCAGCTCTCCTCGAACCGCCGGCCCCCCAACCGCAACATCCACCGGCGTTGCTCAACCCTTCTCGACACCCCTATCCCCTTCCCCAGCCGCCCTAGGAATCTCCTCGCACCCGGCGAAAAAATCCGTCCCATTACCCACATCGAGTGTACCAGCCGGAACTATATTGCGAGGGCTAAACTTTTTAAAAGGAAGAGATGAACCCGTGGCATTGAAAGAAGAGGAATATCCAGAATGGTTATGGCATTGTTTAGATGCGAAGATGGCTGTGGGCGGGAATGAGGCGTCGGGTGGTGATGAATTTTGTACGTGCCCCATTTCCATTTCCAAATCCTCATCTTCATGCACCCAAAGTTCGATGCGCCGTGCATCGAACGCAATGGGTTGCGCTCAGCAAACACTTGACCTTTCCATTCATTATTTGAACATCTCGCCACAATATTTACTAACGTACCATCCTTAGCCAAATCCAAAAAGCTCCGTCGACAGGCAGCCAAAACCCGTCGTAGGGCAGAAGAACGCGCACTTTTATCAGGCGACACAAGCATGCTAGAGATACAAGTACCGATTCAACAGCAATCCATTGATTTGCCGACAGAAGGAGAAGAGGCTCTTGAACAGCGTGCAGGTCTGAGAAAGGCCATGAGGGAAGAGAGAAGAGCGAAGATTAAGGAGGGTAATTACTTGAAGGGAATGTAGAGTGGGTGGACTGGGGCTTCACTTTGGGAGATTGGATTGCGGGTTGGGGATTGGGCTCAACTGGAGAATGTGCACAAGCTGGTGAGTGCTTGGGGGGGTGGTGGTGTCTGCTGTGAAAGTTCTTGGTATGGAATGTTATCCAGAGAGCTAAGTGTGATGAGATCCGGCACTAGAGTAGACACCTATAACGGAGACGGCTGGGGCTTTGAAGACAAACCTCTAGAGAAGAGGGAAGTTTGTATCACATCTGTGTATATGCACATTGTAAGGATACTAGAGACAAAATCTGTATTATATGATTCTCTCAGGACGTCTATCATGTTGTCGAAGTTTGTGATTATGATAGAACAAAGTAGAGAGCTGCCCAGTAGCTCATGGGGGTTCCCCCAATCCTCAAATGCATCATTTTAATGCCCCCCAACTCCGATTTCAGAAAATATTCGTGAGTTGTCATTCTAGCCCATCCATTCTCAATGTTGCCATCCAACGCCGTTGGTAAAAACCTAGCAAATACCACCAGGCAGCGCCAAATATTGTCTTGTAAGTCAGCATAAAACCTTCCAAAAAACGCCTGCCTATTTGTACACGAGTCCCCAAATTCTCATCAGCTCGACAGTATCTAATCATCCTCTGCCTCCCCAATCGATGATTTTTTGAGTTCCAACTCTGCCTTGAGCTTTCTCGACTTATCTTCGATTCTCCTACGTAAAATTGGGTTGTTCTGAGCCGCCAATTGTGCCTGCAGGCCTTCAATTTGCTTCTCTAGATCCACAATATCTTCTTTCGCTTCTTGAAGTTGTGCCAATCGCGCCTTTTCATCATCATCAACCTCGTCTGCTTCACTTCCATCATCTCCACTCTCCCCTTCTTCAATTGATTCATCGCCGCTGTCATCTTCTTCATTCGCGGCTGGGGTGTCACCTTGAAGCATAGAAGGAGTGGCTGCCATGCCGGACATAGACATGGGAGTAGCAGCAATCTCTTCAAAGCCTGCTCCGGCTTCCAATTCGGCCTCCATCTCTGCCGCCAAATCAGCTTCGAGATCCCCACCCATTTCATCATCAGGGGCAGGGGCATCGCCGTTCATATGAGAGAAGTAGCCACCATCATCGGCTTCTCCTTCGGCATCTTCATCCTCGGAGTATTGGCCTTCTGCATCTTCACCATAACTTCCTGGACTAAACACTTGGCTACTTTGTTCACTTTCTGGTGAAATAACTTTATATTCTGAATGTAACGCATTTCGATCATCTTCGAGAAGTTTTTCCACGGCTTCTTCCACGGCTTCGATCGCAGTTCTGCTGATACGTTTTCTGAAACGTCGCTTTCGTGCCAAATACATCGGAGCGGTAAGACCATGTGGATATTGGAAAGTTTGAGGGTCAATGATTCCGGGCAAGGGAATAGTCTTTGCTTCGCCTTCATTTTCAACCTTTTGATAGATCCAAAGCATTTGACAAATATCCGCACTTTTGTACCATCCTCTTTTGTCCCAGCTCTTCATTCCTTCGATGATACAAGGCAAGTCGACAAGTGTAGCGGCATATACGTTTCCGCGAATAATAACAGCAGCTCTTCTACCTTCGGCATGAAAAAATTTCATTTGGACATCTGCGCCTCCAGCTTTTGGATTGACACCTATCTTTTTCTCGCTGATGCAGGTTCGTAGGTAGTCGCAATCGTCGCCAGGAATCATACGAAAAATGAATGATTCTTCGATGGAAGGATCTTTCTCTGTATCACTAGCTTCCGAATCATAGCCTTCTCCAAGCGGCCGTTTGGGTGGTTTACCCTTGATTTTAGCCTTCAGTGCAACAGGCGTCCTTGGAAGTCCAGAGAGACTACCCAGAGAAGCTGGTTTGGCGGGCTTGAGACTAATTTTAACTTTCTTCTTCGCAGGCTCATTGTGTAAGTTGGGTTTTCGTGGCAATACTGAGATAGTCTCTTCACCACTGTCATCTTCTTCTTTGACCCTCTTGCGCGACTCCGTGAGCTTCTTTGTGGGTTTAGGTGCTCGTCCTGCTTTGGTAGGTTTTGGTTGAGATGGGCCAGATGGAAGAGGTGGTGGTATTGCCGGCTTGCTGTTAAATTTAATCTTTGGTTTGGATCCACCAGGAGTAAGAAGTGTTGGTGTGCTAGGAGTAGGTGTCGAGGGCCCAGGTGATGAATTCGTTCCCCCATTTGTCTTGAGACTCAACTTCAATTTGAGGCCGCTCATCTTTGCGGAGAGTTCTTCTAGGTTTTGCGCTTTATCCTGAAGAGATCATTGATCGATGTAAATGTCGCTGTGATGGAGAGAGTATAAATGGGCAAAAAGCGCAAAACGAGAGATATAAAGTTAGCGGAGGCAGAGCAACAGGAACAGGAGCACCACAAGCTACAGATTGAGGAAATGTACGGTAACCTTATAGCACAATCGCGCAACCGCGTTTTCCATTTTTCAGTATTTCTTTCCACTCGATCACTTTGCGCCAATTTGATAATATTCACCATATTGCACCTTCATAGTCTGCCGTGAATCACATTCAACTCGATCAGCTTGGTACTTTTCATGAAACACGACCATGGTATTATCCAGTCTCCTCTTGGCACCTTAAAGTCGACTCCTTCGTCAGAACAATCGAAAACCTAACATGGCAACACCTCAAGCGCTTCATCATGCCCTCCTCCGACCCTGCATTTTGCATATCCTCCGCGCGGCAGGCTATCACTCAACTCGTTCTTCGGTCCTTGATACTGTAACCGACCTAGCTGCGAGATACATGTACATACTTGCACAATCAACTGCAGCGCATGCCGACCTAAATCATGCCAATCTCGACATAACAATTCAAGACGTGCGAATGGCTATGCAAGATTGTGGAGCGTTGATGCCAGAAAAGGCAATAGAAGAACAAGAATTCTATGGCGAAGAAGATATGAGGGGCGTAGAAGGCTTTTTGGCCTGGGCAAAGGGGGAGGGGAATAAGGAGATCAGGAGGGTTGCTCTGGCAGATGGGGGAGAGGATTATCTAACTGGTAAGTTTCACCTAGTTTCTTCTCTGATTTCATATAAGTATGAGAACTAAAAAAAAGAGCTAGCTCTCAAGAAGAAACACAATACCACCGATGAGGATTCACGATATCATGGGACAATGTTAGGAAGACCTTCCGAACCTCGCATAGTGAAAGTTGAGGGAGGAGAAATTACAAGTGTGAAGGAGTGGGCAGATCGATTGAAACCAGCACCAAAAATGATTATTGAAACACCCTCTACAAGGGAAGCATCTTCTGCTTTGAGTTCTGTGGGAGATCAAGTTATGGAAAATATGGAGTTCTGATGCCACAAGGGAACGGTTATTTTGCTTTTTGGGCATGGCGACGGAGTTTGGATTATTTGAAAGCTATCCGTAATACATGGCCAAATGGATTGATGGATTGATGGATTGATGGAATCCGGGTAAAGGAACACACACACATAATGACATGAAGGTCTGCAATGAGGGCCTCATTTCCACCATACTGCAACTTCAAACAGATCCCAACCCTTCGTTCGCAAGTCTTCCACCTGCGCCCCCATCTACGTCTAGGCCTTGCTCCCGTTGGCTCTTAATCTTCTCTCTAGCCTCTTTCTGCTCTGCCTTTTGTCTATCCAAATTGCTCGTATAGCTTCCCTCCTCCCCCCATCCGGCATCCTTCTTGTTGAGTTGAGCATCCATCACTTCTCCTTCGCCCGGTGCTCTCATTTGTTCTCCATCTAAATCTTCTTGCTGAGGACCGATCTTGGAATTGGGTAATTTGACATTGCTATCGTCTGCGTTGTCCTTTGGGTGATCCCCATGGCCCATTGCTGTAGCTGATCCTACAGTCATCCCAGGAGTCGCGGTTGAGGCTGGAGCACCTGAGTTGGGGCCAAAAGTTGTACCGGCAGGAGTGGAGTTGAAGGGGGATTGATTTTGAGATGCGGATGAGGCAGACATGATGAAATTGAGTGAATGGAAGCTAGAGGAAGGGGACAAAAGCTGTGTGTTGAAGTGTGTAAGGATATTGGATATTGGATATTGGATACTGGATGTTGAATGTTGGATGTTAAATACTTGACAAATTCTACCAACTTACTATACTCGTACACTTATATGATTAGTAGTAAGTAGATTGCTCAACCAACAACTTTCCTACTAATCAAAGATGACGTAACCTGTGGAAATTATTACATGACAGAGCACTCGATTAGTAATTAATATTACGTTGACCTTGACATATCGTTAATGCAATCAATATCATTTTGCACGGATTAATATTAATATTGAAGTTACAACACCGCAACAACTTCTGTGTACCAAATCTATTGCACCCATTCAATCATAGAAAGAAAGATTTCTACATTATACGATACCGATTTTAAGCTTCGAAAAGTCAGCACACGTGTGATGATAATAATTTACCTCCTCTACGCATCAAGGGCATCCTTTTGATTAGAATTAAGATATTCAGTTATGCCATTCCCATTTGAGCTTCCAACAACATCATCATTTTCATTCTCGACATACTTCACCAGCGATTCACACCCTTCGCTACCTCTAGCCGCAAGTACCTATAGAGGAGTTCTTCATGATGCGTTGAAGAAGCACAAACGTCTGCCCCCTTCACAACAATCCTCAAATCTTTCATCCATCCTTCAAGCCCTCAACAACTACATCCCATATCTCCTAGCCCTCGACTCGGGCATATCTTCCCAATCTCATCCCGGGGCAGAACACATCGATATCATACTTACCTCAACACCAACCCTGGAATGGCGTCCAACCATTTCAGCACCCCTCATACCTGGGAGGGAGATCCCAAAATCAAAGATTCAAAGCTTGGAGTATGAGATCTATTTTGTGCTTTCAACCCTAGCCTACACTCATATTCTTCTCTCGAGATCTTCATTACATCCGCTCTACTCGTCAGCCTCGGCATCACCGTCACCTGATCAAAGAACCTCATGTATCAAAAGTGCCACGGAACAATTATTATCTGCGAGCTCGATTCACAACTATCTTTTTACTCGCTCTACACCTTTAATTACCCCACCACCATGTCCCGATATCTCAAATCCAGCTTTCCGTGCCTTAAGTAGTCTTGCATTAGCAGAGAGCACATTGCTTGCCGTTCTAAAGGATGATCCATATCCGGCAGCAGTACAACAAGGCCGCAATAAAAATGACAAAGAATGGATGATTAAAGCTCCTGATATGCCCAAAGTTCGTGCTCATCTCTTTGCGAGACTGTGTCTTGCTGCCGCCGAACATGCGGGTAATGCCGTAGCAATGCTAAGCGGTATGGGCAATGGAGGAAAGGGAAAGGTCGATGCTGAGTTGTTGAAATACGTCGAGGATTTGCGGAGGGTAGGAAGAGGAAAAGCTTGTAGGTTCTTCGGCGTAGATGCGGAACTGGGTGGGAAGACAGGCGATGGCATTGGATGGTTGAGGGCTGGATTGAGTGAATTGGGAATGTCTGTGGGAGATGATGGAAAGAAATCCTCTGGAATGGGACTCGGGAGATTAAAAAAAGAATGGACAGAGAAAAGAGAGGACCGTAGAGTCGAGAAAGGAAAGGATTGGGGAAGTGATGCAGGGAAAGCGGAGGAGGGTAGGGTTCTAGACATGTTGGAGAAGAAATGGGTGAAAGTGAATGATACCGTATGCCACAAGCTCTTTGTTCTCTTCGTTCACGAATACTAACAATGGGTGCAGATCGGTACACAACTCATACCTTCTATAGGCACACTCATTTCAAGCCTACCATCCGGACGGGAAATGCATACACTGAAAACGTACAATCCCCCGTCCCTTGATATACAAGTGCTTGAAAGCATGAGAGCACCGCCAGACCGAGCAGACACATACGAAGATAACGATAGTTCGAATGATGATGAAAACGGAACACCAGTCGGTGCCTTTCCGGGCACCAAAGGAGATTATGCTGGGAGCACAAATTATTTCTGAATCAAGCCTCTAGATGTCAAATCCGAGAAATCAAGACGTCTTTTGGACCAGGATGGCCAATATTATACTGTACAAAGTGAGAGTGTTACACAAGCTCCACCCGATCCATCAATCCCCAGTTAATCCACATCACCACACCGCCAGTTCACTATCATAGCATTGCAAGTTCACCTCATCACTCCGTGCAACAATGAGATGTGCAACAGATCAACTTTATCTTCATCTGTATCTTCCTAGTGGTGAGGTGACTTGATCATGGGTGCACTACGTCTTACATGTTCACGCCACGTATTCATTTGCACGTGATATGCAGATGAGGTTTATCGACGGAAGTGATGTGGCTTGCATTGGATGGTAAGTCACTTTACCCAGCTTTCTCGTGATGATGGGTTTGGTGGTAAGCATCGTTTGACTGCTCTAGGATCAGTCAATGTGTTGATCAAGTTTGAATTCTACACTCAACATGTTTTCATGCGCAAATGTCTCTTCCTCGTTCCTCGCCGGTAATCTCGGTTTATATCGCGTTCAATTCCTCATACACCACCAATCGAAACACCCCAACTTCTAATCCGGGTATCAGCAGCTGCCATTTCTTCGTCGCTTGGCATGTTTAATATCATCAAGCACAAAACATTTTGTGTGGTAGTTGTTGGCAAATCTGTATGTTCGGGGAAATTCAATATTCCAAAGCAAATAGGTCTATTACCTGAAAAAATGATGCGGCTGAGGATCTAGTCGGCCATCTGCTAGTGCCCGTCTTCCGTCTAAACCAGCATTCCCACCTTCAAACAATGCTCCAAGCCGGGAGCGGCGTTCTATCCACTGGAAAAAAAGATGCATTTACAAGTAGATATGCGGATCCTACTCATCCTGCCAGCAGTGGAAATCCATAGAGTTTAGTTACAGATGCGAAATTCAATCCATTGATGGGAAAAGATTTGATGGCTACTAGGACGAGTAGTGGTTTAGGTGGGCATCCTGAGCTGCATAATGAGCCCAGGCTCTTCGATCCATGGGGTCAGATAGACGTCTCTTCTTTCCTTTCTGGCTTCTCCATAGAGCCTTTCTTCCCTTTCGGGTTTCGTACCTCGGTGAAGACGTATCGAGAACTGAAAATACAAGAGTCGCAGCTTCAGATAATTCGAAATCTTCATATGTGCTACCGCATGAAGTATGGATTTTTTCTTCGTTTCTGATTGCTCTGTTCTTGGGTTGATTGATTTGGCAATAGTTGATATCAAGTTAATGGTACTTGCATGAATGGCATCATCCGGATTCCAAGTCCTTATTAAAGCGCAAAGGCCGTGAGGGCGAAAGCACTGGTTATTCATCACATTAAAAGATAAAGTGGTTCGTTCATTGACGATAATGCATCTCAGTTGCTACTTTTATAGCAACTTTAATTGCATATTTACAGCGATAGCGATACCCGGGCAATAACATGTGCAGCAAAACCGACAAAGTCAATACATTGAATACAGGGAGAGGCTCAGGTAGCTTCAATGAATATGCGCAAGAAGTCTAGTCACATGGGTTCGCAAAAATCGCAATCTTTTGAGTAAGGGGACATAGACACGGATAAATTCTCGAGGCCGATTTTTGGGTCGACTTTGAGGAAGGATGATTAGAAACGTGAGACGGTTTGCTGTGTGATATTTTGGCTGGTATTAGGCTTCGGTATACTTGTTTATGAAGCGAGAGACTTTGCGGTCTTCTATCTCTTTCTCTCTATCTTTTGCTGTGCGGTCGGATGTCGAGCCTTGTTGAGTAGAGAGCAGGAAAATATTCGTATCGGATTTTGGACGCGCAAGTTCATCTTGTGCGGCATCCACATCTCAGATTTGTTGAGTATTGTCTTCAACCCGGGGGTGAGATTTTGTAGAGCTTTTAACGGGGAATGTTGAAGCTACTGGGTTTGGTTGAATGATCATGCACATCATCGTTGTGTGTGCTCGATCTCTCTCAAGATTGCTCCATCTACGGACTTATACTCGTATATTTATCATGAAGATCCACGGGATCTGCTCAGCCTTGCGGGCGGAATTCGTTAACTACTCAATACTTTCCTCATAAGAATTCAGCACCCACTGACGTCTTCTCAGGCTTTGCAATTCCGGTCATATTCGAGGCTTATTTTGCGTACCGCATTGAAATGGTTTGGTCGAAGGTTTGGTGTATAAAGATTAGATACCGGCTTTGAAGCCTCATATGTAGATCATAAACACGCCGGGGGTCGATTAGCTGGCTGCTGATGTCGGATGGCACTTTGCCTCTCCGAGAACGATAGGGAAGGCTTTGTGTGAATAGCATTGGCAGCTACTTGTCCAGCTTTCTCATGCTCGTAGTTGCAAGTTTCTTGAAATACGTTACACATGATCATGTGATAGTAACGCCCCTTTTATAGACTAACAGTATCAAGGGCGGCTGAGTTTTGAATTTGTATATACGTCTGTCTACCTGTCATCCAAATGCACCTGCAGGATCTTTTCGGTTGCAATTATGAGTAGTATATCATCGACTTTCAAAGGATCAATTCGGGTAAAGGAATGGACTTGCTGCTGGTGTGGTGAGGTTGGCGGGTACATTATACGGGGAACAATCGCTAACAATTGCTTGAACTGCAATCATTTGCCATGCGAAGAATGTTGCACTCGCGGAGCCGCAACATCAGATCATACGGTCTGTCTACATTTTAATTCTGAAAGCGTCCTACCGCCGCCGGCTCGAAGAGATCATCCACATAGTCCACATGCGGAATCCGGAGGGTGGTCTTTGGAAGAACACTACAGTTGTACGAATAGTCTTTTTGATCCCACACATGATTCCTTTTACCCTCAGATTCATCCGCAAAATCCATCCATGCACCATGATTTGGAAGAGTCATTGCGGTACTGCGGACAGCAATTCGGCTCTGTGCCCGTAGATTCGACTGATGTTCGAGATTCTATGACCAACCTGTCGAATAACCTGGGCTACAGCATTGAGCACCGAATTAATGAGCGAACATCACCCATTCTGAATCATTCGACAAGTCAACTAAAGCAAGTCACCTACAGGAAATATTCAAATTCTAATACCAGCACAAAACCGCTAGATTGCTGGTCCGAGACACCTGAGAGCCACGAATATATTGCATACCGTTGGTCGGAAGTCGCACCTCATATGGTTGAACATCAGCACGGAGATTATAAAAATCATAATCGCAGCTGTGCTTCAACGAACGATAGTCTGCGAATTCCTTTGGAGTCCGAGTCCTTCTCTTCAAACTCTGAAAGAGAGTTTTATTCCGCCAAAGACGGACTACTTGCCGAATTAACAAATATGGATCAAGAGACTGCTTCAAGCGGCCCTTTCATATCAAATACAAACAAGACTCCGCCACTAGAATCATTTATCAACAATCCAGCGCCATATTTCGAAGATGTTTCATCTCTTGAAGAGCGAGTTCTTCACTTCGGAAACTCTACTTTCGAGAATATCACAAGGAGTCATGGGCAATCCGTGCTTTCTTTACCAGCATTTGAACTTGACATGAGGCCATTCGATCGCCCTCAAATAATTTGTGATCCTTTGTCTTTAAATTCCTATCATCCGCGGCGCTCTTCATTGCCGCCATCGCCGCTGGTGGGCATTGAAGAGCGTGTCTGTATTAGCATTCGGGCTGGCCTGGAAACCTTATCCGCGATACGTGGTGGAATGAAGTTACTACATGATGAAGGGTTCTGTAGCCAACAGGGATACAATATCATTGTCGTGGATCCCAATCGCCCGAGGGTTCTCAGTGTTAGATCAATCAGTGTGCCAAGTCTTACCATGTTGGATTCACTTCTTCGCGAAGTAGGAGCCTCGGAACTTCCTCAATTAGAACCGATTCTAGAGGACATTGCTGAAATTTTATCGCATATTAGTGGAAGTCTTGGTCTGAAAATGGCTGTAACGAACGACTTGCAGGAGCAACGAGAAAAGTGGCAGGGCATTTGCCAGTCCTTACGCGCGCTTTTGGCTGTACTGCATATTGCACTGATGTCCTTTATAAGGTCACATATTGACGTCTCGGGAGCCGTTCCTAACGGAGCATTGAGTGATGGATTACAGATTGAAGCCCCTGGAGGCAAGATATGCCTGGCCGCTCGACGTTTACAGTGCTTGCATGGCCTGTTAAAGCAACCAGTTTGGGCCTTTGACTTTTTGCCAACGAATTCCCACCCATTGAAGGTTGATTACGACGGATTTTATATATCTATCTCTATAGACGATCTTGCAGAGTTATGGGGACCGATCAGACTTAAATATGCAGAAAATTTGGGAGTAGAAACTGCAGCCTCTGTTGAAACCCGTGGTGGCACAATTCTAGCTGTCAATTCAACTGAACACAGTATTCGAGCATTGGATGACGAGACTCTTTGCCATTGGTTTGGCTGGTTGGATATCTCCGGACACCCGAAAACCCGCGATAAAGTCATATCAATAGGTACTAAAAAACGTCTATTGATAGGAATGCAGGGCTTGCACTACAGTGGTCGAACCCTTCGGAAGTGGCGCATAAGGCCAAAGCTCGAGGTCACTGAGATGTGCAATTGTATTGATACATACTCATTACAATATGCAGAATTCGAGCTTAGCACAAAAGTTCCTTCTTGGACATTGGATGCAAAATCATTGCAGGCCTCGGGTGGAAAGTATGTCACACTTACCGCGGGATTCACGTACAAATTTAATGCAGGCTGGACATTGAAAGACGCCATACTGGAAAGCTGGATTGATGCCGCAAAAGACGATCTGTCCCACATTCCAAATCCACACTACATGGACTACCTAGTTGTCATAGATGTTAGTCGTTGCTCTGGACATGCTCGAAGAATTAGCTTATGGAAGTTACTTCAATGCTCAGATTTGCGGGAATGCTTTCGTCATATTTTAGAAGTTGGTGATTTTCGGGAGATTGAAACAGCCCTTTTACAATATGCTTCGAATGACTGTTTTGCTACGATATGGCCCCTCTTGGACACAAAGAAAAGGAATCTTTTGAAGTTCGCATTCAAATCAGTCTTGAAAACATTGAGATGTACTGGTGTAGGAGAGGATGGCCTATTACAAGTATGGGACATCACTTCCATGCCACGTATAGATGGAAGGAGAATTGATCCTAAGTGGGCAAAATTGGTCCAGGATGATATTGGTTGTGCAACCTTTGCCATCATAACCGGAACTTGCAGAAAATACAAACCTCCAGTTCGAGCGCACGATACACCTTCAACGCTTCTGCCAGTTCTCCACACGCAGGTGTGTATCACAGCCAAGCAGAAGCTAAAACAGACGGAAGACACCCCAAAGGAATGGGAAGTGGCGTCAAATTTTGGCAAATCCAATTTGCGCGGTTTTTCGTCCAAGTGGGGTGTTTCCAGGTCAAACTCAACGAACGTCAGACTTGGGAAATCCTCGGATGTGGTTCGAGCCAACATGGAAGAAACGTTGCTCGAAGGTATACGAGCACGCCAAAAGGCTAGACAAATGACATTTGGTGCTGCTAGGATTGTCGATTCCACTGATCAATCGGTCCTTGTGGAGTCTGACCAGTCTACAAGTAGCAGATATATTATAACAGATGACAAACAGATGTGTGATAATACGCGATCAATGTCTTCAAGTGGGACTCGCGGATTGGGGACTCGAAGGGAGAGGCTGCCAGAACCAGCATTATGTGATGTCAACCTTTCAGTCAGAAATGGCAAAGGTCAAAAAGTAGGAAGCTTGTTGCTAGAGCCCCTGCAAGGACCGTCAGACTCCATCGATCTGAACTCACTCACTAACACCAGCGCTCTGCCGGCTACATGGCAGTCAAGTAGACCGAATTTGCTGGAAAAACTACATGAAAAGGAGGCGGCGTGGGATCAGAGTATCAGCAGCTGGGCCCGGAAATCGACTGGCTTCATCTCCAGTCTGATAGGCCGCATAGCTCCGGAGAAAGATTTGAGTTTGCCTGATGTGATCGAATACATACGGCCAGGAAACTTGACAGCATATCAGAAGGTATTGACCACATATATTCGCTAGGACTTTCCAGCTTAAAGATGGGGCACTGGGTGGAAAACTTTACAATGGCATTTTTCAATAATCTATCACGTTACTCTGCGTGGGTCTCATAGTTGATGCGAAACTGTTGGAGGGGAGACTTTTTTTTATTCTTTGCAGAACGTAAAATTGCAAAGTAAAAGTTCCGAGGCAAGTCAAACTTCCGACGTGAATCAAAATATGTATAATAGACCGACTCTGGATTGCTTTGGTATCAACTCAAGTAACTGAAGAAAGGTGCAACAAATATATTGCACCCCAAAAGATTAGATCAAACGACCTTAACAGGTGTAACGCTCACAACAAATTTCATGATTACAATCCGCGTGTCGGCCTTGGTACGCATAAATCGTTGACAGTAAAGAAACAAAGTAGGCCTCTTCATCAAAGAGCGCCTAGCCCCTGTCTAGAAATTCTCTTGATGAAGTCCAATTATTCTCATAACCATGATGAAGCCGGCATATTTCATTTGAGAGACCTGTCTGAGCGGTTCTTGTGTCATAAAGGGTAGCTTACAGCCAGCTCCGGTATTACACCACAAGGAGGACTGTATTATGTCTCCTTCACGCATCGAAAATTTGTGGTACTAAGTACTTCATGCGACTGTGCGATTCAAGATTTTACCATCAATAAGCCAGAGCCAGCAAGGTTCCAACTATCGTGTGAACAGGTGCATACGCCCAATGATCTGCCTGCCCTCCTCCGGCTTTACAACAAACCCATCCATCCACAAACGCAACACCGCTCCCGGCAATCACGATCCATCCCAATGTTTTATAATTCCGATAGTATGAAGCGGCGTCAATTGCAAGGCCCATGAAGATATCTCTTGCTCTGTGAATGGTCAGAAGAGCCTCGACGAGGGCTTTATCCGAGGCCGCCGTGGGTAGGGAGAATGGTCGGTAGAATATGAGGGCATGGGAAGGCCGAAGGAGGGCATTGATACTGAAACCGATAAACATGGTTCCGAAGATATTGGGAAGAAATCTGAGTGAGGAATGTTGAAAGCGCCATGTTGTTAAGGTTACTATGACTATCTGGTCAGCGAGACTCGTTTGGTAAGCATCGAAACGGTATTCTCGCCGACCTCTTCAAGATTGTGACTTGGGTTAAATCAAGAGGACTGTAATGTCAGCTATCTACTATGTTAATTATCATGAGAGTGAGTTCGAGAAGTGAAGCTTTAAGCCTGTCAAACCCAACATTCCAGGTCTTTGGATCCGGATAAGCGCCTCGGTAAGACGTTCTAAGTTTCCGAGTCGTATTAGGGGCATAGGATTCACGTGAATAGATGAGAAGCTTCTTATGTTGAATGAAGATATACAAACTTAGTAGCTACTAATAGCTAGGAGTAGCTCTTAAGTAAAATTTATGGATAAAACCCAGAAATTATAAGGTTTAGGTTTAAGCTAGCCTAAGCAATGCCAATGCCACCAACTTAAGCTTACTATAGGCGAGAAAGAGTCACATCTAGAGTCACATATAATTTCGAATCGAATACATCTACTCGAGTACTCTAGATTCTAAACATCTGCTACCATCCACCAATTGATGCTTTGGATGCTTTGGAGGCCTTTGATTCTTTGCTGTAGTTCACCCGAGATTTTGCAGCATACTCCGCGGAAATACCTATCGGCCTTCCATATCAAGATGGAAAATATGGAGAACTCTCTCGCCATCTCTATCTATTCATGATACCCGTTTACTGAATAAGGAAGGTTGATCGTTAGCAACATGGGTCAAAGGGTCTTTTCGATTGATACTTGATACGGTGTGGTAGGACATCGGGTCATGCTACTCGCACCGCCTATTCGGTAGCAGAGTCGATCATGAAGTACTACGTTCTCGTAGAATGGGTATCTCGGGTGGCAATAAATATGTATATCCCACCCATATTAGACCTGGTTGGCTTTTCTTGTTCACCTCAATCAATTGGCAATCATGGTGACTTCAATTACTTCACTCGCGGCATTTCTTGCTGTTGGACTGGTATCAAGCTCTCCTATCAAAGCGCGAACACCATATGCTGTGAAGGAGACTCACCATCCGCCGCCTCAATGGCAGAGAGTAGGACCTGCGCGTGCTGGTCATATGATTAACCTTCAAATCGGATTGAAGCAAGGTCAATTCGATGAACTGGAACGGCATCTTTATGAAGGTATGGTAGCTTTGTTCATGGCTTTTTGTGCGGACGAGACCAATTGAGAATCTAAATGGGCCTATAAATCATGTGATTTGCTAATAAATCCATAGTCTCGGACCCTTCACATCACCGTTATGGTCAACATCTCAGTGCACAAGAAGTGAATGATCTTGTCAGGCCTTCGCATGAGACTCACAACCTGGTCCATGAATGGCTTCAAGACAACAATATTGAAGCAGGCTCTCTTGAATACAGTCCCGCGAAAGACTGGATCAAGGTTACCATCCCCATTGAGGATATCGAAACTCTTCTAGATACCAAATATTCAACATATCAACACGAAGATGGAGAATCCATAGTTCGTACTCCAGAATGGTCTCTTCCTCTTCATCTCCATGACCACATCGAGACAATTCAACCCACCAATTCTTTCTTCAGGCCTCGGGCCGTAGCCAAGACTTTGAAGGTAGCCAACGAAGTCACAGGATACCAAGCCCTGGTGCCACCAAACTACAAACCTCCCACTGTTGGCCAAACCGCAGCAGATGTATGCAATGTCTCATCTGTCACACCACTTTGTCTCCGAACTCTTTACGGCACCGTAGACTACAAGGTCCAGGCTGCCGACAAAAATGAGATGGCTCTGACAGACTATCTCGGTGAATCCAACAATCGATCCGATACCAAGCTTTTCCTTGAACGATATAGACCTGAAGCAGCATCAGCGGCACATACGTTCGATGTTCAGATCATTGATGGGGGCAACAACGAGCAAACGCAGGAAAATGCTACAGAACTTGCAGCTGGTAAAGGTCTCGAGGGAAATTTGGATTCGGAAACTATGCTCGGAATTGGTTATCCGACTCCATTGATCGCGTATACAACCGGTGGATCCCCTCCTTTTCTCCCAGATTCTCAAACGCCTACTGATTCCAACGAGCCATACCTTGCATGGTTGCAACACGTGCTCAGTCAAAAAGATCTTCCAGGAGTAGTCAGCAACTCATATCAAGATACTGAACAAACAGTTCCATACTCATACGCCGTTTCTGTCTGTAAAGGGTTCGCACAGTTAGGTGCGAGAGGTGTTTCTGTTCTCTTTGGGTCTGGAGACAATGGTGTTGGAGCAGATGGTACATGTGTCTCGAACGTCGACAACAGCACGACTTTCCTTGCCATGTTCCCTTCTACATGCCCTTATGTCACATCAGTTGGCGCGACAAAATTCATCAACCCGGAGGTAGTTGCTACTGACAGCAGAAATGGTTTTGTTTCTGGTGGCGGCTTTTCTCGTTATTTTCCTCGTCCTTCTTGGCAAGATGCTGCTCTTAAACCATATCTTGCCTCCCTGCCCAAGAACATCGCCGGCTTCTTCAATGCGACTGGTCGTGGATTCCCTGATATTGCAGCCCAAGGATATAAGTATATCACTGTCTGGAATGGCACTGCTGTTCATCTAGATGGGACTTCGGCTGCTACCCCCACAGCCTCTGCAATTCTCGCTCTAATTAACGATGCATTGATCGCAGCGGGAAGGCCAAGACTGGGATGGCTGAACCCATGGTTATACAGTAAAGGACATGAAGCTTTCACCGATGTTACCATTGGAAGTGCAAGTGGTTGCGGAACCAATGGATTTCCGGCAACCGCTGGTTGGGATGCGGCTACTGGTTTCGGGACTCCTGTAAGTTTTATATCATACTCCGTTTCCCTGATTTTTGGAAGTATGAATGTATGGACACGCTGACACAACATTAGTATTTCCCAAAGATTAAGGATCTAGTTCTGGGATCGGACGGCTACGGGCATAACTGACGCTGGGGTATACTTATTCCATAATCCAGAAAATAGTATGATATTTACTAATTAGTATTTCATATACTCAATAATGACAGCAATATTTACGAAATCATGAGAAAGTATACGTATCTCCAGCAATATCTCGATATAAGAATACCTTTTTAGCGCCTAAAATAAGAATAATTCTAAATCACAAGAGTATAAGTATATTCTATATTTCTCATCCAAAAAACACTAAGACTTAAAAGATAATATTATAAAGTTGTTCTCATAAAAGTAGAATATTCTTATATCGAGGTTTTGTTGTATTTTGAATAATGAAGCGATATATAAACACTGTTGTTCCAGATTAATTAGCATTTATGAATCTCAGAGCTTTGCTTAACCTTCCCCTAATCCTGAGCTGTATAACCAACAAATCGGAAAGGGTCAAAACCCAGCGGCACCCAGCGGCCCGTTGCCGTTTTACATAAATTATACTTTTCCGTTCTCGTTCTCGTTCTCGAGATCCATAAATCCATAGATTTTGACTAAAGTATGGCATTTTAGACAAAACCAATTTCTTAAGAATATATTAGGCGATACACGTATCAACTTATCCACTTCCCAAGAATGCAATTAGATGTGGTGCATTACTCGACTTATACATGACCTAGATCTAATTAATAACTTGACTATTCTCATCTTAATACTTCAACTCATTGAGGATCAACAATTAACGGTTTGTTCTCTCTCACAAATGGGTCTTGATCTGGCTTTCGGAGGGATACTCCTCTATATCCTCCAGCTAATTGCTACCATATCTTTAGTGGAATGAGTTCCATTTTCCTGCTTCAAGTAGATGCTGACCATCTACTCAAGGGAATCCTCTATGGTCTCGGTACTGTGATATACAATCTTTACCTTCATCCACTTTCCAAATTTCCCGGGCCCAGACTATTCGCAGCAAGTTGCATCTTCAGTATTCGAGAAGCCCTACGTGGTCAACTTCCCCAAAAAATCGCCGCTTTCCATGAAATTTATGGTGAGATTGTGAGAACGGCTCCTGACCAAGTTTCTTTCTCAAGTCCACAGGCTTTTCAGGATATCTATGCGAAGAAAAATGGTAAAACCAGTTTTCCAAAAGACGCACTTCTATACACCACACCGATAAGTGTCGTATCGAGTATATTGGGCGTAATTGATGATCAGGATCATAGTCGATATTGACGGCTACTTGCGCATGCTTTCTCAGAAAAAGCTTTGAGGGAACAAGAACCTCTTATAAAACACTATATTGATCTTCTCATTACACGACTTCATGAAAATTCTGCGGTCCTCAAGATATGGCTGATTAGTATAACTTCACCACATTTGATATTATCGGAGACCTAACCGTTGGAGACTCTTTCGGGTGCCTCGAAGGCAGTCATTATCATCCTTTGGTGTCATTTTTGTTTCAATCTTTCAAAGCAATTGCATTCATTGCTGATGCAAACGATTTGGTTCGATTGCTAAAATGGCTTTGGAGAAGTTGATACCGAAGAAATTGCTTGAAGAACGCAGGAATCATTACGTCCTTACTGATGAAAAGGTACAGGCTAGATTGGAAAGAAAGACGGATAGAAAGGACTTTATGACTTATATTTTACGACATAACGATATGGAGACGGAATGTCTATTCCGGAAATCAAATCAACATCAGGTGTGCTTTTGATTGCGGGGAGTGAAACGACTGCGACCCTGTTGGCTGCAGCGACCTACTATTTGCTCGCGCCTGGAAATGAACACATCCTTGAGGAATCGGTGAAGGAAATCAGGACAACTTTCAAGTCGGAAGAAGAGATCAATATGGTCAGTGTCAATACACTAAGATACCAATTGGCTGTGTTGGATGAGACGATGAGGTTTCACCCCCCCAGCGCCATTTGGAAGTCCGAGAGTGGTCCCGGGAGACGGGCAATGGGTGAGCGTACATTGGGTACATAGTGGCGTAAGTTTGTGTTGTTGGTCTTTCTCGTAACTTGCCGGTGTTCATGGAGGTGCTGATCGAATTTGTAGACAAATATACCCTGCGTCATATACGCCTCGCATCATCGGGCCCAGAACTTCAAGAACCCGGAAAATTTTGCACCGGAGAGATGGTTAGACGATCCTGAGTATGCTGGAGATCAGAAGGGTGCATTTCAACCATTCAGTCTGGGGCCTAGAAATTGTATTGGTAGGAAGTATGTTTCTCCGTGCCAATCCCCCTTTTTTGAGAATCTCATTGTTGACCTGATTTTAGTCTTGCCTTTGCTGAGATGCGATTAATTCTTGCCCGTATAATCTGGAACTTTGATCTCGAGATAGCAGGTGAAAGTAAGAGTTGGGCTAAGAATATGAAGATATTTCTCATGTGGGAGAAACCACCCCTCTATGTCAATCTGAAACCAGTGGTAAGGAGTTGAGGGGTGATAGACACCAAGGCTTGAAGCTTTTGTCAAGCTGTAGCTGTTTATTGAGTCTTTATATTTTTCCAGTATTGGATAGATAAGGAGATATGAGTATATATAAACTTTACAAGAGTCAAGACTTAGTATAACCGGGAGGAGCCGTGTCTATTCCAGAATGATCAGTATCCAAATTCCCCCATTCTTCGTCCCATGGTATCAAGCCCTTCCAATCCTCGTCCCGTAAATCCTCAAACTTCCTTGTTCTCACCCCATCAACACCAGTCTCTACCCCAGGCACAAAAGTCACCGGTCTCTCCTTGCTCCACGGAAAGCCAAATATTCCATCCATAACCGGTGTGTCTACCGTGACTTGCACATCCGCACTGAACATCCCTTCCCTGTAGACAACCACACCTACATTTAACCGATCCGGAATCCCCTGCTTTGTCCTCTTATTCTCTTTCACGTCCCAATACGCAACATCCCATCCGGAATCCCTCCTGCTGGACCAAAAGTTCCCAATAAGGCTATATCGATGGGTCACATCAAACGACGATTCACGATCAAAAGCAGCGGATGGTCCCACGGTTAACGTACCAATGGGCACTTGAAGAGAGATCTCTCCTCCTATCTTCTGCTTCCTTCCTTCGACGGTAGGGAGACCATAGATTTTTCTAGGAGCAAGTTTCACAACTGAGGGGTTCCAACCACTTTCCCCACGGGGTTTAATGTCCCCACTTCGAGATGCCGATGCCGACGAATGACGATGGGAGAAATTGATTTTCACATTAGCATTTTTGAATCGAAATCCATGGTCCCCAGACCTAAACACAAAGGTAAAGACTATCAACGTTGCGGGTTGGGAATGGAATGTACCATGGCATACAGTCGCGACTGAACCCCGCACACCAGCATCTGAAAGCCATCCGAAACCTTTGTGAGTCACCGTCACAGGGGGCATTCCAAATCGAAGGGGATAAGGAACCTGGGTTCTTGTATCGTGATCACTCGGTCCCGCAGCGCTCATTGGTATAACCAGGAATTCACCCTTTTCGGATGAAGTCTCTGTGGATAGCGGCAACTTGAAAGGTACTTCTGATGGTTTATAATTTGCTCTGATGACTTGCGGAGTGGAGTTCGATAGATGGGTTTCTTCCATTTCGTAGAAGATGTGATATAATCAGGCCTTGGGGGCATGAAATATCATACGCCGAAAGTCTATGAGTAAACGTATCGAGTGAAAGTTGTATTTGGAATCACAATATACAGCTCAGGTATAGTTTCTGCCGCCCCCCAAAATCAATGATGTTGGATATCCAACATTCAATATCATCGGCGGAAGTGAGGGAAGGGATCCGGATGGTGGAGGCACGGGACGGAGGCATGATCTAATCCTATGTAAGATCGACAACAGGAATAACTTTAACCTTACTACACGTGATTTTACAAGTACTTATGTAGTAGGACTTTCTCGGAGGACATGTATCATACACAAACGAATACCCCTAACAACAACAATAACAGAAACTTGACATTGATAACCGATTACCCTCAGCCTAGAGCCACTGGCGACTCGTACATCTATTACCGCCAGATCCTATGCCATGGTGCATCATGGCGTTACGTTCCGCGGGCGTCATCTCAGCTATCGATTTGAGCGATGGTGATGATGCTCCTACATGGAGCTTCAGCGGAGGATAGAGGTAGCTATATCGGTGGTCCTTCTCTGATTTTCTCTCCGCCCATTTTGTTTCTGGCTCGCCCTCGTTTGGTGTCACAAATGCTACTGTTTTACTATCAACCCGGAATTTATAAAACCATTTGCAATGCCAGCTCTGCCATTCTATAAAACGATGCGTCATATGACGACATTTCAGACCAAACTGCCCTGCCAAAATCTAAAGATATACTTAGTTCGAGAATGAAAAGAGGAATTGCAGGATAGTTAGATAACTTACGCTGTTCACCATCTTGATGGTATCTTGGTCTTGCGTATGACTTAAGGCAAAGCCTAGCCACTCAAAATTGGAACGCCAGTTGCTACATGGGGACTGCAAGGCCCTTTGGACGTGCTGTTCAAAACTGTAACCAAGACATGGGTTCCAATAAGTCATCTTATGTTTGCAATGTGAGAAGTTTTGAAACAATTTGGCCTCGAGACCAACACAATACCTCGCCTTGGAATGGATTTGACCATATGGTGGTCCCATCCACGCATCCCATTCGGCATAGAAGAGCGCGTAGACACGCTGACCAGCATCCATGGAGGAGAATGGCATGACAGATAACTCAGTCGGCGAATTTCGTGGTAGAAAACTTAGAAGAGTAGACGGCGTATCCAACATAACTCGCAACAGCGGAACCGATATTGTTGTTTTCGGGTCCACATCCTTCGGTATCTTTTTGTAATATTCGATGTCATCTTCCGTCACAAGTCTGGGAGAACGTGCACAGTCACACTTGGCCATGGCAGCTTTTCTGTTCTTTATGGCCTGAATTAACAAAGTCTCTTCTTCGGGATAGTCAAAATGTGTCATCAAGCAAGCCTCCACGGCCACTTCAGGCAACTCAACCGGCCAATGCAAGACGAGAGCCTCCCAAGTTAGGTGGGAGTTTAATGTGGGCAGTTTGTCCCGTAGTTGTTTGATGGCTTGAATGAGATCAAAATTGTTGAAGAGCGAGTCTACGTTTTCCTGACTAGATGTGGGTTTTTCGACGTTCAAAGGCTTCTCCATACTTCCCCGATGAGAGATGAAAAATATATAGATACTTGTGAGAGCTTCTAGTGTGAGTACAAGATGATGAACAAGAAGGGAGCTTTATCTTGTGTGAAAATCTTTACATTATGGTAGCTACACCTACCCATTGACTTCACATTGAAAGAAGGAGCGATTAACGTTCTGAGAAGGGCTTTTGGGACTACGTCTTAACTTTCAGGTTATCGGCAAGGGCAAATGCCAAACAGGAATAGAACAGGCCTTCACATTCTTCAAGATGTCAGCAGTAGTTCAATTGATGAAGTTAATGATGTTTGATATCCGAACAAGAGCACGCCAGGTGCTCCATGATCAAAATCAGGAAGTCATAGATTTCTATCCTGCATTATATTTGTACACCCATATACACCAAACAATTTTAGGGGGAGAAAACAACTAATCGGACCCGCCTTGGTGTCATCTATTGCCGTCTCTTCATTGCAAGCGCAGGTCCAGTATAAACATGCCTCGCCTTGACGTAATAATAAATCAGCGCAATGATCAAAGTTCCCACAAACATAACACTCGACCAGTTCATGTTCTCGACCTTAACAGGTGTTTGGAGAGGCCAGAACGCGAAGAAAGTAATGGGTGTTAAGAAACACAAAGAGGCAATATTAACAGCCATACCATACTTGCCGAGGGACCACCGATGTGCAGGCAGAGGACCTTGTGTACGGCGCCAGATCAAGCAGCTAATGGTAATGTAATAAGAAGACAAAATTGAAACGCCGCCAAGAGAATTGATCGCATTGAGGGCAACGTCAGACCCGAGGTTGATGAGGGAAAGCAGAGATGAGACGGCAATGGAGACGCAGACACTGCGGAGCGGAATATTCCATCCGGGTGATACTTGTGATAACCAATTCGAACCTGGCAAACCTCCATCTCGAGCGAACGACCAGATCTGTCGTGATGCGGCAGCGACTTCACTGATACAGCAGGAAAGTAGGAGGATGACAACAACAGCACACATGATGTTTGTGGCGGCGTAACTTTGGGTGGTATTAAAGAACACTTGCATGAAAGGTTGGCCAGTGATACTTGCAAGGACGCTGTCGAGATCTCCAATGGTGAAAATTAGAGTCACTGCCATCAGGAAACCCATGGTAGCATTGGGCCCCACAGACCACATTATCGCTCTTGGAACCACCCAGGATGCGTCTTGAATCTCCTCGGCTTTACGCAAATAATGTCAGCTGTCTATGCGTGCAACAACTCTCAGCAATGACAACTTACATAAATGCACGGAGCAATCATAACCAATCAACACACTCATCGGACTTGTTAGTCCAACCATAGCCGCCAGTCCTTTAGAAGACCATCCGCCATCATTGGCAAAGTCTAGGAGAACGACATTGGGATCCCCACGAGGTGCCATGACCCAAAGTGGGATAATGATAACGAAGAAGCCAATCAAGTGAAGGATCAAAATCATGCCCTCAATCAACGGTAATCGTTCGGCCAAGGAAGTATTGAAAATAACGGAGAAGGTCACGACAGCGATTGCGAGCAAAGTTGCGTGGAACGGTTGGGAGACATAGCCGACCATGTTGAGGGCTATGAGGCCTTGGAGAATTCCACCGATCATGAAACATACACCCGCAAGATATACTTGCCATCCAATAGCGCAAAGCCACCCCACGATATAACTGAGGAGCTTCTGAACTTTGGGAGGGGCAAACTCGGAAACCCAATGGTATTGTCCACCTGATGTTGGAGATCTGGAATTTCTCCGGTGTTAGTGATCAGAAAGATGGAAGGATCAAGACCAGATAATGCAAGATATGGTACGCACATAGAAGCCATCTCAGCAATACTGGCGTATACCAGGGACATTCCACAAGCAGCGACAATAAACCCCCAAAAAAGATCGGCCGTTCCTCCATCTATCATAACGAACGTGAAGAGGGGAAGTAGCAGCTCCCAAGATGCCATGGCCGTACTGGCGAATCCCAACATGGTTACGAATTTGAAATTTCGCTGCCCATAATCCAGTCAATCATCATCCCTCCTTATTTCGTGATCATGGAGGTACATACGCGCAAAACCTGCTTCTTTCCTAATGTCGCCATATCCCGTTGATCGGCTCGAGTTCCGCGCCATTTTTTGGCAACTTGGCCAGGCGAATTATCTTCAATACTATCTTTCTCAACATCATCTACGTCCTTTTGAATTTCGGCAGACATAGTTGGTGGCAGAGAAATCTAAGGGTGATAGACTGCACAATAGAGGTGAGAGTTTACACACGGGCAACCACCCAATCTCGCGACTCGATAAAGAGCAAGGAAGAGAATAGGAATGCAAGTGAACAGGCTCCTTCACATCAAAAGATAAAATAGCAAAAACAAGCGCAGGGTGCAACATTGTATTTCCGACCTTCGTCCTGACATTGTTCACAATAAGCTTACAGCTTTGCCGACAAAACCCGCCGTTATACACAATTACTTATCGGAAAGTCCAGGTCTATAGGTACATACTCCCCATGTTATATGACCAATCTTCTTTCCATCCCGCATAACACCACAACGTTCAGGGTGACATCCGACGACGAGCCATCCATTGGTGTGGTGGAACGTCCGTGTTCATTTCATTTCAGAAGTTTGAAAGTCTAGCTTTTTTACTTCCCTGTCTCCGCGTGGAGTGAAGATTGAGTCTGATTGATACAGTAGGTCCGTGATAGTGGAACACAACTCTACATATCACTGTATTGATACTACGTTCAGCATTCCTTGACGGAAACTTTTACCGAGCCCCTTTCCAAAGTATAAAGGGTTTGAAGTATGATGGGGAAATCACACGCCCTGGTATACAGGCCGCTTCGCTTAGTTGTGAAGGATGAATCATTAAGTTTACAGTAGGATATAAGTTTACTCTACCTTTCATGAATTCCACCAACTGTAAGAAATCTTCTGATCGGATTACGGAACATAAATTTAAAATTAACTCTGAGTTTGAACCTTTTGAGGGGTCTTTGATTGCTTGGCGATAATAGCCTTACAGTACGGAGTAGTCGTAGTACTCGAGTATAGTTCTCCACATTGATCCATGTCACCGTCGATATTGAGTTGCTGGGAGTGCGAACAGCTATTACGTGTTCGATACTCAAGTCCATGACTTACTTCGCCAGCCTACGGCTACTACGCTGCTACTTCGTTTACTCGAAATGTCTCATGGGTTTTTGATTTCATTTCAGGACATCGAATCGCCGTTGGTATCCATATAAACTATATGCCCCAGTAAGGTCTAAAGAGCCCTAGACGTAAGTGGGCTCACGCTCCGTAGCCATCCCCACCCATCAACTGATTATCCACATATTTCAGCCAGCCTATCATCATGATTTGCGTCACGTAGAATCTTTGTGATGAAAGGAGGGTTCTTCGGCAACCAATTTACTGGCACTCCGGAAGTCTTTGTTTCGTTCCCCCAGAACCAGACTCGCTCGCGGTATAGCTGTTTTTCATGTAGTCTATACATCTCAAGTCGCCCAGATTTTCCATACAGTTTTTCCTTCGACTATTTGGGTTTGAAGTTTGAACCAACTGGTACATTATTTTCCTCTCCTCTTTCCCATTCTGTAGGGTGCAGTTTGTGTCCTCCCTAAAAAGATATAGTACTTGACAATTCCCAGGATAATGCTTCCACAGTGTTCTTTATAAATCATCGGCATCTGGCATTTCAGTCAATGATGATCCTCGATCCTTCTGTTCTTCCACATTGACATAAGCATCAAAACGGTGAATTATCTTCACGACTTTGACTAGATCGCCCGAGAGCCAGTGCTATGTCAATGCCAGCAACTGGTCTGGTGGTTCCGCCAGGCCAATCACCACCCTTTGCTGTCGTGACGAATACTGACCATTCAGCGTGGATAATTATCGCGACGGCTTTGGGTCTGGCATGCGTGTTGGTCTTCGGTGGGATCAAGGTTTTCGCAAGGGGCTCGTTTGGAAAAAAAATTACTTATGATGAGATATGTCTTGGTGTTTCGACGGTTAGTTGTTTACAATTCCAATCGTGGTGATCACTGCCACCTCTTGACGATATCCTGAAATATAATGCAAATGGCTGATATATAGTGTAGCTCCTTTCGGCCATTCAATCATCAGTGGTATTGGGAGCTTGTGCCAAAGGCTTGGGAAAATCCATAGAACTTGTACCGGCAAGGAATCAAGCTCAGATACAACAGGTATGTCCAATCCAGGTAGTGGGTATTAAATCCCGCGAGAGGCTGAATTTTAACTTTGCAGATGTATTACACGAGTGTGGTATTGTTTATCGTATCTCTTGGACTGTCAAAAGCTTCCGTGGTTGTATTACTAGGCAGTTTGACGCCGGATGAAAAACATAAGAAAATATTTCGGGGCGTAATAGGTTTAACGGTGGCTTGGACGGTTTCGAGTACGTTTGCTGTTGCTTTACAGTGCAATTTGACCTATCCGTGGAGAACTATAGGGGAGCGCTGTGATAATGCAGTAAGCCTCAGCAAAATCGTTTTCTCCTCGAAGCACAAACCTAATTTGGGATTTTAGCTGTTGAGATGGCAGATGATAGCCTCTTTTGACATTTTTTTCGAGCTTGCATTCGTTTCACTAGCAACATACCTAGTATGGAGCGTCCGGACAAGCAAATCAAACAAAACAACTGTCGTTGTTGCATTCAGCTTTCGTCTTCCGTATGTTCTCTTGGGATTTCGTCGGATAGGAACGAGTGCACGCTAACACTCCGATATAGTATTATCATCGCCATCGCTTACCGACTAGCAACCTTCGATGAAGATGGGTTGACAAAAAATCCAACGATTCTTGAGGATAGATTCATCATGTGGACACAAACAGAATTAAACTATTCCGTCATTTCGGCCATTATACCAAGTCTGCGCCCCTTTGTCATAAGCCTTTCAACATATTATGGCCAGGAACTAGGAGGAAGGTCTGGATATAATTTAGAGGATTCCGAAGGCTATCAACTTTCAAATTTATCAAATTTAGGCTCAACGATCAGAAGGGAAAACAATCAACAAGAGGGGAGAACTCGCGATGATGTGAACCCAGACGATTATAAATTTCGAGTATGGGCGAATCAGGAAAGGCAAGGTGCTAAGAAGAACAAAACTGTTGGAGAAGGGTGTTCGAGATTTCGAAAAACGACGGTAGATGAAGGGACGGATAGCGTGAGTGTAGATAGTGGTAATAGCCACCAAATGATTATCCAAAAGGATATTCCATGGGATAAGCAATGACGGGAATGTATAGGAACTGGGAAAATGGGAGGTCAAAATTCTTGCATTAGATGGCGTCTTTGGTGGGGTTAGAGCGTTGCTGAAAGGGTCAAACTTCTCTCATTCCAAATTTGCTATTTGGATTGGATATGACGATCTACAGAGATTCTTCGCAAGTGATGCGTTGCGTGTATGAAGCTAGAAACCATCCACCGGAAAGTTATAGGATCCAGTGATAAAATCTCAGCTGAATTCGAGTCTCTCATCCACCAATCTTGCAGGTACGATAGCTGATCCCGAAAGGTCCAAGTTGTCTTGATATGATCTCTAGACTATTTCCATACCATACTGTCGGAATGGAGATCATGTGACTAATACAAACACATACACACTTTGAATTAAAATAAGAAAGAATATGAGGAAATCTCAAACTCAAGCTCATACTATGGCATGATATTTCTGGTCCCTGGTCAAAAGCTGAAGACTTATCTCCGCCATCGTGCATCAAGATTCATATATATCATAGACGCCTTTCAAGTTTTGAATCGATATACATAACCCACCTTGCTTAGAATACCGTATGAATGAAACGGCCGTCATCCCCTTGTTGACAACGGCTCATTGTTTTAACGGGTAATATTTGCGAAAAGCTTAATCCCTTGATCTCAAGTCAGTCTGTAACAGGATTTCTCGGACGACATTCGGGAATTCATAAGGAATATACCGTGATTATATGTACGGAACTCATATCGGCTATTGGAGAATAACTTGTTGCCCCTGCATCTTTGTTTCCCCCTTTTATAACCAACCTGGACTTCGACGGACTTATTTAACAGTACTAATTTGATCTGTTTTCGAATTTCGTATCGAATTTCGTATCGAATTTCGTATCGAATTCCTCATCGGAGTAAACAAACTCGAAAGGCCATTATTCATGAAACCCATAAAGTTGTAGATAAAGCGGTGCTTCAATGCCTCATTTCCATCTCCGTCGTTATTTCACAAGCTTATACCTTAATGAACGTTGACTCTTTTTCGAATATAAGATTTTTTATATTTCAAACTGTGAATATTAACGTCGTTTTTAATATAATAACAATATTACAAATACGTTTTTAACATTAAAAATAAGAATATATCAAAGTATATATCTTTATTAAATCTAGATATACTATATGTAAATCCGATAGAATTTCGATATTAAGAATTTATATAATAGAATCGTATAATGTGACGCTTGTGCCGTAAAGAGTGCCACGGGGTTGTGGCCACGTGACAGCCTGATTGGCTAGTAACCTTACATAAGATAAAGTTATTAGTAAACTAACCCTAAACTGATTAGTAACTTGAAGATCACGTTACTAATCAATTGAAGTAAACAGATTGATAACCTGAGGCATGCTTAGGTTATCAATCAGCTGGCAGATATGATCACGGGATCATATCTAATCTCGCTTATATTATATGTAGAGGCCATGTATAGTATAAATACTGTATTCTAGTTTGTTTTATGTAGCTCTTTGAGCTATGTTTTAGTTATAAATCTGTATTGATTGATAGACCCGCTTTAAACTGTATTCTGCCTACTACTGTCCTATGATAAGTTTTTTCGAATATAAATTATGAGTTTTATTAATAGATATTAAAGAAATTATAGAAAATGATTGATTTTGTTTATATTATATATAATATATTTATTATAAAATAGAATATAAATAATGTTTTAGATATATATTAGATAAAATTTAAAAATAAAGAAATAGAATTTTTTATATAAAATTGGATTATTAATAAATTAAAATTTAAGAAATTTGTAAATTATAATATTTATATTATAAAAAAGCTTATAAATATATAATATAATTATAAAAAAAAACTAAATAATATATGTTAAAAGATTATAAAATTCTTTAGAATTTATTATTATTATTATTAGTTATAAAACAATGTTTTTATATATATTTTATATAAAATATATATATTTTAATATATAAATGATATAAATAAATATATATATTAGAATTATAATTAATTTAATCAAAATGTTAAAATTATAATATAAATAAGTTTAAAAAATTAATAAAAAATATTAAAATATTAATTATATTTTTTATATTATTTATAATTATATTTAATATTAAAATAAAAAAAGTTTTTGAGTTAAATAAAATAATAGAAAAAATAAAAATTATAAAAAGTATTTTTAATATTAATATAATATAAAAAAAAGTTTTATAGAGAATATTATAAATTATAATATTATAAAAGATATTATTATAGAATATTATAAATATAAATAATAGTTAATATAAAAAGTTATTATTGTTTTTTTTATTATAGAAAAAAATGATATTTATAATATAAATTATATAAATAATATAATTGAATTATAAAAAAATAAATAGTTTTTATAATATATAATAAAATGATTTTATTATATAATATTAGATATTATTATAATTTTATTAGATATTTAGAATATTTTTAATATTTGATTGAAAATATAAAAATTAGAATTTGTAATAAAATTATTTAAGTTTATAATTTTAGTATTAAAAATAATATTAATAAAATTAGTTGTTTTAATAATAATTTTAATAATTTAAAATAATATATTAAATTTATAATTAAAATATTAATTTTTATTTATAATTTTTATTTTATTTATTTTTATATTTTTTGAAATATAATTAAAATATAAAAAATAATTAAAATTTAATTTTAAAATTTTATATATAATATTTTTATTTTTATATATTATAGAAAAAATAAAAAATAAAAATAGTTTTTTTTATAAATTTTGATTATATAAATAAAAAAAGTAATAATAATAATAATAATATAAATAATTGTAAATATAATAATTAAAATTTTAATTTATATAATATTTTTTTTATATAAAATAAAAGTTTTTTTTATTATAAATAATAGAATTTAAATAAATAATTAATAAATAGATTTAAGTTTAAATATTAATATAATTAGAATTTAAAAAAAATAATTAAATAATATAAATATATTAATCAAAATTGAAAATTAAAAAATTTAAAATTTTGATTTTAAAATAAATAATTTATAAAATATTAAAAAATTATAAAAAAAAAATTAATAATATATATTAATATTTATATTTATATTTTTTATTTAAAATATTTAATTTTTATAAATAAAAATATAATAATAATTATAATTTTTTAAATTATTTATATAATATTATTTATATATATATATTATAAAATTAAAAAATATTAAATTAATATTTATAATAATTATAATAATAATAATTTTATATAAAATTTTTAAATTTTTTTTTTGTATTTATTTTAATATAATTATATAGAATTTTTTAAAAAATAAATATAATATTAATAATTTATAAAAAAATATATTATTAAAATTTTTATAAATATAATTTTATAAAATATAAAAATAATAAAATTATTATTAAAATATAATTAATTTATAATAATTTATAATAAATCTATATTAAATTTTTAGATTTATATAAAATATTTTTAATTAAATATATATTTTATAAATTTTTTTTAAAATAAATTTTACAAAAAATTTATATTTATATTATATTATAATAATTTTATATAAAATATATAAACTTTATTTTATTATATTTTATTATTATTAATAAAAATAATATTTTAAATATTAAATTAATTTATAATTAAAAATATAAATATATATATATATAATTAATTTATAAAATTGTTTTTTGTTTTTTAATTTATTAAAATTTTATAAAATATAATATTAATTTTATTAATAATTATATTTATAAATATATTAATATTTAATATTATATTAAACAAATTTAAATAAATAAAATAATATATAAAATTTATTTATTTATTTATTTATTTATAATTTAATATTTTTATATAAATTAATTAAATTTAATTTTTTAAAAAATATTAAAAACAAATTTATATTAAAATTATATTTTTTTAAATATTTTTTATATATAATTATAAATTGTATTTTTTAATATTAATTGTATTTTGTTTTTTAGTTTTTATATTATAAATAATATAACTTTTTTTTTTTTTTATGATTTTTTTTTTTTGTTTAAGAAAATATTTTTGTTTTTTGAATTTTGATTTTTTGTAATTAATTAATAAAAATTTGATATTTAATTAAATAATAATATATTTTGTTAAAATATTTTTTTAATAAATATTAAATTAGAAATATTAAATAATTATTAGAAAGTTTTTAAATAATTTAGGTTATGATAATAGTATATTTAAATATTTATATTTTTTTTTAAAATAATTAAAAAAGTAAATTAGTTTAGTTAGTTAAATATAAAATTTTTATTAAAAGATTTTATAGAATATTAAATGTTTTAATAATTTTATATATTTATAAAAATAATAAAATTTAATATTGTTATAATTAAATCTTTTATAATATTATATAAAATTATTATATATTATATAAATTATTAAAAACTTATATAATATAATTTATAATAATTAAAGTTTTGAAAATTTTGTTATTAAATAATTGAATCTTTATTTATAATATATTATTGATAAATTTGTTTTGTATTAATTTTATTAAATTGTATTTGTATTATAAATAAATATTTATATAATTAAATTAATTCTATTAATAATAAGTTTAATCGATCAATTGTTGTTTATTAGTTTAATATTCGTTTTGATATTTATCAATTTATCTGTTTTCTTATTGCTTATAATATTTATATAACCTAGCGATCATCTGATATTGATCTTATATTAATCTATCAATTCATAATATTTCAAAAAAGTCTATTAAGAAATATTAAACATATTTGTTGTTATACATCAAATCACTAAAGTATTATTGATATACATTTAAAACTATATAATTCTCGATTATAAAATCTTTATTATACTTTACAAACCTTTAAACACATCAATCATTTTAATATCAAACATATAAAAAATACTATTAATCACATTATTGTCTATCTTCATCAATGTTTAGCTTTTGTATATAGTATATCTATAGCTTATTAGTTTAACTCTATCTCTATATTACTTAAAGCTATTTAAAAAGACTATAACAATATCTTTGTTTAACTGGTTTTATTATACACTAAACTCTACAACAGTTATTTTTTTTGGTTTTACTTTTATAAAATCAGTTCGATAATTAAATAAGAAATATAGTTTGATTAGTATTAATTAAAAAGCCTTTAGGATTAATCCATTCGTATATTGAATAATGTATATTTAGTTCTTTTTGTTATATAAATTGAAAATTTGATATAAAACAAAATTAAAACTTAATTTAATAAATAATTTTAATTATAATTAATTTATTAATATAAAATTAGATTTTCTAATAAAAAAAATCAATAAGATTATAGTATTAATAGTATAAAATGTTCTTTTAATTTAATATATAATATTTATAATAAATATATTTTAGAATATAGAATTGTTATTAAATAATATTATATTAAAATATATTTATATTTGTTTTGTATTATAATTATAAATATTAGATTTAGTATATTTTTTAATATTATAATTTAAAATATTAATTTTGTTTTAATAACAAATAATGAAATTATAATATATAAACAAATTAATTTTATAGATTTTTTTATTAATATTAATTAAACTATATTTTTTATTTAATTTTTGAATTGATTTTATAAAAAAAAAATTGAAAAAAATAATTATTATAAAATTTAATATATTATAGAATTAATTAAACAAAAATAATATTATAATTTTTTTAAATGATTTAAAATAATATAAAAATAAAATTAAATTAATAGATTATAGATATATTATATATAAAAATTAAATATTAATAAAAATAAATAATAATATAATTAATAATATTTTTTATATTTTTAATATTAAAATAATTAATATATTTAAAAGTTAATAAAAAATATTAAAAATTTTATAATTAAAAATTATATAGTTTTAAATATATATTAATAATATTTTAATAATTTAATATATAAAAATAAATATATTAAATATTTTTTAATAAATTTTTATAAAAAATTATAAATTAATTAATTAATATAAAATAAATATTATATAAATATTATAAATAATAAAAAAATAAATAAATTAATAAATATTAAAATAAAAATTAAATAAATAAATAAAAATTAATTAATTAAAATTAATATTAATAAAAATAAATTAATTATATAAATATTTATTTATAATATAATTATAATTTAATAAAATTAATATAAAATAAATTTATTAATAATATATTATAAATAAAAATTTAATTATTTAATAATAAAATTTTTAAAGTTTTAATTATTATAAATAATATTATATAAATTTTTAATAATTTATTATATAAATTTTTAATAATTTATATAATATATAATAATTTTATATAATATTATAAAAAATTTAATTATAATAATATTAAATTTAATTATTTTTATAAATATAAAAAAAATATTAAAATATTTTATATTTTAAAAAAATTTTTAATAAAAATTTTATATTTAATTAATAAAATTAATTTATTTTTTAAATTATTTAAAAAAAAAATATAAATATTTTATTTTTTATATTAAAATTAAAAAATAAAATATAATTAATATTAAAAAATATAATTTATAATTATATATAAAAAATATATAAAAAAATAAAATTTTAATATTAATTTATTTTTAATATTTTTTAAAAAATTAAATTTAATTAATTTATAAAAAAATATTAAATATTAAATTATAAAAAAAAAAATTAATAAATTAATAAATAAATAATTAAATAATTAAATAAATAAATAAAATTTAAAAAAAATTAAAAAAAAAATTTATATTTTAAATATTTATAAATTAATTATTTTATAAAAAATTAAATTAAAAAAATAATTTTAATAATTTTAAAAAATTTAAAATTATTAAAAAAAATTAATAATATAAAAATTAATTATAAAATAATTTTAATATTTATATTATAAAAAATTTAAAAATATATAATATAATTATTAAAAAAAATTAAATAATATATATTAAAAAATAATAAAAAAATTTAAAATTTATTATTATTATTATTATTAATTATAAATTATTTTTTTTAAATATATTTTATATAAAATATATATATTTTAATATATATTTATTAATTTAATATAAAAATTATAATATTATTATAAATATATATATTAAAATAAAAATTTAATTAATTAAAATATTAAAATTATAATAATTATTAAAAAAAATTTATATAATAACAAAAAAAAAATTAAATTAAAATAAAAAATTAAATTTTATAAATTTATAAAATTAAATAAATTAATTAATAATTTTAATAAATTTTTTTAATTTAAAAAAATAAAAAATAAAAAATAAAAAATAATAATTAAAAAATAAAAAATATTTTAAATAATAATATTTTTTTATTTTAAAAAAAATTATTATTTTTAAAAAATTTAAATTATAAATTTAAATAAAAATTTAAAAATAAAATTTTTTATTATAATTTAAATTAAATAAATTATAATATATTAAAAATTATATATAAAATTTAAATTTTAATATTTAAAAAAAAATTATATTAATAAATTAATAAATTATTTTATAATAATTATAATAATAAATTATAAAATTTAATTTTTAATTTATAAAAAAAAAAATATTTTAAATTTTTAAAATAAAATATTTAAATATATTAAAAAAAAAAAATTTTATAATATTATAAAAAAAAATAATAATTAATTTATATAATATTATACTTTTTATTATTATAATAATAAAAATTTTATTTATTAAAATATTATAATTTAATTTATTTAAAATAAAAATATAATATTAAATTAATTAATATTTATTATAATATATTATAAAATTATAATTATATAAAAATTTAAATTAATTAATAATTTAAAAATTAAATTATTAATTAATTAATCAATAAATATAATTATAAAATTATATTTAATTTTATTTATATTATATATAAAAACTATATATAATATAAATATAATATAAATATTATATTTTAATTTATTATATATAACTTTTTAAATTATATTTTAATTATAAATTTAAATTAATTAATAAACTTATTTTAAATTATATTTTATTATTATTATTCTATAATATTATATAATTTTTCTTTTTCAACTATAAAATATCAATTTATTTATTTATTTTAAACTAATCTAATTTTATAAAAATATTTATTATTATTATAACAAACAATATATTTATTTAATATAATTTTTTAAATAATCTAACTAATTATTTTTAAAAAACCAAAAAACAAATTAATATTTTTTTGATTAATTTTTAATTAAAGAAATCTATATCTATTTATAAAGTCAAATATTATTATAATTTTGTTTTCTATTTTTTGTAAAAATTTTGTAATTTATTTATTTTTATTTTATTTTTTTGTATTAATTTTTTGTTTATTAATTCTATTATTTTTATTAAATCTATTAAAACTATTTTGTTTTTTATTATTTCTATCAAACTTCAATTAAATAAAAAACTACCTAATCCTGCTTTGTTTGATAACATCAAATCCGATTTCGACTATTTTATAACCCAAATTCAGAACAAGATATTTGTTAACTTTAATCGTTTTATTATTGTTTATTCCTGTTTATTTTATATTATTAGAAAACTTATTAAAGCTATTGTTGCTTAAATTCATTTATATAACCAAAATAGATTATTCGTTATATTAAAAGACTATCAGGATTTGTTAAATATATTAAAAAAAGCATATAGGAATATTAATAAAAAAGCCAAAGTCCAGAAACAATTAATGATTTTACAACAAAAAAATCTCCTATTCAATACCTTTTATACAAAATTTCAACAGTTTGCTTAAAAAGCTAAAATAGCTTATAATAATGCTATTCTGGTTATTCTATTAAAACAAAGCTTGTTAAATAAATTAACAAACCTAATAATCTATACTATTCCTCTAATACATAACGCTAACACTTATGCCGCCTTTTGCCAGAACTTAGAGAACCACTACCGATATATGAAACATAGCCATTTATCTTCCGCTGTTCTGCCCATTTGCACTTCTACCATTGTCCCTATTCCTGTTTCCTGTTCTGCTGCTAATCAGACATACACCAGCAAAGCCGTTCCTGCTATCCTTGTTGAAAACCCGATAAATCTCAACTCCCAACGCCGCAACTCTGTTACTAGTGTTTCCTGTCGAGAATACAGTAAATGCTTTCGCTATAGTTCAACTGTATACATAATGCATAACTGCCCCTGCTCTGATTTTTGTTCTATACAAACCCATTCCGTTACTATCAACCCTACCTTTATCTCGATCAGATCTTCTAGAAGCTGCATTACCCGCCGCTTCCCATCTATTTTGCTTTTGTATTCATCCACCGGCTCAGTTGATTCAAGAAACAAAACATACCTGAATTAAAACTATATCAAACGTTCGAATCATATATTTTATATTTATCTATTATTGTTATTCAAAGAATAAATCTGGTTAATAAACTATTAAACTATACAAAACTAATAATTTTATTTATTATTGTTTTATTGTTTAAAATCAAAAGCATATTGATTTATATTATAATCGATAATGATTATAAAGATTTCGTTTTTGTAGATTAAAGTTAAGTTAAAGTTTAGAAAATATCTGTTTCTGTTTTATTTGTATTGTTCGAAATTATAAAATTCAATAGCAAAATTCAATTTAAAAGCTATATAAGCTTATATATCTTTATTAACTTAAGAATCAACAATTATATTAAAAAAAAAATCCGAATATATATAACAGAATTAGCTTATTACTTTGTAATTCTAAAAATTGCTTAATTAAAAAAGCATAATCCCTGGATCTAGTTTTTGTCGAATATGTTCCAATTCGATAACGATTATTGCTGAACTTATTGTAGTACTCCTATTTAACCTACTTAGATTAAAGCTTTATCTGATATTCCGAAAAAAAGTAAACCTGTTTATCTGTTTGCTTACCTGCTTGTTCTACAAGAAAGAGATATCGTTATTGTATTGATAAACATCTGTAAAGTCTATATTTGTTGTAGATATAATCTGTTCAGTATTACTGTAGAAGATATTGAAAAAGCTATAAAAAAACCTAATTCGATTGATTTGAACCAAATCCCTAAGGAATTCCGTAAATAGAAGAATGTATTTTCATTTAAAAACATCAATAAGTTATCGTTTTATTGTTTATATAACCACAAAATCTGCTTACAAAAAAGAGCTATTCTACTCTTTAGCTTCTTATACTCGATATCGAAACTAAAACTTGAAATCTTAAAAGAATAACTTGAAGAAAACCTATACAAAGAATTTATCCATCCAAGTTCTTTTTTTGTTACTTCGTTTGTTTTGTTTATAAAAAAACCTAACAATAGTTTACAATTTTATATAAACTATTATATTTTAAATAATCTATTTATAAAAAATTATTATCTATTTTTATTAATTAAAAAATCTTTAAACAATTTAAAAAATATAAAATATTTTATCAAAATCAATATCATTTTTATTTTTAATAATATCTATATGAAAAAAAAGCAAAAATATTTGATTGTTTTTTATACTCGATTTGGCTTATACAAAAGCCTGGTTATGCTATTCGGTTTAACTAAAGCTCTAGCAATTTTCTAGTGTTTTATTAATAATACTTTATACAAATATCTGGACCAGTTCTGTATTGCTTATCTAGACGATATACTGATTTACAGCAAGACTTATAAAAAACACATCGTTTATATCTGTAAGATCCTGAAAGCCTTCTAGAAGGCTAGTTTATATGCTAAACTATCGAAATGCAAATTTCTGAAATCTGAAACTATGTTTTTAGGCCTGATTGTAGAGAAACATAGCATCTGTATAGACTTTAAGAAAATCTGTATAATTGTAGAATAGAAAACGCTTTATATTATTATTGATATTCAAACTTTTATAAGGTTTTCGAACTTTTATTAACAATTTATTAAAAGATTTTCAAAGATAATTAATCTAATAATTAATTTAACGAAAAAGAATATATTGTTTTATTAAAGTTTTGTTTATAAGAAATCGTTTAATCTTTTAAAGATTATTTTTATTAAAATACTAATTTTGGCTTTTTTTGATTAGAAAAAGAAAACAATTATTAAAACTGATGTTTCAAATTATGTTTCTGCTAAAATACTTTTTTAATATAACAATAAAAATATTCTTTGTTTTATAACGTTTTTCTTAAAGAAATATTCTATAATTAAATATAATTATAAGATTTATAATAAAAAACTACTAATTATAATTCGTTATTTTAAAAAATAATATTTTGAATTAAAAAAGTATTTTTTTTGATTAAAGTAATAACTAATTATAAAAATCTAAAGTATTTCATAACAATTAAACTGTTAAACTGTTGCTAAGCTTGCTAATCTAAATTCTTATTCTAATTCAATTTCCGAATCATATACTGCTTTAGGAAACAAAATATTAAGTCTAATACTTTAACCAAAAGATCAGAAGATCTACTTAAAGAAAGAAATAAACACCTCTTATACTAAAGCCAAATCATTCTAAAACACAAAAATTTCAAGCTTTATATATTCCTACCTATTTCTGCCCCAACCACTCCTTACACTAAATACAACTGCTTTATACCAACAATATCGCTTAAAAAAAACCCTATTCTTATTCCTAATCCTATTTTTACTTTTAACTCTATTCCTATTTCTGTTTCTATTCCTAATCCTATTTCCGCTTTACTAAAGAAAAAAATGAGATTTGCTATAACTACAAAAAATCAAGCGATTAGAACTAACAGCTCATCTTTGCCTAAACCTTCTGTTCCTATTCCTATAACCCCGATCCCCGAAAAATCCCTGAAAAAACCTGCCCAATCCTTTAAACCTAATATACCTACCTCCAAACTACTAAAACTGCCTAAAGGCTTAAAAAGCCTATTCAAAGAAAAATACACTATTGATCTATTTCCGCTTTCCGTTCTAAATACCCTATATAAAAACAACTCGCGCTACCCCAAGATCACGTTAAACGATTATCAAGAAAACAATGGTTTGCTATACTATCAAAGCAAACTATATATCTCTGTTCTGGATGAACTGAAAACTGCTCTATTCTACTTATACCACAATTCCTTTATTACTAATCACTTATACTGTACTTGTACATTTGAACTGCTTTTCTGAAATTACTATTAGCTTAATTATTACAATTATATTTCCTGTTAAATGTATAACTACTATAATTGTTATCGCGTTGTCCTAAACCATTAAAAGCAAAAAAACGTTCTATACCTGTTCCCGATTCCATAACAAGCCTAGCTATATATCTCTATCGATTTTATAATATATCTACTCTGTAATTCTAAATACAATACAATCTTTGTAATTATTGATTGTTTAACCAAAATAAAGCATTTCCTGTTCTGCTACAATATCTATAATATTGAAAGCATTACTAATATATTTCTGAAACACATATAAAAGCTTCATAACCTGCTCAATTCCGTAATATCCAATCAGAATACTCAATTTATCGCCGATTTCTAAAAGCATATTTGCAAACATTTAGCGATTGATATCAAGCTATCAACCGCTTATCACTTTAAAATTGATAGTCAAATTGAATATATAAATACAATACTTAAACAATACTTGTAATCGTATATCACGTACCTACAAAACAACTAAACCGAATAGCTATTATTAGCCGAATTTGCTTATAATATTGCCTGATCTGAAAGTTCCTATATAACTCCGTTCTTTACTAACTATAATTACCACTCGAGATTAGGATTCGAGCCTGCCTTTATATCAAACAAACCTGTTATCCGTAATGTTAAGAAACTGATTAAAAAGATAAAAACTATTTCAACTTATCTACAAACTAAGCTAATTATCAATCAAACATGTTACTCCAAGAACACTAATGCCCGCTGTTCTCCTGTCTGCTAATACTCTATTAAAGATCTAGTTTGGTTAGACATATATAATATTAAAACCCTCCAACTGCAAAAGAAACTAGACTAGAAGAATTTAAGCCTATTCAAAGTGATTGAAGTAATCAGCCCATACGCTTACAAATTAGAACTGCCTGCTTCAATACAGAACCACCCAGTGTTCAATATAAACCTCCTGCACCCTGCTACCAACGATCTGCTACTTGAACAAAAGAATCCTCCACCCCCGCTTATAAAAGTTAAAAGAATCAAACAATTCGAAATAAAAAAGATCCTCGATTCTCGAATCGAACACTGTAATCGCGGAAGCCTACGTTTAAAGTATACTATCAAATGGATTAACTACAATAACCCAACTGAAAAGCCTGCTAAATACTTAGAAAACTGCTCTAAACTAATAACAATATTCCATTATCGTTATCCTGAAAAACCTGGCCTCTATAACCTTAGCCGCTTCAACAGAGCTCAGACTTAGAGAGAAAGGTACTGTCACAAAACCATAGCCATATAACAGCTTAAATTAGCTAATAACTTGAAAACCAGGTTACTAATCAATCAACTAACAAATATGATTACAAAATCATATTTAATCTCATTTATATTATATATAAAAACCATATATAACATAAATATAATATAAATATTATATTCTAATCTATTATATATAACTTTTTAAACTATATTTTAATTATAAATCTAAATTAATTAATAAACCTATTTTAAATCATATTTTATTATTATTACTTTATAATATAAAATTATTTTTAATTTTAATTTTAATTATAATAAAATTTTTTTTAATATTATTTTAATTAATAATTTATATTATAAAAAATTAAAAAAAAAAATTAAGATTTTTTAAAAATTATTTTTAATTTAATTAAATTATAAAAAAAATTATATATATATTTTTTAATTAAATATATAAATTATATTAATAAAAAATATATTAAAATAATTAAAATATATTATAATAATAAATAAAATTAAAATATATTAATTATATATAAATTTTTAATAAATAATTTTAAAAAATTTTAATTAATTTTTTAAATATTTTTTATAATCAAATTTTTTAAAATATTATATATTATAATAATATAAATATTAAAAATTGAAAATTATATTTTTATTATAAAAAATAAATTTAATTAAATAAATTTTTTTATAAATTTTATAAAATTATAAAATAATATTTTAATATAAAATTTATATATAAATTTAAATATATTTTTATTAATTAAATATAAAAATTTAAATCTAATTATTTTTTTAATATATATATTTATTATTATGATTTATATATTTAATTAATAAATATATATTTAAATTTAAATATTTTATATAAATTATAAAAATTATATAAAAATTATATTAATTATATATAAAAATATTATTTTAAAAATATTTAATTTTTTATAATATAAATTTTATAAATATAATATTATATAATTTTTTTTATTAATATATTATAAAATTATTATTATAAAATAATTTAATTAATTAATAAATATTTAAAAAATTAAATAATTTATAAATTAATTTTAAATTAATTAATAATAATTTAATTTTTAATTTTAAATATAATTAATTATTATAAAATTATATTATAATATATTTTATTTATATTATATATAAAAATTAAAATTTATTTTATTTTTTAAAAATTTTTAAATTATAATATTATTATTATATTAATAATTTTTATAATCAATTTTTATTTAATATTTAAAAAATTAATATATTAATAAAAAATTTATAATTAATTATTTTTATTTTTATATATAATTTTTTAATATTTATTTTAATTTAAAAAATTTAAAATATTCTATAAAATATATATTTTATATATTTATAATTTAAATTATTATATATAATTAATTTGTATTAAAATTTATTTATATATTTTATATTAAATTTAGAATTTAAATTATAAAATAAATTAAAAAAATTATATATATTATATATATAATAAAATTAAAATAATTATAAATTATATTTGAATAAAATTAAAATAGAATATATTATAATAATCAATATATATAAAACTTTATTAATTATATATAAATCTTTAATTAATAATTTTAAAAATTCTTAATTAACTTTATATATATTTCATATAATATAATTCTCTAAAACATTAAATATTATATTATTATCAATTTATATATTCTAGTTTTATAGTTAACTAATAGTTGTTTAAATATATACTTAATCCTTATAATAATTTTTTAGAATCATTATCTTTAATCAAACCAGACCAGCCCTTCAGCTGCACAGAAGAAGGACGCAAGTACCTAAACACCTTGATATCGCAATCTAAGCTATTCGAAAACTTTCTGACAATCACTCAGTACTTCCAGTTCAACGCTTGCTAAGCAAGCGTCTAAACGAAAACATGATAACTCGAACATTCATATTGCTATCAACTGATTATCAGTTGAATATTAGATTGATACCAACCGATCCGAAAAGATCAAGATTCAAAAGCGAAAACGTTTTCTTAAATGGAAAAAAGAGGATTGCAAGAGAAGAAGAAAGCTATATTGTTTTTCACTTTGAAATCAGAACAGGGCATAGTTAATACTGGGAAATGCAGTTTGTAATTATATACAAAAGGCTTTCTTTAATGTAAGCCCGTCTCTAATACCCTGCAGGAAGTCAAGTCTAGCCAGCTTATATAGAAACATTAAACTTAAAATAAATAAATAAATAAATAAATCGAATAGCCCTTATTTCTACAAAGAAAACAAAACCCTATTCAATCAACCTGTCCAATCAATAAAGCAAACCCAGCGTTCAATACATTCATACTGCAACTCCCAAAAGCACTACCTACACTATAAAAGCAAATCCTCTTTTACTAATCAAACTTAATCTAAAAAAAACCCTTTTTCTTTTTCTAATCCCTTTTCTAATTCTTTAAATCAAAAAAGTAATATCTATAACCATTAAACAAAAACTAAATTAACATTTAAATACTTCAAAATCATTAACTTTATTAAAAAACTTAATAATAACAAATAGTTTACAGAACCTATATAACAAATCTATATCAAAAAAAATTTGAAATATACAAATATTAATTCGAATTAAAACAATACAAACAAGTTTTTGTTTTCAATCAAACAGAAAAAACAATACAACATTATATAAATCGATACTATATTCAAAAACTGCGTTTTATTGCAATAAAGCTTATCAATTTAATCTCTAAACTTTTTATTAACTTTGTTCAACTAGAACATATTTAGAAGTAATATAGTGATTGGAAAATGCTGCAAAGCGCTGTGCCAAATAGTTGTCACGGGGCCATGGCCACGTGACAGCTTAAACTGGCTAGGAACTTGAGAATCAAGTTACTAGCCAGTCAGCTGATAAGATGTGATCACAGGACCATGTCTAATCTCGCTTATGTTATATATAGAAGCCACGTATAGCATAAGTATAGTATAAATACTGTATTCTAGTCTGTTATACGTAGCTCTTTAAGCTACGTTTTAGTTCTAAATCTGAACTGATTGATAGACCTGCTCTGAATCGTATTCTACCGCTGCTACTCCGTGACATAAAATATAATTTAAAAAAATAAAAAAAATAAATTAAAATATATAGTTTTTATATATAATATGAATAAAATTCAATATTATTTTTCAATTTAATTTATTAATTAATTAATAATTTCAATATATTTCAAATTATTAATTTGTTTATTTTGATTATTATAATTCTATTGTTTTTTTTAAACCTAATTCATCGTTTCAATACATTTACTATCTGTATAACTTATATACTCGATTAATAAATATATATTAAAACACATATATTTTATATAAAATATATATAGAAATATTATTTTATAATTGATATTAATAATAATATATTCTAAAAAATCTTTTAATTTTTTAATATATATTATTTAATATTTTTTTGTAATTATATTATTTATTTATAAAATTTTTATTAATAAAAATATTATATTAATCAATAAATTATTAATCAAATTAAAATTAATTTATTAATAGTTTTATTTTTTATAAAATTATAAATCAATTAAATTATTATATAATTATAATTTTTTAATAATATTATAATTACTTTTTCAAAAAATAATAATAATTTTTTTTCTATTTAATAAATTATGATATTTAATATTTGAAAAAACTATATTATATAAAATATATATTAAATCAATTAAATTTTTTAAAATTATTTATTAAAAATCTATATATAATTAATAAAAATTAATATATATATCTATTATTATAATATATTTTATTTTAATTTTATTAAAAAACAATTCATAAATGTTTTAATTTTATTATATAAAATGATATATATAAATCTTTTAATATATTTTACAATTCAAATTCTAAACTAATATATAATATATAAATAAATCAATATAAATTAATTAAACTAAAAACTAATTATATATAATAAATTAAATTATAAATATAAAATATTTATATAATATTTATATTTAAAATATATACTACATATAATATTCTAAATTATAATATACATTAAATTTTAAATTTTTTAAATTCTATTATTTTTAAAATATTTTTTTTAATAAAATATTTTTTTTAATATCTTTATATTTTTATTTTTTATAATCAATATTTTTATATATATATAAATCTTTATTATATTATTAATTATTTAATATTAATAATTATATTTAATTTTTCAAATTATAATATTTATATTATAAAAACTTATAAATATATAATATAATTATAAAAGAAAATCAAATAATATATATTAGAAAATTATAAGATTTCTTATAATTTATTATTATCATTATTAACTACAAAACAGCATTCTTATATATATTTTACATAAAACATATATTTTCAAGTATATATTTGCTAATCGAGTATATAAGCCGCATAAGCAAACACATGCGCCAGAGCGGTAAGCTAAGCTAGTGTTACAGGGCAGTAGCTGTCACGGGGCCATGGCCACGTGACAGCTTAAACTGGCTAGTAACTTGAGAACCGGGTTACTAATCAGTCAGCTAACGGATATGATCACGGGATCATGTCTAATCTCGCTTATGTCATACATAAAGGCCATATATAGCATAACTGTAATATAAATACTGTATTCTAATCTATTATATATAGCTCTTTGAACTATATCTTAGTTATAAATCTAAACTAATTAATAAATTTGCTTTGAATCGTATTTTACTGTTGCTATTCTGTAATACTACATAGCTTCTCCTTTTCGACTACAAAATGTCGATCTGCCTATCCGCTCTAAGCCAACCTGATTCCGCAGAAGCGTTTGCCGTCGCTGTAGCAAACGACGCATCTGCCTGGTACAGTTTCCTAACTAGCCTAGCTAATTACCTATAAGAAACCGAGAAACGGGCTGATACTCTTTCAACTGACCTCCAACTGGAGAAATCCATATCTGTTTGCGAAGTCGAGCGTTGCTATAATTTCGTTTCCCGTTTTTTGCAAGAATCTTGTGATTTACCTATTTCTGTTTCAACTTCTGTTATTAACTTTTTGTTTACTGATTCCGCTACTTTTACTGAATCTGCTAAAACTGTTTCGTTTCCTGCTATTTTTATCAAACCTCAATTGAGTGAAAAGCTATCTGATCCTGCTTTGTTTGATAATATCAAATCCGATCTCAATTGTTTTATAACCCAAATCCAGAACAAGATATTTGCTAATTCTGATCGCTTTATTATTGCTTATTTTTGTTTATTTTATATTATTGAAAGATTTATTGAAACCGTTGCCGCTCAAATTCGCTTATATAACTGAGACAGACTATTCGTTATACTAAAGGATTATCAGGATTTGTTAAGTATATTGGAGAAAGTATATAGGAATATCAACAAGAAAGCTGAAACTTGAAAACAACTAATAACCCTATAACAAAAGAATCTTCTGTTCAATATCTTTTATACAGAATTCTAATGGCTTGTTTAAGAAACAGGAATAGCTGATGATGATGCTACTCTAGTTATTCTGTTGGAACAAAGTCTATCAAACGAATTAACAGATCTAATAATCTATACTGTTCTTCTAATATATAGTGTTAACGTTTATACTATCTTTTGCTAGAACTTGAAAAACTATTGCTAATACATGAAACATAACTGTTTATCTTTTATTGTTCTGTTTGTTAATACTTCTACTACTACTTCTGTTCCTATTTCCTGTTCTTCTACTGATCAGACGTATACTAGCAAAGCCGTTCTTACTATCCCTGCTAAAGACCTGATGGATCTTAGCTTCTAACGCTGCAATCCTGTTGCTGGCGTTTCCTATCGAAAACGTAGCAAATGCTTTCGCTATAGTTCAACTGCATATGTAGTATATGATTGCCCCTGCCCTGATTCCTATCCTGTACAGATCCGTTCTGCCATTATCAACTTTATCCTTACCTCGATCAGTTCTTTTAGAAATCATATTGCCCGTTGCTTTTTACCTATTTCGCTTTCACATTTACCTATTAGCTTAGTTGATTTGGGAAACAGAGCATATCTGGATTAAAACTATATTAGATATTTGAATTATATATTTTGTATTTATTTATTACTACTATTCAAAAAGTAGACTTAATCAATAAACTATTAAACTATACAAAACTAATAATTCTGTTTGTTATTATTCTATTATCTAAAGCTAAAAGTATACTGATTTATGCTATAATCGATAACAGCTATGAAGATTTTGTTTTCATAGATCGAAGTTGAGTTGAAGCCCAGAAAATACCTGTTTCTGTTTTATCTGTATTGTTCGAAGTTATAAGATTCGATAGCAAGATTTAATTTAAAAGCTGTATAAGCTTATATATCTTTATTGGCTTAAGAATCAACGATTATATCGAAAAGAAGGTTTGAATGTATATAATAGAATTAGCTTATTATCCTGTAATTCTAAGAATCGTTTGGTTAAAAAAGCATAATCCCTGGATCCAGTTTTTGTTGAATATGTTTCGATTCGATAATAATTACTGCTGAACTTATTATAGTATTTCTATTTAGCTTATTTGGATTAAAGTTTTGTTTAATATTCTGAAAAGAAGTAGATCTATTTATCTATTTGTTTGCCTGTTTGTTTTATAAGAAAAAGATATCGCTATTATATCGATGAATATTTGCAAAGCTTATACTTATTGTGGATATAATTTGTTTAGTATTACTGTAAAAGATATTGAAAAAGCTATAAAGAAACCTAATCTAATTGATTTGAACCAAATCCCTAAGGAATTCTGTAAATGGGAAAACATGTTTTTATCTAGAAACACTGATAAGTTACTGCTTCATCGTTTATACAACTATAAGATCCGCTTGCAAAAAGGAACTGTTCCGCCTTTTGGCCCCCTATACTCGATGTCCAAACTAGAACTTGAAATCCTAAAGGAATGGTTTAAAGAAAACCTGTGTAAGGGATTTATCCGCTCAAATTCTTCTTTTACTGCTTCACCTATTTTGTTTGTAAAGAAACCTAATAATGGTTTACGATTTTGTATAGACTATTATGCTTTAAACAACCTATCTGCAAAGAATCGCTATTTACTTTTGTTAACTAAGGAATCTCTAAATAATTTAAAAAGTATAAAGTACTTTACCAAAATCGATATTATCTTTATCTTTAATAATATTTATATAAAAGAAAAACAAGAATATTTGATTGCTTTCCGCACCCGATTCGGCTTATACGAAAACCTAGTTATGTTGTTCGATTTAACTGAAGCTCCAGCAACCTTCCAGCGCTTCATTAACAATATCCTACACGAATATCTAAACCAGTTCTATACTGCTTACCTAAACGATATACTGATTTACAGCAAAACCTATAAGGAATACGTTGTTCATATCTGTAAAATCCTAAAAGCTTTCTAGAAAACTGGTTTGTATACTAAACTATCAAAATACGAATTCCTGAAACCTAAAACTATATTCCTAAGTTTGATTGTAAAAGAATATAATATCTGTATAGATTTTAAAAAGATTTATACAATTGTAAAATAAAAAACATTTTGTATTATTATCAATATTTAAGCTTTTATAAGGTTTTCAAATTTTTATTGACGATTTATTAAAAGATTTTTAAAGATAATTAATCCGATAGTTAATCTAACAAAATGTCACGGGGCCATGGCCACGTGACAGCTTAAACTGGCTAGTAACTCGAGAATCGGGTTACTAATCAGTCAGCTGACGGATATGATCACAGGATCATATCTAATCTCGCTTATGTTATACGAAGAGGCCATATATAGCATAAACGTAATATAAATACTGTATTCTAGTCTGTTATACGTAGCTCTTTGAGCTATATCTTAGTTATAAATCTAAATTGATTGATAAACCTACTTTAAACCATATTCTACCATTGCTACTCCGTGACACTACATAGCTCCGCCCTTTCAACCACAAAATGTCGACCCGCCTATCCGCCCCAAGCCAACCTGATTCCGCAGAAACGTTTGCCGCCGCCGTAGCGAACGACACGCTTGCCTGGTACAGTTTCCTGACTAGCCTGACTAATTACCTCCAAGAAACCGAGAAACAAGCTGATGCCTTTTCGACTGACCTCCAACTGGAGAAATCCATATCTACTCGCAAAGTCAAACGTTGCTACAACCTTGTTTCCCGCCTTTTGCAAGAATCTCACGATTCATCTACTCCTGCTCCGGCTCCTGCTATTAACTCTTCGCCTACTGATTCCGCTACCTTTATCAAATCCGCCAAAACTGTTTCGTTTTCTACTATTTCTACCAAACCTCAATTAAGTAAAAAGCTACCTGATCCTGCTCCATTTGATAACACTAAATCCGATCTCAACCGTTTTATAACCCAGATTCAAAACAAAATACTTGCCAACTCTGATCGCTTTACTACTGCTTACTCCCGTTTATCTTATATTACTGAAAGATTCATTGAAACCGCTGCTACTCAAATTCGCTTATATAACCAAAACAGACTATTCATTACACTAAAGGATTATCAAGATTTATTAGGTATATTAGAAAGAGTATATAGGAACATCAACAAGAAAGCCGAAGCCTGGAAACAATTAATAACTCTGCAACAAAAGAATCTCTCGTTCAATACCTTTTATGCGGAATTCCAATGGCTTGTCTAAAAAGCTGGAATAGCCGATGATAATGCTATTCTGGTTATCCTATTAGAACAAAGCCTATCAAACGAATTAGCGGACCTAATAATCTATGCTGTTCCTTTAACGTATAACACTAATGCTTATGCCGCTTTTTGCTAGAACCTGGAAAACCGCTGCCGATATATAAAACATAACTGTTTATCTTCCGCTATTTTGCCTATTCGCACTTCTACTACTGCCCCTATTCCTGTTTCCTGCTCTGCTGCTGATCAGACATACACCAGCAGAGCCGCTTCTGCTATTCCCGCTAGAGACCTGATAGATCTCAGCTCCCAACGCCGCAACCCTGTTGCCGGCGTTTCCCGTCGAGAATGTAGCGAATGCTTTCGCTGTGGTTCAACCGTACATATAGTGCATGACTGCCCCTGCCCAGACTCCCGCTCTATACAAACCCGCTCCGCCACCATCAACCCTACCTTTACCCCGACCAGCCCCTTTAGAGACCACACTATCCGCCACTCCCCACCTGCTTTGCCTTCGCGTTCACCCACCGGCTCGGTCGATTCGGGAAACGGAACATGTCTGGATTAAAGCTATGCCAGACACTTGAATCATGTATTTTGCATTTATCTACTGTTGCTACTCGAAAGGTAGACCTGGTCGACAAGCTATTAAACCGTGCGAAACTAATGATTTTGTCTATTATTATTCTATTGCCTAAAGCCAAAAGCATACTGACTTATACTATGATCGATAGTAGTTACAAAGATTTTGCTTTTGTAGATCGAAGTTGAGTTGAAGCCCAGAAAATACCTGTTTCTGCTCTATTTGTACCGTTCGAAGTTATAGAATTCAATAGCAAAGTTTAGCCTAAAAACCGCGTGAGCTCATATATCTTTGTTGGCCTAAAGATCAACAATTATATCAAAGAGAAGATCCGAATATATATAACAGAACTAACTCATTACCCTGTAATTCTAAAAGTTGCTTAGTTAAAAAAGCATAATCCCCAGATCCAGTTCTCATCGAATATGTTCTGATTCGATAACGATTACTACTAAACTCATTGTAGTATTTCTATTCAGTCTACCCAGATTAAAGCCCTATCTGATGTTCCGAAAAGAAGTAAATCTGTTTACCTATTTGTTTGCTTGTTTGTTTTACAAGAAAGAGATATCGCTGTTGTATCGATAAACGCTTATGAAGCTTATACTTGTTGTAGATATGATTTGTTTAGTATTACTATAGAAGATATCGAAAAAGCTATAAAAAAACCTAACTCGATCGACTTGAACCAGATCCCTAAGGAATTCCGCGAATAGGAAGATGTGTTCTTACTTAGGAACGCTGACAAGTTATTGCTCCATTGCTTATACGATTACGAAATCCGCTTACAAAAAGGAATTGTTCTGTTTTTCGGCTTTCTATACTCGATGTCCAAACTAGAGCTTGAAGCTTTGAAGGAATGGCTTGAAGAAAACTTACGCAAAGGATTTATCTGTCCGAGTTCCTTTCCCGCTGCTTCGTTTGTTCTGTTTGTAAAAAAACCTAGCGGTGGTTTACGATTTTGTGTAGATTATTGTACTCTGAATAACCTATCGGCGAAAGATCGTTACCTGCTTTCATTAACTAAAGAATCTTTGAACAGCTTGAAAGGTATGAAGTACTTTATCAAAATCGATATCATTTCTGCCTTCAACAATATCTGTATAAAAGAAAGACAGGAGTATTTGATTGCTTTCCGCATCTGATTTGGCCTGTATAAAAGCCTGGTTATGCTGTTCGGCTTAACTGGAGCCCCGGCAACTTTCCAGCGTTTTATTAACGATACCCTGCATGAATACCTGAACCAGTTCTGCATTGCTTACCTAGATGATATACTGATTTACAGCAAGACCTGTAAGGAGCATATCGCTTATGTCTGTAAAATCCTGGAAACCCTCTAGAAGGCTGGCCTATATACTAAACTATCGAAATGCGAATTCCTGAAATCTGAAACTACGTTTCTAGGCCTAATTGTAGGGGAACATGGCATCCGTATAGACCCTAAGAAGATCTGTACAATTGTAGAATAGAAAACGCTTTGTACTGTTACCGATGTTTAAGCCTTTATAAGGTTTTCGAACTTTTATCGACGATTTATTAAAAGATTTTCAAAAATAATCAGTCCAATAGTTAATCTAACGAAAAAGAACACACTGTTCTACTGAAGCCCTGCCTATAAAGAATCATTCAATCTTTTGAAGATTGCTTTTACTGAAGTACCAATTCTGGCCTCTTTCGATTAGAAGAAAGAGGCAATCGTTGAAACCGATGCTTTAGATTATATTTCTGTTGAAGTACTTTTTTAATACAACGATGAGAGTATTCTCTGCTTTGTAGTGTTTTTTTCAAAAAAGCATTCTGTAACTGAATATAACTATAAGATCTACGATAAAGAACTATTAGCTATAATTCGTTGTTTCGAAGAATGGCGTTCTGAGTTGGAAAAAGTATCTTCTTCAATTAAAATGATAACTGATCACAAGAATTTAAAGTATTTCACAACAATTAAACTGTTAAACCGTTGCCAAGCCTGCTGGTCTGAGTTCCTATCCCGATTCAACTTCCGAATCATGTATCGCCCTGGGAAACAAAGTGCTAAGCCTGATGCCCTGATCAAAAGGTCAGAGGATTTGCTTAAAGAAAGGAATGAACGCCTTTTACACCAGAGCTAGGTCGTTTTGAAACGCGAAAATTTCGAGCCTGATATGTTTCTGCCTGTTTCCATCCCAACTACTCCCTGCACTGAACACAACCGCTCCATACCAACAACATTGCCTGAAGGGAACCCTATTCTCATTTCTGGTCCTGCTCTTGCTCTTAACCCTGTTCCTGTTCCTGCTCCTGTTCCTGATCCTGTTTCCGCTTTACCAAAGAAGAAAGTGAGATTCGCTGCAACTACAAGAAGTCAAGCGAATAGAACTAATAGCTCACCTCTGCCTGAATCCTCTATTCCTGTTCCTATAGCTCTGATCCCCAAAGAGTCCCTAAGAGAACCCGCCCGGTCCCCTGAACCTGATATACCCGCCCCCGAACTACTAGAACTGCCCAAAGGCCTGGAAGGCTTATTCAAAGAAAGATACATTGTTGACCCGCTACCGCTTTCCGTTCTAGATGCTCTGCGTAAAAGCAACTCGCGCTACCCCAAGATCACACTAAACGATTGCCAGGAAAACAACGACTTGCTATACTACCAAGGCAAACTATACATCCCTGCTCTAGATGAACTGAAAGCTGCTCTGCTCTGTCTATACCACAATTCCCCTGTTACTAGTTACCTACACCGTATCCATACGTTTGAACTACTCTCCCAAGATTACTACTAGCCTGGTTATTACGATTACATTTCCCGTTGGGTGCGTAACTGCCACAATTGTCACTGCGCCGCTCCGAACCGTCAAAGGCAAAAAAGCGTTCTACGCCCGCTCCCGATTCTGCAACAAGCCTGGCTACATATCTCTGTCGATTTTATAACACATCTGCCCTGTAGTTCTGGATACAATACGATCTTTGTAGTCGTTGACTGCTTAACCAAAATAAAACACTTCCTGCCCTGCTACAGTACCTGTAACACTGAAAGCATCGCTGATATGTTTCTGAAACACATATGGAAGCTCCATGGCCTGCCCAGTTCTGTAATATCCGATCGAAATGCTCAGTTTATCGCCGATTTCTGGAAACACACTTGCAAACGTTTAGCGATTAACGTCAAACTATCAACCGTTTACCACCCTAAAACTGATGGTCAAACTGAACATATAAATGCTATGCTTAAACAATACTTATAGTCGTACATCATGTACCTACAAGACGACTAGGCCAAATGGCTGCCACTAGCCGAATTTGCCTGCAATACCGCCTAGTCTGAAAGCTCCTGTATAACTCCGTTCTTTGCTAACTACAGCTACCACCCAAGGTTAGGATTCGAGCCTGCCCCTATATCGAACAAGCCTGCTATCCGCAACGCTGAAGAGCTGATTAAGAAAATGAAAACTATCTCAGTTCATCTACAAACTGAACTAACTGCTAGTCAAGTATATTACTCTAAGAACGCTGATGCTCATCGTTCTTCTGCCTGCCGATATTCTATTGGAGATCTAGTCTGGTTAGACGCTTGCAATATTAAAACCCTCCGGCCGCAAAAGAAACTAGACTAGAAAAACCTAGGCTCGTTCAAAGTGATTGAAGTGATCAGCCCATACGCTTACAAGTTGGAACTGCCTGCCTCGATGGGGAACTACTCAGTATTCAATGTGAACCTCCTACACCCTGTTACCGACGATCCGCTGCCTGGACAAAGAAATCCTCCGCCCCCGCCTATAGAGATCGAAGAAATCGAGCAATTCGAAGTTGAAGAGATCCTCGATTCTCGAATCGAACGTCGTGATCGCAAAGGCCTACGCTTAAAGTATACCGTCAAATGGATCGGCTACGATAGCCTAACTGAAGAACCTGCTAAGTACTTAGAAGACTGCCCTGAACTAATAACAGCATTCCACCGCCGTTATCCTGAAAAGCCTAGCTCTCATAACCTTAGCTGCCTCAACAGAGCTTGGGCTTAGAGAGAGAGGTACTGTTACAGGGCCATAGTCAAGTAACAGCTTAAACTGGCTAGTAATTCGAGAATCGGGTTACTAATCAGTCAACTGACGGATATAATCATGGGATCATGTCTAATCTCGTTTATGTTATACGAAGAAACCATGTATAGCATAAGTGTAGTATAAATACTGTATTCTAGTCTGTTATACATAGTTCTTTGAGCTACATCTTAGTTATAAATCTAAACTGATTGATAGACCTGCTCTGAACCATATTCTACCGCTGCTACTCTGTGACACAAAAAAGAATATATTATTCTATTAAAGCTTTGTTTATAAGGAATCGTTTAATCTTTTGAAGATTGTTTTTATTGAAATATCAATTCTAGTTTTTTTTGATTAGAAGAAAAAAGTAATTGTTAAAATTGATATTTCAGATTACGTTTTTGTTAAAGTATTTTCTTAATATAACAATAAGGATATTCTTTGCTTTGTAATATTCTTTTTAAAAAAACATTCTATAATTGAATATAATTATAAAATCTACAATAAAGAACTATTAGTTATAATTCGCTGTTTCAAAGAATGATATTCTAAATTAGAAAGAATATCTTTTTCGATTAAAATGATAACTAATCACAAAAATTTAAAGTATTTCACAACAACTAAACTGTTAAACCATTGCTAAGTTTATTAATCTAAGTTTCTATCCAAATTCAATTTCTGAATCATATATTGCTTTGAAAAACAAGATATTAAGCTTAATATTCTGATCAGAAAGTTAGAAAATCTGTTTAAAGAAAAAGATAAACATTTTTTACACTAAAGCCAAATCGTTTTGAAACACGAAAATTTCGAACCCGATATGTTCTTGCCTGTTTCTGCCCCGACCATTTTTTACACTAAACATAACTATCCTATACCAACAATACCGCTTAAAGATAACTTTATCCTTATTTCTAATTCTGCTTTTACTTTTAACCCTATTCCTATTCCTGTTTTTATTCCTAATCCTATTTCTACTTTACTAAAAAAGAAAATAAGATTTGTTGTAATTATAAAAAGTTAAACGGTTAGAATTAATAGTTTACTTTCGCCTGAACTCTTTATTCCTGTTTCTATAGTTTCAATCCCTAAAGAGTCCTTGAAAGAATTTGCTCAATCTCCTAAACCTGATATATCTATTTTTGAATTACTAGAATTATTTGAAAGCCTAGAAAGCCTATTCAAAGAAAGATATACTATTGATCTGTTTCCATTCTCTGTTCTGAATGCCCTACATAAAAACAACTCATACCACTTCAAAATCATATTAAACGATTACCAGAAAAACAACAGTTTGCTATACTACCAAAGCAAGCTATATATCTCTGCTTTAGATGAATTGAAAACTGCTTTGCTTTATCTATACTACGATTCCTTTGTTATTGGCTACCCGCACTGTACTTGTACATTTGAATTATTTTCCCGAGATTACTATTAGCTTGGTTATTATAATTACATTTCCTGTTGGGTATGTAACTGCTACAATTGCTATTGTATCGTTCCAAACTGTCAAGGGCAAAAAGGCGTTCTACATCTGTTCCCGATTCCGCAACAAGCCTAGCTACATATCTCTGTCGATTTTATAACACATCTGCCCTGTAGTTCTAGATACGATACGATTTTTGTAATCGTTAATCGCTTAACCAAAATGAAACACTTCCTGCCTTGTTACAATACCTGTAACGCTAAAAATGTTAGTAATATATTTCTGAAATATATATAAAAGCTTTATAGCCTATTCAATTCTGTAATATCTAATTAGAGTATTTAGTTTATCACTGATTTCTGGAAATATACTTACAAACGTTTAACGATTGATATTAAGCTATTAATTGCTTATTATTTTAAGACTAATAGTTAAACTAAATATATAAATACAATGTTTGAACAATATTTGCGATTGTATATAATGTACCTACAAAACGATTAAGCCGAATAGCTATTACTAGCCGAATTTGCTTGTAATACTGTCTGATCTGAAAGTTCCTATATAACTCTGTTCTTTGCTAACTATAACTATTATCTAAGGTTAGGATTCGAATCTGCCCCTATATCAAACAAACTTGCTATCCGCGATACTAAAAAACTGATTAAAAAAATAGAAATTATCTTAGTTTATCTACAAACTAAACTAACCGCTAATCAAATATGTTATTCCAAAAACACTGATGCTTACTGTTCCTCTATTTGCTAATACTCTATTAAAGATCTAGTTTGGTTAAACACATACAATATCAAAACCCTTTAGTTACAAAAGAAACTAAACTAGAAGAACTTAAGTTTGTTCAAGGTGATTGAAATGATCAGTCTATATATTTACAAGTTGGAATTGCTTGTTTCGATATAGAACCATCCAATATTCAATATAAACTTTCTGTATCCTGTTACCAACGATTTATTGCTTAAACAGAAAAATCCTTCGCTTCTGCTTATAAAGGTTAAAGGAATCAAGCAATTTGAAGTTGAAGAGATCCTCAATTCTCGAATCGAACATCATAGTTGCAAAGGCCTACATTTAAAGTATACTGTCAAATAAATCAGCTACAATAGCCTAACTAAAAAGCCTACTAAATATTTAGAAAACTACTCTAAACTAATAACAGTGTTTCACTATTGTTATTCTGAAAAACCTGGCTTTCATAACCTTAACCGCTTCAACAGAGCTTGGACTTAGAGAAAGAAATACTATTACAGGACTATAGTTATATGACAGCTTAAATTGGCTAGTAACTTGAGAACTGGGTTACTAATCAGTTAGCTGACAGATATAATCACAGGATCATATTTAATCTTGCTTATATCATACGTAAAAGCTATATATAGCATAAGCATAGTATAAATACTATATTCTAGTCTGTTACACATAGCTTTTTGAGCTATATCTTAGTTATAAATCTGAACTGATTGATAGACCTGCTCTGAATCGTATTCCACTATTGCTACTCCGTGACAGTAGCAAGTGGAATACAGTTTAGAGCAGGTCTACTAATTAGTTTAAATTTGTAACTAAGATGTAGCTCTAAAAGCTATATAAAACAGATTTGTCATGGAGTAGTAGTGGCGGAATACAGTTCAGAGCAGGTCTATCAATCAGTTCAGATTTATAACTAAGACGTAGCTCAAAGAGCTATGTATAACAGACTAGAATACAGTATTTATACTACACTTATGCTATACGTGGCCTTTACGTATAACATAAGCGAGATTAGACATGATCCCGTGATCATATCCGTCAGCTGACTGATTAGTAACCCGGTTCTCAAGTTACTAGCCAGTTTAAGCTGTCACGTGGCCATGGCCCCGTGACATTAATTTATATTTAATTTATTTATATAAATAAAATATTTAAAAAAATCAAATCAATAATATAATTTATATAATAAATAAATTCTTTTAATTTTTAAATCTAATCTAATTTATTTTTATATAATCAAATAATAAAACTAATATTTTAATAATAAAAACTTAATTTTAATTTAAATATATTATATTTTATATTCAAATTCTTATTAATCAAATTTCTTTATAAAACTTATAAACTTATTATATATTTAATTATTTATTTAATATTAAATTTTTAATATATATTCATAATATAATAATTATCAATTTTAAATTAAACAATATTCTAATTATTATTATTTTAAAATTATTCAAAATATAAATTTAATATTTATTATATATATAATATTATTTAAAACTATTTTTTCATTATTTTCTTCTTTCATTTATTTTAAAATATATATTAAAATTTTATTTATAACTATTATCAATTATAACAATAAAATCGTAATAATATAAATTTTAAAGAAATCAAAGAAAAATTCTTAAATTATTCTTTTTTAGTAAATCTAATTCACTTATATTTAATTCCTTATTATCTAAATCTAATAATAACAAACAAATTAATGATAGCTAACTATACAAACATTAAAGTAAGAATCACTTTCGCTTTCCTGTTCGCCATTACGCATCTTCTAACCGTTTTCGTTCTTCTGCCTCTTCTCGCTTTTATCACCCAAAACCTACTAACCTTGTAAATAAGTTAAACGACAGCACAAAACCTAAAACAAGTTTGTGAAAGATGTTAGTCTTAAAACGCTTTGATATTTATACTAATAGTTTTAATACTAAGTTTGCTTGATATATATATATTATAAACCAAACAAAAGACAAAGTACAACAATATTTCTATATATTGTATATGCAAATCCTTAGCTTTACTACTAAAGAACTTATTCAACAGTTAATTGCAATTTATAATAACTTTATAGAAATCAAAAAAGTTAGAATATAATATAACTATTAAAGAATATCTAATAGTTTTAATATTTGCTATAATTATTTTATAAAATGATATAGAACTTTTAGATTTTTAATTACTTAAATTGAAATCATTAACAATAATCAGTTGTTCAAGGATCTGGAATCTAAAATCTCTGACAACTTAGTTTACGTTATAGTTTTCCACAAATCAGATTGCTATATTACAGAAGAATTAGCAAACAAATTAACTATAATCGATAAGAATAAAATCTCTATACAAAAACAGAATAAATATCATATACCCTATAAGCTTATTCCTGCCAAGAAGCCTACCATACTAGCATATCCGTTTCAAGCAAATAAAAGCTTCAATTATCTTAATACTAATACAGTTCAATCTACCTAGCCAAAATCATCTTTCCTATTACACAACACCCTAACAGAATATACCAGAACTCTCAAACAAAGTTCTGCTTTACTCAAAAACTTCAACCGAAAAACAATTCCTACTCCTAAAGCAAAAACACACTTACCTATACCATATACAAAACTCTATAAAATAAAAACCACTTCTTTCATCAACAATAACACTAATAATCATTCAATTGAAAATTTCTATAATACTAGAAATTACTTTAATCCTTAAATCTATATTAAAAACATTAAATTAACATATCAAATAAAAAATATCTATTTAAAAACAAATATTAAAAAAAAACTTCTTTCTAAATATTATCAAAAATAGAAAATTCCTTAATCTAATTAAACTAATAAAAAATCAAACCATAACTTTATCTTATATTCTATCCAAAAATAAATTTTTTTTAAATCAAATACTCTCCTAAACTCTAAAACAAACAAATACATTTCATTAATACTATATTCCATATTTTCTTATTACACTTATTTAAACTATATTATCAATTACTTAAAAATTCTATTAACATTAAAAATTATAATAACAAACAAAATTATACTATCACCCATTACACTTTCCTTAATCTCTCAATTAAAAATCAAAAACAATCATTTATTCCTTTTCTTATTACAAATTTAAATTCCCATAACATTATACTAAATAAATCCTAACTATCAAAATTATAAACAAAACTTAATTACTTCAATCAATACTTTGAATAGCCCTTAGAAAAACTAGTTATATATTCTTTAAATAAAAACTTATTAATATCAAAAAATAATTTAAAAAAAAATAATTTAATCAATTCATACAATAAAACATAAAACAAAAAAACAAAAAGCTTAATATCTATTAATATCAACAAAACGCCCAGGTTTTGTTTACTACTATAACCACAATACAACTTTTCAATCTACTATCTACAAAGAAATCCAATTCTTTTTCTCAATCAAAACTCAAAAAACTTCATATCATAAAGCCACTAGAACTCTACAAATCGCTACTTTGCCTTTTTTCTGATATTATCGATATCTACACTTTTACACTTCCCTAATTCAAACTCTTATACAAAAAATACAAACATAACAAGCTTTTCATTACTACACTTACAAATCTCAAAACAATAATACAAAAACATCAACAAAAAGAAAACCAAAAAAATCAACTCCTAATCACTATAAATATCTATCAATACACTAAATCTTATACCTATTTAAACAACATCTTAACTATTACAACTAAAAAACCCTTAATTCCTTCAATATACAAAACATTCTACAAAACCTTTTCTAAAAACAAATCAAACATATTATCTCTTTACTATCTTTACTATCTATATAATTACAAAATTATATTAAAAAAAAACCATTAAAATATAATTAACTCTATAAAATATTATTAAAACAATTAAAAATTATCAAAAAATATTTTATTAATAATCTAATTAAAAAATTTATAAAACTTGACTAAACTTTATATATAATACTAATTCTCTTTATTCAAAAACCTAATAATACATTATAATTCTATATTGATTTTTGTTTATTAAACTCTTTTATTTACAAAAATCACTATCTACTTCTTCTAATCAACAAAACTCTTATATAATTAACCAATACAAAAATATATACAAAACTCAATATCCATTAAACTTTTCATTAAATTAAAATAAATCCTATTTTTAAAAAATATACCATATTCTATCCACATTACAATTCTTACAAATATAAAATACTACTATTTAACCTTACAAACAATTTTATTATTTATTAAAAATATATAAATAATATCCTTTTCAACTATTTAAATATATTTTATAATATTTATTTTAATAATATTCTAATCAACTTTAAAAACAAAAAAAACTATAAAACTTAAATTAAACTAATATTTATTTAATTTAAAACTATTAATCTATAAACCAATCTTAAAAATTTCAAATTCAACATTAAATATACTAAATATTTAAAATTTATTATTTTCATTAAAAATATAAAAATTAATTTTAAAAAAATAAAAATAATTAAAAATTAAATCTATTCTATTATTATTAAAAAAACTTAATTGTTTTTAAGTTTTTAGAATTTCTATTATTATTTTATAAAAAATTATAATATTATAATTAAATTTTTAACAAATCTTATTCAAACTAAATTTTTTTTTCAATAATCTATATTATAATATATTTAATATTTTAAAATAAAAATTGATTTCTATTTTATTATTATAATATTATAATTACAATTTTCTTTATATATTCAAAACAAATATCTTAAATAAAATAATTATTAATATATTTTCTCAAAAACATAACAACAAATAACTTTCTATAATTTATTTCTTCAAAACTATAATCATTACTAAATTAAACTATAAAATTCTTAATAAAAAAATACTTTCAATAATATATTCTTTAAACCATTAAAAATCAAAACTAATTAATTTATTCTATCAAATTCAAATCTATATCAATCATAAAACATTTAAATACTTTATAATTATTAAAATTTTAAACATTCAATAAACTCAATAAACACAATTACTAACTAATTATAACTTTATAATTATATACTATTCTAACAAAAAAAACTCTATCACTAATACTTTAATATATTATATTAACAAACTGAGTTTACAAAATCATATAAAAAAACAAAATTGCTTATAATAGTTTATTAAAAACAACTAAATCAATATAAGAATAATACAGAACATTTTGAAAAAAAAAAATCAACAACTATATTATAACTATTTTAGATCTAGCTTTTGTCATCCCTTATTTCAATATCATCAACCATATCCTTAAAGCAAATCATACCCTTAATAGCTTACAAACATTACAAATTAAAGCCATCAAAAGCCATAAACACTTTACCTTCCAGAACAGTCTATTATTATACAACAATTATCTAATAATATCTGATTCAGAAAACCTTTATATATACCTCATTCAAAAAACTCACAATTCAATTTCTATCACACACTCTGGAATTAGGAAAACCTACCTTTTGCTATCAAAACAATACTACTGACCCAGTATGCTTACAACAATCGTATAGTATATCTACAACTGCCATACCTGCAAACGCAGTTCTGTGCTACGCAATCGCACCTCTGGATTACTACACCCGCTCCCTGTTCCCGAACAAATGTAGCAAAATATTACAATAGATTATTGCAATTTCAATAAAAATAAGTATAGCTACAATAATATACTAGTTATTGTTTATAGATTAACCAAACAAGCAATTTCTATTTTTTATTATAAAGAAATCGATTTCTACAAATAAACAAAGCTTTATTTATACTATATATATCATTATTACAACATTTTCTATATAATTATATCAAACAAAAATCCTTAGTTTATCTTAAACTTCTAACAAGAATTTAACTATTTATTAAACATTAATATCAAGTTTTTCACTATTCACTATCCTCAAACCAATAATCAAACGAAAATCTATAACCAATACTTACAACAATAATTATAACCCTTCATTAATTATTATCAAAATAATTAATCAGAATTCCTATTTATAATAAATTATGTTTAATTGACTCTTTTATATAATTCTCTTAGAGATCTATTATTTTACAAAGCTTTTTACAGATACCCTTTATACAATATTTAGAATTAGAATATCAAAAAAAACTTACTTATAAGAAATTTGAATATACAAAACGCCTGTAAATTTGCTGAACGCAATCAAACAGCTATTGCTTATGCTAAAAAAGGTATTCTCTAAGCTTAAAAGAAAATGTTCTGCTCTATCAATTTATGTTGCTGCATTGTAGATTTTGATATCAGAGATTATATATAGCTAAATATAAAAGATTATTCTATTCAATAACCCTCAAAAAAGCTTAATTTCCTAATTCAAAATTAATTCAAAATTAATTCAAAATAATAAATCAAATAAATAACTCTTTTTGCTTTGATCTTCCAGTTATTATAAAGATACATTTTGTGTTTCCGCTTGAAAAGCTCCAGAAAGCCTACAACGATCCTTTCCTCAGTTAAATTCAAAAGCTACCATCTCCAATCAATATTATTGATAACTTTAAATAGAAAATGAAAAAGATCTTTGCTGTTAAAAAGGTCTGCAATACTCTACAATATCACATTTCTTAGTTAAACACCAACACTGATCTTATCTAGTATCCTATCTCTGATTTGAAAACTACTTTACACAAACTATACGATTTCCATCGATCGAATCCTATTCAGCTTAAGCCTCCGGCCTAGTTACTCAAATGGATCAAGCTTTAGAAAGTGAAAAAGACAATTACGATTATATCGACAATAATAAATCTATATCTGTTGTAGATCGAAAGCTTTTTTTCCAAGCCATTTTGTAGCTTAAGTTCTTACTATTAAACCACTGGAACTTCTATTGCTGTTAGTAGAATAGAATATACGATTAAGAAAAAAACAATTTACTTTTGCTATTTCGCTATACTCAGTGTAGAGCTACTAAGTTATTGCTAGCGTAAATAGGCATTTTGAAGATTATAGTGAAGCTGATTAAAGCTATACAAAAGTATTAAACCTGTTTTCAAAGGATAATCGCTTAAAGGTAAGCTCTACTGAAGAAAAGGGTAGTATCACGATTCTGCCGTTTCTGCTAAGCCTAGCTCACCGCTCCGGTGCACATGCTTGCCTGTATAGCTCACGTACTCGATGAGCAAGCACGTATCAAAGCACGTGCACTTTGTGTAGAATATATATAGGAACGCTGTTCTGTAGCTAGTATTAGCAATAGTATATTCTAAGGAAACTTATGACCCTCCAACGTATACTATTTGGCACTCTTTCGTGACTATATTATCCGTCTACAAGCTCTTTAACGGCACAAGCGTCACATACACTATATATAGCACTTAGCATAGTACCCTAATACAATACATTTAATGCTAGCCTATTGCCTTTACAATAATATTAGCCTCCAGACCATCGTCATTTTCATTCTCGGCATCTTCCTCTTCTTCCACTTCCAACTCCCTTGGCGGCTGCACTAATATATCCTCATTACCCTGCCATTGGGGAGGCATCGAAAGTAATTCTTCATCATCTTCTGCCCATCCATAATCCTCATCATCCTCATCATCACTATCCGGAATCTCGAATTCCGCTCTCTTGCGTTTTCGAGGGGCTGTATCTATGGTGGGTTGAGGTTTGGGAATGGAAGGACCCCGAAAAGGCGAAGCGAATGTTGATGGTGAGGGGGGTGTAGCTGATGAGAGTCCGAGCTTTAGGCATCATGTTAGTTTTTGAGATAGGAATATATGTCAGGAATTTGATGATCATTGACCTCTCCTATAACAAAAGCAGCAAATCTACTTCTTTCCGCAGACAGAGTAATACCTTCCGCTTTGATGACTTGTGCAAATCGAACTCCATTCACTTTGTTCCCTTCATCGTCATCCCATCCCCAGTCTCTGAATAAAGCTACCCGGCATCCAAGACCTTGTTCCCATGCAGTGGCTGAGATGGACGGCATGAGGGCTGCGCCAAGGCCTGGCCGCATCTTGGTTACACATTGATTAAGAATTACTATGGCGATATTACGAGTAGTGGCGAGTTTCTGTAGTGCGTTGATGAGGTATTGGAGGAGTGGAACTTTGCGGGACGAGGGATTGGGGCCTGGTGGGATCAGCTTCATGCATGGTAGTGAATGAGAGGAGATCAACATACCTCCAGGCTTCTTAGGGGTAGATGAAGAGTCCACGTTTCGTGGAAACGCACTGTCGATCAAGGTAGAGAATGAATCAACCACAATCAAACTGGTATTTTCCGGAGGAAAGGTTGATGTGGTGTGAGCGAGTAAGGCGAGTAGATGAGATAAAGATGGTGTCGATAAATGATTCAACTTCTTCAGCATTTCATGATGACTCGAAGATGCTGAAGATGAGAAAGATTGTAGGATTTGAGTGAACCTCGGACCAGATATTGGATGTGATGCATCTGGTAATGTTGGCAAGGGAGACTTGAAGAGATGTTGACATCCAATACTCCAGGGTTGTGTTGATCAATGAAAAGCGACATACCTACCCACACGACCTCTTGATTTTGATGTAAAACTTTGGCCGCCAAATGCATACTACATGGAATCAGTACACAATCGCAATCATTCGAAATACATACCCAAGCGCAGTTTTCCCCACGCCCGGGGGACCATAGAATTCTGTCACCTTGCCTCTTGAAACCCCACCATGGCCATCAACCTGATGCTCACTCTGCAATGCCAAATCCAAATTCTCCAAGCCGGTGGCGATCCATCGGGTGGCCGATGTTTCTAGTTCTTGTAATGCTTGAGCCGCGGAAACTGTAGGCATTCGATCTAAGGAGGAGGATTAGAGTCTCGATGATGTGATGAGATGAGAGAGAGAGGGTTTACGTGGGGGGGATGAAGAGAAATTGGATCTTGCTGGAGCATGAATAGATCGAGAAACCATTTTCCCAAATGATCCAAGGTTCATGAAGGATGAAGGATGAGAGAGAGAGAAGAGGAGAAGGAGAGAAGAGGAGAGATCACATGAAGATAAGAGATAAGGGTTTGATTAGGTAATCATCTGTTCCTGCAACCTTATCTTCTTATCTCAATTAAGGTTATTTGTGACACAAGATGCAACAGCAATAACAATGTAAATAACCGATAATCTTATTTTATAATACATTTTATATATGATATATCTTTATATCTTATATTTATTATATATATATATTTATATATATTCATTCACTCGCCCTCTCTAAAAACCTTTCATTTTTCATCCTTTTCACTGGTCCCTGATTCATTTCACTTACCCCTGATTTAACGTCAAATAGTCTTGGCTTTCCAACGATTGGCTTCAAGACCTCCGAAAAGTAAATCATGAAACGGTCGCCCACCCCGGATTCTTTCAAATTATAATTATATATGCTTATGCTTATATTTATACTTCATCTCGATTCAATCAATTCATCAAATTCAATTCTATTGATTTCATTTCATTTCACTTCACTTCATTTCACTTCATTTCACTTCATTTCTTTTCCTCCCATCCACACTCGCTAACCAAGGAAGATGATCTAGTGATAACTTACTCTTACTTGCACTTTCCAAGCTCGTTCATTCTTTTATAGTATCTTGAAACTATTCCCATTTCTCTTCAGACTATCCTTCTAGCACTGGTGCTTGGCTACTTTATCCCATCTCTCAAGCAGAGAAAAGACCAACTTGTTGACAGCACAGATATCACTTCTTCTTCTTCTTCTTCTCCCTCTTCCTCCTCTTCTCCCATATTTACTCTCCCTCTCTTCTTCTCTTGTTCGTTTCTCTCTCATCATCAACACGATGTTTTTCAATCACTTCTTGGTGGTCATCACCGTGACTCTTTCGGCCGTTCAATCGGTCTCTGCTCTGACACTTGATATCTCGGATCCTGGTATGTTATTCCCTTCCTCTTTCTGCCCTTTTCCATTCGCTTGATTAATGGCCCTTGGCAGCTTCCATCAAGAACGTAGCCGGCAACATCGCACATGGTCTGATGAAATATTATACCGGAAACATCACCAACACTCCAGATACCATCGCGGTCCTGCCCGCACCATATTATTGGTGGGAGGCGGGTGCGATGTGGGGGACCATGCTCGATTATTATCACTACACGGGAGATTCTTCGTATAACCAAGTCACCACGCAAGCCTTGGAATCTCAAGTTGGTCCTCTGTGCGATTACATGATGCCCAATCATCAAAAGGATGAAGGGAATGATGACCAGGCCTTTTGGGGATTTGCGACCATCTCTGCTGCAGAGAAGAATTTCCCAGAACCCTCAAATACCTGTGGATCGAGTTGGCTACAGCTGACCGAAAATCTGTGGAATACTCAAGCCGCCCGCTGGGATACTTCTTCGTGTGGTGGTGGCTTGAGATGGCAAATCTTCTCATTCAACAATGGCTACACATACAAGAACTCGGTATCGAACGGGGCTTTCTTCCAACTCTCCGCACGCCTGGCTCGATTTACCGGGAATCAAACATATGCCGATTGGGCCGAGAAGGTTTATGATTGGACCACCAAGGTTGGATTGATGGATCCTGATTTCAATGTTTTCGATGGTGTCGACATAAACAAAGCCTGCAGCGATGCAAATGAAATCACTTGGAGCTACAACAATGCTATTTACTTGTACGGAGCCGCGGTCATGTATAATCACACCACGGATTCAACTTGGAAATCACGAACCGAAGGCTTACTCAAAGCCTCCAAGAACTTCTTCACATCTGATCGTATCATGTATGAACAAGCATGTGAAACAGTGGGTACCTGCAACAACGATCAACAGTCCTTCAAAGCATATCTTTCACGATTCATGTGGGCAACGACTCAAATGGCACCCTTTACCAAGGACTTGATCTCCTCATATCTTACCAAATCCGCAGCTGCCGCAGCTAGTATTTGTACGGGAGAGGCCAATGCTTGTGGCACAAAATGGTATACTGGATCCTTCGATAAGATAATTGGTATCGGACAGCAAATGGGTGCTCTGGAAGTCATCCAGGGATTACTGATCTCTTACGCCGCCCCACCCATTGTTAAAGGCCAAGCGCTTGTTCAGGCAGCACCCTACTCAAGATCATCTGCCATGATCAGTGCTAGCAGCACATCAATCGTCGCAAGTTCCAGTGTCGCGCCTACCGTTACCAGTTCTAGCAGCGCCACTGTCACTGCCTCATCCACGAAAGCCGTCGCAACCAACACCATCGTGGGAAGCAACTCGCAAACTTACCCAGTTGATTCTTCTACGGTGCATCCTTGCTCTAAAACCATACTGTTTACTCCACAGCCCTCTTCTACCGCCTCATCGAAAGAGGTTAAACCTTGCACAGTGACTCCTACTTCCAACAATGTGCAGCCTTCTTCTGAGGTACATCCCCCCACTGCGCTCCCTTCTTCTGTCACAGAATCATCTCCTCCAATTTTCTCTGGAGCATCATCTGCTAGTTATTCTTTTACCACTTCTGCGCCTGTTTCCGACACCACGATCACAATCACTGTACCTTGCCCAACTTCTTCTGTACATGCAAAATCTACTGGTTCGTTCACGCCATCGTCGCGTGCAACTGCTTTATCGACCCTTGCTACTTCTACAACTCATTCATCTACGTCTTCGACATCTTTAACGGCCTTACTGATTGATACCTCTGCACAGCCAACACCTGAACCTTCAGTATCCGTTACCAAGGGAGCTTCAAGTATATCAGCAACTGTTTCGGCAACAGCAACCTCGGCAACCATACCTACGTTCACCGGTGCTGCGGGGAAAAATATGAGGGTTTCAGGAACGGGATTGATGGCTGGTGTGCTCGGCGCAGGGTTGTTTTGGTTTTTGTAAAGATGCATACGAGAGGACCGAGGAGTGGCGAGGCATGTCAAAATGCACGGGGAGGTGAGATGTACAAATAGCAGATGGTTGAATTGGATGGGTCGTATGGGATTGGCTGGCGTTACAGTGGGGTTTTTGCTTCGTCATGGTTCACTGGATGCATGAATTAGAGAAGACTACTGGCTAGCATTAGGGACGGACTGGAATACCCTCCCGAAAAGATTTTCATAGAGTGATGCCCCAAAGACCATGGATTGGCAGGGAAGAAATTTACAGAAAAGACTTGGGTAGCGCATTGGTTTGACCTGGTATTGAGGAGGGGAGTTGGGAAATGTATCAGAGTTGAAGCCTGGGATAGGATTGGAGATGGTGCGACATAGAGGAGAGGAGCGGAGGTGTTTTCATATCGATGATATGTCTTGCTGGACTTGAAAGTGGTCGATTATAGATGGTAGATTGAAGGAAAGCAGAAAAGTTTCGTTTTTTTTTGTAGATATGTAAGATAGATACATAGGTATAATACCAGGCGTAATATACGTGGTAAACTTATCACATCTGCATTTGAGGTCCTGATTGCTTCCTTGTTTGCTTGAATGATCAGATTACCAAGGAGAAGACGAAAACAAGGAACCCGATGAGCACTTGGGTTTCCCTTGGCAGAGTTTCCATATCTACTTGAGTTTGAATTCTCTGGTTGTGTATTTCGTAGTCAAGAAGGCGAAGAGGTGTATCCATAGATGTAATGGTTGAAAGATATGGAATCAAGAAGAGCGTTTCTCGCATACTTATCGCATACTTATATTTGTAACTCTTAATCGAGATATATATTCGGAAGATGATCAGCGTTCCACACGTGACAAATGCGTGACCTCACTCACTTTACATTTAAAAAAAAAGAATCTTTCAAGACACAGAAAGTAATGAACAGAAGGGGATTCGAACCCCTGCGGGCTAAGCCCATGAGAATGCTAATTGATTGAGATCAACTAAGCTGTTGGAGCTTGAGTCACACGCCATAACCACTCGGCCATCTGTCCTGTTGTATCGTATTGTCTTTGTTGAAGAAAGCGCGCTTCTTTACATATGTACAGTACCCCTCTATATTCCTCGAGAGATTAAACTTCTGAGTAGGGAAAAATTTTGCGCTCCGATGTGGGGTTGGGTGCATGGTTGCGGTGTTTCTAGGTGGGGATGTTGAGGTAAAGTTCATGGTTAAAAGACAAACGAATCTTAAACTAACAACAATAAAAGATAGAAAAAAGACTAATGATTTTAAGATATTGATATTAGATCATTAAATTGAAGACAATGTGTTTACTTGTTTTCTTTTTCAGTATTCAGCATTTATATAAAAGTTACAGTAAAAAAATCGATATATACTATAAGAATATGTTTTATAACATCAAAAATAAGAATATATCGAATCATTTTTATATTAAGTCTAATAGAATAGTATTTTAATAAAATTGAAAGTAATTTGAATTACATTATAATGATTCGATTAATAATAAATTTAATATAAGTGTAATATAAGTTTAACATAGATTATAAATTTTATGATTATCATATAAATTAAGAATATACAAGGGTTTTGAAACTTTGAAACCTAAGAATATTCTAAATATTAACGATATAAAGATAATCTTCATTTTCTCAACAACACATTAGAACCGAGATTAATATTCTTATACCGAGTTTTGGCTGTATCAATTGATCCCCCATCGCTACTCACAACATCTTCCCATCTGGGCATCAGGGATGGATGGTTTATAATCAATCCATAGAGCACCATCTTTGCTGCTGCCCTTGACACTGACCGACCGCATCGATGATTCCGAGAGAGCCATGCCCTATGTGTTTGATTGTTGTGAATGGCATCAAATTTTAACTGGCATATTCCGTGTGGGTGTATTTGTGACATTGTTTCCTCGGCAAACTTATCCATCAAACTACCGAATCCAAATCTTGTTTTTCAAGCCCTGATCCGGACACCTTCACAGATCGCCTTACAATCTTTGCAGGTATAACCTTTGTCCTTTACAATCACTCTTGCCAGGCAATTGTGGCATCTCCAACCAGTCTGCCTCAAACCTAAACGTTTCAAATGATGCCATCTTGTTTTGAGCCCCTGAAATCGCAGCGAAGAAACCTTATCTCTTGGGGGACGGGACTGGCTATGCATTGTAGATGTATTTCATCAACGACGAGGGTAAAATTTATGTTTTTGATATGGTTATAAAGCATTTATTATATTATGATTATAATATATATATATATATATACACTAGTAATTACATCATGTTGTAATTACGTCATACTTGGGATGCTATCGATTGTTCAAAAAATCAACATTCCTTCCTTCCTTTCCTTTCCTTTCTTCTGATATCGAATGAACCATGTTTATCCTTCTCTTCAATCACTTCCCTTCTTCTTATCTTTGGACGTCTTCATCTTCTCTCGATCAACAGAATCTTTGTATGTTGCTGTTATCTCCCACATGATGGATACTCATGATATTCCGAGTCTCCATGATCCCCACGCTGTACCTACAGATCCTTATCGTGGACGCGCACAACCGATTCATAACCTGCCTATAAAAGTCGAAGCTCACGAAGAAGATATACCCACCGATAGTCATGCCCTTGCAGGCGCAGATCACGATGAAAAAGGTGCGGCACAAGTAAACCACGGCAATGTCGAAGTGCGAGATTTGGGCTGGAGGAGGCATGAGTCCCATGCGGTTCATACGCCTCTGGTTGGAGGTCTACCAAACGAAGAATTATGGACGTTGGTAAGACGATTCAATAAACAGATGTACCATGTCAAGTCATTACCGGAGCCACCACTCGGAGGCTTGGACCTAAACATTGCGGATGAAGAGGAGTTTTCGCCAGATAAGCTGAGGGCAAACATCGAGCGACTATATATGACAGTGGTGGTCGGGCTTGTTACCTTGTGGAAACATATCGCAAGATTAAGGTCATGGAGGGAAAGAGGTCGCACAGTTGTTTTTGCTTCGATTTATTTTCTGGCTTGGTTGATCGACTTCCTAGTGCCAGCAGTTATTGGTTTCGTGATGGTGCTTATAGCATGGCCTCCATCAAGAGAATACTGCTTTCCTCCAGCACCACCCGCATTGATCGACAGCAAAACAGGGGGAATAAAAAAACCAACAGCAGGCGTGCTGGGTAATGATACCAGCTTGACTGGAGCCCCGGAGAAATATCATGGGGAGGCGGTGGAGCAAGAAGCTAGCAATTTTGTAAATGGTTTTGCCTCCATTGCCATCAGCAGTGCTGCGGGAAAGCATCCTCAAGGAGATCCACATGGTGATGAAGCGGGCGCAAGCGTTCTGGAGGATGCGGCGCCAGATCCAACGCAGGTGGCACTGAGCGCTGCAGATGCAAAAGACAGTAGTGCGGGAGATCAAGCAAATTCTCTGCACGACAAAACGAAGGAACCAATGTCGGCAGCACTGTGGTCAAAGACGAGACCTGTGATGCATGCCATTGCTGACATTTCGGACGGATGGGAAAGATTTGCGAACGCATTATCTCCAACTCCACCATTTCCTCAAGAGACTCCTCGACTTAAGCTTGCTGCTTGTCTTGCTCCGTTGCTTCTCATATCAATATTCACCAGCTCGTATATCTTCATGAAGATGAATGGATTTTTGCTTGGGTTTGGATTTTTCGGGGATCCCTTGATCTGGAGAGGCCTTTCATTCTTGAATCGCGAATTTCCACATTGGCAGAAATTGCTAGAAATCAGGAATACCTTGCTTAAAGGCGTTCCTACGAATGCTCAACTCACAATCACATTGCTACGGATTGGTGAAGCGCATAAAGCTCCAATTCCACCACCTCCATCTTCATCAAGGCCGCCACCGGATGTCGCGCATGCTACAGCAGGCGAGGATCTCGATCATCTTGGTAGGTAATTATTCCCTTATCAAACGCAGTTGACTAATAAATTCAGAAGGCGTTTCTGATGCAGAAATGGCATATGCTATTCATCCCGATGCAAATGCAACCACTACTACTAGCATTGATGAGCCCAAGCCCAAAAAGAAAGGACACCGTATTTTGGCTGCCCTTAAAGGTGTCACAAAGGGTGGTGTTGAGACTGTCTTGGGAACGGATAAACTCAAAGCTGCAGCCGGAGCAGAACATGCGAAGAATCGTCTCGGTGTTCTGAAAGATGGACCGGATGATCCAGCTGGCCCTATCCGTTTCCCCTCTCGATACAAAGGTAAGAAAGGGCATGCATATATCACAGCTACCGCAACCACTCCAGCATTGAGCTGGACGACCGAGAGAGGAGATATTGATCCTGTTTTTTCCATAGCAATAGCTGATATCATGGCAAGTTCACTCGCCATACCTATATCCAGAGTCATAGGCTAATCATGTAACAATAGGAGATAAAGAAGGTCGGTGGCCTAGGCTGGAAGAGTAAGCTTGTAGTAGGATGGGCTACATCGCGAGAAATTGCAGACGGAATTCTTGTAGTCGACAAAACTGGGGATCAAAAGCAACTTACCGCTATAGCATTACGGGAAGAGCTCTTCAATCGCTTGATCTCCATGGGTGCGCAAATGTGGGAGGCATGGTAGATGCCCATGGGATGCCTTCCGTCACGGCGCGTAATACCAAGGGGTCTGAAACTTCTAACCAGTTGATCAATTGATTTATGTTGTGCACTCGAAATTTGGGCGATGTCCTTGAATGGGAACAAATGATATAGATCTCGGCGCTTATTTAATTTAATCTAATATTGTGGTATGAAGCCGCGCCGCCATGGTGTCTGTAGTTCCAAATCGAAGATTGAAGCTATGGTTAAAAATCCTCCCCAAGGAAAACAAGGGTAAGGGGTCAGGTTAACAGGGTTGACCGGTCAAGCCTCACCGACTACAGGTTTTTTTTTGAGAGTTCAACGGTCAATAAGGTTAACAAAGACTGTCAAGGGCCGGTCCCTGATTTTCTTCATCCAGATTGTGAAGTGGTTTCTTGGGTGAATCTGAACAGGTAGGCAGTTGAGGATGTTTGCATCATAGCCAGCAAGTTTCTTATATGATTCATCTATTGCGCTCCATTCATTTGCTTGCTTGCTCATGATTATTACTCGTTGCTTCCAAGTTGCTACTCTTGCTTAAAGATAAGTTGAAACGATTCGTTCTTTGCAACTCTCTACATTCCATTCCATTCCATTTCATTGCATGGCATTCCATCAACAATTATTGCACATCAGAAATCTTTACCACTGCTTTACAAGATGCAGCCACTAGCTGCTCTTCCGATGGTTTGCTCCATCGTGACATTCGTGCTCGGCATATTATGCCTGTTCGCAGGCAATAAGCCTGGCTTCATGGAGGATTACCATATCGTAACAGTATGTGCACCAAGTCCCCATTCCCAAAGATACGACTCTAACCATGTACCCTTCAGCTTAATACTACAGAAGTCGGACGTAACCTCATCCCTACAACCACCGGTGGTTCTGGTTCCACACCAACCTCAATATCCCTAGGAGGGATCGCCAGTAGTCTCAGCGGTTTGATACCTCGTGATCCCGGTATAGGCGATGCAATCGCAAATGCGCTCGGTGATATCGAAAATAATATTGCGGATAAACTTGCGAAAACGCTGGGCATCAAGGATTGGTATTCGCTACATTTGATGGATATGTGCGAGGGAACATATACACCAAATGCTACCGCCAAGGGCGCAAAATACAATGCTACCTCTTGCACAAATCAAACTGCCATGTGTAAGTAGTATCACCATGCTGTCTTTCTGCTGGAGTTAATCGTATCTCTATTCAGACCATTTCGATATCAGCTCCCTCATTTCTGAACAACTACACGTTGGCCCCCTCCATCTAAATCTTAGTGACATTAACTGGCCTTCCGCTATCCAAGACGGTCTCGACACTCTCTCCACAGCCATGAATGCCACCTTTGTATTCTACTGCATCGGTATTGGAGCCGCTGGCTTTGCAATTCTCACTTCCCTCGCCGCACTCTTTATAACTGGTCGTCTCTTCTCCTTCCTCAACTGGGGTTTGGCATCACTATGTCTTTTCGCTCTCACCATTGCCTCCATTATCGTCACTGTTTTCCAAAACAAATCCACACATATTATTAACAAATATGGTAACGGGATTGGGTTATATGCTTACAAAGGGCATAAATACCTCGCACTGACCTGGGCTGCTACGGCGCTTATTGCCGTTGCGGTGATTGTTTGGGTGGCCATTTTCTCCATTCGACGCAGGCAAGTAGCGAATGAGTTTCATGAAAAGCATCGTTTTGGGAAGAGGTAGACATAATGGGAGTACCAGAGTTGCGAGGAGAGGGCCTTGGATAGGATTTTTCGTGTTTCGCTCAGGCGACATGCATTGGCGGATGGGAGGGGTTGGAGGCGAAGATGAAACTGCGCAGACTTGACATTCTTTGAAATACCTTGATCTTTTTTATGCATGACTTAATGTGACAACGGATGGAACAGGAGAGACGGATATTGGATATTTGAGACTGGATGTTTCCAGGGATACCAGGGATATGAAGGATGGCTTTGCTTTTCAATGATGCTTCTATTATATATCGAGATACCCAGAGGCTTCCAATAAATGCCATGAGGCGCTGCGCAAGATACTTTATCCAAGATGAATTGAATGTGTGAAGGGAGTCTTTGTTTACCCCTTCTTAGACGAGAAAACTACTACATGAAGGATTTGAAGGGGTCTGGATCAATGTAATCTAATTGATATCACACAGTTGATGATATGGATTTGTGGACACCTTCTCGATTTCATTTGCTTGACTGCAAAGCGTTTGTGACGGCTTCGATAAGACCGCCGTTGGTTGTGATCATCTCACCAAGTAATTAAGGCATAGGTGGCGGACGAGGAGGTAATGTTCTTGTCAAGGGAGCAACTAGTCCACCAGGTGTTATAGCAAGAAGGAATACTTCAGCTGCCAACGGGGAAGGGAGGGTGAGTGCATCTTGGAGTCTGGAGTCAGACTGGTGCCACAAAGTCTCTGATACTACGTGAAGAGAATTAATCAAATTCTCCATATCATTACAACTTACGTGGCTTCATTTTTGTATGGGCTATTTTAGGCCTAGTCCCTGTGCCTTGTTCTTTAGCTTCGGGCTGTTCGACAGTTCGTGACTCAGACGCTCCCCCTAATTGATTTAGACGAGTATATTGCGATGAATGACTTGAGTAGTGCTCCTCATCTAAACCTTTTACGAACAAATTGAACACGTAGACTAGGCAATGTACATCAATGTCGTATTTACCGGGCGACGGCGGTTGAGTAGCAAGAGAGAAGATGGAAGGTGCGATCTATACATTGTGTCTTCCCCCCCTCGGCCCTCTTCTCTCTTTTTCTTTTCCAACGCGCAAACCTAAACACAAAAGATCAATAACATATACACGAACACGAAAACACCACCAACACAATGAAGCCTTCGGCAGCATGCCTTCTCATGCTGCTTGCTTTCTTCGATCTGAATGCAGCAATTGCACTCCCGGCAAATACCAATGATGTTGATGAACGTATCACCGCCTCTAAGGGTTCCGATTCCTCTGAAAGCTCACCAGCAGTCATTAAACACCAACCAAACGCTCCATCCAACCCAGGATCCATGGCTAACTCCTTCTCATCCCACTCTAACACCAAAGGTGAGAAAGGCATCTCACTACCTCCCAACCGCTCCTTCTCCCATTCGCCCACCAAACGCGAAGAAGTCCCAGCAAAGAAAAAGGTCAAGCCACCACCTTGTCCTTATCCTGAAACCCGCACTTGCATCACCCAAAAAGAGGTTGATCAAGGATGGCATGATAGACCTGGATGTTATAATAGAAACTTGTTTCTCTTGGGCTTTGGGCGTACTCATTGTTGGGAGGCGGGGGATGATTGTGTGAAGGAAGATTGTAGATATTGAGCCGAGCTAATTGTACCAGCCAACACCGTCGACAAATACATCAGCTCCGCCTCCAACGTCCATCATCAGGAAAGGGCCCAAACAACTCCAGTTTCTCCCCCGGCCTGGATCAGCCGAAAGATCAAACCATATTGTCCTTTTCCCAAACTCGAACATGTTCGATGCGCCACGCAAAAAGAAGTCGATCAGGGATGGCACGATACAGATGGATGTTATTATCGAGATTTCATGTGGATTATGTTCCCAGTTTGTTGGAAAGCAGGAAGGGTTTGCCGGAGGAGGGATTGTAAATATTGAGTGGAATTGAGAGGTTTTCTTCTCCTTGGAGTAACGGTTAGAGATTTAGGTACGGCGTGTGATTGGAGTCAATGGAGCAGTGTAGGATGTATCACACAGGTGATTACATTTCGCCATTGTATTCTTCTCTCTCTGACCCTGTTGGCTCTTTATATTTCTACAACTTCGATCAAGTTCATACAATCTTTTTAAATTCATAGTCAAAAATAATACTAAACATTGTTAACGCTCTCATGTTCTGTTTTACTCTCATTCTTGATATTACACACACTTTCGTTCAGTCTCGTTGCTATGATCAACCGACCCCCTTTCCCCTGTGTCGTCCAAAAGGCCCAAATTGCAAAGGCTAAATCCGACTCCAAGTATAGTAAAGGTTGTATTCACTACCCACTGTTTGTGAAAATCTGCTTGCAATCTTCAATGCATAATTTCAATTCGCATTCGCTGATATCAAGGAAATTGTGCCACTGATCCTGTATCACACGTCACGCAGCTTCACGTCACGGTGTAACGGCCACTCAAGTCAACAAGACCGGAGATGGCGGCTTTTATGCATTGGATAGTGTCCAAGTACGACGATTTCTGGAAGAAGATACTCAGAGATCAAGAGGAGTGAATGGGAGAAAAAGAGTTGATCCTTTCACGTGTCATCGTCTGTTCTTCGTTCTTTCCTGATTCAAGCAAACGGAGCCCCCAACTCGCTTCGGAGACTTTCTCCTAACTCCTTGATTTTACTTCCTTATATACCTGGACCTTTCTACCATAAGACTTCATTTCACATCCAATATTTCCTCGTCTCTTCAACACTTCCTAGATTCGATAGCCCTATCTCTTCATCAGTTGCCAGGCTGGCTCCTATGTTTTATTCTCCTCGAATTACTTAACAAGCTCATTTTACCACCCTCGTTATACCTTCAAGAAGCAGTATACGCGGGTTGGACCAGAGCAAGGCTTAGCCCTATCACTTTGTTAGCAAGGACTCGTTCTTCTAGTAGATTCATTGATCATCATCGTTGAGGATCGACAGAAACGCTTCTCTCTCTCTTTCGTCCACAGTTTACATTGAACTTTCAATACCAATACCAAAACCAAAACCCTCCCACTAAACTGAAGCCACGATGCCTTCCCTTGCAGGAAAGGAAATCAGCCAAAATGGTCTCGGTCTCATGCGTACGTTTGATTTCTACCTACCCTTTACGTCGTCATCCTTCAATCCATCGAAAGGGTTCTCAAGTCGAAGATTCCAACTGATCGCCTATAGGTATGACCTGGCATGGCGAGCCCACCCCGGATAGCATCGCCTTCGCCGTGATGAAAGCTGCACTTGCAGCCGGAGTGAACGTCTGGAACGGCGCCGACTTTTATGGTTCCCCCGAGAACAACTCTCTCCATCTGGTCGCTCGCTACTTCACCAAATATCCTGAAGATATTGACAAGGTAGTTTTGTGCATCAAGAGTGGTGTGGTCGACATGAAGACTCTCAATATGGATAGCTCTCCCGCAGCCATCTACAAATATGTCGCAAACGCCAACGAGATCTTGGGAGGGGTCAAGAAGATTGATCTCTTCGGCATGGGACGACAAGATAAGAAGACGCCGATTGAAGACACGGTGAAGGCATTGGATGAGTGCGTGAAGAAGGGATTGATTGGCGGCATCCAATTGAGTGAAGTCGCAGCCAATTCTATCCGCCGCGCAAGCACGGTTGCAAAGATCGACATGGTCGAGGCGGAAATTAGTTTGTGGGCGACAGATGTCTTCGAGAATGGAGTGGCGGAACTTTGTGGAGAACTGGGAATCGTCATGGTTGCTCACACGCCCCTCGGAGCCGGCATGTTAACTGGTCAGATCAAGAGCCTGGGCGATGTGCCAGAGATCTACCTTCACCGCCGCTTTCCACGTTTCCAACCCGAAAATCTACAAAAGAACTTGGACATGGTCAAGGAGTTGAGAAAGCTGGCAACGGAAAAGGGCTGCACACCAGCACAGTTGGCTCTGTGTTGGACCAAGTCTCAGAGCAAGAAGCCAGGCTACCCCCTCATCGTCCCGGTCTTTGGTGCGAGATCTGAGTCGAGGGTTAAGGAGAATGCGACGGATGTCGAGTTGACGGATACAGATGTGAATAAAATCAACGAGGTACTTGCTAGCTTTCCGGTAAAGGGCCACAGATACCCACCTGCGGCTGCTACTCTTTGCGAGTACTAGTCACCGTCCATGAGGCTTCAATTCAGGTTTACTCAATAACATATCGATTGGTCTAGCTATCATGATTAATAAAATTGCTTTACACAGTGACTTACTTCACGACTCTCATACAAGTAATCCGTTCTTCATTCGGGGGAAAAGGTGACTGGCTAATTATCTCACTATTCTCATGTCCTCAACAAAACTGAACATCAAAAATCCATTGAATAAATTATATGGTCTTATATATAAAATCCTATCGAAAGATCAAATTTTGAAAAATATACTAGAATATCTTCTCAATTGATAGAATGGCTCGATAATATACTTAAAAGGAGTCGGTTAATAAGGAGATGTATCGATAATTTTCTCCTGCTGATCAATGAGGCGTCAAGTTAATTTATATTTTCATTATCATTATCATCATCATCATCGGATATATATCAACAAAAGCCTCCTGCATTGACTAACCGACTAATCAACTAATTGACTGACATGACACGACACAACACAACCAAAGCACGCACAAAAAGATCAACGCACCAACATCAACATCACCTCCACACTTTTTCCCACTTTCCCCCCCCCTCCTCCTTTCCCCTTTTCATCTCTCGCTCTCAATCTGCGTTTCATTGGCCCACTCACTGGCATTCATCATCCCCACAAGCTATTGTAATATTGGCCAATTTACCATATCATATTCTCACCATCTCCGTCCGTCTTCCTTCCTATCGATCCCCACACTCAAAAGCAACAACAACATCGACAACAGCTGCAGATACAACAAAAAAGGAGAAAAAGCTCATTCAACAACAACCCACAACTCAAATGTATTCCTCAACACTAAGTCCCCAGACGACAACAATTCACACGCAGTCAAGATAGAAGAAAGAATCAGGTGCAGGCAAAGAGGAACTTGTGAGATCGAGTTGACGCAGAAGAAGAAGAGTGGATCCGACAATGAACCTTTAGCTTCCCTTGTACGAAACTCTGCAGCGAAAAGAATAAAGAAAGAAAAGAATAGCAGAAAGTTGCGACGAAAGAATTCATCAATAATGCACGTAAGAAAAACCCGGATCCGCGATTAGCGAGATCATATACCCATCCATCCCAACCCAAGGTTACCCGTTTGTCCTATCATTCATCCATCATTCCCATCCATGACCGAAAAAGAATAGCCACAAAAGAAAAAGTGCCCAAGGACAGATCCAAACTCCGTCACCGAAATCCGAAATCCGGTGTAATTTTTTTCTCCGTTCCATCCTAGACCAGACCTAGATGCAAGCTTTTTTTCCATTCATTCATCTCATCCATTCGATTCATCTTATATGATGTATATGGTGTCGTGTCGAGATGATACGAAATCGATGCCATTGGATTTTGTAGTATCCCCCCAAGTAAATGTCCCTTGAGCTTTCACTCCTTTCCTATTCCTTGCGCCAATCAATTCCACGATCAAATCTTTTCTGCAAGCAACCAAGCGATGAGCCAATCCATTATACTCCAAACGATAATTGCACAACAGGCGATGATGAAATGTGATGCGCAAAGACAAATTGAAACTGTACCATGGCGGCTGTGAGAAGCGAGATACGATAGATGTACGAGTGTTGCTTCCTAGCATGGCACACAACAAATCGTATCGCGAGTTAAATTATGATTAACCCTCCATCTCTGATGGCTAGCTGATATTAAGCTCTTGCGTCAGTGCCATTGTTGGAAAATATCCCTTTGACTCCGGGACTCCCTCCCACCTCCCACAATGCCTCCCCAAAGTATCTTGCGCACCACTGATGCTCGGTAGGGAGTAACCCGTCGTATTATATTCTTGTTTAATTTTCCCCGGCGTATATTCGGGAAGACTAGGTAATTGATTTCGTGGTTCTGCGCCCTCCCATAGTGGAGTTGGATAGTACATATAGCAGGGAGCTTCTTCGATATTTTTTGCTTCTTCAGCAGAAAGAGTGGGTTCCATGGGTATTTGGAGTGGCCCAGTGCGATAATGATGTGACCGACCATCGTAAGATCCGTAACTGCTGGAACCTGGAAGCATAGATGCAGTTCCAGACATGGTAATGTCGCCCGGGGTACGGGAAGATCCACCAGATGGTGTATATGAACCACCTCCACCAGCCCCCCCAGACCCTCCTGGCCCGGAGCTAGCATTGCTACCTCGCCTTTCGCTTTGATAATGGCCTGGTGAGCGACCGCGCACAACCATTGGTGCGGACATGCGAACGGCAATTTTGACCCAGCGTTCGGCATGATTGTGGTTATTTCCCAGATCTGCGAAGAGTTCCACCAATAAATGATAATACTGTTGAGCCGCTCTCCTTTTTCCATTATTTGCTGTCGCATTTTTGAATTGGATGCGCTCAAACGTCGCCTCGCTTGGTGGTTGATTTGGCGACTGGCCGAATGATCCATCGTACATTCCGCGTGGCCCACCGCCAATTCCATTATCACCGCCATACATATTATGCGTTGTATGTGGCCGCGGGGCAACTGGAATTCGAGGTGGCTTATCTTGTGGTCCTTTGTCTCGTTTCGGAGTGTGCTGGACCAATTCTATCGATTTTCCATCGCGCGAATCCACCACTGCAGCTATGGACATTGCAAACTGTTGTACTGGTGGTCTCATCCCACCAGATAACAAAAGATGCAAACTTCCATTCGGAACGATGGGTTGAAGTGTAAACGAGCAACTCAGCGAAAAGTAATTTCTTCTGTAGCAAGTCCAATCGTTTTCAGCCATGAAAAAGCCTTTGTCAATTTTTCCAAAGATTTCTGGGTTAATAATCTGTCCATCAGCCGCCTGTAAAGTATGTATAACTTCTGTTGAATTTAGAGGAGGGGTAAGTGGCCCTCCAAGCTGAGAACTCTCCATATTTGTTGGACTTGCGAAGCCGCTGTTAGATGGTGATAACGGCACGCCTCTTACGGTTCCAGAAGATGACGGGGATCTTGAAATGCCGTCCGTTCTGCGTAAGTGTGGCGTTGCACTTGCGTATAAATCTCGTGTGCTTATTGGCGATTGTGGGTGTGGTAAGGCTGGTGAGCGTGAGGGTGGTGCCATTCCAGGGGAGGAGTGACTGTGCGGATAGATCATTATTATCTGTGCACCGAAATGATGGTGTATCGAAGTACTTAAAAGGGGGTGGAAGGTACATACATAGAGTTCAAGCGGGGTTTAATATCGGGCATAGAAAATAAGGACGAGCTCGGAGAAAAGTATGGGTTGCTCCCACCTGAGTACGTCGGACCGTTCAGCGTTGACTGATAGGCATGCGCGTATGGAGGGAAGGGGATATTGGACGGGATCGAGCTTGGTATCGTAGGTCCTATCGAGAACACAGGACTATGAGAGTTACCTGAATCAGGATTGAAACTAGGCTATCAGTCAGCCACTGGTCTAACACGGCTGCAAGACCAAAAATAATAAGGTTTTGAGGAGAACATCATGGCGGTAATGATGCCCAATCGGAGTGCATAGGTATGACAGCAAACAAAACCATCAGTCGTACAAAATAGCGGGGACTACTCGCGTGATGCGAACCATTGCGGGAGTACAGGAGGTTTGACTTGATTTGAGGCTAAGGTCGTGCGATGACTGAAGAAGAACAATGACAATGTATGAGTCGTGGCATGTACACCACACTAACAGCTTTAGCACTGATCGCACAAGCGGTGTATGTATGCATCGTGTTTGAAACGGACGATAATGAGAGACCACTCCAGGTGTAGTATATGTGCCTAAATGCAAGGTTGATAGGGAGGGGGGGGGAGGGGGGTGCATCGGGAGAAAAGCAAATGATCAACGAAGTTTGGGGGTCAAACTCACCGTACATCATCTGTCGCTGGAATTGTCATGTATCGCATCCCCATATCAGAGGGTAATGAAGGAGGGTGAACAAATTCCTGTCTTGAAGAGCTGTCAGGCTCTGGTTCGGATCCGACAATACACGATGACGAATGCCCCGAATAAGCGGCTAGGTCTTGAATATTACCAGATTGAGAGCACATAAAGTGATCGAGTGTTATTTTTTGAGGTTTAAGGACTATTGCGCGGTATAGTTAGTACCGGGTGATATGAAAAATCCCGAGAGATTGTAAGATATCGAGATAGGTTATTGAGCTGCTTGCCATGGATACGAAAGATAAAAGAGGCGAACTAGAAATCAGGATAGAAATGACAGATATTGAATTTTGCCCGCCAGATGTGACTGATGAAGTTGTGAGGGGAGGGAAAGGGGGGTTTCTCTGGAAGCATAGGATTTTGATATTGAGAGGGTGAGATGTATAACATTTTTCGTGATTAGGCTACTTTGCGCGCCTGTTTTTCTGAACTCTTGTTGGATCTCAAAGTGAAATTGAGAGGATGAATAGGAGGATGAAAGGTAGCAAAGGGGGGAGGGGGAAGGAGTGAGGGTGTTGATGATGTTCAACGTCGCACCCGAGAGCTCCTTCCATGGAACATTCCATTTGGCCAAATCACTGCAAGGGCCCGGCATTACACTGTATTGCTCTCTGCTTCCTGTATACTTTGCCAAGTATGAAGTATGAGGTATGAGGTATGAGGTATCAGGTGTAAGATGTGAGGTGTGAGGTGTGAGATGTGAGATGTGAGATGTGATTGTGATTGTGATTGTGATTGTGATTGACCCTATTGCCCGGCGCATCAACATAGTCGTTGCCGCCCTTACGCCGATAACGCCGGGCACTGGGGGTTACCAATTGGACGGAGAATGGTGAATTACTACACCAACCCTCTCGCGAAAAATCCATGGCACTCAAAAATGAAGAACAGAATGTTGAAACTTTTCCCCACCTGCGATCTCTTTCTCTTCAATTCTCGTTTTCCTGAAGATACGATGAGATGTAAAAGAGACGAGAGAAAGGATTTCGGATACCGAGAGAGGCAATCGAATGGTGTCGCGAATGGCACATACACCAAACCAAGGGCAGGAGGGGAGGGGGGGGACAGGAAGCTGAAAGAAAGCTGAAGACAGGCAACTTGGAGATATGGATAAGGCAGGCCAGGTGCAGGTGAAGTTGATTGGTTGCAGAAAAGGACTTTTTTGATTTGATAATGGCTTATTACTTACTATCGTTCATTTGCAGCCTCACCCTTCAAATCTACGTTTCCCACGATGAATTCTTCTTCTCGATGAAAACGTTCCAGTCCAATCCAGTCCAATCCAAATCAATTCTTTGACGTGAAGCTGGACAGGAATGAATGTGAAGATGGATGGAAATATGGACGGGGATGGGGATGGGGAAGAGAAGGAGGATACCAATCGATGATGGCGGTGAAGAAGGATACTCGGAAGGAAGACGGCGGTTCAATGTTCCTCTGATGATGGGTCGTCGTCGTCGAATATAAAAACAAGAATAGACAAGAGGAGAGGAGGAAGAGAAGAAAGGACAAACAATTGGTGATCGCCGCCGTCCCTAGGGAAGAGTGCGGTTGGGTGAAGGAGTGGTTGATGCGGGCTCCTCTCTTTCTTTCTTTTTCTTTCTTTTTCCTTTTCTTTTTCCCTTTGCTCGGCGGGAGAAGGGAGGGGATGGATGAGAGGAATGATATAAGTGATATGGTTGGCAAGTTATGTTGAGGTGAGTAGCGCCAGACGAAGGTCTGTCTAGTCGAGTACGGTAGGCGATAAGGATCAAAGGTATAGGCGATAAATGACTATTTCAATCCAATCTCCAATCTCCAATCTCAAGCCAAAGTTCCCCTCGGAAGATGTGATATCTTGCACAATAACAATAACAATAACAATGATGATTCAATCCTTTCCTATCTTGCTTTTGACTCTTACGGCTATGCCCTTCCTTGGATCTTTTCTTGGCCCCCTTTTCTGCTTTCTCAAAGAGCTTGCCCTTTCTTTGCCGTCTTCGCTCTGCTGTCTGCTGTCTGCTGTCTGCTGTCTGCTGTCTGCTGTCTGCTTGTCTGCTGTCTGCTGTCTGCTGCCCGGTTCTTACTTGCCTTGCTGCTCACTGCTCAAAGCCACTGTACGTACGTGCCTTTGCAAAATGACACTCCAAGAATGCAAAAAGGAGACCACAGCTGTTCCTGATTCGTCAACTGCCCGTCGTATACTGATGCGAACTGCGAGATGCACTGATGCAATGGCAATGGCAATAGTAAAAGCAATAGCTGTGCAGAGGGTCCTTGTAAAATTGAAATTGGAGACCTAGGATGGGGATAGGTCTATGAGTCGATATTTGATTGGATTGGGGATCCTGACCAGCCTTGTCGAAACTAGCACCTGGCAACTGAGGACTGGATCAAGGACTGGGTCTGAAAGAAGAAGAGGAAGAAGAAGAAATAAAACGACGTAATCAAAGGCTTGAAGAATGGTAAACGTGGCTGTCTTTGCCCCGCTAATCTTCTCTCTTTAGCTTTCTAAGGTATGAATACCCTGAATTATACCCTGGATTGTTTAAAGATACCCACCAAGAGTAAAATGCTCAGTGGAAAGTTGCGCTGAAAGGGCCGGATCACTACCGTTGGATCGCGGCGATGCAATGCCTGTATGGATGAGATGCAGTATTCGGGGAGGGGGGATGGCAATGGAGCAGGGTCGAGTCTTCCAAATAGAGTATCGAGGGTATATGATGGTGACGGGCTGCAATGGAATGGTATGGGATGGTAATGGAATATGCACGCAATCCCTAGGAGTATCCTCGAAGTACCGCACGGTACTGTTCCCTCTCTCAACGTTCGGTAAGGAAGAGAGATGTTGAATTTTGGGGGCTGACTTGAATCTTACCCGGAGGCTTATTTTTTTTTTCGAATCCTTACGAGCAGGGGTTTTACGTGAAAGCGGCGTGTGATGATGATGGAAACCCGTCCAAGGTGGTGTGAAGAGACTTAAATAAACCTACAGCCTCACAATACAATCGAGGAAGAAACCCGTTTTGGTTTGATTTCTATTATTATTCCTGTTCCCTTGAGTGGTCGAGGAAATCTTTTCTGGCTCAGTCGTTACGGTAATGAGTTGCTGCGCTGCGCTGCGCTGCACTACGGTATTGCCGGTTTGTTTTGTTTGTTTGTTGGACTGCTTGCTTGCTTGCTTGCTTGCTTGCTTGCTTGCTTGCTTGCCTTGCCTTGCCTAGTTGCTTGCTTGCTTGCTTCCTTCGGTCAACCTCTTTAGACCTTTTGGACCCTTTTGGACCTGTTGGGGCCTTTTGGACCTTTTAGACCTTTTAGCCTCTTTAGGATTATCGCCTTGTATGATCTCGGGTTCGGATAAAGTTTTCGATCCGTATTTGAATGCTAGGCCGCGGGAGAGCAACGGTAAACCAACTAGCTCCAAGCTTAATCGTTATAGTTGCAATCTAAATTTCGGGGGTGGTGTTGGCGTCTCGTGGAATTTGGGATTAGCTTCCGATGCTGACAGGTGATGATTTTAGTGCGTCCTTGGTAGGCTTGTTATGTGGATATGCGGATATGGGAAAAAAGGATAATGAAGATCCTTTCAAACTAAAATGCCTGCCGATCTTCTCTTTTTTGGGGTCCGCTTTCTGAATTGGTGCAAAAGAGGATACGACTAGAAACTATAAGCTATAAAAAATATATAGTGATCCTAGAGTAGGCCGTGCGTATATCCAGGAGTGTTCTGGTGTGGGAGGGAGTAGGCTGATTGTGGAAACGTTTCAGGTTGCTGAGGTTTGATTGAGATAGGTACAAGTATGGTAAGGTGTATATGGAGGTACTGTGAAGTATGCAGGAGAAGATAGGTTTGGAATAGTGGATATGCGTGCGTGTGTGTGTATGATGTGTGTGTGTATGATTTTGGAAGATCTTAACGAGATAACTTGTATCCTTCGAGATGTACTTTTTGGAAGACCTTTATAATACGAGTTGGAAAACAAAAAAGAGGTTTGAAGCTTCTCTTCTGGATATGGGATATACCCTTCTTTTGTTTCAATGTTTGCCTCGGGGATTAATTCGATCGAGTTCAATTGAAACAATAAAGACTGCCGGAAAATTGCAGAAGATTTTCTGAGAACTAACGTACGAAAACTGTTGGTTATGATGCAGTTAGCCTATGAAGCATTTTTCCTAGATAGACTCCCGATCAAATAAACAAGGATAACGCGCTGGACTCAAATGCAGCAAGGTAGATTTCGGGATGGGTGTGAATTGAGGAATAGGTATTATGCTCCTTCACGAAAAGGGTATAACGTGGCTGGGGTCTTAAATTCACGGCTGATCCAATGCGCCGGTGAATGATTGAGGAGAATGATTGAGATCAAAACAATGACAAAGACAATAAGAAAATCTTCATGTACTAACGGGACGAGTTGAACTTTCGATTCGTTGACCAGGGGCGACCTGGCGACCGTCTAACCCGGAACTGAAGAACTGAAGGCCTAATAGGCAATTAATGGCTTCTTGGCCGAGTAGCCAGAACAGATTTAATATGCGGATGGAAAGAAGTCGGTATCCTTAGATGTTGGTCTGAAACGTTTGATGGTAACGTAATTTTATATTGATGCGAGATAATGTTGAAGGAGCAGGATCTTGCCGATGGATGATACTGATATGTATGTTGAAGGCTGCAAGTTTCAAAGTTCAAATTTCAAATCTGCAAGGAGGAGACATGGGAGATATGCTGAAATATATGATGCCCAGATATTGAGATACTAACGCCGTCGAGTCTGGTTGGAAAGTCTCAAAGGCCGTTTTGCTGATCATTAGCACGTGGAGTTGTCAACAAGTCTATCTCTCCCTAGTACATATCAGCTCTTTCTCTTTCGAGCAGGTTGGCGTGATCGTTCGCTATGGCGAGTTCCAATCTCCTGGAACTGAATTCAACGTTACCAGAGCCGGAGGTACCGAAAAAGACTCGTACAAAGTTTGAATCAATAAAGCTTCCGGGTGAACAGAGCAGAACGTTGCGCAAGATCAAGGCCAAAAAAATGATAGTGCTCCTTTTTGGAATCTGACTAAGACTTTGATAGGCAGGAGTCGAGTATATTAGCTCCCTTTAAGCTTTAACTGACAAGCAGCACCAGATTTAAGATCTAAACCTACACTGACCCAAGGTCATTGGTCATTGGTGATTGGTGATTGCTCAGGGCGGAGTCTTAGGACATCTCGAGTTCGAAGGAGAGTAACATGCTATGACAACTTTCCTTTTTGCATGAAAAAGACTAACCCTTGAATGGGGGGGGGTTCTTTCGACGCAGGAACACAATCTCTAGTTTGCTGAAAGCCTATCTAGATTTGGCGGAGCACGTCCGTGAATGATCTACCAAATCTGAGCTATCACAATCCATCAGGTACCGCCACGGGTTGAAGTGCCCGAAGTAAGCTCGAGAGCCTCACAAGATTTACTTTTCCTGCAAATCATCAGCGGCGCGCGGGGAAAGAGTTAGTTCGTAGTTAGTCAATCTCAAGCCAAAACGCTCAAATGAGTATTGACAAGTAAAACCTGTCTGTACCCAGGTAGCTCCTGCCCTGATTAAAGCGACCATAACCATTGGTCAATAGGGGATGCAGTATTCCAGAGCTTCTTTACGAGAGGTAGGGTATGTATCGATCCTTGAATCTCCAATATATTTATATCCAATTGGAGGAATCTGCAGGTGTCCAATGAAATGGATTCATTTCTTTTTGCAGGGCTTGTCCGCGAAGGATGGCGAGGACCTTTGTTTTTATTTTATTTCAACCTGTTGTAACACTACCCAATTAGCAAATTCAGCATGAAGATTGTTTCTTACTCTTGCTCCTTCTCTTGCTCTCTCTCGCTCCCTTTCTCGTTTGGTTGATATGGGTTGAAGTGAGTTAGTTGTCTTTATTTCATCCGTGTAATTTTTCATTAGTCTACATTGCTCTGTAGTGCGAGATACGACTAGTTTTAGTCTTAGTTAGCGTCTCTAGTAAAATGTATGAGGGGAAAATTACGCTAGGAGTTTACGGATTTACCCCTAATTTTCAAGGCGCGGTTGGTCGGTTGGTCGGTTGGCTCACAACTTCAAGACCCATGGACCCTTAGATACTCATTGTATAGCTAGACCTAGGAGAGGAAAGCTTATGATATAATAAATTGATCTCATAAATCAACTACCGACGCTTATTCCTGAGATTGATTGAGTAGCATACATAGCGTAGCTTCACAAAGCAAAGAAACTAGTCAACTACAAGACTATACAGCTAATACGACTAATAAAACCAACCCATTCACTTAAATCCCTCCAAACAATGCAAAAAAAGGGCCTTCTATCATGGTGACATGATACTATTGAAGCCCTTCGGAGTTCATTGTCTCAGCCCCTGGTAATTATCAATACTATCATGAGCAAAGCGATCAAATGTCCTACTCCTTATAATAATAACTTACTTGTCGTTAGTCTACCTCAAAAGGACATTCAGATAAATCTCGACAAATTATCTAGATCTATGATCCATGATTTCTATTATCGTCCTTTTCATACGCTAACTAACGGACCAAGTCAAATGGTCCAGGTGTAAGGGTATTAGCTTCCCATATCAGCTGCTTCCCTAGGCTGCGCCATGTTTGGCATTTTTGATCTACTCTTTATCTTAGTTGGAAATTGAGATGTGCTAGAAAGACAACTTCGCTATCTATATGGACCCTTTCATTCATTCGTTCATACTTTCTCCTACCCCAATACTCGGTGAAAATGGAAAACAAACTAATTTACTCCATTTGAAAAGAGACATCATTGGGTATAGCATAGCCTCGCAAATCATGACGGCCCCGGGCGGAGCTACGCTAAATCCTGACGCGAAATGCAATGTGCCGGCGCCTCGCATTCAGCATATATGCATGGGCTTCAAAGGTTCTTCTTCAACAATAGCGATAAGGAAAGGTCTTACTTTCAAGCCATAGACGGGAAATTCCCATGGCGCCTGTTGTCATCTTCGATCCCAAAGTCAATGGACTTTCATCGTACACACTCAATCCTATCGCCACCTTGACATCTCACACCACTCACTTCAAGGATTAAAGACATATTTCACAAGTGGCTTTTTGATTGCTTTGGCTTGAGGGCGTATGAAGTCATGCCGGTGCATACTCTCTACATCTTCCCCGCGAAGACTTTAGGTATGGTGGCGTTTCAGAGAGCAACGAAAAGAGAGATGGCAAGCAGAAGGCCGAAAACGAAACCCCAGGGAATCGCCACCACTACGCTTCAGGATTTAATTGTTCGCCATAACTTTCCTTTCTTCACGAATGGCATTCTCGTATTCTATAAAGCAAGCCCACTGATAGAACACCCGTCGATCCGCTAAACCCACTCACAAACAGAATACCGCGCCGACATTCGGTCACGCACATATAATATATGCATGAAGAAGGAGACTCGCTGCAGGAAACCGGAACACACTCCCCCTCCAACCACGTGAATTTAGTTCTCCCTTTTTGTCGCCCCCCTCAACTGTGCAGATGCGCATCACTGGGTCCATGAAATTACATTTCCCTCTTCCAGCCATATCCAGCTAGCTTTACCACACAAACAGCTTCGCTTAACTCCTACCCTCTAAACTAGAATCAGGATTTCTTCATTTCATTTTCACCTCGTTCTTATATTGCATGGGACCTAGCCTAGGTGTTTCGAGTTAGATGACCGGCAGAAGTTATCGATCTTGATTGAAAGATTAGGGCAAGGCTAAAAGGAACTGCATGCCAATTCATTGATTTGTCGAGAAAACGGCGAGCTAGAGCATAGATCCGCGAACCCCAGCCTGCAAAGGTCTCTATTGGTTGGAGCATACCATCCGCAGTCAGTAAGCTGTCGGCTCGGGTCGGGATATCGGGATATTTGTTTCTCTCAACGGCTGATGCTTATCGAAATATGGGGCCCTGATTTTGTCGATTGAAAAAAGTACAAGAGGTTCGTCTTGAATACTCGAGAGGAAGCCTTCCTTTCAATTGCGTCCCATCGTGAGAAATCCTGCTTCTCTTGAGGAATCTAATAAAGTCATCCCAAATCCCTCACACCCATCCCAACAATTCTTCACAACACTATGCGTTTCACGGCAGCGGCACTGCCGTGTCCAATTGTGTGGTGATATGCGATCTCTGTGCCATGTGACGAATCGCCTTTCCGCTCGAGACATAAAAACCTCAAGTAGCACCACCCATTTCCGGAAACCAGCAATCAAGCAACGCCTGCGCATTTGCACAATGCAACCTCGACGATTCTCAACAAAACCTCTCCGCCCTTTTCTACCAGCGGTTGCACATGGTTGTTTATTTTCATGTACCTTTGACGGGCATGGGTTTCGGCTTTTGCAAGCGCGAGAAAAGATTGAGAAAATTGTGGCTTGCGTCTCAATATAACGTCGACGAGGTAGGGTGGCATAGTGAAAAACCGGATTTGGAGATGCAACAAGGGCGTTGTAAGGGGTTTCTAATTGTCATGAATAGGGAAAGATGAAGGAGGGGGTTGCGTCAATGTCGGAAAATGTCTGCTTTAGCGAAGGAAGTAGTAGGGTGCATCCGGGCGAGACCATTGACCAGGGATATGACTGGGTAAAGTAGAATGACTGACTCATTCATTGGGATTGGTTTGGCTATATTGCCATGCCGTTCTTCATTTCGCGGTGATGGATTTTATCAATAGATGCTGTTGTAAATATCAAAAATGGTTGGCAAGGGCGCAATTGGATGAATCAACGAGTAGGGTAGGTAGGTCATAAGAAAGCATCTAACCCAACGTAATAATGCCATTCTTTCTTTGGCACTTTCAAATCCCGATCCTCGAGGGTCTCCTGTCAACCCTTGTCAATGAAGGTCGTATATCTGTGCTTCAAATGGCTGGGACCATGCGGGGCATTTGGGAAAGACGGGACAAGAGGCTTCATTGGCCAACGATCAAAGTGATGATCAATGCATGGTATACTCAATTGAACAACAAGTCAATTCAATGTACTAGATGCTGAGGTCTATGTACAGTCCTTGAGTGGCGTATTTGGTACAAGCTCATCGATATCGCCTAATCCCTCATTCGCCCCTTTATCATTTTGGCTTGATTGCGCTTCTCATTTCATGCTCACATGCTCATGCTAAAATCCCAGCAAGAATCTCTGTACGCTATCGCCTTTCCTGTTCGACGCCTACCTAGTGTTGGTACTGTACTTCGTCCAATCATTTCCACACTCCTTCCTGCTCAATGGTTGTCATGAGAGTAGTCTTTCATTTCGGGTTTTCGTCATAGTATGTACATCATCTGGATCAAAAGTCTCAAGCTTAATCATATCGATCAGCGTGAGCGTCAATATGATGGCACTCATGATGATCTGTAATCTAATCTGACGAAAGGTAAATGCCAGATTGACTGGGCCAGCCCCGCCGCTATCCGCATCATCAGCAGGATTCCAAAAGGTTGCGGTACGGATGTTCGATTCCAAACTTAAAATCCCGGCATGTGGAACCGTTTCTTGGCATCTAGATCAATCCGAGTCTTCGGTCTCGGGTCCAAGGTCTCGGGCTGGCTCCCTTCTCAACGAATCAATCATATTACTCAATAGTCAACATGTCAATATATGAGGCATTTGACCCAAATCCATAAGCCTGCTATGCAAGCCGGATTCACAAGATACGAGATGGAAAGTTCCGTAAACTTCAAAGCTGGTCAAGTACGAGCTATCCGTAAGTTGAGAGCAATTATCAAGCATATCCCGCCGACTTCTCGCCAGTCACCCACCTGCATCATAACAATCCCACAAATGCCATTCTTCAGCATGCCATTCTTCAGCAAGATGGCGACGCACAGATCTCCACCAATATCTCACCCTTGTCTATCTCAAAGAAACCAACGTTACGCATTATACAGCCTCATGACCAAAGGCTACACAAAGGCTTAGAGCCAGAGAGCCATTCAGCCAACGATCGTCGAGCTCCGAGGTGGAGTCGTCCATCTCACATGGGGCTTTCGGTTGAATTCCCGTTTTGTTGGTGCGTGGGTTTCGGCGTTGTTGTTTGTGCCATCACGGTTACTGGGAAAGAGATTGAGGAGAAGGAGAAAAGAAAAGAAAAGAAAAGAAAAGGAGAGAGAAAATCTTGTTTTTTCCCTTCTTTCTTTCCAAAGAATGGGGTGTTTGTTGCTTTGGCCTTCCGATTTGTTCAATGGCAAGGTGGAAGTGGATTTGCGATATGAGAGTGCTGCTATGATTCTTGATTTTTCGGCTCAGGGGTGCAGAGATAGGTAATGGAAATGGGGAGAGGAGTCAAATGTTTTCGTGATGAAATGGTATGATTGGTGGCGTTTGAATTGAGTCGAGGATCTTTCGAATTGATAGTCGTATTTCAATGGATGGAGTTAGTCTTGGGCTGAGACTCATATTGGAGCTGGACACGCTAGAGATGATACAATTCCCATGTTACTCAGTCTGCGATCCAAATGAATGGATACGAGAATGTTCATGATCCATGAACATGTTACAGCGGGTTTGAGCAGGGTGAAAATCGAGGTTGGTTAGGGGGTCAAGCCAAGGAAGGCTAAGGACGATTTCGTTTTCGTGAGACTCCACTTCACGGTATCTGCGTTGCCGCTGTGCAGTGCCCTTTTGATCTCGGTGCGGATGCTTGGGATTGGAGTTGGAGTGGGGGTTTGAATCATCATTCGTGTCAGGAGTGTCAGGTGGGTGCTCTCCGGGATCTCACTGCAATCATCAATTCCATTCTCCATTTTCTCCTCTTGGCCATCAATCACCCTTCCTCACGGAGGCATTTCCTTGCGCAAGCGTATTGGTTTGCCCAACTTCATGCACATGTATACGCTTAAGCAAAGGCAAGGGCCAAGTCAAGGCACCATGAAGTGTTCAAGGTGTGAGTCGCTGGGCGAACATACATACTCCTGCCTATTTCATCCAGCACATCAGGTTAAAAGATCACATGCCACTTCCCTATGCTTCCTTTATCAAACCTTGACATCCATTGCATCGCATATCCATGATCCACTCCCCAATAGCAGGCGGAGAAAAGCGCTACGCCTACATGTTTGCTTTAGGTGCGAAGCCCGAGCCCAACATCCCGGGTTCTCTCATCATTGCTGCACTGAGCCTATAGGCTGCGTCGGCATAATAACAAGAACAATAACAATAATAATAGCATCACAATGGCAAAAACAAACAAACCGAAGAAAACAGGACAAGACAACCTGGCTTGCAGCATTCTTACCTGCATTCGCCCCGAGGATGGCGCTATGAAAGAAATTGCCCTAATGCAGATGTATGTACGTGCGCGTGTGCGTGTCAGAACTATACTCCAAACCTCAAATGAATGAGGCAAATCAATTCCATATCTCATCATGCCGCTATTGAAGTGGGATGAATATCCAGGGGTGGTTCTAGGCGGAGTGCCTAAACCGCAATCGTCAATCCATCCCGGCGTCGCACAAGGCTGATTTACTTCCGGTTTGTTTGGGTTGGGATGAGAAGGTAAATGAGGTGAGGATGCAGGCGTGCTCATGGATGTTTTATACTAGTTAGTAAAGGTAAAGTGATGGAATTGGAGGTTTAGCTGTAAGCATGGAGACCAATGCGTATGAAAGTTGGGGGCATACCGCATCGTATGTTAGACAAAGACAAGAAGAAGAGATGAGATGGCGGTGGGGAAGATTGAGAAGGTGATGATCAAGAACTGGTGGGGTGAGTAAGTGAGTGATGTTGCACGGAAGATGTTCGAAGCTCCTCACCGTCTTTACTTCATGAATGCTTTTGAGGCTAGCTTCTGCAGTCTTCCATGTTGAAGTTGCTGCAAGTAGATGATGCCCAGAAGAAGCATCAGCTCGAGGAAGTGTAAGTGTCAAGTGACACCAAGACCATAAGTTCGCCGTGGCCTGGAATATTATGATCCGATATGATGCACTCGGTGACGCTTTTCTTCACCTGCACGCTTCAAACAACTCTGAAGTGTATGTCCAATTAAGGTTCTCGCACTACTACAATAGTGCAGATCCCCCATTCTCAAGCTCCCCAGCAGATAACCTTACCTGTGCTGCCTATCTCATCCCTCATCCAAGCAAGTAGCATGCATCCATCCAGCTGGTGCGCCAAGGGATCTCGGTACGCAAGCCGAAAGCGTGATTTGAAGTCCAAAAAGCTTTGATCGATCCTCGTCCTAAGAAGTCAGTATCGCGTAAACCTGTCGACCATTGCAACTTCGATGACCAGAGCGTCAACCTCATGATCCTAAAGACCCAAAGGCACTAACTAGTATCTTTGACATGAAGCTTTGAAATCCAATAGTGGCATCGTGCAAGGGATCTCCCTCCATATCTACCTGATCTGTCGAACAGAACTTCGCCTTTTCGTAATTCTCTGCCCCCTCTGCCTCTCTGCCCCACATGGAGATGATTAGTCCATGTCTAAACTCAAAAAGAACCTCACCAACTCAGCTACTTGTAACCACGAAGTCTATACCCGTCAATAGCTCGCTCCACTTTTACACAGCCCTCTTACGTACCCCTTAATGCTTAATTCAATCTCTCAAAGAAGCGAAGTCGCGAACAAATAGTGCGAGTTTCTGGCTGATCGTCCGTCCGTATAGTAGCCGACCGCTATGTTGATATTGTGTTAACCTCAATTGTGATTTTTCTTTTTCTCTTCGTGTTGATCATCTTTTGCATTGCTCTGCCGCGGAGACTTTCTAGTTCGGAGAGGGAAGCGAGGAGATGGAGTCAAGGGAGTTAGGTAATGAATGGAGATGCGCTTTGGGATGGATAGTGGCCATAGATGAAACCAATTAGAATGAATGGAGGAGTGGAGGAGTGGCGAGAATTGAAGCATGTGATGAACATGATGTTATCGAGAGAAATTGGAAAGGAGATCAGCGAGATTAACCGAATTGATCACCATCATAATCATCATGATTTATTCATGTTCGAGGAATGGCAAGACTGTGCTTTCATGAAGACTGTTGGAATCATGCATGCTTGATTTGCAACTCCATGAATAAAATTGTTCATTGTTCGAGTGTCCAAACTCGTAGTCCTTCTAGCGTAGGATCCCCCTACGACTTTAATGTCTCTACTTGTCAATGCATAATCTTGCGGCTCACCCATAGTTAAGTATTCAAATGTTGCTATGTTGCGACTTGATGGCATATGTATGTCGTGAAGCTTTTTTTGTGACTATCGAACCCCCCTTGGTTGTCGAAAACCCTTATCCCACCAAACACCCATTAGTGATCGAGTCTCCTTTAACCATGAAATCTCCTTGATTCATCAAGTTGGCTGTTGTTGTTGCTGTCGTTATTGTTGGCGCAGCCTCTACCGTTACCGATCCAGACCTAGTTGCTTTTCCAACGAAGTCATTGCAGCTTTTATATTGTATCTCATATCTCATCCTATCCCTTCCCCTATCCAATTTTCCACATAGTATATTCCAGCATCGAGTATAATAACAAGCGGGGCAGCGGAATTTCAGACAAGAAGGAAGGAATGGTATAGCAAGTCACCAGGAGATGTAATCCTCTAGACAAGACTATTTTCATAATGCCCAATAAAGAACTTTTCTTCAAACAACAGCCAGCTATTTCAACATTTGTCTCATCAAGATTCAAACCTTGACTCTTGAAATATATATATATATTTTGTCAGAACAAGCTGCAGATAGACTGATATAAAGTACGCCCATCCCCATCTTAAGCACCAGAAAACCATGGCCATCATAGCATATATCTAGCTAGCATTTCGCACCGCCCACGACCCGAGACAGTAGCAAAGCTCCAAAGCCAGCCAATACTGTCCCCTGCTATCTGCTATACAAAAAATTTCATGACCCGAATCCCAGAACACCATGAAGAAAGGTAATCTTTGCACCCAGGTTGTTAACAGAATATTTCGAATTACAACTCGAATCAGAACTTTGCATGCTCAAGATAGCCTCTTCATTTCAATGAATTGAATGGTTCGAACAAATCCTATATATTAATCAGGTACATTTTATCAAGCGAGTTAAATCAACATACTCATACATTCAAGAATCTCTTCTCTGACTATGGTCCAAACTATTGGGAACACTATTCACATCTATCTAAAACTCTGTCTGGGTAACAGCAGCTTGAATTATTCTTTCATTTGGCTTGGTCGGTGAGAAGGGGCGATCTGATAATATGATACTGAACTCAGGACCGCAATGTCTTGGGTCTCTTCTTTGGCATGAAGAAATGTGTTATGAAAATCATTGAATCATCTATACTCGTTATTCGTTATACTATATATACAATTCCATCACCATAGTGTTATCCGCTCCCTATGCATGTATGCCATTTATACCAACGGATGCACAGCTCAAACGCTATTTAATGCCCAATTAATCCTAAGACTCCCAAGTACTATTGGCAATTGCCGCAGCCAATTCATCATTCCAATTCCAATTCCTTGCAGCGCCAGCGCCAACTCCAAAGGTGGGCTGAGAAGGTTCCTGTCTAGGAGCCCTCAGCCTCTTACCGTCGGGGCTCGGATCAATAATGAGATCCATCCACTGGAACCCTTTACTTTTTCTCATTCTATTAATGTGAGTTCCTATATTCAACCCATCCGATACAGCCTTCCGATAAACTTGTTTTTCTTTTTCGGGCCATTCTTCGAAATCCGGCACCTCGGAGTCCGGAGCATCTCCTCTCATCCCACTCCTCAATATCAAAGTGCCCAACCTTCTCCACTGATTGCCCCAATCTACACCATTTGTATCCCCCAATGCTAATATCCACTCTATGCACCCTTCCAGATCCAGATACTCGAGCCCATAAACCCCATTCGCCAATTTCTTCAAAACTAAGGCCGACTCGGAAAAGTCTCCATCCAAAGTGCGTGAATACATGTTACTAGCGCCATACTGAATATCTCTTCTCCCGGCGATTGGCGACTGAAAAACAGTAATGCTTGAGTTCGGAGTGAGTGAAGGAAGGGGCCAGTAAGCAAGGGAGAGATGAGTGAGCGTCTTAAGATGAGGCGTGAGAGCAAGAAGACGAGGCCATGAGATTGACGATGGAGGATGAGAGAGCGATAGGTGAGTAAGATGTGAAAGGGTTGCGGGCAAAGATCGAGGTATTGTTTCTTTCTTGATAGTGGTGGTTGTAAGAAGGGTCGAAAGCTGTTTCAAGCTAACTGACCTTCCGACTGAGCCACCAAGATCCAGTCGAAAGAAATCACCATTAATGACCCCGGTGAACCTTCCATCAACTTCTTCTTCCCAATCCTCTGTTTCCTCCTCAAGCTGCCCTTCGAATGGAGTTGCACCTTCAACCGCATCTCCCTCCAGTTCCGGTGCAATAAGTAAGCTCTTCAATCCTTGAAACCCAATCCCTTCCTCCGGCCCGTAAACCACAATATAACTTAACAGCGCCATCCTCAAACCGACAGGCAACATCGCCAAATTATCTGACTCATAGGCACTCATCTCCTCCCAATCCCTTGCAAGCCCCCTCAAACATATCTCTAGCAATCTCCTTCCTCCATTTCGACCATGGCCATTTGTGTCATCACCCAACCCAGGAAAATATCCGACCCTTGTCTGGAACATCCGTCCCTCTTCTCCAGTTTGCTGTAAGCGGAGCCGCCTTCGCACATCAGCAGGCGCGTGTCTACTCCCTTCTAGCCAACTTCTAGGTGGCGCAGGGCCAGCTGGTATGCGACGCCCACTGGCATCAAAGCGACGGTTATGAACGGGTCTGCGGGGAGTGGGTGAGGGAGTTTCAGGATGGGACAGGAGATGGCGGATTTGAGGAGGGAGGGTATGAGGGGAGGGGCTGAGCGAAGAGGCAGCGCGGAGGTGTTCAGTGGGAGAAATCCCAATTTTGCGAGCGGAGTTTATTAAATCGTTTACGGATGGGACATTTTTGTCTGTTCCACAATGAGCGCGTTAATTAGTTGAATGATCAGTAGGAGAGTGAGAAGTGGCGGGGTGCAATGGGAGTTGTTTAACATGACCGACAGACATACTTTGCAATGCCGAAGCCGAAGCCGAAGCATTAGAACTGAGTGATGGATGGACTGTACTGGCAGGCTTCGAATATTGTGAAGTAAACCGTTTCTTAGGCATGAAGAATAAGTTGTTTATATTTTAATTGTGTTTTGTTGTTTGGAGAAGGAGGAGGACATGGCATTGTTGGGGTTCCTTCTGGAAGCCATGTTTAAGGAATAGGAGTAGTAAGCTTACATCACACTAATTAGGCGAGATCAATCAAAGGAGTCGTGGTCAAAGTCATCATTATTGATTATAGATGTCATTAGAATCATACTGTGCTTACATTTGATTCATGATCTGTTGTGAATCGATTTAGATGGCAATAAGCTGAGTGATCAGTACGAGCATTTGATTAATGCTATGCCATTGCCTGTGTACCCAATAGTTTGGGCAACGGTCCAACAATGAAAGTCTTCGATGGTTGGATTCGTTTGGAAGATTCGAGTGATTTGAAAGACTGATATCATTTGAGACAAGGTTATTGAATTCATTATTTCTACTCATACTTGACTTTGGGCATCATATTCTCCAAGAGTCTATAGGGCGTTAAGTGATGCTCAACAGTGCTGGAATTCGCCAATGTTGGAAGGCGGGGAGGGCTCACTTGCCCCGATTCTTCATGCTGGAAGCAACACAATGAATGTAACCTTCATAATGCAATGGCCGCAGTTTTAAGCGAAAAACAATCGTTATGAGAAGTTTCTTATGAGACGGTTGATATCTCCAAGGGGCAGCTCTGGATTGCATGAATTCAGCCCTGGTTTTCGGCCTCAACGTGTATGAGCCCATCGATCGTGAGATGTTCTCTCGGAAACTTTTTACAACGTTATTGTCAAATTATGGCTGGAAGCCACTCCCAAAATACCACTCGATATGCGGCTCACCACAGAGGAGCGCATATCATGTTGTAGCACTTGATCGTGCAGCCTACATTGCTGAATCCGACTTTAGACGGAGTGATACCGTGTTAGAAGCACCCTCTAGTCTACACTTGCTTTAATATTACAATGATCTTGAAATTTGCATAATCGAGTAGTGAATCTGTTAGGGCTATTGAATGTCAACGCCTATCTTGAAATTTGCTGTCAATTTTACTCGTAGGGATGTGTAGGTCTACTCTGCACTCCAAATTGACCTCCTCGATACTCGGGTCTCAAACAAAGGCCCATCATTCACTCCCAAATTCCTCATCTCCCATCTTCAATCTACATATCCCACCCCATTTTGGCAATCCCCCATCCATTTCCTGTAAACATATACTGCCATTGCAGACTCCCCGTTAAGATTACATTGATTCCTGCATTGAGAATTGCTCTTACAATCCAACTACTGACAATCCACCTACTTACAATCCAACTATTGCCCTTCGTTAGAAAGAAATTCCATTGCTACATTCGTTAAAGATGGAATGGAAAATCTTCTTAACCGTGTTTATCAGCTGGGCCCTTCCTGTCATTTCTTCTCCCTGCATGCCCGTTGATCCTACCCCCAACAAAGTCGAAGATGCGAAGTATGGCTACGAAAATCCTCAAATACGCAGTTCAGATGTCAACGTTGTTTCTGCCCTAGGAGAACGACATTCGAATTTGGATCTCGGAACCTTTTCTCTAGCCAAACGCCTGAAACCAAATGACATATTATTCTCATTGTAAGTCATTGATATCGACTCATCAACTTAACCTGCTAAGTTCGATTCTACCAGTGCATCCAAGGCCCCGGTTGGACCCGATGGAGCCCCGACCAGCAACAAAGCAATTTGCCTAGATTGCTCAACTACTGGCAAGGCTATCATTACGACCTCAGGACTCAAGACGGACGAGTCTGCCTTGAAAGACAGTCTTAAATTCTCGTTAAACCCCACAGATGTGGTTGTCAACGCACTCAATCTAGATCTCAGGCTCGATTTCAAAGGCGTGACCGGTCATTTTGAGCTAGATGTTGCATTCGGTGAGGCCGAATCCCATAGCTTTCCATTATTTGCATCGGAAAATCCCCTTGGTATACAGGTAAGGAGGAGTAGATATTCATGCCTATGGCTCCTTGTTAACGTGGTGTAGCTCAATGATAAAGACGAAGTTGGCTTGATTTTCGAAATCGAATTGACATTTACAGTCAGCGGTGAGGTCGAAATCATAGCTGGCTTCGACGTGGAATTTCCAGATGACGCATACATAATTCTTAATCCACTCAGCGGAGAACTTGTGAAAGAGAATCTGTAAGCAGTCTATTGTTTCCTACCAGTTTTATCAGTAGTTTCAGTACCGAGGCTAACAAGTCATAGAAAAGGAATTAAGATCAACGCTTTGCCAGCAAAATTCAAATCTGGAGCAGCCTGTGTTGCGGTAGGTCTTAGATACAAACTAAAAGTCGGGACTGGTGTGAAAGTACTAGGAATAGGCTTCGAATTCGAGGCAGGTGCATATATCGACGCCCCTCAATATCGTGCTTGCATTACGTATCAACCAACCAAGCCATGCAAATATGAATTCAAGGAGGGTTTCGACGTTGTAGCTGCCGTCTACGCCCAAGCTGTGGAAAATCTCGACTTCATTTCATGGTCAGCTGGACCTACTGCTTCAACGACTTTGTATGCCGGACCGCTGCCTTCTAAATGCCTCAGAAAAGCTTTAAAATCCGAAAAGAGCATTCCAGCTTCATCAAAAACTCATGGCGTCACTTTAACACCAGAACCCAAGACGACTCCACAGACTCCAGCCCACACCTCTACCACAAAAAAGACAGAATCAACTTCGCACCCTCGCACATCCACCAAGCCAAGTTCTTCGGCCAAAAAGACAGAAACCGGATATGCGCATTCCCCTACTATACCAGGCAAAAATGCAACAGCAACACGCACAGATTCAGGCACCCACTCGAGTACGAGACTAACAATAAACTTAAGTGGCTTCCCTACTGGTGCGGCTTCAATTCCTTCCTACGGATATGGATCATCCACCATCAGCGGCACCGAAGGACCCGCACCTTCGTCAGCAGCGTCCCATACAGCTCTACCAAGCTACTCTTTGGTACCAGCTCAAGAGTATTCTTGCCGAATTCGACCACCCTCCAGTGATCCAAACAAAAACCATCGCTCAATACATAACCGTACTGTACGTCCCATAGAAAACAGCCAAGTCAGGTAAAGTCTTATGCTTATAAGCAAATGAAGCCAATGAAGGGGTTCATTTCATTATGTAGTCTTACGATGATGTTATATTCTCCCAAGGATTAAGATTTTTGAGATGGTCTGCTGCTGGCCTGGTGCTGGCCTGGTGCTGGTCAAGGACTTTGGCGTTACGTATACGGAGCACATGATCGTAAACTTAGGAGAACACTGAGTAGTCTGAACATCAGAACATCAGATTCATCTGAAAATGAAAAGGACTTTTAACTATTGAAATGCTTTGAATTCGAACTTTCGACGCAGTGATGCTGGCTAACGATGAATGTGTCAAGTGTATAAAGAAAGAATCATGCAGAAAAAATCCATGTAGATACGATAACTCCGGTTTATTTTGAAAATGTGCTGAAGTTTAATATCTACAAGCACAGGAACGCAGTCTAAATTGCACAACACAACAATAATATATAAGACAATAGATGGATTATCCTCACTGCTCACTAGGAGGGTCAGCTTTTCACGCTCTCTGCGATCTTCAAGTCAAGCCTGTTCTTCCGACATATCAATCCTGCCATCACAATGCTGCATGACACATACCGCCCACAAGAACGCCAAACTCCCCACCAGCCATCCACCATCATGACTTAGCCGTTCAAGTAACTTCTAATGGCACCTTGAAGTTTGCTTGCACCCTCTCCGAGCACTTGAGTCAGGTTCTCCAAATCATCTCCAGCTGTGACACCGAATTTTCTCACAAAATCCTTTGCGGCGGATTCGAGATCGCCATAATCCTCTGCGCCTTCTTCTTCCTCAGGTCTTCCAAAGTAAGCGTTAGAAGAGATAGATGTAGCTCCTTCGAAACCTTGTAGACGCGTCTTGGCTTCCGATTGTGCGCTCGGGTCGAATGATCCTTTGCCGAAAAACTCATCGGATGAAATGCCCTTTTGGCTGCCGAACTTTTGACGGGCGTATTTCTCATCGTCGTCTGGAGCAATGTTAGCAATGAAGCTTTGAGGAGGCAAAATTGAAAATTTGACATCTCACCTTCTTGCGTGGCCTTGATTGGTCCCACTGAGCCAAAACCACCCATCTTCTTTTGTGCAGCAGCAGCAGGTTTTGAACCTCCAACCTGTCCAAAACCAAGTCGTCCCATGCCCATTCCGAGTCGCTCAACCTCACCATTTGATCGCTCCCTATTGTGACCAGAACCATATCCTGCCGGGCTCATTGGTGTTGGCGAGGCAATGCCAGAGAGATCGGCATTCTTGGCAGTGACTGACTTCTTTGCCGCAGCTTCTTCAGCCTCGGGGTCATAGCCCAATTTCGCAATTCTCTCGGCTTCTTCCTTTGCTTTACGCTCAGCAGCATCAAAATCAATTGTATCACCCGTGACCTTCTTCGCACCCAATTTAGTCTTCTTGGCTCCGAGGACGTTTGCCTTACGTGGTCCAGCACCTGTTGTGGTACCTTTGCGCAACGCTGCGGATGATGTAATACGACTAGCAGTAGGGGCCGCAGTTGAACTCTCTGTTTTTCCGAGTGGTGATGTTGCTCTTGCAATTCCGTTACCCGCAGCATTAGCACCGGTATTGAGGAAAGGGGAAGGCGATCGCCCAACAACAGGTGGTGTAGCAGTTCGAGATATTGGAGGCGTTGGTCGTTTGATCGAAGGCTTATCCCAAGAAGAAAAGAAATCATCATCAGGTTCGCCAGCAGGTGTTGAGGTTCCATCAGTAGCATCAGTTGCCGCATCAGTAATGACAACTTCATCCGGGTATCTGTACACTGGTCAGTATCGACAGATCAACATCTCCGACAAACAACATACTCTGCCTCATCCTTTGCAGCACGTCTCTTCAATTCTTCCTTGTATTTCGTGGCTGCATTGGATTGGTATTTGGTTTTGGGGTCCTTGCTATTCAGGGCTGCAGTCCCTCCATTTGATTGAAAGTATTTCGTGGCAGATTCATTGCCACCAACTTTCATGATCCGCAATTGGTCCCATTGCCATTCTGGTCACCATGTTAGCCCCTCTGCTCTAATCCGAGGCCGTCAACCATACATACGGTCAAGGTTCGTCGATCGCACAAAGGAGATGTGAACACCTAAGTTTCGATGATTCGATGAGCAATCAAGGCAGAGATAAATCCCCAAAGGCACAGAAGTCCATGTTGGATTCTTTGCCCCGCAATCGAAACAAATCTATCTCGTGAAGTATATCAGCATTTGAATCATCGTCACACCCTCCCGCCCAGAAAAGGTTTGTGTTGCGCACCCTGTTCGCTGTCTTTGCCTTCAACTTCTCGAAGAGCTTTTGTGACTGCGCCTTTGAAGCAAGAGCAGCCATGTCTGTTATTCTGAGAAGATCTATAGACCTTACCACTTGAGGTTCAAAATAGTTGCAGTTGTAGAAAGAAGAAACCCCTTTTCAGTATTCCGAAGTTATTGTGTAGTTGATGGATGGGACGGCCAGATTGCCATGCGTTCGCCGCAGAAATTAAAGTTTATATCCACTAAGCTTATTTTGGTAAAGCGGCATCAGATTGTATCACCGGCGCTTCATTGATCCAGATACCCCACAGTAGCTTGAAGCTTCATTCATGTATACCAGCTCCTCACCAGCTCTACATCCACAACCTCTCTTCTTCCGTCTGAAGTCAACATATTATCACAGACATGCTCCCTTCAATTCGGCCAGTGGCTTTGCTCAGTCTACCTCCATGCTTGCGACCGCTTCTCGCTGCACGGCTTTATGCAACACATACAGGCTTAGGCACTACAAGCACATTGTCGCAACCAAAAAGAAAGGCCGTCACCACCTTCAACGATGATGGCAGAGTTCCTTGGCGCGATTTATCGGGACGAGAAAAGGTTGCTCGAACAACGCAGCAGACTTTCAACCTAGCGACGATCCTTGTCGGCACAATATTGACGGTATGGCTCTCAGCATGTTGTCATACACTGCATTCCTAACCTTCAATACAGGGAGGTGTCATCTATCTTCTTTACACAGAAGTGTTTGGTCCCGAGAGTAAAGTCAATCAGTTCAATAGAGCTGCCGATCAAGTCAAGAAAGACCCGAGATGCATAGAATTATTGGGCAATGGAAAGAAAATAAGGGCATATGGCGAGCCAACATCGAGCAAATGGGCTAGAGCGGGGCCTATTGCGTATGCGTCTAAAGTGGATTTGCGTTGATATCGTGCTAAGTTGTATACAGATCTAATGTTACGAAAGATCGCCGAGGAGTGGAACATTTGGTTATGCATTTTAATGTCAGCCCCTCTTACATCAAATACTCTATTTATCGTTGGATTAACATCAATCGCTAGGTCGAGGGTCCATTGAATCGAGGTGTTGTCAATCTACATATGGTCAGACGCCCGCCTGAGACCGAATTTGTATACAAATACTTATTCTTGGACGTGAAAGGACATCAGAGGATTTACCTTGAGAATGCAGATGCAACGGACGGTCCTGGGAAGAATAAGAGTAGATTATTTGGGATAACTTGGCGATAAACTGTTTATATGCGTGCCTTTGGGCTCTCTACAGTGATAGGCGCAGGTTAGATTAAGACGGAGCTTAGCTTCTAGACAACTAGCAAGAATTCAGCTGCGGGATTGATCCGCTCACAAGTCGTTAAGGCTCGAAAGAAAGCCTTCTGGTTTACTTGAGGAAGGAATCCCGTCTGACATAATGGTTCAAGAGAAGTCCAATAATATGTGCAAGGGTATGGAGAAGTTTAGGATCAAAGGAAATGAATCGAGGTTGAGTCCTCACGTGCAACCATGTGGTATCAACAGGTTCCTCGGACTTCCTTGCGAAGAGAAATTGTAAGACAAACGGACGCTATTTTTGCTTTCTTCCATTTTGTCGTCATCGTCTTGGTTACGTGGTACAATGTAACTTTTTTTGTTAAAAAAAGCATCAAGTTTAATTAGTTCTTTCTAACCTTAGCTCCTTCCTTTCTTCATTTTCAAGCGAGAAATGAAGCCATTCGAATTCAATACAAGTTCAGTCTCTCCTTCACCCTTCTTTTCAAAATCAGAACAACAGCAGCAAGAAGATCTCATTTTCCCTCTCCTCCTCCCTCCTCCCCACTTGCTGCCACCGCCATGGTCCCGCGTCGTCGGATCACGCCTTCTGGTACCAATTCTTTGCGTGCTTCTTCGGGCAACGCCTTTCTTTCGGCTCCTTCAGGCATTGATCTTTCTGGCTCCGCGCCTTCGGGCACTTCTTCGTCTTTCACTGCTTCGGCAGTTGTTTATGCTTCCGGTTCATCCGCTATTTCCAAGGATAAAGTCCCAGAGAGTGATGACCTCTGGGCAGTCATCCTTTTGTTTTGCGGCCTCTCTGCTTCTTTTGCTTTCGGGCTCTTTACGGTAATCCGCGCGAGTCAGATGGAGCTGGAGCTCGCCTCCTTTCTCTTCCATCATTGGCAGGAACTCGATTGTGGGATTGGTACCGTCACCGTTATTGAGGCTCGAAAGGCTTCAGGCTCACTTAGAAAGATGATACCTTGGGCGTAAGTTGATTTGCATCATCATTCAACATTCACCGTGGCTACCTCTTATACTATCATGTCTCAAACCAACTTGGGCACCCATAAGACCTGAATACAACCGAGAATACTAGGCTGCTCGGTACAATGCAAGCATCTCAGACACTGGGCTCTAGCATCGTTATTACCTTTATGATCAGCTTTGATTCCTGTATTCTCAGCTATATAAGAGACCCAATCAGGACTAGTTAGTTCGGTTTTCTCAGATGGAAATAGTTTTCAGCACGGATAACCCCATTTTACCACTTGAACCTCGTACACTCCCCCCTACTTCTCTTAATTTTCTTCCATGAACGCTGACCTACCTCAAATAGGGCGCCGTCTTTCGCAATATCCTTATTTCTATCGTACTTTTACCTTGGTATCACCTTCCTAATTCGAAGATCAAACTTCACACAATGGGTCGCAGGCACTGCTTCCGTTTTCGGCCTCGTCAGCGCGACTTTACTGGCCATCTATCATCAATTCATTGCGTCATTAGTCAGTATAGTCTTTGCGGCGGTTTGTTTGATCTGGCAGATTGTTTGGTTCGATTCTCGACATCTATCCAGGGCCATAGCCTTGCAGATCTGCGATATTTCCAAGGTATCACCTCTATTAGCCCTTAGCGGCTCTGCCAGCGCGGCTACGGTTGTAGTTTACGGCGGTTATCTTTGGTTCCTTTTTGGCTTGAGGCAGCTGTGGGATACGGCAAATCCTTCCTGTACCAAGGACCGATATATGTATCCTCCGAGGTTCATGATGGTGATCGTTCTCCTCTCCTTGATTACATACTGGACTACGCAAGCCGTTTCCACGCTAGCCCAGACTCTAGCGACCGCAACGACTCAAAGGCACATGTTCAATGTACAGCCTGGCCTGATACATCCAAGCGGTCGTAAATCTTCAATGGGTAGAGTTCTCAGACTTAACATTGGGAGTGTGTGTTTTGGAGCTGGTTTGCTATCTCTCTCACTGTTTCTAAAAGATCTCAGTATGGGCCTTATGCAGAACATATCACTTAATCGAACAGATGCCTTTCGCTCATCAACTGCAGCACTCCTTTTGTCCCTTCTCCTCTATATGAATCCACTCTACGCGGCTCTGGACGCGAAAATCAATGATTGGGCTTTTGTCATCATTGGGCTGAACGGGACCTCCTACTGGCATGCCAATACCATAGGCGTAATCCTGATGTCAAGCACCGGTCTGGATCTCCTGTCAAAAGGAACTGGCTTATATCAGATGTTTCTCTACCTTCCCCTGGTGATAGCTGGAATTGCTGCAATCTCGACATACCTCATGGTCACATTGGTACCGGGGCCCATTCTCCAAACGAGTGATGTCTTGATGGCGGATGTCCTTGTTGCTTTTGCATTCTTTGGAGGAATGCAAGTTGCCAGAGCAGTTTTGGCTCCATTCAAAGGAGCAATGTGTACTATTTGGGTGTTGATGGCCCGACAACCAAGAATCTTTAAGGATCATCATGCAGATATTTGGGAGAGTTTGGTAGGGCTTAATCCCTCCCTTGCCGAGGCGTTGTTGAAGAGAGAGAATTGAGTTAGGTGGTTAGCATCATGTTCTAAAATGGTTTGAAACGATTGCTGTGAGACACGTCGGATATGGTTTGGGATAATTGCTTGGTAAGACTAGTGATAATATTTTAATGATAATACACCTTCCTGCTCTCGAAACCTTGCATCTATCAATGACTATGGTTCTATTCCGGTATTCTCATAGTTCTTGGGATAATGTACCGGACACTTTAAGTAGTTTCTCTTGTTACCTCCCAGGACCTTTTCCGAACGGCCACACTTTGTACGCTAGGTAGGATGTTTATGGAGGGGGTTGGGATTGAGATTGAGACTGCAGTGGTCATGATAAATAATCATGATGATGATAAAGGAAGATCTTCTAGGATGTTGTAATGTCTTGTATGTATTTGATTACATTGTGGCAAGTGGAGAGAGAGAGAGAGAGAGCTATGGTTATGAGTGAGAGATTGGAGATGTTGCTGGTTTGATTCTTGTCGCTTGCTTTTGCTACTTCTGCTGTTTTATTTTTATTGGTGTTATTTGTTTTGACCTCTTTTGATGGTGGTGCGTTTGGGTATTTGATCTGGTTCGGAGAAATTTAATCTTTCAAATGCATATATCATCTTTTGCATGATTTGAATCTTGGAAATCATGAAAAACAAAAAAAAAACAAAAAAAAAAACATTATTGAAACTTGCAGCTCGAATATCGAATATACATACCATCGCGGAATTCATCCAGGAACGAGAGACATCTCCCTACCAACGAATCACAGATTCAACATATTCAACGGTGCAGTAAAACTCCCTCCTCCTTTCTTCTCGCAAATCGAGATGAACGGATCCAGCGCACCGCCGAGAAACATCTTTCCACTCTTCTTATCGTGCACGGCAATAGTCGTCGTGGGTAAAATCTTTCCATCGTCCTCCATCATCTTGACCACGCTCCAGCCCCACCCCGTTTCGCCCTCGACCATTTCGCCCAGTTTCATGATCCGGAATACCGCGCTCGCGATGTGGGCCTTGGGATCCTGGGAGTTCTTCATGGCTTCGTGCAGGACGGGGATGGTCGTTGCGTAGATATCTCCGTTGTCATCGATGCTGATGCTGCTGATCGGATGCGGAACTTGGATGGTGTCAACTTTGATCAGATGATGTTCGTCCGAGGAAAACACATTGATCTGGCCCGAGACGGATGATGCAACGTAGATAAGACTGTCGTGACCGAGTGCGATTCCGCTGGGGACTCTGAGGTTGCCGTCGGTCTTCATGGTGCCGCAGTTTCCTTTGGGAAGCGTACAATAGCCAATACTTCCCCCTCCAAGAAGAAAATCCAAATATCCTCCCTGGGGATCAAAAGTTAGTGTGCATTTCGTGGTGAGGGTTAGGTAATGTACTGTGCGACTCTTTGATCTATGAGCATTAGTGAAAACAAGCAAATGTTCCCCGAGCCAGAGCACGCGTCTGGGTGTTATGATTTTGGGTTGGTCTAATGTTTTCTTATGGGTCATGATGTTGCTACCCAATGTGGTTGCAAAGTACTCAATCGTAGTACTCCATTCTATCTGGGGGGGCCATACTTCCCCGGTATCTTTGTAAGGACGATCATTGATGAGGGCTATGTGTAATCTCTTTTTATTGGATCTATCCACCATGATAGAAAATCCGTGAATGTTAAATGTTCCATCATAATTACCCCCTTGAGGGGTTTCTACCTGCAGCCACGTCAATCGATTCTTGATCGGCCCCGAACCACGAGTATCCAGAACACCGATCCGATCCGATGAACTCCGACCTGATGCATTCAGAAGATTGAGGCTATCACATCCCATTCATCAGAGGCACATAGATTTACAGATGAATGCGAAGACATACCTTGGAAACCACTCTGCTCTCCCCCTAGCATCCGAACACGCCATATAAAGCATCCCGCTCTCGGGATGCAACCACATATCTGCACAGCCTTCCAAACCCGCATCATCAACCTTTTGACATTCCACATCGAAATTCTGGAAAGGTTCCAGCACGCGAGTATAGCCCAAACTATCAATCATCACGAATGTGTAAAGAAATTGGTAAGCGAATGCACCCACGGCTATCCCGACCAGCGCCAGGCGAAAACATACATTGGCCATGATTCTTACTCAACTTGGAGAAGTGTGAAATAATGGACAGGAAAGAGAGCAGAACAGAACAGAACAGGACAGGACAGACGTTTAATTGATATGGGATGAAGGCAGAACTTATAATCAAGACGTGATCATCTCACTCGGACACAGGACTGAAAGTTTAAAAAAGCCTCTACGCTATGATCCTGTTCGATTTCGACTTTGACTTCAGTTCGAAGACACACAGTCTGAGAACACGTCCTAAGGAACATCAGAGCTATCTGCACGTACCGAGCAAGGTTATGTATGATTTTTGACAAAAGTTGAAGAGGATTAACTCATTTGTATATATACAGCTGTGATGTTGCTGTTTTCATATCACGGATATTCACGTGATATGATTTTATCGACTGCGTCAAAGCTGGCATTCGATGGTCAGAATTAATATTGAACAGTGAGTTTTACTCTCATGATCCGCGATAGTTTAACGTGATACTCACTCAACTTCTCATCAAACAGCAGCCAAACGAGGTGTATCACGTGATATATAGGGTTAGACTAGTCCTTCTCGAGTGTGCGTATCTCTCTTTAGTCTCGCCTTTACTCCGATCTAACACTCGCAGTGCAAAATCATCATTGAATATCATAATCACATATGCTATCCACAATATGGACTTGCCAATATGTATTGATGGTGTTCACACCGGTTGTGATAAACTCAGATATGTACTTCTGAAGAATACAAAGCTCAAGTCGATCTTCGGACGTCCTGGCTTCAAGATCGCAGACAGGAGAAAGCTCTACAACCGCTTGGTTCGAGAGAATTGGGAGGTGTATCGACGCCACATACAATCCATCAAGTCAGAGAAACTCGAGAAGACCGTTCCTTTCAAGCGCTTTTCCGACTTACCTCCAGAAATTCGTGACTTGATTTGGGGGTACTCATTGCCTGGACCTCGAATTTTATATCTCAATAGAAATCCTCATGCCATTTATGATAAGATTACCCAGTCATCGCCTAAATGGTTCAAGTTTCTCAAGTACCATAACCCACCTAACCCGAGTGCCTTGCTCACTTGTCGGGCTTCTCGCGCCGTGGCACTGAAGAGATATCGAATCATCCCTGAGCCAAGCTTTGGACTTGTCTATACGGATTTTGCGGGTGGAGATATTCTCTATATTGACGAACATAACTTTATGTCGTTCGTCGCCTTTCCATGGTCTTCCACTGACGAGCGGAAGTCGTGTGGACTCGACCTGACCATGGTGGAATGGGTTGCCTTGGCTGCACCTATCTCTTCACCTGGTATGCTCCGCTGGGGAATGGCAGAGTTTCTCCAAGGACTTCCCAAACTCAAACAAATATTACTCGATGTGTCTCCTAGAAAAGTCCAATGGTCACATGGCCCTGGAACCATTCAAATGGAGGATTTGAGTAGGGTGGATAATCTCGATCCGTTTTACCAATTGGTTCTTGCGCAAAGGAATTTGATGTTAAATGCCAGGTCCGAGGATGATAGAGCCAAAGGACTTCGAAATGTTACGCTTATATCCACATGCATGGTAACTGATTTCCCAAAACGTGACTGGCTCGTGGATATGGCCAAGCATGATGTCAGTTAGCTTTTGTTTTGACCATGGGTCGCGTACGTCACTAACTGGATTGATTGCAGGGAGAGTATTCTTTGCTTCTCAAAAAGTTGCGGGAGAAGATGCCGGCGAATCAGGAGCCAAAAAGTAAACCGCCTACTGGGCCAGCGAACGAATCAGCAGAGAATCCAAAAGCTGGCAACACCGTCAAGTCACCATAACTCCAGCCAGGGAGGTCACGAAGGAAGGGAAGGGGAGGGAAGGAAAGGAAATCTGCATGAGACGGGATCTCAGGCAAGATAGCTCGGCATGATACAGATACATCGGTCTATGAAGCATAGCGATGAGCATCTTCGGGGGCTAGCTGAAGGCCGGGTCTTTCTTGGCTCTTCATGGGCGGGAACGTATGAGTAGATTTATCGAATTAGATTAGATGATTCCTCAATACGTACGTACTCGAGTAGATTGCATTGCACATTGCATTGCATGTACTTCTAGTAGAGCTTCAGCACAGACCATCCCAGGTTAACAGCGGCACCCTTAATTACCCTACCCGACGTCTATTTTCTCTCTCTCTTGCCGTCTCTCGACTCCCTCCTGACCGAGGAAATGCCCATCTGTATCGAATGTCGATACCCGACTTCACAGCTCTATACCGAGTACTCCGGAGGTTCAACCGGTCACGGTGTCCGTCTAACCGTATGCAGGAATTGTGGGCGATTTTGCGATAAATATGTGGAACATGATTTTGTCGTTTTGTTCATCGATTTGGTTTTGATCAAACCCCAGGTATTTCTCTTTCTCCTCCTCCTCTTCTCCGGCTTCGCTTGCATGTATATGGGAGGGGACTAATCGTTCTGGTTTGGGGGAAGGTTTATAGACATCTGCTACATAATACTTTGATGAGAGAACATGATCAATTTGACGTATGAGACATCCTACTACCTTGTTGTTTTACGTTTGTTGTTGACACAGCTTGAAAAGCCCTCCATCATTCGTCTGGGTGTTCTCCTCCTCCTCTTCGACGTCTACCTAACATGGGCGCGCATCGAAAAACAAACCTCAGCCTCCATCTCTGCTCCCAGTGAAACAGACAATGCGAATTTCCTCCGTCTGGCCGCACAACCCATCGTCTTCCAATATGTATTCTTCCTCATTCTCTGCGCCTTCTCGACGCTCAGCTTCCACCTGTCCATCCGGTTTCTGACCTCCTCGCCGCTTTCGCCTTTGGTGCTCTTCGGCCTCCTTCCACGGTACGCGCGTCCGAACTCTGTCTCGACCGCGCTGCTCGTCTCGTCCTCGACGAAATTGTTCCCCATTCTGATGGTTATTTGGGAATACGATGTTCCGGCGGCGGCGAGGAGTCTGGGATGGGCGGTGGTGGCGAATCATGTAGAGGCTTTGAAGATCCTGTTGGATTGTGGGTACGGGACTGCGGCAATACTGGCCACTGTGGGAGCGATTAGTAGGTGGATGGTTGGGAGGGGAATACTTTGGGCGGTGGGCTTGGATGGAGTTGATACCGTTGGGGATTCAGGGGTAGCGGCGGATGGGAAAGCGCTCTGGGCGGTCGTGGAATTGGGCAGGGAATGGGGTGGAAGGTTAGGATTAGGGTGATTGACAGAGGGGATGGAGATTGATATGATACGATGAACATGAATGACCCATCTCAACAAAGATGAAATAATAAGGGGTGGACGGCCCAGCACGCCCCCAAGTCCCCAAATCCCAACCGAGTATATGTAACCCTCAGATTCATCACACAAATATAGATCTCCGTAGGACATATAGATGTTTGCGCGGCCATTCATTCCGTATTGTTGAAGAACTTCAATTTCACAATCCATCCCTATAATGTACACGACCCGCATCTCATTCCTCTATTAAGAGTCGAGCCCATCCCAATAACGCCGAATAATACATCACATCCTTCTTCATCCTCTCCATCATCTTCTCCCCCACCATTAATCCGCCCGCCTCCTATCGCCCACTCAACTCATATGTCTCGCATACTCTGGTCGCAAATCTCCCCTTCTGGGTACGATGAGTGGATGCCATTGTGCCAAGAACGTAATCGCTATCATCAATATTAGTATCAATATTCTACCCATGGCCTTCATTCGGCGCTCCGCATCGTCGGAATCATAGCGATGGGAAGCCTACGTACCCCACATAATATAGCAACTTGCGAACGACAGGATGAGGGAACTGCGCCAGATGCTGCACACCAACATGTTAGCCCAAAATGCCCCGGAAGTCTTGCCATGCAGCCCGCGGTAGAATCGGCGCGGAATATCGGGGCGCCACGGATACACGGATACACCGATACGTACGTTTGAGTTTCGCCTTTGGGGGAGAGGAACCATGCTGCGGCAGAGGCGAGCACTACGATGATGAGACCGATGACGATGCTCCAACTAGTCAACCCATCTCGTTAGCCACATACGCCTGGGAGAGGGTGAAGTTATTGCGTACCCGTTTGCCATGTTGATAGTTGATTGTTGATTGTTGTGATAGTGAGGTCGGGATTTGAAGATTTGGAATGGTTCAGTAGATGTTCTTGAACCATACCCGTACCAGGTTGCTCGCGCTAAAATATTGGCTTGGCGCGTTAGCTCAGCTCTTTCTTTTCGCAGCCCTGACTAACTTCATACTTCATATTCCATATTTCATATTTCATACCTCATACAAGGTCCATGATGATTATATTATCAATTCTCTATTTATTCAAACAGTACATCTGATTTTTTGATTGATTCAATTTCTTAACCTGAACCTTAACATTGACCCTCTCGAATTCAGTTCTCAAACTTGAGGCCAGCTTCCTGCCTCACAGCTCCATAGATAGCAGCAATGTCACCAGTGTCGCCCTTGTGATCCTTCACCTGCGCCAAATGAGCATCTGCCACTTCGAGACTCTTCAAACGAGTCCCAGCACTCTCAGCCAATGCCATTGCATGTCTCGCATCCTTTCTGGCCAAGTCGACCGCGAATAAGGGTTCTTCCCGTTGGTGATAGTCGCCTGATAACATTCTAGTCGAATATGCGGAATATGGACCTGGGAACATTGTTTCGATGAAGTGATGGAGATTGTCGTTACCCAAACCAGCCTTCTCGGCAAGAACATGACCTTCCGAAAGAGTCTCAACCATATTGAGAATGAAGGTATTTCCAATAACCTTCAGCAGCGTAGCTTTTCCTACAGCTTGTCCACCGAAGTCAATGATGGCTCTCCCCATGACCCCCTTGGTGTAAGGTTTCACTTTCTCCACGCTTTCCTTTGGCCCCGCGAGGACGCAAACGAGCTGTCCATTATCTGCCATTTGCGGTGCACCGAAAACTGGACATGCCACGAACTCTCCTCCCGCTGCCCCAATCTTTTTTGCCAATTCTTCCGTGGTCTCTGGATGAACCGTGGAACAATCAACGAATACCTTTCCCGATGCGCCATTTTGGATAGCTGCATCGATCGTCTCATTGACAGCAGCATCATCACCTACACACGTGAAGATGACATCCGAATGGGAAACAACATCTGCAATCGAAGTAGAGACGGTGGATTTGCCGCATGGCAACGATTTGCTAAGATCCTCTGCGCGCTTTGTTGTGCGGTTAAATATTATGAGGGGTTTATCTAGTTGTCCTTTCTCTACGATGTTCTTGCACATGCCCTAGGAAATGCGTCAATTATCTGCTCGCTGCGGGGTGCTGGTCACTGGTCCTGTTGGTGTCTCGATGAAGCCTTACTCTGCCCATGTTTCCCAGACCTATCCATGCTACTTGAGGAGCCATTTTGTTTGGGATATTTTGATGTGGTGAATACAACTATCTGGAGGCAAGTCACAAAGGGAAGGGAAGGAAAGGAAAGGAAAGGAAAGGAAAGGAAAGGGTGAATTTTTCTTGTTTCAATTGCTGAAGATGCTTACATATGCTTACAAAAGTTGACAATATCATATCGGTGTTACAGATTATCACTTGAATCGGATCCATTCCGCATGGTCCCACTCAGTACTGGGTCAAATGGTGGTTCAACGCCGATATACTACTTATTCATTTTCATCCTTTTTATTCTTTTCACGTGGACCAGGGAGCTTTATCTTTATCCGCATAGCGTTATCGGATGTGTGGTGTGCGGAGAAATGATAATATAATTCGAGTTTCGCACAAGCATCTTAAAATGCCTCTCTTTCTTTATTTACAAGAATTTACCTGGACTTGAAAACTATGCGTCCTCGATTTTAACCTTCATATGAACTATCGTGAAGAGATTCATATCAACATGAAATATGCAACATGATACTGCAAAATCTAGCCTTGAAAAAGGGCAAAGAAGTGGCTGGTCATAACGTGAGTCAATGAACAAACCCTATGAACCTTTATCCATCCTGTGGTGGAACATGGCTAAACGTTGTACAGATTCCAACATTAACAAAACGTAGGACTAATCTTGGCCAAAATAACGATAATTGGCGCACCTATACTTCGAATCAATCTGCAGCGAGTCGAGTGAGGGAGGAGCTGGCAAAGGAAACGTGCGAAAAGCTTTCAACCCAACATCAGGCCAAGAGGAGGGCTAAGGCGATTGATAGAGTATGTTATACCATTGAATCATGCATCCGATATACTTACAAGCTTAGGACTTTTTTTTATCGATCCTTGGTTCCTCTCCGACCAAACGCGATGTACGCTCCTATATCCAAAACTTCAAGCCTCCTCCAAATAGCGCTTCTTCAAACCTAAAAATTCAAGAATCCGTCCAGCAGGAAGCAACCAACAATAAAGTCAACTTGGGAAGCATTTTTACAGCCACAAGAGCCGTGGCAGACAGTCCAAAGTTTGTACAACAACCAGTGCCATCAACATCCACCTCGACCGGATCACCATTACATGTTGCGTTGGTGAAAATCAGAGCTCCGCAGCTGTTGGATGAACAAACTTTGACTGGGATTGGGAAGACATTGTCACAGTTGAGCAGGCTTGGACTAGTGAGTACTGTCGTGGTGGATTGCGATGATGGAAGTGATACTCCCGTAAACACATCCAACTGCGAATGGAGAAACAATCTTAAAGAACAGGCAGCGCGTGTTATGGCTGCCATTGACGCCTGTGGGATAGAAGCACGACTGGTGGACAATGTGATAGGGGTCGCGGAGGATGGATATGATATTGAACAGCACCCTTATCTGAAAGGCAGGGTACATGTCACACTGCGGGAATTGTTGATGACGCCTTTGAGACGGGGAGTGCTCCCTGTAATTCCCTCAATGGGACATACGGATACTACACAGATGGTAGTGCCAACCACGGCTAGTGATGTTGTCCTGGCATTAACTCGAGAATTTGCTGGATTTCGGTCTCCTCAATCACCGGATGAGCACCCTACTGTGGTCAAGGAGCGCTTAGAAGTCTTGAGAAATGAGGTATCTCTAGATCGCTTGATCTTGATCGATCCTCTTGGGGGTATCCCGACGTCTGAACGAAAGAATGGTTACCATGTTTTCTTAAACATGGAACAAGAATATGACTTGGTGAAGCAAGATCTTCTTCGTGCTAGAGGAGTGTATAGCAAAAAGTACCAGCAGCCAACATCAGTAGAAGGGAAATCGAACTCCAGCCTTGGTGATGAGATTCCCCTATCTAACCTTACCGATAACAACCCCGGCAAGCTTACAAGTTTCCCCATACCCCAAAACAATCCATGCGGAAAGCCAGATTCAAGAATGAAATTTCATATGGATAACTTGGAATTGGTTCGAATTGCTCTAGCTATATTACCTCCTAGCTCTTCTGCTTTGATAACCACACCCGACGAAGCAGCAAATTCCGGAAAGCAGCCAAAATTCAAGGCTGCAGGAGTTGGCACTCGACGGCAACCAAATCCACTCATCCATAACCTGCTTACAGACAAGCCAGCTTTTTCCTCATCTCTTCCTGTTGGGAGATTGGGACTATTGGATACGAGCGAACCAATTTCGCCATCCACTAGATTGGCCCCAACAACTTTTGCAAAGCATGGGATGCCAGTGACAATTTTTCCAGATCCAAAGACTACCCTTTGGCAACCGCCCCTCGCTGGTATCCCACAGATAAGCTTAACACACCCCCAAATAGATCTTCCCCGTCTAGTCCATTTGATTGAAGACTCTTTCAACAAGAAACTTGATGTCGAGGATTACTTGAGACGTCTCAAAAATCGTGTGGCTGGGGTAATCATTGCCGGCGAATATGAGGGAGGGGCGTTGCTGACGTGGGAACTTCCACCTGGTGTTCCTGATGATGGAAGTGAGGAAAGTCGAAAGCGGATGGTACCATACCTTGATAAATTCGCCGTCTTGAAGAAAAGCCAAGGATCAGGTGGTGTTGCAGACGTTGTCTTCAAGTCAATGGTTAGGGATTGTTTCCCCGGTGGTGTATGCTGGAGAAGTCGCAAGGTGAGAAAGAACACCCTTCCGTGGTTTTTGACCTCACACTGACACCAAGTGTAGGACAATCCAGTGAACAAGTGGTATTTTGAGCGCAGCAGAGCTACCCTCAAGCTTGTGGATACGAATTGGACAATGTTCTTCACAACGCCAGAAGAGAACATGAACCATCATACTTTTAAAGATTATGAAGCCGTATGCAAAGCTATTGAGCCTTCTTGGGCCAATAAGAGGGGCATTCAAGATTGATCCTCATCTCCCCGACCATCGAAGCTTCATGGATACTTCAAAGGCTGGCAGATGCGATACCCTATAGGATAAAGACAGATACTATTTCCTACCAAAATGGCATTGGATGTTCTTGTGGAGGCGGTTGTCATATCCAACACCATTTCAGAGTAGATATGGAGATGAATGTTTATTTGCCTGTAGCAATGTAGAATTGATAGATACCATGAATAAGAACATCAACAACATCAACATCAACATCTCCCTCCCACAATCTCCTGGGCCTCCGAACCTGATCATATCACAACTTTGTTATCGACCTCACGTGAAGATTAACCTTATTTTAGGCGAATTAGGCTGTCAAATTCCATGTGAACAATCAAACGTCAAACCTCCATTGCATCTGCATCTTAATCAAACAAAGCCAACCAGCCAGCCCACTTGGGAAGAAACATTTGGACACAACCAGTATTCAATTATTCAATATATGAACATGGATTTCTCCAAATTTCAAGCCTTTGGCAAGAACGTCTCGTAGGAAACCAACCGCCATTCCAAGCTTCCACTCTCAGTCCTGGGATATCATTTGATGACAAGCTAATGATCAAAATTAACAGAGCCTCGTTCACTCCATTCGCCGCTCGAACCCAACAATATGTCAAGGAGAGACTGGGCCAGTCTGAGGATAAGGTGATTTGATGCGTTTGTTGTGCGACACAAAGAGAATCGTGAATTAACACTTGCTGGTAGACTCAACTTCCTCCCGATTATATTGAGTTGGAGAAAAGGGTCGATGCCTTGAAGAAGGTTCACCAGAAGATGCTATCGGTCACGTCGAACTTCGCTCACGAAGGATATGATTACCCACAAAATTTGTCTGAATCGGTATGTCTGTCTATTCTTCATTGGGTATGGTATGTTTTGTTTTGCTAATATGCTATCTACCATTAGTTCAATGATCTCGGTCGCACAGTCTCCGAAAAAGTCCACCTCCTCTCCTCTGCTACATCCTCCGCCGAAGCTCAAGCTGCCCTCACTGCTCCTCCATCTGCGAAGCCCCAACCAAAAACCTTCAACCATGCCATCGCTCGCGCCTCTTTAGCATCCAGTCAAATCCTTCAACAACAAAATGCCTCTGGAAATGAAGATCCTTTGGCTACCGCCCTGGAGAAATATGCTCTTGCCGAAGAACGCGTTGGAGAAGCAAGACTCGCACAAGATAGTCAAATCCAAAGCCGCTTTCTCGCAGGCTGGTCTACAACATTGAACACTAATTTGATGTTTGCGACTCGGGCTAGGAAGAGTGTGGAGAACTCGAGATTGTTGCTTGATGCTGCCAAGGCAAAGGCTAAGAAATCAGGCTGGAATTTACCAGGTCAAGCAACTCAACAGCATGATGGGAATGAGGATGAGGTTATTAGTGAGGAAGCTAGAGTTGAGATTGAGCAGGCAGAAGATGAGTTCGTTGGACAGACTGAAGAAGCTGTTGGTGTTATGAAGAATGTGCGTCTTGGCCATTTCTTATACATGTTATGGGAAATCAAACTAATGCGCAAATAGGTCCTCGATACCCCCGAACCTCTCCGAAACCTTGCCGATCTTATCGCCGCCCAGCTCGAATTTCACAAGAAGGCATATGAGATTCTTAGCGAACTTGCCCCAGTTGTCGACGGTCTCCAAGTTGAGCAAGAAGTAAGACTTTCCGAGGCTTTTTCCACCTTATAATTTTGTTTTTCTCCTCCCCTATTCTTGGCAGCATGTTACGTTCAGCAATCTTTAGAATATCACAGTTCAGTTAGCTGATGAAGCTTACTCTATGCAGGCCAGCTACAGAAAGAGTCGTGATGGTGGAAGTGCTTAATCGACACCAAAATTTGATACCAAAATCATACTCCGAATCAACATCGAGGATCACTCGATGAGAAATTGGGAATTGATAATCGCGTTGAGGAAGAGCTTTCTGAGTTGATTTTTTTTCTGGCGGTTTGGAGGGGACTCAAGATTGGTTCGCGTCAACTAGGAGTGAGCTTGGGTGGTAAGGTGACTTGTTATGAGGGGGTGGAATGAGTGAAGGGCTTTTTTTTTTTTATCTGAACGGACTTTCTGTTTTCTCCATTTCCTTCACGATCGACTTGGCCTGGCAACAAACAGTTGGAGAACGTCTGTACAAAAGATGGCCATCCTTGCCCTCCAAGAGAGAATTTATAGTCATTGCCTATCCTGCACTACTTTTATCGTTGGCGCGTTTTGGGCGTACGTGCGAAGTCTTTCTTAGTTAGCTGGGGATGGGTGGATGGGTGGGAAAGTTGATACCTAGATACGTATTGGTATTATAGTCTTGATATCACTTTTTGTGTTAGATTGTATAGGTTGACAAAAGGGGCTGTTTTTTGTGTGCTCTATCCATTAATACTTCATATATAATCAACGCCGTACATTATTCTCCCCTTCTCCCATTACTCGTAGTCACTCAAGTGGTGACAGTAGTTCCGGCCAACTTATTCGTGGAAGTCATGTGCACCGTCTATACTCCAGTCTAAGACTCTAGACTCGAGACTATAGACGTCGTACACTTACACCCCCCACTTCATAAATGAACTGACTAACCTTATAAAGTTACTAGCTCTCGCAAGCTTTTGAGGTAAGGTTAACATCATGATTCAGGGAATCGACCTTTTTTAACGACGCCCCCCCCTTTCCTCGGAATCACAGAACTGGGGAACATATGACCGTCAAAACCAAGGTCCCTGCCGTCTTCGTTGCATCTGCTCAGAATTGCCTCGAAGGACCGAAGTCTTTATAATCTTAAAGTTGAGATAATTGCCATGTCTACAGCATTATCATCGTGGGAAACTATGGAGAATCCATGGAGAAGCCGTCAAATAACCGTTTCTTGTTGAAGGGTACTAGAGATGTCGAGGAGATGTTAGCTCCAATGCTAAAGGAACCAAACAACATACAAGCTTCGTCCCTTGCCCCTTTTGGTCTCGACAAAAGGATTGATGTGAGGTAGCGCCAAATTAGCTCGTGATGGTGTAAGCCCATGAAGCACATTTGACGTACGAGGAACTTGCGCTGCTAGACTATGAAATGGTCGGTTGGTGGGATGGGCTATATAAGAAAGTCTCGAGTCCCATGCTCTTGCACTTTGCTTCACCCGTGAGCGAAAAAGACTTATACTCAAAAAACGAGAAAGTCGATTTTGATTTTGATCCCGTGAAAATCTTCCAACTGACAAATTCAGAGATACTCATCGGATCATAACCTCCGATTTCAGGTTCGAATCACAGCCTCACCGCACTACATTTTGAACCAGAATGTATACCCCATTGCCGCAAAGCACCGGTCCTTCGGCCGGCGACATCATCTCCGATGTGAGAAATAAGTACATGAAAATAATGACCGCTGCATTCGCGCAAACGGTACAGCAATTCTCAAGCACTAGTGTTTATAAACGTGCCGAGGAGTTGGCTTCAGATAAAGCTTCCCGTGGTCGGGATGAACTGTGGCTGTTGTTAGCACTGTGTCCTGTGCTATTGTTTGGTGGCTTGATCTTGTATTCTCGTCAACGAGACCGTGACAATCGAGGGACAAGGGATACTCGAAATCTTAATCCATGGGCTTCAAATAGGCCAAGATCTGGTCGGCCGACGGGAGAGATGGGCGCAGCGAGAGCGGCGTTGGGTGCTACAATAGAACCACAAACTGGAGAAGCTCAATCTCATCGTAGAAACACGCAACTACCCTTGGACGGTAAGCTTGTAGTTACGAAACCAGGAGCTGTAGCTACCAGACTAGAACAAGCTGGTATTGAGTCTACACCCGTCAATCGACCCCTCAGACTCCGGGAAAGCTATCTCTCCACCGAGAACGGTACTCGAGTCATCTCACGACCCATCTCCGAACCAGATTCCGTCTACTCGCTGCGCCGTGGCGAATCAACGGCACAAATGAGGAGAAGAGTAGACAATGAACTGCATGAAGCCTTTTCCGCATATCCAATCTTTCAAAATTCTCTGCAAGAGCGTCCGGCCCCTCGTGAACCATTACCCGCTCCAACAATACGCCCGACGACGCCAATATCGGATGTGAATGTGCATGAGGAAGTTCGTCGACCGGTCCCTTCCTTTCCTGTTTACGAGATGGAATCTGAAACCTTGGAGGAAATGATAGCAATGGCGAGACAAAGGAATCCTCGACCGGTCCCTCCCTCTCCTGTTTACGAGATGGAATCTGAAACCTTGGAGCAAATGATAGCAAGAGCGAGACGAATGAATCGTCTACAAGGGTTGGCAACCCCACCGCCGGCTTACGAGCATGCGCCTTCGTATGAGGAGGAGTATACCATGAGCGATGATGAGGGAAGTACCTATCCTAACCCTCCGGATTCACCTCCAGCTTATGTCCGATAAGAGTGGGTGCAGATTGGGAGCTTAGAATTGGGCCTTCTTGGTTGTGACGGGGGAAAAATGGGGAACTTTGGGTGGAGTATTGGTGTTGGGTGGAAATATTGGAATATCAAGATCTTACATAGGATGGCCCAGTCTCGGGCTCGAGATTGGCAATCGGGGTAATGGACGCCGTGGGCTTGGTGTTGATATATAATGATATGTATATAAGTTTATGCTTCCTTTAACTCACATTACCTAGACCAAATTGGAAAATTCACGCCCTTGACTTGTTCTTGAAAAATACTCGCCTAATAAGTAGTGTAGTCGCCTTGACCTTGCTGTGACTCTCTGATCAACTTGCGATATCTCCTCTGCATATCGTTGTTGTAAATTGGTATTGGGTAGAGTAGAATATAGAGGGGAAATTGACTATGGCAGCGGGTGATTCCAACTGGATCATCTCAGTGAGGATTCGGATGACTATAGCTAGACGGATGGATATATGCTCATGAAAGAGATATTTCACGATCACTCGAGATCTACTTATGTACGTATCTACATTCAAAACAAGCTTTCACTAACTCATTTTGTAACATTAGGAAATTACATGTACACACTCGCATTGAGAGAAGGAAGCATACTTGACTTTCTTCTTACCCTACCACCCAAGAAAAACTCGTCCTTCATGGTGTGAGGGCTTTTGCTATGGGGTTGGCGCTGCAGAACGGGGGGATTCGGAAGGGTGATTTGGGGGAGGTTGGGGTTACTGTGGCTGATGGGGAGGAGGAGGGAGAGGGGGAGAGGGAGAGAGAGGTTTGGATGTGTTTGATGGAGGGGGAAGATGGAGATGGGAAGACGGTGGAGTGGGAAGAGGGGAGGACGGGGTATTTGTCTATTAGTGCTACGGCGTTGGAGGCGGGTCGGGAGGGTTGTGATTTGAGAGAGTGGCATGAGAAAGGATGTATTGGTTATCTGGGTTGTTTGGATCGAAGGAGGAGAATACACCGAGTAGGCCAAGGAGGGGTGGATTGTAATGTATTGAGGTTAGGCATGGAGTTTGGGGACTTGGTCTATCTCCATCTAGCGAAATGGGCTAGGTCACAGGATCACAGGATGCAAGATGCAGGAGATTCTCTATTCAGTTCCAAAGGTATTCGTCCGGTGGTTCGTTCCTTACAACTAACGCCTGCTTAACGGAAGGGGATATAATGGCTAAATACAAAAATACAAAATCACAATTTACTGGGTACCCAATTCGGTTTCCTCTTTTCTACAAAACTCCTCACCCCCTCTTTCATATTCGGGCATTTGTCCATCCTACTATACCAATTTTGCTCGATCAGTCTCGTCCCCTCCTCCGCACCAACCCCCTCCCATCCCATTTTGATCCCCTCTCTACTCACAATCACACTATCCGGACTATTCGCCGCTATCAGTTCCGCTATTTTAATCGCTTCCTCCACACTCTTCCCCGTCCCCACAACCCTATTGACCAATCCCCACTCCATGGCCTCCTCAGCCCCCAGCGTCCTTCCCGTCAACACCATTTCCATGGCCCTCTGTTTCCCGACCGTCCGCACCAACCGCGTCAAAGCCCCCGCCAACGCCACCACCCCAATCTTCACCTCCGGCAACGCAAACACGGCGTGGGACTCCGCAATCACCATATCGGCATTGATGATCATCTCGCAGCCGCCCCCAAAGCAGATCCCATTCACGGCACAGATTATCGGTTTCTTCCCGCCGCGACGGCTCAGACCCCCGAAGCCCGAGGCGGGCAAGAGACGAGCTTGACTCGAGGCCGACGTCGTCAGCGAATTATTCCGGTCCCATTCCTTGAGGTCGCTGCCGGCGCAGAAGCTCCGCCCCACGCCCGTGAGGATGGCACAGCGCAGGCCGGGCTCGGCGTCGAACCATCGGAACACGCGATCGAGTTCGTTGTGGGTGAAGGTATCGAGGCAGTTGAGGGACGAGGGACGATTGATGGTCACTAAAAGGGTGGAGGCGGTTGGGAAGGACAGGAGGGTATTTTTGAGGGGTGTGCCGGTGGACATCTTGTGCCGATTCAAGGAGGCGGGGTATTATGGTTGACGATTTGCAGATGCAAGAATGGGATACGAACGAGAGAGGGAAGAGAAAATTGTGCAACTACCATGTGCAAAATTCATAGACATATTGTGCTTCAAGGCGGAGCTACAACTGGAGCCGGAGCTGGAGCTAGCTAGATAGAGCTGGAAGGTTAGTGAAAAGATGTGTTGTCAGTGAAGGGGCCCGGTAAGATTATTTGGTGGGGAAGATAAGTTTAGCGAGACCCTTAGTAGTTGTTATATTCAAACTATTTCTAAATCTAATTCCAGATATCTGTTCTATAATCGTACGAAATGGTTAATATTCTTAAGTGAAGAAGAAATATTCAAGGATATCATTTTAAACATTCAAAGGTTCAAACAGTGAGACTTCGTAAACCCCGATCGGCCTTTTCCTCTTCATCCCTATACACAAACTCCCAAACTCCCAGTCTCCCACGAAACCCATGCTTTATTATCATTCATCCAATTTTCCCTCAAGATTGCTCTTTTTACTTGTATCTGGTGCTGTAGCTGCAGCCTCATTTGCCGTCGTCGACACATTCTGTCCCCCACTGACACTATCGGGACCAAAATAATTTTGTCCTCCATCTCCCACTTCCTGGGGCGGCGTCAATGGACTCACCACACCAGGGCCCTCAGCCTTATGTTCAAGCGCATGCTCGTCACTCGGCCTATCGATATGAATCTTGGGCGGGGGAAGATTCCCATAATCTCCATCGACACTCACACTCGCATCACTCAGCTGTCTCAAATGGCCCCGGTCACTCTCTGCTACGCTACTAAGATCACTATGTACCCTCCCCCTCTGTAGATCACCGAAACTTTCATTTAATGTTAAGCTATCTGCGCGTGTGGGAGAAATGGGAGTGTGTCTTGGGCTTTGACCTGAGGCTCGAGAGACGCTACTAGCCTGCGAGTGATTGGAGCCTGCGGAAGGGGAATGGGTTATGGGGGTTTGACTACTGGAAATGTTGTTCCAGACGTTAGATTTGGGAGAAAGAAGGACGAGGCCTGTGTTATGCAGTTCGGATGGTCGGGATGTGGCTGCATGACGTACTCGTTAGTTTGTGATTCAAAGTTATAAAGTTGAGTAAATACATACCATCCATCTCGGAGTAAAAGTGGTTATCTCCAGGCATCTCAAAAGGTACAGCAGGTACACGTCTATGATTAGTATTGGCTTCTGAAGATACAGCATTTATTTCTGTATCATCTGTCGTTACTGTAGGAGCTTTTGCATCTCTAGGCGTGGAATAAAGCCAGCGAATAGTTCGTCGTCTATTTTCAGTCATAGTTCCAGCTTCGCTTTGCCGCTCTGATCTTGAAATCCCAAGATACTTGCGACGACGATAAAGCATGATGGCCAGAATGACAAGGGTAATGAAGAAAAGACCAAGAACAACACCCAGAACAGGTCCAAGATATGCAGGGGTTCCAGATGTGGCGGCAACGACTAAAGGAAGAAACGTTGTTCGATTATTTGTAGGCGTTGATGAAGCTGGAGTGTATGGGTACCAATTGATGATTTTCGTTGGGTTGTAGGAAGTGCTGAGGAGGCTTGTCATGCTTGAATTTGTGAAACCACCGAATGGTTTAGTTTGCAAAGCTCCACCTGTTCCGGAACCTCCAATCACAGAAATAACCTGACTGGGTACAGTATAGTTGCTCCATATCAGAGGATCATAGGACTCTAGCCATTGAGGATCACTGAGGTTAAAGATTTGAACCATACCACCTTCGAGGCAGGAAGGTGTATCGCCACTGAGGGAAGCGTATCCACCTACAACAACCATTTGATCTGGGTATGGCTTGGCGCATTTATGTCCAGCCCGGCCATGAGTATTGTTTCCAGTATAGACTTTCGTCCATATGAATGAAGGAATTGATAAGACATACACATCGTCTGAGAAAGGTTGTGTAGCATGGATACCATCATAACCTCCATACCAATATATATTATGACTTGAAGCATCTTCGGCTGAGGCAACCACAGTACATCCTTGAGTCAAAGCGCTAGGGGAACTTCCAGATGTTTCTTGTTCATACCAAACTTTCTTGGAGATGTCATAAACGGAAACTGTCGCCATAAAACCTGGACTAATTCGACCCTATTGATAATCACTAATCATGGTATACAATGGTAGTATGATAACTTACACTTTGAGCATTAACGGATGCATTATTTGCACGATTGATAGTAGCATAGGTGGGACTGATAACTCCTCCCAGTGCAACCAGTATTCCTTGATCAGAAACTGGAATCCAGGCAATCTCAGGGTTGGCACGACCTGGCACAGTCGAAGGTAGTGAGTCATTAGACCACTTGGGTGCAGTTTGACTTGACATATCAATACTAATCAAAGTTTGAGATGTCACATTCGCAAGGTAACTTGCATTCAATACGCCTGGGTCGCTTCGAATTTCTCCAAAGCCTGCAGCTCTATATCCTGAAAAGTAGTAGCCCAAATTTTCGGATGGAATACTGACGGCTCCTCCATAGGTAACATATCTTGTGAGATTTGTTGGTAGTTTGATTTGTTCAAAGCCTTTGATGAATTGCTTGCCAGGAGTACCATCCGAGTAGACTTCATATGATACAGCAGAATCTTCGTCTGGTGAGGAAAATGCATCTGTGTATACCAGCATTCCTCCATATGTATACCAGTCGTCATTATTTGCAAACATTGCCCCATCAACATAGTTCGGACCAAGATTACTGGCAGCTCCGCCATTTGGGGCCTTGGATATAGTTGCAAAAATGGAGCTGATATTGTCGGATATATGAAATGAAGTGCTAAAGTTGAGGAGGTACACGATTCCAAGAGGATTTCCTCGAAGATAATAAGTACGTTGCAGAGAGTTTAGCATCAGCACTTACCATCACTGTAAGGACCAGTATATGATCCATCACTCAAGCCAAGCTCCCACCAGAGTTCACCCCCATCAAGATAGAACGTATCTCGCACCACAGCAGCTAGTATTGTTATTCACTATTGCAATAAAAATCTTTCAAATCTTGAACCGTCAAGTTTGTAAGAACATACCTCGAGGCGATGTCCAGTAACACATCGTGGTATTTACCTGATTTGGAAGCCATCCGGCTTCTTGTCCCAAACATAATGGGACGATTGCGCTAACCCAGTAGATGAAACTTGACCAAACCATTATGAATTAGAAATTATGAGGGATTGAAACCCTTCATTTCCTAATGGACCTTGATGATGAGGATTGAAGAAGCTCTGGCGCATCGCAAAGCAACTTGTATCGTGGATTTACCTGCACCATATCTTTCTCTTCCCTCTAGCACATCGGCTATCAAGGTTATCCAATGGCGGTTGATAAGGATAGTTGCCACTTCCGCCACCAAAATCGGCGATGAGGCCGGGCAAGAATCCGCTATCCAGACTTGTATGAATGTACACGGAAGGGGAAAAAATGTGACCCTCTCATGAAAGTGCCTGCTTTGAGTGGGTTAACGGTGATCTACTTGGGATTGGTGGAGAATGCTTGCACTTGCATACTGCAAGAACAGGGCAACTCAACGGATGATTTGACAAGGAATCAAATATTGACACAGATTAGGATTTAGCCTTAATGATCCCCTGCCAGCCTCGTTTGCGGAATATGCAGAACGTGATTCAGCTGTTTGCGAAGGCAAATTAATCCGACCTATATCGCATGGAATGAAAAGTAAATCTTGGATTCAAGAAAAGATAAATATCAGCTACATGTCTTCCATTCCAACACGAAATGGCGTTGAATGTATCGGAGAAAGCAAACTCAAGACGGTCTTTCCGAATGAGTTGGTTTCATCAACCACATTTTTGTGTCTCACGGATAGCTACTGAATCATAGAGTCAAAAAAGGCCGAGTACGGTATCGGCACGTCGCGTATGTGCGTATGTGCGTATGTGTAACGATACGATATAGAAAACATGATGGCCAGAATCACATGGTTCGGCAGGAAGTTCCTTCTCTAGTTAAGAGCCTGAGAAAATAGGAAAGGAACGGTTGATGTTGACAGGCGTTGACAGGAGATGGATGGCAGCATGCATCACCGTATGACAGGTGGCGTAAAGATGGAGAGAAGATACCTAGTATCTACCTACATTATACGAGTGAGGAGAGTGAGGAGGTGAAAGGCATTTGGAAGTCAACCATTGATCATGAAATGAGGTTTGAATAAAATCAAATGCAACTGGAATGGATGGGATGGATGGGTTGGACGGCTTAACCGACCTGAACCTTACCGGATTCATCCTAGTTCAAAGAGTACTTAAGCGAACAATCATATTTGGAGTGTCACTACTCCTATCACTACTCCTATGGTTGACCACTCACTTGTTATCTCTACTCACCCCCCACCTCTACCCAGATATCTGTCTGTAAGCATGGAAGGCTCGAAAGATGAATGAATGCAAAGGACGAGAGTGGAAGTGAAGTGTGAATGAAGTAGGTAGGTGCTAAGTAGGTGGCTAACTCCAAGACCAGCTTCCTATTTTATTGATTCATCATACTCATCCAACCAATTCTCCACCGCCACTATCAAGCCGATCTATCACAATTTATCAGTTTATAATTCAGCTGGCCTCGCGGAATCTTTGATAACTGTCGACATGTTCATTTGATTCAGCCATAATACCCAACCATATGGATTAGCCCCCCAAAATATATCCAGCTGGCAAGAACATAGCAAAGGGCAGCGTTTCGGGTTGTCACTTTTCCTACAGCAAACAAACGATTTATCTCTCTCTTTTCTTGTCTTACACCTCTATGATTGACCTTTTTTCAGTTTTGCTGATGATCCTGCAAAGAAGGTGCCAATCTGTCGTACGGAAGATTTTCCGGAAGGGAAAGGACATGAACTGCGTGCATTTCTTACTCTGATATCATGTAGTGACATGTGTTCGTTGTTCTCGCCATCCAAGAATTGCTATTGGGTTCATAGATCCGTCTGCCAAGACGCACATCATTTTTTGTCTGGAAGACAGTATGCGAGGATCGTATATCGCTGCATATCAGTCAAGGATAGTGACAGCAGGTACATGAAAATGTGTCCTATTGAGGCTCATATCTTTTTCCTTTTTCCCTTTTCCCTTTTCCGCCTTGTACTCCCTAAAATTTGCCCTGCTCTAGTGTTAGTAAGAACAAAGATCGATGATCATTTCTCTTTCTCAAATCACCCTATAACCCTGGTGCTAATTCATACGCTGCCCTTCGATTTTTATTGTTTGCTCTTGGCCCTGCATCTCTTTCATATCACGACTTTGGTATCCAAAGTGGATTATCAAGGTAAAGTACGTAGGCTCGTAATGTCTAGGGTCCCCTAGCTCTTTTCAATTTCGAGATTTTCCCCTCAGCAGCAGTATCGTCTGGACTTTTCGCTCGTTTTTATCTTGTCTCGCTTGTTGTTCAACAAGTTCTGGCCTATCTGCACGGCTTTGGGATTCTTCCAAGTTTCTCTTGGCAGTTGTATGGCTGTGAAATCTCTCAATTGACTTCTTGATTGACTAATAACCGCCTCCATTGGAGATTTACGGACCTTCAGCCCCTTCGGAGCTGACGCAGTAAGGTCGTATATCATAGTCAGGCACATCAACTGTTATAGAGCTACCTGCAGAAATTGGTTCCTGAAGCAAAGAAGCACGTAGCCGTCGTCTTCATCTTTTTTGCTCGTTCGAAAGATTTCAGTACATTGCTGTCATCTACATTATCGTCGTTTCGAATCGACAGGACAATATTTCAACATGTTCTCCAAATATCGGATCGGAATATTAATAGCGGGGTTAACTGTGGTTTCACAAGGGCAATACTTGAATACAACCACGGCGCTTGCTGCTCAATTATTACCAGAGGGACATGGTCATTCATCGACGTGCGAGCAAGACACTGTGACAAATACAAATACCGGAGGAGGATATGGATCCTGTCCAACAGAAACTGTCACTGAAACATGCGTTGAAACTGTTACAATTCTGTGAGTTTATGATGACTGATGAAAGCAATGAGAATATGTAATAATTTGATTCAGAAAACCAACAACTATTGTCTCTATCTCTACATCAACAGCCTACCAAAATCAAACCGTGAGCGATATTCTGTTAGAATCTTAGGAAATGTCATTGATTGGAAAACAGACTACAAGAACAATAGCTATAAGCGTTGGTGGTGGCTATGGACCTGGAACCAAAGTGAGTTAGGCGCATTGGTGAGCACACAAAAGGGTATTAAATTGACCGACGAAAGGTTACCGAGACTATAACTTTGAGCGGCAGTGCAAGCACCACTCCAAGTGGTGGATATCCATACGGAGGAACTACTGTGAGTATGATGTACTTGGTACTTGAGGGAACGCTTCATTGACGAGTTTTAGGTCACGGAGACGGTCACTCAAAATCAAACGGCAAGTCGGAGATTCCATTCCATTTATCAGTGTAGTTCAACTGCTAATGTAGATCAGATAACAAAAACTGTTGGGTATTATCAAAATAAGACTGTACGCACCCCTAACCGATATTATTTGGCCAAAAGATCTAATATGGACGCAGATTACAGAAAAGACAACTGAGACTGATTTTATCACTACAACGTGAGTTTCCGAGCATTTCAATATTGCCAAGCAAAAAAGAGAACTTTTCCTGGACGAATTTACATCGATTGTTGGCATAGAGGGGAGGGGGTATTAGGTTGGGCTCATTGCCGAACCATAATGTATATCCAAGCTTCAGGTGTTTCGCTGGCTAATGAGCTCTACCATGATTCTAATCTGCAAGAGCCATCCCTTTTTTTCCCCAATGGGCCATTGAGTCAGATCTGTCAAGTGTGCAGGCAGGACGAAGTGATTCCTTTGAACCTGGTTAGTTGTAAATGCCAAGAGTTCCTCATAGTTTCTGTTTTATTTATCCTCCTCAACAAAAAACCGGAAATCAAAATTTATTGATCCTTCAGACTTCTAACACATCAATAGCACACCCAATTATGTCTCAGCAATTATAACTACAACTGATTTCGTGACTGTTGTAAGAATCTCAGCTCGGTCTCCAGCTCTGATTGAGAAATTTTTATTGCTAACAGCAAGCAGACAAATGCAACCACCGCTAGCTATACCCAGACTGATCTAGCAACTACAGTAAGCACCATCAAAGCCTATTCGTGCCTTCAGTGATTTGAATATTTCTTATCGAGCGTTGTCATCCAGTGATATCGTGCTGGGCTTGACTCGCCTCTTCCCTCGTACCATCCCCAGGCATTTCAACAACTTTCTTCAAATCTCAGATTTCACCTCTCATTTTGTTTTTTGCTTTAGTATCACCGTTCTCCATTCCCGTCAAGTCTCTTGCTAACTTTCCACCAGACTAGGGATTTCAACTTTACGTCCACCAAAGAGACGACTAGCTTTGTCTGGCAGACTACCATTCTGACTGATGTAATAACCAGCTCAATTCCATATACGTAAGTTCTATGGGCTCTCTGAATTTGCCCTTTCTTCCCAATCCTCGTATCAAAACTTCAATTCTTGTATTGCATAAGTTTTCCCACTTTCTTTGCGGCTTGATCTCTTTCTGGTTCAAATCCTTCATGGAAGTTGATTACTGACCAATTCTCTATAGAACCACGCTTATAAATAGCTATGGATACCCAATTACTATAACTAAATGGAGCATCACGACCTCTTTCCAAGAATACACTTCGATTTACTCTGTCACGACAACTCTCCCTCCAGTCACTCGCACCCGGACTGAAACTATTACATGTACCACTTCAATACCCTATGCGAAAACTAAAACTCTCAGCGGACAACTACTGACCGTAACTTCATGGAAATTGACAACCTTTATATCTACATCCATAGCTTATGAAACCACTACTCTAATTTCTAGCACAGTCGAATATGTACCCTCGTTGACGACAGTAGATCATACTATCACAACGGATATCGTTGTACCTACGACTATCAGTCATCCTTATACGTCTGTGACTACGGAAACTTTCAATACAAGCTATCCCGTTACAGTTATTTCGGATCATTATAGTACCTATACCCAATGGACCACTGTCATTTCAGAACGCCTATCTACAGTTGTTTCCAGCGTCATTCTACCGACCACTACGACCCAGATTTCTGATATATTGGTCCCTACAACCGTAGCTTCGGAAGTTCTCGTCCCAACCACAGTCGCCTTGTCATATTTTTCAACCCTGACACGAAATGTTAGCACTTCATACCCATATACCGTCTACAAAACTATTATCAGTTCAACAACTTTCTATTCCACGTCTTATATAAGTACCATCTATACTAGAACGGACGTAATCACTTCTGTATCGATATATACTACCTCGGTTAGTTTGCTTTTATGATCAATGTTTGATCATCAACTAATCGATTTCTAGGTACCAACCACCACTACCCAAACTAATTTAATAAGAAGTACTACTTTGGTATATTCTCTTTCTGCACGAAGAGCTGGATTTGGGCTAACAAATTGTCTAGGTACCAACTACCACTATCCAGACCAGCGTTTCCACAAGCCTATCTGTCTCAGTTTCGGAATCTTACATCTATTCGACTTTTAGCACCACCCTTACCGAACTCCATTTATCCACAATTACTTATAGAACCTCATATCCATATACCGTTGACAGGACGATCGTTAGCAACCACTATATCTCGACCACAAAATACCTCCCAACTACTGGTAAGTTTAATCGATCTATCAATTCCTGTTTCCTGTCATCCGATTCTGTTGGTGGCTCCACCTCAAAATACAACTTGATGCACATACCGCGTCCCTCATTTCTAATTCTCAAAAAAAGCTCGACCTCTTATTTCTCCCACAACTTCTTTTGATTGCCAGTACTGACTCCCTCATTCTGCAGTCATCGAAGTAATTTCTACAAGCATATACATCCCAACAACCGTCGTATCCCGAATTACTACATCTGAGAGTAAGTAGTATGCCGAAGTGCCTTTAATATTGTTACTGACATCAAGTTAGCCACCATAGACACGGAAAGTAAGTACAGTGGCCAATTAGACGCTTCGAGGAATTTGACTAATTACCTATCAAGTAACCACCGCCAGTTTCACTCAAACAGATCATGATAGTGAGCGATATATCCAATTCAGAACTCCAGATTCATAAATTAATGAGAGATGTAGCTACTACGGCTAGCTTTACAATAACTGATCTCATAAGTGAGTGGCTCTTTTTAAATTCACCACCTTGAAACTCATCTCTTAATTTCCCTTCTTCCCGCTCCCCTATTCTATTTGAAAATACAGCTTCCATCCCCCATCCCCATTTCAAAAGGAAGTGGTGGAATGTAGTTTGGAGCGGTAGTTGCTTCAAAATGAATCATGATTTAGTTTGAATTGTGAAAAAGAAACTTGGGTCATTTATCTATGTGTACATATGGAGTTTTTCTTTTGGGATGACTTCAAATTTTCGAAAGGAAAGGTATATTTTCATGCTATCCTTCAAATTTTTATCATGTTCTCTTATTTTAGTATCTTCTTGACATTATCTTTTCTTTTACCCATTGTCTAATTCTACCGCCATCTCTCTTTCTACCCCCCCCTCCCCCCCCCCCCGATTGTCTTCCCCTTTCTTAGCACTCCCTCTCTCATTATCCCAGCCTTTTAGTATCCATGAAATTTCTACTTTGCTTTTATTTTCTCAAATTTCTTTCTTATTCTAATTCTGTGTCGTCCTTCCACTTGAAGTCAAATCTCTTCTCCTCGAGGATAGGATGGGAACCTTACATCACTATAAAATTCCACAAAACCGACACTGACAGCCTCTAGCCACCACAAAAACCTCAGTATCAAGTGAGTTCCTCCACAAATGAATTTCACATAAAAGCTAATCATCTAGCCGCAACTTTCACCTCGATCAGCAGCATCACCCTCCCTCCTTTGACTCTGACTTCTACAGTTTCTGGCGAGCGAGTCACATATACGGAGCCAGGACCGACTAGCTATATTACCTCGACAATAATTTCTGAAATCTTAGTGACCTCAGAAGTTACTCTCCCAGCTAGCACGGTTACGCAAAGTGATAGTGAGTATTCCCTAAGAATGATGAGTTGAAGATGAGAGGCTAATAGCACGTAAAGCAACGACAGCTACATTTCCAGCTAGCACAGTTACATCTGATGCATATACCACCATATCAGGTGAGAATAAATTGAACAATTGAACAAATATTTTGCTAACAATGTCTAGTTCCTGGCCCAACATTAACCACTTCGATATCTGGGTCTTTGACTACTCTCACACTACCTGGAAGTACCTCAATTCTCACAGCTTCTGGTCCAACAATAACCTCAAATATATACATCACCGCTTCCCGTAAGTTCCTCTTTGATTCTAGATACATTCTATGCTGATACCATCAAGTTCCTGGTCAAACTTTTATTACTTCCATATCTGGATCTCTAACCACAGTTTCCCTGGCTGGAAGTACATCAGTATTAACAGTCCCTGGACCAACCATAACTTCTAATATTGATATAACTAGCTCACGTAAGTAGCATGATGGCCCTGAAGTTTTTTAGTGCTAATATCATGAAGTTCCCGCTCAAACATTCACCACTTTCGTATCGGAATCCTTGACCACGGTTTCCCTGCCCGGCAGCACATCGATTTTGACAGTTTCTGGTCCTACCATCTCGTTGCCTGTATTTTTTACAACCATTACTTTTCCTGAAAGTACATATATTCAGACAATCCCTGGATCTACCTTTACATCATCCATATCAGGATCTTTAACCACGATTACCCAGCCTGGAAGCACATCGGTCGTTTCTTTGCCAGGTAGCACATCAACTTTGACTCTCTCTGGTCCTATTATCTCGCTGCCTGGATCTTTAACAACCATTACTCTTTCTGGAAGCATATCTATTCAGACAATTCCTGGAACAACTGTTACATCATCTATATCAGGATCTCTAACCACAATAACCCAGCCTGGAAGTACCTTCGTTGTAACTATTCCTGGACAGACAGTAACCTTCCCAGGATCAACAGTTGTTCTATCTGGAAGCACATCCATTCAGACAATCCCTGGCCCTACAATCAAGAGCTCAATATCAGGATCCTTGACCACAATTACCCAGCCAGGAGTTACATCAATTGTAACTCTTCCCGGCTCAACCCTTACTTTTCCTGGATCGACTATTCCTGGCTCGATTATTACCCTACCAGGATCGGTCATTACACTTCCAGGACAAACTACCACTATCCAAGGATCAACATTTACTGCTCCAGGGAAAACTGTCACGTTATCTGAATCCGTAGCTACCCTCCCTAGATCTGTAACGACACTTCCTGGATCAATCTCGATCTCCACAGTAACCAAATCGGTTGCTGGACCCACAGTCACATATGAGCAAGCAATATCGACCGTGATATCAACCCTCCCAGGTCCCATCAGCGTCTATCCAACGACCATCAGTCTTGGAGCAACTCTAGGAGTATCAACGGCATATTTAACTGGTCCAGGATCCACCGTAACTGTAACTGAACTAATAACCTGTCCATCTCCCACAAATTCCGGTCCAGTGACTCCACAAGACTCCAGCTCATCAGCAGTTTTCGGATGTTCTCCAGGATACGTTTGCAACCCCCCAAAGCCAAATCACTGTGTTATATGGGCCGATCCACCAGCTGAAGACTATCTCTGCGAAGCCAAATATTGCATTCCTGCTCCGAATTCAACAGATGTATACTGGCCGAAGAATCAAACTGGTTACTATCCACCAACAGCCGGATACTTCAATCTCAATCCCAACGCATTTGGTCTTAGCTTTGGAATTTTCATCGAGAAAGTCATCACTGAAATTATCATCGGCAATGAAGGATCTGAAATCGTCAAAACCTTCACGACCGGTGATTGGACATCTCAAACTGGCATATCTCATTATCCAGGCGCAACTCAAACCGGAATTTCCACATCTACTCTCGCCACCCCATCCACCCCTTCTCGCCGCGGTCTCCTTCCTCAGATCTTAGGGGGAAAACGTATGCTCACCTCCGAATTCACCTCAGAACATCTCAACCTCCTAACAAAGCGGGACTTCAGTGTCGCTCCCTCAGTTTGCTATTCCACCTGTAACAATTGCTACATCGAAGCCCTCAAGGTGGGGAAATCCCCTGCTCTCTGCAAATCCACCTCAGCATTCACATCAGATTATTCTTCTTGCGAAGCTTGTATCGAGGCAAATAGCAATAATTTCAAGCAAACTTTACAAGCATATGTGGAGCCTAAATTTGCACAATTCCTTGATTTCTGCAATGCGCAAGTGCCGCAGAGTCAGGTGGTGGGTAGTACAGAGATTCGAGTAGTTACTAAGACTGTGGTGCCGGTTGAAGCGAGTAGTACTAGTGCGATGAAGGCCGAGGTTACTCCTAGTGGGTCGAGTGCGCCTAAGATCTCCGATACGAATGCGAGTCCGAGGGTTAGTATCACGAGTCAAATTACCCCCGTACGTGCTTCATCTACTGCCGCATCCCCAAGTTTCACCGCAGGTACTTCATCCGGAGGCTCTTCCAGATCATCAGGAATCATCAGCCTCCCGACAGCATCTGGAGGTGGAAGGGGATCTGAAAGTGGTCCCGCATCGACAGCTACAGATTCCAAGAACGCAGGCGGCCCATCATCTACAGTGGCACCCAGCGTTCTCGGCTTGAGCATTTCCGGCTCTGGGTCTACATCGGGATCACCATCAGCACCAGCATCCGGCTCTGATTCTACATTGAGATCCTTATCAACATTAACATCCGGCTCTGAATCTACATCGAAATCCCTATCAACATCAGCATCCAGCTCTAAATCTACATTGAGATCCTTATCGACACCAGCATCCGGCTCTGAATCTACATCGAGATCCCCATCAACACCAGCATCCGGCTCCGAATCCTCCATTCAATCTCAAACTGCATCTCCAACACCAAATACAACATCTCAATTGAGTTCTTCATCCACACAATCTGGACCTGCTAGCGCATCGAGTTCAAGGGGTACTCAAGGTGCTGGTTCGAATCTGAAACCTTCATTCTCTTCTATGCTCTTGGCGATATTGGTTATAGGTTTGATGGAATCATGAAGAGGTGTGAAATATCTTTATATACCATATCCCTCTTTGACTGTGAAGTGTTTCTGCATTTTTTTTTCATTTTTTCTTCATCTTTTCATCTTACGATTTCACGGCACCACGACACGAACCACACGATGCGGAAATGGAAGGCACATGTCAAGTATCACAGTCTACTTGGTATTTACCCTTTATATCTTGTTTCGATACCTTATTTTCTTATTCTCCATTTTTATTCATGTGCAGACGAATCAAGGACATGATACACACGATCTTTATTTTATTACTGGATGATTTATGATACCCAACGCTCTTTTGCGAATTTTATGCTCTTGGTTTATACATGCGAGATATGGATGGGATGAAGAATACGGTCTTTTTATATTGCATGAAGGAAGGAAGCAAGGTACTTCAGACGCACTCATTGTTGGCGTTTCTTTTTGAAATTCAAAGGTTGGGGAAGGAAGGAGATGAAGATCATGGAAAGGAAGGAAGGGAGGGGAGTTTTGCTGGCCTCCCAGGGAAGAATAATTTTTGATTACTAATTAACCTTATGGATCCTTCGATAGGTAGGGTTAAGAGGTGCGGAAAGTCGAGAAAGGAGGCAAGGAAGGGATAAGCGAGGGAAAGCGAAGAGGAGAGAAAAGATGGATTAATGGATGAATGGATGGGAACAATGACCGAAAGATTTCATATGATAGGAGAAGTGGCTCTTCAATGCTTTCCTATATATAAATATATAATATATCTATACATATTATGTGATATCTTTTGATCAAAATGACAGGAAATTCAGGAGTAGCGAGTAATTATGATTATGTCATCTCATGATATGATGTTGTTGAATAACTTCGGAGCGGAATAACCCCGGAATAACATTAATTCGGCTTTCACACAACGATTCAGTCCTTCAATTTCCAATTTCCCTCGTTCTTACTTGGCTAGACATTCGTTATGTCAAACCCTTTGTTGCGCACTTTGCGCGCATCGCGTCCCATCCTTTCTTCCTCTCCATCCCGCATATCTGCCACACGGTTTGCATCAACCAATACCGAAACAGCCACCATCCTCACCCGTTCGAAGAATATCCTTTTCGGAACCTCGATAGCTCTCTCCCTAGGCTTTGGTTACCTATATATTACCGACACGCGAGCTAGCATACACCAATGGCTTGTAGTTCCTGCACTGCGTGCCATATATCCCGATGCCGAGGAAGCTCATCATGTGGGCACCAAAGCCCTCAAAACCCTATACTCATTCGGTCTCCATCCTCGCGATCGAAGTTTTAGAAATGGTGCCACAGACAAGGCAGATTTGAGTGTGGAGGTATGGGGACACAAGTTACAGAATCCAATTGGGACATCTGCGGGGATTGACAAACTGGCAGAGGTTCCGGATGCTCTGTTTGCTATGGGTCCTGCGATTGTGGAGGTTGGTGGGTGTACACCTCTTGCTCAAGAGGGAAATCCTAAACCGAGAGTTTTCCGTATTCCCAGTCAGAAGGCCCTGATTAATCGATATGGGCTTAATTCGAAGGGTGCGGATGATATGGCGATGCGATTGAGGGAGCGAGTTCGTCTATATGCGTACCAGAATGGGTTGGGTGTAGGTGAGGATGCTGAGAGAAAGGTCTTGAATGGAGAAGCAGGTGTTCCTCCAGGAAGTTTGGTAGAGGGAAAATTATTGGCAGTCCAGGTTGCCAAGAACAAGGATACCCAGGGGGATGATATTGAGGCTGTTAAGAGAGACTACGTTTACTGTGTCGAGAGATTGGCGCCATATGCCGATATCTTGGTAGTCAATGTTAGTAGTCCAAATACACCTGGGTTGAGGACACTGCAAAAGGTTGAGCCATTGACCCGAATCTTAGAAGGGGTGGTTGGGGCCGCAAAATCCGTTGATCGGAAAACAAAGCCTAGGGTTATGGTCAAAGTATCACCTGATGAGGATCAAGATGAACAACTTGAGGGTATTGTTGAGGCGATATGCAAAAGTGGTGTAGATGGTGTAATTGTGGGTAATACCACAAACCGAAGAGACAAGCTCATACCCGATGGTATCAAAATCTCTGCCCGAGAAAGTAGAATTCTTGAAGAACAAGGAGGCTTCTCCGGCCCACCAATGTTTGAGAGAACTCTATCTTTGGTCAAGAGATACAGAGCATTACTGGACCAGGGACCACCACCACAAGAGACCCCTGCCAAATCAGACGATGATGGTCTTGTCCCTACTATCGCCGAGAAGACCAAATCGCTCACGAGCCATAACGAATTGAAGAACAATGACCAGAAAGTTGTGTTCGCTACTGGTGGTATCACGAATGGAAAGCAAGCTTTGGAGATCCTGAATGCAGGTGCAAGTGTTGCCCAAGTTTACACGGCATTGTACGTATTCCCTAGCATCTCGATCGACATCTCGACGTCATATTGAGAGACAATCATCATTACAAACTCACGCATGCTAACTTCTCAAACAGGGTCTATGGAGGCGTTGGCACAATCACTCGAATAAAAAACGAGATGAGCAACGAGATCTCGAAGAAGTAAATAGAGTTAATAAAATAGTAATACACCAAAATACCCAAATACACACACATATATATGGTATTCTTCCTCACAATCATCTATAACCACAGTCACCTGCTCACAGTACCTCTGAACCCTCTCACCTCTCGCCTCCGCTTCTTATTGTGCCCCTGTGTCAACAATCCCATCACATCTTCAACATCAGTCTTTCTAAAGAAGAGGAGGAGTATGCTCTGTGTCCCTTCTCGTCAGGTAGTCGCCACCTCTAAGGAAGTCATTCACTCAAATTGATTCTGTTTTATCTATAGAATCATCATTGGATTTCTTGGTCCCTGGTGGTTGGTTGTATCCACTGGCCATCGTACTTCTAAATCTGTTAAAAGATCCTTCGTTCAGACAAATCTCAATTCTCTCTTTTTCTTCTCGACAGCACACAAATAACCTTCTCAAGTCAAGTTCTGTACTAAGATAATTCTTCTCTTTATTGCTACTCTTTCATGATCAGTGCTGGAGGGTCTATCAATTTTGCTTGGAGCATTTTGGTTTTCTATCATAGCGATGGAGGAAAACGTCGTGTTGAAGAGAAAAGATAGAATGGCGCCGAATTCTAATGTAAGCTTCATCTTCGGAAGTTTGCGGTTGATTTGAAGAATCGTTCTATTGATCTATTTCATATACTTTCTCATTCATCTCTCTTCATCACCACTAATGTCTGATGTTTTTCTCCAGGATGAATCTGACACCGATAATGCGAAACTATGCAAGATCATGAAAGTCACCAATTCAACCTGCGTTGTCAAGACTACTTATGCCGAAAAGCTATACCTGGAGATGCAAGAACTTTCCCATAATGTCGATCGACAATTCGGAAAGCTTGCAGATATCGACAAGTCTACCTTAGATGCCCTCCACGACCATCGTAGACTCGCTGTAAGTATTGCTATCATGTTGATACTTGACGAGCTAGAACTAATCTTTGTCTCTTGTAGTTACAAAATGAGGACAACTTCAAAAAGGATTTCCCATTTGGTTCTAGTGGCTTGATGCATGAATTCTACAAAGCGAATGCGCAAAATCATATCATAGATGATCTTGAAAAGGCACGCAAAGAGCAGGTGCTTCTTTTCACTAGGTGCCGGCAGAATCTCGCAGAGATGAGAAGGAGCTTTGAGACTGTTGGTTCCTCACTTCTATATCTTGCGAGCACATCTGCTAACGGTGATTAGGACTATCCAGATTTCAAACCTCGAGATGGCCATTATTCTATCACCCGTCGTATCCCAGCACCCGCTACGTATGACGAGCAGATATTTGCATTTTTCGCCAATACCCTTCCCCGGGCTTGACTTCCTACGACACCACGCAGGTCGTCATGAGGATCATTGACCCAAGACGCAGACTGTACTCGGATTACTTTTTGACGGTCTGGACCACGGTCTGGACTTTGAATCCTGAGAAGCGGAGGTACGAACCGCGTAGAAATCAGCAAGTCATCAACATCGGCAGACAAATGTGGGTGAATATGGCGTTCCATAAACAGGTCGTCTATGTGGAGATGAAAAGAGGAGATGTGAAAGATGGTTTATGATTTTTAAGATGCTCCAGATTGTCATATAGTAAATTCTCATTCCCTCACCTTCTCCTAAAGAGCCTCGAAAAGTAAAAGCAGTTAACGTTGTAGAAACTAAGTAAACCTAAATGTCGCATCCCATCCCGTACCATCCATCCATCATGACTTCCCACGAACCCCTCAAGTCTCACCGTGCCATGCAAACCATTTCTCCACCCACCTTCCATTGCTCCCGGTATTACTTCAACAGCTGTACGCTCTTTGAAGCTCCCAGACCATATCGTCGGTTTCTTGTCATTCTATTGCAAAAATGTACTAGTACCACGGAAAAACAATCAACCGTCCTTTGTCAGCAAGACAAAGATAAACTCAACCTTGATGAAGTTCATCAGCCTCATCAGAACTCGAAGCGATAGCAAATTACTCGTATCATGTCACAGATCGCTCAATGTCATCTTATTCATTGACAAGCGATAGTGAACCAATCTCACATACTTCACGTCATCCTACATGAATACAGATTCTATCACCTATCACCGGAAAGAAAACTCACCATGAGTGATGCCAACGTTCAACCAAAGCATTGCGAGTCTCTTTATGGTGAAGGAGGTTTTCATCCTATACACCTCGCGGATACCTTCAAAGATGGTCGCTATAAAGTAATCCACAAGTTGGGCCATGGGGGATTTGCAACTGTATGGCTTGCGCGAGACAATAAAAGAGGAAGATATGTTGCCTTGAAAGTTCTTGCATCGCGACTGTCACGGGGTTCACCGGAAGTGGAAATATTACGTGTACTGAGATCTAGGTAAGTACAAGTCACAATATAACTTCTCCCTCCTTCTCTCCGTCCTTCTCTTCAATCACTGATTCCTTGTTGTTTTAGCCCGGAACGCGTTGGAAAATCCCACGTCATGTCTCTGCTGGATCATTTCTTTCACACGGGCCCTAATGGCGAGCACTTATGTCTGGTCTCGCAAGTTGGCGGCCCCAGCATCAAGAGATTCAATGAATGCCCTGGTGAATACAAAGGAAGTCGAAGATTGGAAGCTTCCGTGGCGAGAAATGTGTGCTTGCAGGCTATAAATGGCTTGGACTACATTCATAACGCCGGGGTTGTTCATGGAGGTGTGCGATGCCTTCCAGCCACTATCTTGCTCCGCAATTAACTTAATATGAAGCTTAGACTTTACCCCTGCCAACATTCTATTGCAGCTTGCCAATATTGATGAGTGGACGGTTGAAGAAATCTATGAACGGTTGGGTGCTCCTCAAAAGCAGGAGATTGTGCGTGGCGCTACCAATTTTCCAGTAAACGAATTATCTTTTCCCGATTATGCGATTGTAGCAATCGAAATGAACCGGGTAGATCCGAAATGGATATCCGATAAGATTATAATAATTGATTTTGGCATTGCCTTTCTCCAAAGAAGCCCATCCCTCGACATTGGTACTCCAAAAACTTACTGTGCACCAGAGTTCTTGTTCGGGTTTCACCGAAGTACCGCTTCAGACATCTGGGCTTTGGGATGCACAATATTCGAAATACGTACCGGTTCTCGGTTGTTCAAGTATAAAGGCAACCCAAAAAGAGATGAGATGTTGATAGCTATAGTAAAGCTGCTAGGATCTCTCCCTGATCAATGGTGGGAAGCATGGAGAGAAGGTCAAGAATGGTATGAAACACAAATCGAATTCGCCGAAAAATCAACGGGGAATATTCTCGCACAAATTATGGAGACCGGTGTACATGACGGAGATATTCGTCCTGAAAAAAGCTCCCAGAAGGATACAGCATTGCAGCGTGTTCAGAATTACAAGAAAAATTCTTTGCTTAGCATGCATGATACAACAGGGAACCTTGTGTTAATAGCTGGGACTTTGAATACCAGTGAAGCTGCGGAAGTCTTGAGAGAGGCAAATGATTATAATCCAGCAAAGGAACTTTCTAATTCCCATGGATCTGTAGAAAATCCCACTTCGGGGTCATCAAATCCAAAGAGTTCCGAGGCCAAGAGCTCAGGGACTAAGAGTTCAGGAGCCAAGACTTCAGATGTCAAGAGTTCAGATGTTAGAAGCTCAGGGAAAACACCTTCTTCTGAGGGTATCTCGACTGGTGCTGCCAAAGGGAAGCCTCTGGAAAATCCGCTTTCTAATGTGCTTGAAAGCGTCAAATACGACTCTGCTTCACACATGATTGAAGGCCAAATTACGATTCATGATGCGATCCAGCATACAGCAGCATCTGCTACCAAATCCGACACAAATTTCGGCCCTGCTAATGTTCAGAATTTCCTTGAGCCTTCTGGGTTTAGGATAACTTCTGCTGAAGCTAAATCTCTCGAAGATTTACTTCGAAAGACTTTGAAATACCTGCCTAAAGAACGTAGCACTACTTTGGAATTATCAAAACACATCTGGCTTTCTGATATCCCGAAGGAGATCCATTGAAAGACAACTCCAATTACAATAATTGCAAATTGACCCATGGCCTTTTCGTACGGTGTCTGAATTGCAAGCTCTGGAATCCTAGTCACTGTTAATATTTACTTTGCAGATTCTCATTTTATATTTTATGCTACTCGGGTCTGTCTACTTTATCACCCTTTGAATGGGAAATGGGTCGCATCCATATACAGCTCGATGTGCTTGATCTAACTGAAAAGTCCTTTCTTCAGTTTTGTTGATAATTATTTTATTACTTTTTTCTTCCTGTATACGAATACATTTTAAAACATCTGATCGTTTTCACCATTCTGGCAGTTGGTATGATATATTAATTTGTTTTCATGAAGTTTATCATGCATTCGCCTATTCGATTTTCTATTTTGTCCCTATAGTTTGAACAAAACACATTAGATAGTGTTTGATGGGAAGCAAGAGGATTTGAGAACGGGAAACAGAGGAAGGGATATTCATGATATTGAACCGAGGGGGAAAGGGGTGTGTGAGGAGAACAGTCTATTTAATTTTTTCATTGTTTACTATATATATACATATATTAAGCTGGAATTTTAACACAACTAAAAGCAAACTGTCAAGTCCTTTTTCAAACGCACTTGAAATTTAACCCACCATTGAAAAAAGATTGTTAGTCCCATCGATCAGAACGGAATTTGCTTCTAAAATACTCGGAAGAATAAAAGTGTCAACGTTGGTGGAAAACAATAACAATGACCAATGAAAAGCAGCCAAAATCGTGAACTCCTAGAGCTTTCATGTAAGCAAATATGGGGAAAGGCTCCTAGGTGCCAGTAAATGGTAAGGTTGCTGGTGCAACGTTGTTGCGCATAAACCCGCATCTCTTCGATATCAACACGTATTGTACGAGGGAGCCTTTTGTAGTATATGGCCTGACGATCTTTTGCTATACTAGAAAACCTCGTGGGATTTTGAAATTTGTAGGAGTTCGTGTCGCACATTGCCTGATCTTTTGTTATGCTGGAAGGCCTCGTACTTTATCCAGAGAGCTCGTGTTCCACATGATGTTTTTGCGTTGTTCAGTAATCGACTTTGTAGTACCGTTGTATGCTGTACCATCGTGATGCCACCATTTGGCTGCATAAGTAATCAAAAAGTTCAAGTAGTCAACCAATCAGCCTGCTAATGACGTCGATTTGATGGACGGTAAGTGATCCTAGTATGAGATCAGCTACTTGGACTTTGTAGATTTTTAGTCAAAGATTATCGATTGAAAAGCTTTCAGTGCCTTTTGATTAATCAAATATTTTTGAAACTCATCGATTTGTCACGGCTTGGAAGATATCTGGGGGTACGTGTGTTTTGAAACGCCTGGAAAATGTTTAATGATTCTGAACGGCTATCTTCGGTTATTTGAACAGCACAGCTGATGGCAGTGGGATTGGCAAGGTTTTGGGGCTCACTGACTATTAGAGTGAGTGATCGAACACCCTGAGGACGGAGAAGATCTCTGACATACAGCATATCTCCATGCCGATTGCGGATTCAATGGAAAACACCAGACTCGAACCCGGTTGAGTATTCTCAATTGCTCACTGTTCTTTTGACGCTTTAGTGGAATTATTCAGACTGGTATCGCAAGATTGTGGATTTTGAGAGAAAAAAAAGGGGGAGTCTCACGAGTCACGGCAGCCACACCCGCCACCCCAATTAGCATGGTGGACGGAGCATAAGATATCACAACCTCTATTTAGATGTTACCAGAGTGATAATATCTTAATCATCGGGTCTTGTTCATGGATCGGTCCTTGGTGGCTGCTTCATGCCTCGAAATCAAGGAAGAAGCATTTGCGCATCGATATAAATTACAGAAACAATACGGATCTTGACAGTTTGAGATTTGGGTAGGCTTTTGCAAAGATAACTTGGAATGTCTGAGGGCCAGCTGACCAGAAAGGTCCTTGTACCGAAGACGGAAGGGCGGTTTTCAACTTCTTCATATCGAATGGTGAGTTGATGTCTCAGTTGTGGATACACTTCTGGGTTGTTACTATTCGTAGGCTTTTACGGATATATTCTAGACCGATTCATCTCACGAGGGAGCTTGGAATATACGCTAGTATGGATCGATGATGTGCTTTGCGTTTTTTCAAGGTAATAGAGAGGACTGGAAGATCGAGTGCTCAAGAATAGGCAACGTGTACTCGAACTCATACCTCACGATCGCCGCCACTGCTGGGGCCCCGATTATGCCCTGTATTTTGAGCGATGGACCAGAATATCGGGAATCGACCCGAGCTTCGCTTTCTCGGTTACTGTATTCTAAAGAGGGTGTCATCTCATGTGCTCTGCATTCATCATCACTCGTTCGCCCACGATTGTCATTAGGGCATCAGCTTTCCCGCACAAAGACCATGCATGCACCGTTATCAATACGAGCACGCACATCCCAAAACATGTGATTTCTCCACGCGTTCCCCTCTTTCACGTTGCAGAGCTTATTTAGGAAGACGCGTGTGGGATACCTGGTGAATGCGGTACCATGAATCCGAATCTGGGGGCGGAAATCAAGATAATTCATGTGCTCCCTGGAACTTCACATGCGATTTCGGATTGGGGGTCATGAATGGTTTATTGAGATCAGGAGCAGAGTTTTCTTTCCTGAAGGTCACTTGTTCGAGTGATCACCTTTTGCCTCTTCTTCATGCATATGCAACAGAATCATCATATACACTGCGTCTGGAGACCCACTAGGCTCATGTGGAGCCGGCATTTGGCGTGATGACTTGACTCAGACTCATAGCGTATCGTTTAATGAACACGCTTTGCTCGAGTTACAGGATAAGTACGACACTCGATTAAAATTGTGGTCCTCAAGTTCCCAGCTCTCATATTAATCTTCAAGCAAGCATGCATGCATGGCTTTCCACCTTCTTGGTCTTGGACCTCAGTAGACTTTACCTGCCTGCCATCGCGGCTCGCTCATGCATATGAAACTATTCTCCGTCATGGCTTTGAAGAGGAGAAGATACCGGCTTGTTTTTTCTTTCTTTTTGTTTTTTTGGGGGGAGGTGTGGAAGGAGAAGATGCAAGAAATTTCCTGCGCCCGTCCCTCTCCTTGCGCAGAACAATCAATCCGTTTAGATGGATGCATCCGATGGGTTACTCACTATAGTGATAGTGTAACGGCATTCATCCTCCAAGTCCAAGGCAGAGGTAGAGGCAGAGGCAGAGGCAGAATCAAAATCAGAACAACATCAGAATCCAACCCTCCAACCCCTCCCCCAACCCCCCCTTCTCTCGATGAATCAAGATGTTGTAGTACACTAGGTATCGAGATAATCATTCATCCCACATGCATGCATGTATGCACATCTCAATCCCCCCCCCTTTCTCCCTAACCAGCGCTCTTTTTTAGTTTATACATACATACACACCCACCACAAACCGAACCGAACTGGGTGTAGGGACGGATATCCAATATCCAACATCCCATGCATGCTTCAACACTTATAGGGTTTTCATACTCGCGCTCGAACTCAAACTCAAACTCAAACTCGAACTTGAGTACATATCAATCAATCAATAACTCCACAACTTAGTTCCTTCCAACACATTAGTTCTACAAAGTATATATATATATAACCAAACTGTATAATATAATATAATATAACCTGACTCGCTCACTCATGCTTCTATTACATACCTATTACCTATTTATTACCTGTTTGTTATCTTAGATCTCAAGACGAGAGAGAGAGAGAGAGAGGGATAAAAGATTAACCATAACCATAACCAGGCTGCCTGCCTGCCTGGCAAGTAAGTAAATGGCTGGTTGGTAGGTATACCATGTATGATAAACGTATGTTATGTTATAAAACGTATGGGTTGTGCCACAGATGTAGATGTAGATGTAGATGTAAGAGTAGGATTTCTAGCCCCTCGCCCCTCGCCCGTCATCCGTCGTCCGTCGTCCGTTGTTCGCCGTGGAAGCCAGAGATTTTTCTTCTTTTCTTTTCTTCTCTTTTTCTTCTCTTAGGGCAGAGGATGGGGGAGGGGGGGTTATTGTTACTTCAGGAATGCATGCAGATCAGAGGTCAGGTTGTTTCTAAGCTTCTATAAGTTTTACCCATCATCATCATCATCAAAGAAGCCATTCCGAAACCCCCCCCCCCAAAAAAAAAGGAAAAAAAAATAAAAATAAAAATAAAGTAGGGGGACTAACTAGGTGCTATGTATGTAGGGTAAGCATCGATATCGATATTTTCAAGCAGCTACTGGCATTGTATATGATAGTGCTCAAGCTCCAAGTCCATGGCATGCATGCACATGCATGCATCATCCATTTCACATCGTGTAGAGTATAATAAACCCAGCATCTTCCACTCCCACCTCGCACCTCCCATCTCTCAACCCCTTCCCTCCCCCTACCACTCAACAGCCCAACCATTCTCCTCCAAAAACTCCTCAATCGCATGCTTCAAGCCCAGATTCGGTCGCAGATCACTGGGAAGCAAGGGTTCCCTCGTGAGCGGATCCGTACAGCTTCGTTCCAGATGTTGGAGGATACTAGTGCGTTCGTACGATTGACCTGTTTTGGTCTGTGTTTTTTGGAAGAGCGGAGAGTTCTTGGTTAGTCTTATGGTTTCTTCTTCTTCTTCTTCTTGTTATTCGCAGAGAGGGATGAGGGGCGAATGGAATAGTACGAGAGAGAGGGAGGGAGGGAGGAAAAAAAAACATACCATGACGGGATCAATCATTACGTTAAAACTAATGCCATCGATAGCCCAATCCGGCATTTCTCTTCGTCTCCCCTCCTTCCCTTGCGTTTCCACCAGTCGGAATACCCTCTCCACTTCCTCGATTTTGTGCTCCCATCCCCCCGCTCCGGAAGCCTGTTCATCCTCGCCATCAATCTGCATCCTAGTCCCATCACCCGCACCAGCACCAGCCTCGCCCGCTCTCTGCGCCTCCCTCCTCATCAACCCAATCACTTCCCCCATCAAGCCACTCCTCTCCCGCCTCCTCCTCTCCTCCCTCGCCTCCCAGCCCTCCTTCCGACACCGCAGGCCCAAGTCCAAAATGCTCGGTAAGCTCTTGCCGCTCCCCACCAACCCCTTGCCTCCCACCGGCATATCCTTGATGCAGAACAGCCTCGCGCTCTCCACCGCCCGCAGCGCGTGATCGTATTCCCGCAGCGCGTGGTACGCTTGCGCGATGTTGTAGTGGGCCTTCATGCAGACGCTATTGATGGGCGCGGAAGACGTGGCCGCGATGGCGCTCTCGGACGAGGTGATGGCTTCGGGGTAGCGGGCGAGTTTCAGGAGCGCTTTCGAGTGATTGGTGTAGAGGATGGGGTTCAGGGGGTCGAGTGCGATGCTGGATGACCGCCATTGTGTTAGTGGGGGGGCTGCTTCTTGATTTTGTGGCATATTATATCGAAATAGCATGTTGATCAAGGCATGTAAAGACAGAGAATGCAGAAGATAATGAAGGGAAGGGGGTGAATCGAAGAAATACACTAACGCTTTGCTATAAAATTGTTCCGCAGCCGCATAATTTCCAGATTGAAAGTGTTCATTCCCTCTCTTCTTCAACTCGAGAGCTTTTTGAGGATCGGGAGGGAGATCCGATCCTGCCATGATGCCACCTTACTCCCCGACAGGTACTGAGCCGATCTTAAGTTTGAGAGTCTGCGAGTCTGCGAGTCTGCGAGTCTGCGAGCAAGATCGAGTAGATGTGCGAAATTCAAGCGCCAACCTGTGGTGTTGATTTACAGATATATAGATTAGATATATAATTCTTTGTTCTGTGAGCGGTGATTAATATATGCGTATTGATGTCAGCCTCGTGGTACAAGAGAGGAGGCTGTATGTGCTCTCTCGAGGATAATTCGTGGAAATATGATCCGGTATGAATGAGGTTGTATTGTTGAACAAACTTAGAAAATATATCAAGTTGAATAGAAAGCAAAGTAAGTAGGTCAGTCCAAGTTGTGATCTTATTGGAGAAATGATGAATGTCAGCCTCGCGATAGGATGGATGGATTGGTAAGATTTGGAAGTTTCGAGAACTTTGATAACAGTAGCTATCATGAACTTTAACATCGGCCAAGCTATATACCCCAAGATCTGATCTGATATACTTTGAACCACACATGATAGATGGAGAGATGGAGAGATGGAGAGATGTGGATATGATCTAATTCATATAATGTCTTTTGTACAATTCGGTATTCCGTCTCCCACGTACTTCCTGTCTTGTCTTTACTCCATCCTCTCCACTTTGGACCATTCGCACACACTTTAGAAAGGCTAGTGAAGAATAGTGTCAGTTGATGGCTGAGGAAATCATGTTTAACTGGCGTGGAGTTTCATGTTTGTAGTTGCTGCAGTTGAGAACTCGGTTCATGAAAGGGGGTTGGAATGAAGTAACCGATGTACACTAGTGACATTTGCTGCTTCATGTCATAAATGACAATTCATCACTCCAACATCCAATGTCTCTGCCACTTCACATAAAGTGGCTGATTTCAAGAATACAAAACAAGGAAAAATGGACGTACGTTGTCTGATGCAGGAATCTCCCTTCTCCAGCGGTCACCAATGATTGGGATTTTCTGTTCAATTCATGAGCCACAGCACCGTAAAAGTACCCAATACGCCAACTTACGACCATGATATCGTTTCGTACTCGAGGGATGTCTGAGAAGAAGAAGAGAGCGAAGAATCCAGCTGTAGCACCGAATCCTGCTAGGGTAAGGCCACTACATGATCATATTAGCTAGGTTTCCTAACCAAATTATGATATCGTAAGAAAAAGCATAAGATCCCCAGTCCGAACGCATAGTATCGTGGTCCCAGTGCATATCGCGCCTATCCAAGAAAAATCTACATACACCTTAGAAGCTGCCTTTGGAGTCCATCCACCAATGTGTGGTTGAATCTTGTACCTGCAGACTCATCAGTCTCTCTTTCTTCTCCTCCATGGGGAGTCACCATCGTACTTGGGACCATAAGGAGATTTGTATGTTGAGTAAGAGACAGGTCCCTTTGGAGGTGTGATACCTGTGGATACGTGGAACTGAAGGCGCAAAGCTTGTTAGCAAAATGCGCGAAGAAACGGCCAGGTGTATGGAGTGCTTACATCGCCGTTGCTACCCATCTTGAAGAGGAGAGAGCGTTGATGAGGGATCAATGGTAGTCTTGAGGGTTGAGGATATCGATCTATCGAATTCGTGAATGTCCGTCGGGGTTAGCCGGAATAACTATTTATTACTGTGGCCTCAGGCTTTATTATGTAATCATCGTCAACCTTGAAGGTATCCAATTCTCTCCTATATCAACAAGCGACCTCCCCCCTTGAGTATGAATGAGGAATTCCCCTTTATGGAATAGAATCACGGGCAAAAGAGTAACTCTCTCCTTCCTCACGCTTCGTCTCGTTCTAATATTGATAAAGGGAACTGTTTATATCTTCAAAAGCAATATATATACATACATATAAGTATCTTGTGTACCTCCTGGTTGAACCTTTTCAATCAGCCCTTTCCGATTGGTCCCCGCTTCGTGAACCTTATGTCAGATAATCCGCATGCATAGATCCATTCATCTAAACTCATCCCTCCCGCTTCTTTCCGATACGATATCCATCATTGATATCTATGCTAATGTAAATCAAAGCATATACATCGAAACAAGGAAATAGCAAGAAAGAACTGCAAGAGACGACGACCATCATATCACCGAGGATTCACCTCAGCGTTCAATAGAAGACCTCTCACACTTGTATTCACCACGAAAGTACCAACTCATCTGCCACTTCATACATCGCATGCGCGATTCAGAATAGGAAAGGAACCCATTAATATCTGCATCCGCTTGGCCAGGATTCACCGTGATTGAGCTGTTGAGCGGGTCAATATTTCGATCTGCAGCAACCACCTCCAGATATTCTACGAGTTATCATCCCGCGTTTCCTCCCCCCACTCATGAATGATATGATTCGCAATCTCCCAACACACAACGACCTTTAACATCGCCAGTCTTGATTTGCCACCGAACAAACCAATACAGGCCATCCTCCCACACCAGACGAAACCCTCTCATCAACTCCGAGCACAACCACCATCATCACCCCCTTGAACCATCACCCACAAACCAACCCCCAAAATGCCTTCCCCAACCCAACAATCCCGACCCTTCTTCTCCAACTTCCTCGCCGCCTTCCGCTCCTCCCAACTCTCCTCAACCCCCATCATAAGCAACACCCCGTCCTCCTCTTCCTCGCATTCAAAACCCGCTCACACCCACACCCATCCGCACCCCCACTCCTCCACTCCACACACCCCCTCCCAACCCCGCCAAATAAGCACCAGCACCAGCACCAAACCAAACGCCACCTCCAGCGCTCTCCGCAGCATCGACCGTAACCGCACCGCAAACCCCGGTAGTAGTCCGATGGGAAGTTACGATTCGAGTCCGAGCCCCGGCGCATCGAGTTTTCTGCATCAACATCAACATCATCAACATCATCATCATCATCACCCCCATCACCAGAATTACAACCCAAATACAAATACAAATACAAACCCCAACCCCAACCCCAACCCCGCCTCACCCCCGCAAACCTCGACCGCAAACCACAACCTCAATCCCAACACGAATAAATACGGAGTCGGCGGCAGCAGCAGCAGTGGTGCGGGGCCCCACAGATTCACGACGTCGACGGATAGGAGGGGCAGCGATAGCAGCTCCGAGGGATTTCGCGACGTCATGGGCAGGGAGAAATGGTATATAGGGGGGAGGACGCAGATGGGCGAGGAGAGATATTTTCCATTGGGCGTTGTGCGGAGGAGGAGGAGCGGTGGGGAGATGAGTTTGGATCGCTTGAGTTTGTGAGGGGTTTTTGGGGAACGGGAACGGGAACGGGAACGGGCATTGGTGTGGGAGTATGGGAGCGGGGACTTTATTGCATTGTATACAGCGAGTTGAAGAAAGAGAGAAAGAAAGCAAGGACCAAAGTATCTCTGAAAGATAGATACGGAGTTTAATTCCCCTGGTTTTCATATCTATCATAGCTGCTTCTGCTGAGTGGATTTATTTGGTTTTGGTTCGGTTTTATTTTATTGGTTATTCAATATATATTATACATTATACATTATAATTGGATATAATAATATATGTACGTACGTATGTATGTATATGAGGAATGGTCGGCATTGTAGTATTATATACATATATACATGTAGCATATTATATATTATCTCGTTTGTGTTGAATTTGGATTGGGCTTGTATTGGACTTGTATGGTATGGTATGTTTTTTAATATCGATATGAGGTTGAGGTTGAGATGGAGATGGAGATGGAGATGAAGGTTGGAGTTTGGATTTGGTTGGGTTGGGTTGGTTAGGGTTGGTTAGCATGCAAACGAATTGGCTGGCTTTGGCTGGCTGGCTGTTTGGCTGGCTGGCTGGTGTTTATAAAATGGATGGAGCATGGAATGGAGCATGGAAAGGATGGGATGGGATGGGATGGGATGGGATGGGATTGGGTAGGGTAGAGTAGGGTGTTGTAGTATGGTGTAGTGCAATGTAATATCAAGGTATGAAGATATAGGTATAAAGATAAAGGTATAAAAGTGTGATGGTGTGATAGTTGGGGATGTGGGAAATGTTAAGAAAAGAAAAGAAAAGAAAAGAAAAGGAATATCCTTCATTCATCTATTGTACAACTAACTATACCTCCCTACTCCCGCCACCTACTTACATCCCTCAAAATATCACACAGACACCAGCCTACAAGTAACAATAGCAATATGGTATGATATCATCATCATCTTCATTTCCCCTCTCCCTCTCCCTCTCCCTCCCCCTCTCCCTCCAATCTCCTTGAATTTCATTTTTTCCCCTATCAAAAACAGAATATCCCTCCCTCCGGATGTCCTACCACATAAATCTCTGGACTCTCCCCACCTCCTGCACCCAGCTAAATCCGCAATGGAGAAATACATAGCCCGTGATGGCGTTAACGAGAAGATACCAGAGGGTCTCAGTGTATAATCGTAGATCGATAGCTGCGCACCCCCGAATACGTATTTTATACCATGGGGGTGGGTTTGCGGTGGGGGACAGGGGAGTGGGCACGCTGAGGGTTGGGAGGTGCAGGCGGTAGAATATGAAGGGGAGGATGAAGTAGCGGGGTTCGACGAGGGGGGCGGTGATGAGAGAGAGGCTTGTTGTGAGGAGGAGGAGGAGCATCGTGGTTAGGGGGGTGGTGGGCAGTTCGTGGGGTTTGGGCGTGGGTTTCTGGGTTGGTGTTGGATGGAGGATGGGGGAAGGTGGGGATGGAGATGGAGATGGAGATGGAGATCCAGCGAGAGTTTTGAAAATCAGAAAGAAACATCCTATGTATATTGGAGCGAGCAGGTAACGAATAAGCGGGTGTCGTAAGATGGTATATCGGAAGACGTAGAATACGTAATGGCGATTATCGGCTAGAGTAAATGGGTGGATTATGGTGTTGTACCTTATGATGATGAGGGAGCCGAGTAAGGAGGCTAGCATGAGACCGAAGGTTATGAGGATGCGGAGCTGGGTGTTGAGGGAAGAAGTGAGGAGTTTGGATGGGTGGAGGATGCTGTTGATGGTGGACGATAGGAAGGAGAAGAGGGCGGGAAGGAGGAGGGGAAATGAGAAAAAGGCGATGAATGGCCAGAGGTAGAGAAGTTGGGGGAGGTGGATTGTGGCGACGTGGTTTGATTTATCGCCGAGGACAACACCGCCATTGATGTAGACAAAGATGATGAACGTGATGAGAAGGGAGATGTGAGGGATTAATCGGAGGAGAATGATCGGGAGGCGAGTTATGCCGATCCAGATAATTGAGAGTGGTGTGAGAATAAAGTCTAGAGGTTGTCAGTTCTTGTAACTAGATTGACAATGTAGATTGAGGGAAACTTCGGTGAGATAGAAAATTACCTTCAAGATGAGTGGCATGGATATAAGGATCATGTGGATGCTCTGATTTGGCAAGTTCATAGAATTGTTTCAAAATCCCCTCTTGTGATGACACCTGAGGATGGCTGGAAGATGGCGCCGTAAGACGATCAATTTGCTTCATCGTCCTCACAGCCTCCATTCCTCCCAAGAACACCGCCGCCCAGAATATATTCGTCTGCCTCATACATAAAGCCAAGACACCACAAAGATAAAACCATGCACCATCTTTCCACGCTTTCTCCATCTTCTTGCGTTCTCCTCGCTCGAGAAATTGTTTATACAGATACAAGACTACACACGTGGATAACACATCTGTATAATACAACCCAGAGAAGAAGAATAGAGGAGGGAATAAGGCAATGTTCACAGCGGTATGTAATGAATCCGCGGATCTTAGCCTAGGAGTCTGATCTCTTCGATCCTCAACCCCGGCTCGAACAATAAGCGTTCGGCATTTCCAGGCAAGCATCATGATGGATGTAAGGGCAATGACATTGGTTATCCGAAGAAAGTGTTCGTTGCATGTTGTGAAGCCAGAGACTATGCTCAGAAAGTGACTCCACCAGTATCTGATATCAAATTAGTGATGCTCCCTACAACACACTCTCTGAAGGAAGATCATACAGGCCAGGTGGAGTAGTGAGTTTTGGATCCCAAGTGCCATGATCCCATCTACAATATGCTTGAGCTTGAGGGATATGAAATACTTCATCCTAGAATTTGTAAGCGCGCATATTGGTTTGGGTGTATGGTGAAAAGGGGAAATACCAAGTAAGGCTCGGGAACATTCTTGGTCACCTGATATTCCCAGAAACTGGCAAGGGAAGCGACCGTCAATGGAACGACGAGGGCAGTTCTTTGACTTAGCCCTCTCCATGTACTGGGGTCGGATCTGCCTATGACAGAGATAACCCCCACGAAGAGAGTGGTAAAGGCGCCGGCCATGAAGACGCCTTTTCGTGCTCGTGCTCGTGCTCGTGATAACCGTATGTGGCTTTAGATTTGGGTTATGGCTGTGGGTAAGTTTCTGATATCATGGTTCAACCTTCATAACTGAGTAGAAGTTATTCAAACATGATAGAATATATTTGGGGAACTTGAATCTATAAACACGTGACTTATATGGTGGCTGTGTTGATGTGGCTGAACAGCTAGAACCTTTTACACTTGTCTAGCTATAGCTAGTTATCCTGACCTTTCCATTACAACGTCGCCTCTGAGGTCTAATTCACATCGGATTGCGGTATGGGCAAGGTCGAGATTATACTTTTCAACAATCGTCTTTTCCCACTTGATTCATTCCATTATCGACCTCTCATACCATATCAAAGCACTAAAATCCTCCGAAAGTTCGTGATTGCCGTTGATCGTTCCTCTCCAATTTTCCCGTAACAACTCACACAAGAATGACTGCACACTTGAAAAGGTTGCTTTTTTCCCTACTTAATTTAAACCGGCAAAATAGGATTCTCTTTTTGAAAGATCCATCGCCATACTCTTCCGTGTCGTTCCTCGCCATGGCTACCCGGGTCGACGAGTTTTAACGATCTTTCTACCAGCACCGTCCCCTTGTATGAATTCTTGAACTGTTTTCAATAATGATTGAACCTTGGTTCTATCAATGTCAGAGATATCTTGACTCATCGTTCTGCTAGCTATGATAAACTCATACCTTTTGCGTATACCTATAGTGGCGGAGTTTCCGAAATATCGCCCGACTCCACACAACATCATCCACTTGCATCTGACTTGAGTTCTCTCTCGATAATACTTCAGCCATGGCTGTTGTGAGATCTCGAGTCTCGCCATTGTCAGTCCTGATCATAGCCGTGCTGATGTTGGTGGTAATCGCAGTATTAGTATGTTGAGCTTTTCTTCCTATCATGTTAGATTCATATCCTGCTTCAGGTTGGTCTTCGTCCGGTACTCTTGAAAACTTTTGCTCTGCGTCTCTTATTCGCATTTCAGCTTGTAGGCCCATTATTGCATAGTTCTTCAAGAACTTCAGTCGTGTCACATAGATCTTGTATGATTTGTACATTGAATCTGCGATCCAATAATGCAAATCCCATATGCCACATGAAATATCGTCTTCTGGACTTAGCATTGAATCCTGGAATGACTTGCGTAGTCCGAGTTCGGTCATTTCATTTCTTGCATTCATTTTCGCAAGCTGAATAGGGGTAAATGAGTCCATTCTTTTATAAACATGAGAGATTACGTAGCTAGGGGTTCTCAGTCAGCCTCAGCTAATTAATCGTAAGTTAGGCTGCTTATTCGATGCCTCCGCAGCATGGAATGGTGACTTGTCATATTCTCCTCACTACTCACTCAATAAGGCTAGGGTCACGATCACTGCGGTTAGGTCTATGCTTAGATTCAGCTTGCCAACCTTTGAAAATCTTCGTGGCCGCTTCTTCTTGCCAACCAATGAGCCTCAAAGCAGCAATGCATAAGACACTCTCAGGGACAATGACAGGTGGCAGGGTTGAAGTATCGACCGGAACAATCTTAACAGAGTAGTGTTGTAACCCATCCTTTGCCCATTTTGAGGTAAAGCCTTCTTCTACTATCTCGTGAAAGCTCGTACCTGTCTCCCCAGAGTTTAGTAATTTAAGTCTATGGAATGGTGCAAAATAACCAGTAACTGACTCAAAATGGCTGCGTCAACCTTCCGTTCCCCTGCGACACACTCGCTCAGAATAATCCCCTGCTTTGTAAGAAACTGCTCTTCCTCTTGAGTAAGACTAAAAGACGGAGTTCCATCTGGATCCGGAAGAGAAGAACAGTATTCCCACAGGGACATAATCGCAGAAACCCGGAGCTTTTTCCAAGGATCGAAATTCCCTCCCCCAAAAAAGTCGGCGACAATGACCAAAAGAGATGAGAGATTAACAAGTTGTGCATGCTGGAGATCCGAGTATGAGAAAAGGAAGCTCTGCACGTGAGTGAAACGTTCTTGCCAGTGGGAACGACTTGCAAACATGGAATATATTCGGTCTTTAGCTCCTTCTAACTTTGTGCTAATACCTTGCTTAAAGCATACTAGTTGACTTCTAACGCTTGCCACAATTCCAATGAACGTGCTATCGAAACTCAATAATTAACCTTTACGAATCTTTCAGCGCAGTATTAATAGGATACTCTACCGTTCTTGAGCAAAGTTAGGCATACCAATACATTTGAAATACCTCACTATTATCTATTAAATCCCACAACATCACCGATTATACCTTCATGTTGTTGCTGAGTCACATATCAATACATAGATCAATGTCTATGGGATGTCGTAACGAGGGGGCCGTACATGGGTGGTCTGTTTGAGTGAACAGAATAGTCTTCTCTTTGCGTTTATCCAATGGAGGTGTCACGCGTGCGGGGCAGGCCCGGTACATTCCTTTTTTCATTTTGGGTGGAGAGGAGAGGGGTGAGCGGAGGGGAATTTGAGAGTTGGGCCAAAGGGTTTGAAGCTTGAGAGATGGAGATGAAGATGGAGTGCAAGTCTTATGTATTGAGGCATATATAAGTTTAAAATTCATGTTATCTAGATACGAATACGAAAAGGCAAAGCGAGTAAGGATGATGGCCAATTAAAATGATCTAATCGGATATCATCGAAATGACCGAAAGGATGCTATAAATCATAAGGTGTCGCCAACAACGGCTCGGAATAACTATGTTCTAGTTGTTACAATAAGTTTAGATTTTAATACAAAATCTATAAAATCTATATGAAAAGCATCGATGTGTTGCTCTTGTTATTATAGTCGTAGCAGAGCCTTCCTTCCTAATAGCTTTCGTCCTCGAGAGCTAGGTCTAATGCCCTAATGCCGTAGTATTATGCCCTAGATGCCACTGCCATAACGTCAGAGTGCCTCGATACTATAATGCCATAGCACCTCAACACTGTCTTGCCGTGATAACTCAATACTATGATGTCGTTGTGCCATAACACCTCAATAGCCATCAATGGATAGCCCCCAATTCGTAACATCAATATTCCCTAGATTCACCAAATCAGCATCTTGTCGACCACCAGTAGAATCCATCAAATCACTGTTCCTAGCATCCTATTGGTCAACACAAAGACCTCAATGCCTCAAACAACCTATCGGCCATCAATAGGGATTCATCGATTCACTATAACAACACTCAATCGCTGACCATCATTATAGGCCCAATCCACGATGTCAATAACTCTGTAGATTCACCATGCCAGCCCTTGATAGACCGCTCATGGGAAATCCATCGTTTTAGACGCCCAACCGACCCTCAATAGATCCATCATAGCGATGAATCTATATACAAATCTAATACTAATCATCCGGCTTCTATTCCGAAATAAGAACTCTTCAATTGGATGAATCCCACTAGCTACAGCCTACATTCGACCCGTACGCAGTATATAACTCGTTATTATGATCGTAACACATTTTTATAAAAAAGGTTTGGGTTTTGAATTAGGTTTTGGGTGATAAAGATAAGCGGGGGGCTCCTTGTCGTAGACAACAGTGAATGAGCGGGGTATCGAATGGTATTCGAAGGAAGAGAAAGATTCGAACTCGAAAGAAAGTTTTAATACTCTCTACACCGTTGTTGTTGTTCTAGCTTTTGCCCTAGCTCCTTCCCTAGATTAGAACCCCTGATTCTCGGGGCGGGGGCGGGAGGAGAGTTCGACATGACCCGGCCCAAGCGTAGGGTTTTTCTCGCGCGCGAGCCGCACTCGAGCCGCATGACATGGGTAGCCACCTATAGCTACCGCCCACCATACCATCGATGATCCATCTCCTTGAATAGATCGATATATGAACGGAAGTAGGTGCTGGGTTTGAATCATCGTTCATGTAGATGAGCGGATGGCTTCCTCGACGCTACTCTCGTAGAGAAATCCCGTTCGGTTGATAATAGGCTAGCTAGCTGTGAGGGATTCAATAGGAAGTGGATGTACATATATAGCAAGTTATTAATTAGGCGTCTAAAAGACTTGGGATTGCTGGGATACAAATGCTTTTTTGTATCTGTTTCTGTATCTGTAACTTAGCAAGCAGTCTTGGTAATTTATGCGACGTTAGATATGATGTAGATGAAATTAAGGACGAAATACAGCAAAACCCTATCATTAAGAACTTTATTTTAGACCCTAATGTATTTTCGATAGAAAAGTATTCTTATAAGTGGATGATGAATTTTAACTTTCGTAATATGCTCGAGAATAAGAAGAATCCACTTGTATACTTAAACTTATGCAGGAATCATGTGGCTTACTTAACCTTACTCGTACAGCCAGGGACTTGTAGTCTTCACCGACTACTTATTAAACATGATCATAAACAATCGTGATCGATACCCAGGGGCCATTCATACATTCAGCAGATATTTGTCGACAAAATAAGGAGAGGAATCACACTTGACCATCCAAATGCACACCAAAAACATCCACCTCTACACGCAGCATCCTCATTTACACCCCCGCCAACTCAAACATTCACCCTCTCCAATCTAACACACAACTCCGGCTTCATCCAGAGCCCAAACACCTTATTCCTCTCCAACCAGCTACGACTCCCCTTCCCCCCTTCCAAATTGAATCCCCACACCACATTCGCCAGCAAAACTCTCATCTCCGCATAGGCGAGATTCTTCCCAATACAATTGCGAGGACCCACGCTAAATGGCTGTCGTGCTTTCCTGTCGTCGTTTTTGAAGAGGCTCGGATCTCCCAGCTGCATATCGGGGTACCTTTCCTTGAGACCCTGCACATCTTCCGTGCTGAGCCAACGCTCCGGGTGGAATTCATAGGGGACGTGGAAGTTGGAGCTGGAGAAATTCGCACTCCATTGATTGACGCCGACGGTTGCCCCTTCGGGAACATACTGGCCCGAGATGATACTTCCACCTTCGGGAACGAAACGGGTGAGGGTTGATGGGACTGGGGGGAAAATTCGGAGGCCTTCATCGAGGACGGCATTGAGGTATTTGCATCTGGCGAGAGCGAGAAGGGTGAGTTCTTCTTGATTTTTGAAGGTGCTTCTTAGTTCAAGAGTGAGGTTTTGAAGAATGGTAGGGCATTGAAGGAGGTGATATGTCACGCCGTTTAGAATAGATGCGGTCTTGGTCGTATTAGTATGGCTCTGAAATACATCAAAGAAAAGGGGAATATAAATACCGTTTCGCTACCAGCGAGAATCAATATGCTCGCATTAGCACCAATCTCTTCGCGGCTCATCCCCTTTTCGGTATCATTGTACTTGAGTATATAGCTCACGAAATCAGGTTTGTCTCTCGGCGTATCAATTCTTCGATACGCCTTTTCCTGGGAAAGTTTCCAATGCTTCTGAATTTTAGCTTGCATAAGTGCGGGAAAGAGGAAACACGCTATGTTTCCAATAATTGGATATTTCAGTGCCTCGGTGAGATAGGTATCAGCTTCGAAGATGCTGAAAAGCAGCTTGGTCCAGGGGTGCAAATCTCCCGTCTCCATCGAGCCGAAAGGTTCTCCAAATGCGAGATCACCAAGTAAATCAAACGTCGCGCAGTTGTACCATTGGCCAAGATTGATGCTATGGTCAGAAGCGAGGGAGGAAAATTTGATGAGGCCAGAGATGAAAGTTCGTGCATAATCTTGGATAAGTTCTTCTTGAGCTGCGAGAGCTTTTTCCGAGAAGGCGTGTGATTGAAGACGACGAAACCTCCGATGATCTTCGTCGCTTGCAGAGATTCTTTTGGGTAACCAATTTTAGCTCTTCAAAATTTGACATCTGATGAGATAAAAAAGACTTACATATTTTGGGTGCCTTGCGCTAACATGCCTACTTCACTCATATCCTTGGGGAAATTCTGTTTGTGGTGATCTTTTGGAAAGCCATATATGTCTTCCCAGGCGGCAGATGAACTGTAGTCGAGATAATTAGGAGCAATTCTGACGACATCTCCATATTTATCATGAAGTTCCTTAAGTTTGTAGGGAAGATCACCCTTAAGCTTGTAATAAGTCATAGGGACCCTGCAAGCTACCCATAGTTTTGGTCCTGTGAATGATTTCAACGGGTGGAAGTAGAGATTATAGATGCAATAACCGAGAAAATACAATAGGGATACTCCGGCGGTCGCTGTGATAGTAATAGTAAGGTAATTCATTTTCTGTTGCTCGACCTCGGACGGCTTGAAAGTTCGCTCTAATATGTGGAGATATGGTTGACTTATAATACTCCATCAAGATACAAGTATCAATTTTAGCTCGGATAATTTCCGCTTAGAGAATATGGGGCGGGGGAGGGGGGGGGGGGGCCGAGAGTGGGGTATGTTTGAATTCGGGGCCATGTTGAGATTTGACACTCTGACCCGATGGATTTCCAAGATCAGCATTGCCGGCGAACTAATCAGGCCTCTTACATAACAAATTGCCGCAACTTGCTTGATGCAAGGCCCAGAAGTTGAGTGGAGCATCGCGACTCGGAGCAGCTTTCGAGTAATATGGAACCACCAGGTGGATATAACTGGAAACCAAACACGCAGCTATGAAAACGTTATTGGTGGAGTGATGCCGGAGGATAACTGTCGGCGTTCCAACAGTTCTTAGGATTATGCTAGATTGCTAGATCAGCGGTTAAAGGATATACAACAAAAACTCATATGAGGATACTCTTTTTAGCGCTTAAAATAAGGATGTTTCGAGGTATCTTGATATCGAAGTCCGGCTCATTTCGATGAGGTAGCATTTTGATAGAATTTAGATCCAAACTTAATTATGTGACTGAAGAAACGAATCTCTTGCCGCTACTCGAACACCGACAGTATGTATAGTTATTTGTTAACAATATATTGAGATTCAAGTTAATATTTTTAATATATCAAGATTGTTTTTTATCATTTTTAAATAAACTATTATAAACTATTATAAACTATTATAAACTATATATACTTTTAGTTTATGTAAAAAATCTTCAATTAAGAATCTCGGGTTTTGATTTGTATGAAACTTTGATAATCTAGATAATCTATATATAAAGCTGCTAATTAGGGTTTAACCCTATTTTCAAACTATATGCAAGTCCTATTCGCTGACTACTTCAGTCAAGTTCGTATAATATTACAATAGCTGAAAAAAGCACAGAATTCCCAAAAAAGAAAAAAAAGAAGAGTTATGTGGTAAATGCAATAATGCAATGCAGAACTTCTGCATTTACCCTCACTAGTAAACAACGTCCAAGCCGATATATCCGTTGCAGCACCATCGGCCATCTTGGGATTGAACATGGAGCTTATATGCACCAACCAGCATTCTCGCCTATTTCTCCCATCCAATAATGTTGGGATTTACCAGGGAAACGAAAGTTATCAGTCGATGATGAATAATACTCCATCGTATGATGAACAAGCATTAAATGATTTTGACAAAAATTGCGATCGATTAAACCCCCTCATGGCAGGGAACTTTTGCATAGCAGCTAAACATATGCAGTAGAAGCCCGGTATATACCATGATACCGTTCCAACGCCGATGCTCGTGAAATATGCATGCAGTGCCTCCCTCATAAATGTTGCAGAATCCAGTTTATCTTGATCATAACTCCATATCTTCATCCCCACTATCGCCGTCACCTTCACTTCCAGCACCCTCTTGTTCTTTTTCCCTCCTGGAGACTTCCCTAGAAGCTCCTAATTTTCGTAGTCCATCCATAACGCCTGTTATAAACCCTCGCCCTTCACTAACCTCCATAGCACCAACGCCTCGTAGACTGGTCAGCCCACCTCCCTCTACTGCCAATGTGCTGCTTCTCATTTTCGCCATTCTCACTTCTCGGAGATCTCTCAGTAATTCCCGAACTCTATCTGGATCCTGTATATCATCGCTCGCGGCTTCCAGTAATATCTCGCCCATGTCAATCCAATGGTATGGAAGATAATCTGGTAAGGAATCTGCAGTATTTGATGGTAAGAATGGTGGGGATAGGGTAGATGGTGTACGAGGATCCAGAGGAGGAGGTTGAGAGAATTCTTCCGGCTTCTCGGTTTCTTTTTTGAGTATTCTATCGAGAGATTGGGGATGGAGCCATGGTGGTGGTAGTATATTTGCACGGCGTTGTCTCTTGAGTAAGAGGGCGAGCCATAGAGGTAAGGCTGCATGATGCGGTGGTCTTAGAGAAGGCGTCTTACCCTATAGATAGACATTACATTGATATAAGCTTTGAGCTTTTAAGTTATGGCGGGGTAGCTCACACCTAATAAATCGAGGCTCTCGAGTCGTTGTCGAGGAACGACGGTAACCATTTCCATTTCGCATACAAATGCAACTTCCATTGGAGTCAAACCGGGAGGTAAAGGTAAAGCCATGTTGACTTTGAGTTGTTCGAGTTGTGTTGATACATGCTGATGTGAGATGTAGCTAGCTAGCTATAGGACGCGACTTGGGTCTCAATTAGCTTTTGTGGTTAGACCTGAGGCAGGAAGGCTAGGTTGTTGAAGCCTCAGGCATTCACAACTTCGTCTAGGACCCCATATGCATTGATTGATATTCCTTCCTTACACTTACATTATCTGACCACATCCAATCTCTTCAAGCTATTCAAACAAACTACTCTTCATATACACATGATAAGGCCACCTATCTATCATCTTTCCTACATCTTCGAACCCGTCCACCTTAGCCGTGGAACCACGCATACATAGGTGATAATCTGAGCTGCTCTGCCACGAGCTATACGTGGTAGTTACAGGAAGTGCAGCATACATAGAAGATACACCGAAGTACTAGAACTCTCATTTGCGGGATATGCGTTAAGCCGGTCGAAATACTACAGGCTGCTGCTTGAAATATACAGCAAAACCCATTTGAATTTCGAATTTCAAGGGTTCATTTTGTTCTTTATCGTCAGGGTAACCACGCTATAGGCTTGCCACACACCAGATTCAAGCCGAATAAATCAATAAGTGGTCACACACGGTGTATATACATGTCCGAGATGCCCTGGTTAACACTTCGATATCGATGGCTTCATCATGTTCACTCATGTAGGACTTATCCACTACTGTGGCAATCTGAAACCCAATCTATTTCCCGTATTGGTCCAAGTGAAATTCCCCTATTTGGGTGGATTCATCTACACAATGTTGTCCCAGCGGATAGCTACGTCAATTGTCAGACATTTGATCTCGTTGTCACGTTGTATCCGAGAATTTGTGCAATTCAGAATTTTAAAACCCTCACTAAGTTTAAAATACCTTCCCTGCACGCGGGTCGGTAAAGAAACAGAAGATCCTATCTTTCAAGTGTATATGTTCTTCGCTGTACTTGCCGAGAGACTTTGAGAAGTTACTATTCTATATAGCTTCACCACATTCCCACATGACGTGTCCACATGAGGTATTCAAGACAACTGTTTGATGATCTACCAAAATCATTCCTCGTCTCGCTCAATGGAAAGATTTCCCTGCATAGAGAATGATCGAGGACGCGTACCTCCTAGTTCGCAGTTTTCGTTGATCATGCCATGCGCCCGGCTGCGTTGCATGCCGCTGTGTCGTATAACCCATCCAGGGTCTCTTACTAAGGTATTTTGATCTTGGAGATCACAAATGCTAAGTGAATCCCACTGTATTACTTGGTTTCATATAAGATATCCAATTCAGCTTTAGCGGGTTCCATCATCTTATGAATGCTCATTTGAATATTCCGCAGCAGGCACTGCATATTGGACCTTTCGAAAATGTCGACTACTCTACATAGAATCAGTTCAGACGTACTTGCTGGGATAAATTTCCATGATGACGAGGAAGGGATTTCAAGAGGGCACAGTAGAATGAGCTCTAGATTGCCCAATGAAGTCCAGATTCATGAAGATGAAAATGTGTCTGATTCCCACTCCAATGAGAGTATGGCTTCGACTGGATTCGATAGTGCTGCGACGAAGAAGTTGGTCAGAAAGCTTGATCTTCGTCTCATTCCAATTCTTTCTACTATCTATTTGTATGGTTTTCTACCCAAGCGTCTATAGTTGCTAATAATAAGAAGGGTCTGCTTTCTAGATCGTGCAAATATTGGAAATGCGCGACTTGAGGGATTGGAAAAGGATCTCCACATGGCTGGCCTCGATTACAACATCGCACTCTCTGTGTTTTTTCCCTTTTACATTGCCGTCGGTGTCCCTAGCAATATAATAATGAAGAAACTTCGTCCAAGTGTTTGGCTGGCCACCATAGTATTGGTTTGGTCGGTCGTCATGGTATGTACGGGCTTGGTACATGACTTTGCAGGATTCCTTGTCGCCAGATGCCTTTTGGGTATTGCAGAAGGCGGTTTATATCCGGGCGTGGTTTATTATATCACCATGTGGTATCCTCGGCACGAGTGTGGTTTTCGTATGGCATTGTTCTTTGCTATGGCTACAGTCGCAGGGGCTTTTGGTGGACTATTCGCTCGTGGAATCTCCGAGATGTCTGGAGTAGGGGGTAAAAACGGATGGTCATGGATATTCATTATCGAAGGTCTTCTTTCAGTTTTCGTTGCGTGTATATCTTATTGGGCAATTGGTGATTATCCAAAATAGTATGTTTCCACGTTTTCATGCCTCTCATTATGCATGAAACTTACTTTATCATAGTGCCAAATTTCTCTCTGAGCCAGAGCGGAAAGAGGTCATGGGCCGACTAACGAATGATCGACATCTTCTTTCAGATGACTGGAATTCAAAATACATATGGCAAGCATTGAAAGATTGGAAAATATATGTCAAGATGTTGATCTCTTTCTGCATGACCACAACTTTGTACTCGTTGTCGCTGTTTTTACCTACCATTGTTAAAGACATGGGTTACACTAGGAATGCGGCACAGCTCATGACCGTTCCACCTTATGTTGTTGCATGTTTCTTCACAATCTCGGCCAGCTTCATTGCTGATAAAGCAAAGCAGAGAGGAGTCTTTATTCTAGGATTTTTGGCTGTCACGATTACTGGATTCGCACTCCTGATCGTAAGTGGAAAAACACCGATTCAATACGCGGGTGCATCTATCTGTATTTCAGGTACGTAAGGCAAATATTCAACAACATCGAAGCACATACCAACGAAGAAAACATTCAGGCATTTTCCCCACTACTCCTCTCATGACCGCTTGGGTAGGAAACAATTTGAGTGGAAGTCTGAAGAGAGGTGTTGGTTTCGGAATGGTCGTTAGTTTCGCCAACTTTGGGGGCATCGTGGCCGCTTTTGTCTATCGATCAGTTGATTCTCCAAGGTACTTATTCCCAATACACACTTTTCCTTTCGGTAGCCTGTGGGATTTGAGGGGATTCATACTCACCGTCTACGAATTCCAGATTCATTGCAGGACATGCAACTCTTCTCGGACTATTAACCTTGTCGTTTGTTTTAACAGCTTTCATGATGAGTTATTACTGGTTGGAGAATGCTCGTAGGGATGCTCGAGATGCGGAACGAGGACTTACTGCAGATACTTATACGCCGGAAATGAAGCTTGAACAACAACACGAGGGAGATGATGCGACGTTTTGGAGATATACCATATAATTTACGAAAACGGTTGGATTCTCAAATCCTCGAAATGCCCACAAGGAGTTGGAAACATGTCTCTACAACCTGGAAGGATATCAGGCTCTTCTTTCTATCCAGGCTGTTATATTCTTCTCTTCATAATGTATGACTCTCAATCCAGACAGATTCATATAATTTTCTGATGGGGTTTGAATAATATGAATAACTCGAATCATGTTAAGGCGTTTGGGATTGCCAAGTCTGAATATCATTGCCCATTCACAATTCAACATCCTCTCATGATTTACAGCTAGATACCGGTTCTCAGCGTTGTCATTGTTTTCGATGTGTAGCTTTTATTGTCAGGCATCTGGTTGGGTATTGTCGAATATTGATAACTGCTGGCCCACATGTACAGCTCAGACTTGGTCAATACAGTATAATTTCAGCCCTGTAGGATCCCTGTTGGTATCACCTCGGTGGTAATCAAATGTCATGATCAATAAAATCTTAGGGCCTACGAGAAAACTGTCCCGCGAGAGTTTTTGGAATTCTGCATAGCGTTGTAAATCTCTTGTCTTTCTTTTCACTACTTATTCTTTTGAAAGATCAAGTGATCTAACAAAGCATCGCCCCAATAGATGGGTTGTTATATTTGTTATTGTTGATACTATTCTAAGGTTGGTCGTGGAGGAGCCTATATGGAATTGAAATGCTAGTTCATAGTCAAGTGCTATATTCACCCATGTCACAACAATACTAGCTCAATAGTTGAGCAGCACTAAATGCGAGCAAGCGCACTACCTTGGGTCGGGGGATAAATGCCCAAATAAGGATCATATATTATATTTACAAAACAACCTATGTATAAGCAGTATAAGCAGTCGAAAATTTTGAAGAACGGTCTACTTTCCCTCATCATGCATTCATTCTACAACTTGGGCTTGGGCTTCATACTCCTCTCTTTCACAATCCTAGTTCCTTCATCCCTCAACTCGAACTTCTTGACCTTTCCACTGCCGGTCTTTGGGGTCTCTATTTTCAATCCCTCCTCTCCAAACCAAAATACATGGTGAGGGGCCTTATGCCACCCTAGTTCTTTTCTTACCCAAGCACGTATTTCCGAATCTGATAACTTATTTTTGACTGCTGCCGAATCTTCGCGAGTATCCAGGAACGCACCAACCACCTCGCCATATTTGGGATCCGGAATCCCGACGACTATGGCACGAGAGATGGAAGGGTGGGCACCAAGTCGGGTTTCGATTTCCAGAGGATAGAAATTCTCACCCCCTAAATAGAGGTTAGTTTTCCTCTGGCATGACACGAGCGGGAGATAGCTTACCCCGAATAATGATATCCTTGAAACGTCCCGTGATGGAGCAATACCCTCTCTCGTCGAATGAAGCTTCATCGCCTGTTTTCAGCCACAAGATTCCCTCTTCATCCCTCACCATCACTTCGGCCGTCTTCTCCTCATTGTTCCAATACCCTTTCTGCAGCGAGTATCCAGAAATGCACAGCTCTCCTCTTGCACCTTGTGGGACGATATTTCCATCTCGATCGATGATTTTTGCTTGGAGATGTGGCAGAATTTGTCCAACAGTCGTCAGACGAGTATTAATGGTATCGTAGGTGTATGCGTTGAAACACGTGGGTGAAGTTTCCGTTAAACCTTTCAAGCCTGTTACTTATATGCAGGTGTGCTATTTGTGATTCTGACTTACCATAACTCGATGTATACTCCCGCATATTCAACTCCGTCAATAATCTCTTCATTAAGGGTCTTGGAACTGGTGCGCCAGCTATTATTCCCGTTCGCAAATTGTCACAATTAAACCCTTCTGGTCGGGGTAGGCTCAGGATCTCCTCAAACATGGTTGGTACCCCATGAAGTGCAGTGCATTTCTCGTCCGATACTGCCCGCAGTACCGCGGAAGCATCGAAGGTTTCCGCTGGAAGAATGATTTTTGCGCCATGGGTGATTGTTGCTAGGACTCCAAGGACGAGACCAAAGCAATGAAATAGTGGTGGTGGACAACATAAGATGTCTTGAGGTGTGAAGGCCAATCGGTCGCCTATGGAGTTGGCATTATTGACTAAATTGCTGTCCAAGATTGTTAAAAATATTTGTGGAAATCGCATGGGATAGCACTTACAAATGTGTAAGCATTGCTGCCTTGGGACTTCCTGTTGATCCGCTGGTGAATTGAAGATTCACAACATCGTCCGGCCTTACCAGGTTCTTTACTCTCTCAAACTCTCCTATCGATGTGGTCCGACCTTGAATTTTCAATCCATCGTAGTTCATGAATCCATCTCGGGAACCCCTCAAAATCACCAATCTATCCAAAGCTTCTGAATTACCATCCTCCTTTGGCAATGGACCTAATTCAGAGAGAAGTCTTTCAACGCGCTGCTTTCCAATTCTTGGTACAGTGAACAAGATTCGACACCCTACCATTCATCAGTATTATTCCTCAAGGATTATGCAACCTACCTTACCGGCATGCTTCAACCCATCCCTCGCCTCTTGAGTTGTGTATGTATTATTTAGCACCACAAGTATGCAACCAATATAAGCCGCCGCAAAGAAAACCGAAATATACTCCGCGCAGTTGCCCGCCAATATTCCAATTCTATCCCCCGATTTTATGCCCAACGACAACAAGCCACGCGCAACAGCCATACTCTCTTCCCGTAACGTTCCATAAGTCCATCGCGTACCCAACGACGGACACACTAAACACTCATATGCACAACGAAGCCTGGTTTGTTGATCCAAAAGATCCCCCAGAGTAAGTGCCAATAAGGGGGGACTCGAGGCGCCCCGAACAATCGACAAACGAGGGGTTTCGATCTCGACCTCGTGGAAGGACTGCATGGCGAGAAGAAAATTTGAGAAAAGCAAGAAGAAGAAAAATGCAAAGAACCAAAGATGGATGCGAAGATTGATCGAAAAGATCAGATAAGATAATAGCTAGCTGGGGTCCCTGAAGGAGCCGTCAAAAGTATTACGCGTGATGGCGCCTTATGGGTCCGTACATTTGCTTGGGTCAAATTGATGCGCACCTGGCAACGTAACACGATATTGACCCTCCCATTGTATAAATACATACTTGATAGGAGATAGTACGTGTGTATACTTACCGTTGTCAAAGCCCGGTAAAGCTAGATCATTATCCTCCAGCACGTTTTAACCCGTGCATACATGTCCCGTTTCCGACAAGACAACGCCATCTTCCGATAATCCATTCATTCATTTCTTTCATCGAGCCAAACTCCCAAAATCCCATCCACGACTCCACCCCATCCATAGCATAGCACCTTCTTCCCGGCATTTAAACCCAAAATGGCAGCTCAAAATTGGGAGATCCACCGCGCTCGTAGTTCCAAAGGGGCGTGCCAATTTATCATTTCCCCCCCCCATCTGATTAGATTGATTGATAAGATTAAGCGGGATGATGGCATGGGTTGCATCGTTTATATAGTGGGGGGGAGGGGTGATCAATACGTAACTTTGGCATACGAAGTCGACCTGGGTACTGGGTTAATCAAAACCCCTCCGAACTTCGGGATTTGGCATCTGATAAGGATCCCTCGCCACTAACACCACCAGGATCATTATTATGCATACTAGGATCGTACCTTTTAATGTTATGTAACATCAAATAATCGTTGGCCGATTATAATACGTAATATTAGCTAGATGTTAAATAAGGTTCCTACATGCAAAAGGGTGCTAGTGGGACTCCGTTATAGACAGAGCTCTTATGTTTTTAAGATTCTAATTCCTTACAATGTATACACATATGATATAATCCATAGCGATTCATTCTCGTATATCTATCTGCTTCCTGCTACATCCAGCAAGTAATGACGTTTTAAACGCGCCTAGAGGGTGAATGGGCCAGGTAAGGTTAGGTTTCCCCTGAGATTAGCCGAGGTGTAGTGTAATTACCGTAACTTGTGGATATGGATAGGGATGTGTGGATGTATGATGATATGGAGCTTGGATTCTAGAAATTAATGTCATGTGTAAATTAAGGTTAAACAGGTAAAAAAGGTTTAAATCTGACTTGTCCTTGGAGTTTGGCTGGTAGGAGGCGGGAGGTGGAAGGCAAATTTGAGGTCAGAAGAGTATTCATGAGAGGAGGAGCTTTATTACCCCCCAAGCAAACATGGAAGCGTTTTAGATGAAAGAGAATATGAATATAAGCATGCTATTTTTCTATGCGGAGGTATATGCAGACGATTTATTAATCGCCAGACAAACCGTCACCAACTTCACAAACGTTGTATTTAAACATATTTATATAGCCATCTCTTTCAGCAAATGATGAAGCATCGGTTCACTTCATGAACTTTGTTTGCTTGCATATTCCCTCAAAATTGAAATGTTCATTGTACTTGCGGGAGTTCACTCTGTGTTATTGCAAAGCCAGCGCCATGCCGACACTCAAAGAATCATTGGAAAGTTTGTTGGATAAGATTTGCCGATAGTAAAAAGGTCTGAAAGAGTTTCATTTATTTATAGGACAATTGTTGATTTTCTCTCCATCTTCAATTATCAGCAAAGTTCTAGCCGTTTCGACTCGAGACCTCTCGCTGCCAATCCCCATCGTGCTCACATCAACAGCATCACACTCCTCCAAACCAGCATCGCACCACGGCGGCCGGCCCAGTCAAAGTCCCAGCATGTGCATTCACATTGATTCCACCTGCGCATTTTGTCCACGCGTCATGTCACGGCTGATCATCCCCACACATCTTACTTGTCTTGATAGCTCAAAGTTCTGCCACGGATTGCCGATCCTCCGCGTCTCAGATGTGATCTGTGGGGATTGTGAGGATTGCGGGGAGAGACATGTACGGCTTCAGGTAGCAATGGATGGGTGATGAGGGGAAGCTGAGGGCTATCTGGAGTCGGATTGTATTCAGGTCCAAGTCGCGGGGGTTTCTGAGGAAGTATGCGTCTTCGGGTATGTTCAGTTTGATGACTCTCATTGATTTATAGAGGAGGAGGAAGTGTACCTACGTCCTCAGCCTTCAGAAATTCTATGTGGCGGTTGAATTGCATCAGAATCGCATCCCAAAGCTCTTCTCTCTAGCTTCCAAGCTTCTCCATCCATCATCCCATGCACGTAAGATTCTTCAATCATCTGATCTTCATCTTTCGTTTTAGTCGGACGTAGGATGTGTGATACTTTTCTATCCCTCAGTAACAATACCCAATCACTCATTCGCGAGTCCATCGGTGCAAAACCTATCTATCTGGGCTCTTTGTGTTCCTTTGGAATTCCTATATACAGTATTCTATTTGATATGTTGTTTTTGTGTTCGAGCTTTGGAGTCTGGGATGAGGGTCAACCGTGCGAGACAGAATTCCATACGTCCATCTTATGTCAAGCACCAATGCATTTCTGTGGGATATCTGAAATATAGATTCGAAGCTTTGCCAGCTCTCATCATGTGTCTTCGGCATCCTTCACAATCAAGTCCTCCAGTGTATTGTAAGGAAGGATAAGATTCACTTCACGATTTCTACTCGAGTGGCTGGGCTGATGACAGGTTCACTACCCATTCTTGGCAGGCTTCAGAGTCGGATGCATCGACAAGGAACATGCATTGAATCTAAGCTCGGGTCGTAAGGTTAAGGTTACTTTTGCCATCAATAATAATAGAAATCGGTTTGACGCAAGGGAAGTCACCAACTACATCTTGATGACAAGGAATCTACCTGGGCATGCATGAGAAACGGTGGAATCCATTGAATAATGAACACGAAGCACGTATATCTACGGAAGGTTAGTTAGTTCCAAGGAAGAGCTATCAGATGGGACTTCTTCTTTGCGGGACCGGCCTGTCACAGGAATGTAGCTAAGAGTGTCACAATCCTTGTTGCCATTAAGCCACCACGACGCCTTGCTTTTGCTCCGTCTCCACTCATAATCCATCCTGCAACCCTGCTGAAATACCGAAATACACACAAGTTACACGACTGCCACCAGTCTTGGCGGTAGGCCCCGAAGGATTTGTGGGGGGATGAATTTGGTTATCAGATTGAAAATCATTTTATCAGCTGATGCGGGTTTTGCTAGACAATCGAAACACGGGCCAAAGTCTACAAAATCAGAAATTAAACCTTTGATGGCACACAGTAACAAGTGAGTAAGTAGAACCTCGTTCAAGAATATATTTAGATTATATAATTGTTGTAATCACGTGCAGAGGGTTCGCTACGGCGCACCCAATACGATGCACATGATGCTAGACTTGCTCCCTTCCAATAACAATATAACGTAATACTTGCAATTGATCTTGAAACTACTTTCAGAAGATCAGAAGCTAATTGTATCTATCTATCGGTAATTTAGTCTATCTACAGTTGTCGACCGTTAGTTACGATTTCGTTATGTTGAATTCTGAGTTTGACCAAACGAAACGAAGCTAAACTACTCAACTAAATCCGAAGTAGAAATGAATGATATCGATATAGAACGAACCCTTCACGTTACAACATCAGGCACAATCGGATTAGTTGGCGAATGAATACTCTGTACAGTACTAATCCACATCCACATCCACATCCACTCGCATTGAAATCTTAAACTAATTTGTTTTGGTCCTAGTGCTAGGTTAGGGACAACTTTCCCGGACCCACCGAGGGGTCCTCTGATCCGAATAATAGCAGCTAAAACTTTTCCATCCATCTTAACCGCTTTTCCCACTGTTTTTTCCAAGTGGGCAGCAGCAGCAAGTAGCTGTTATTCATTGTTCGGGGGAGGGGGTAGAGAACTAGGATTTACATTCCGACCGTTGTTGCAAAAGATCAATCAGATTTCCTTGCTGTATTTGTTGTTCTGGATGGAATTGGAATTTTACTTCATCTACTCTACTACTGATTGATGTATGATTGATTCAATTTGCACTTTGTGTTAAGCCCCATTGCTTTTGAAATTCCATGAGATCTTCTTGTTAAGTTCTTCTACTCGATCATCATCATCAGCACAGGGAGAAAGAAAGAAAAAGAAAAAGATCGCCCTTCCCCCCCACCAAAAAAGAAAAAACGCCAAAACCAAAATGTCTCTCCAAACCCCCAGCCACGAACATCCACAAGCAGCCTTTTCTCGTCCTCGTCCTCATCCGCACCCGTATCCGCATCTCAGCAATCGTGTCCGCGCATACGACATCATCTCGACGGAATTTTCCCTCGCGCAGCTTAGTCTCGCGATCGCGGCCACAGTTCGACGCAGTCCGCTGTCGATTTTATTTCTGTGGCGTCCGACTCCTGAGTGGGACGTTGTTGGTGTTACGGGCTTAGATCATCATCATCACGGGCATGAGGGGGCGGCGGTGTTCATGCAGGATTTCGCGACGGCTTTGGATCCGACGTGTCGGTATACCTTTTTGAATTATTTGAGTGAGGAGGGCATATTGGGGGGGTGGATGGCTAAAGGGGGGTTGAGCCCGAGTGCGGAGGAGTGGGCAGGCTATGTGAGGTGGTGTGTGGAGATTGTGAGGGAGGAGGGGTGGGTTGACTTTTCGGAGGGGGATGTGGAGGGTATGGAAGGGAGGGGAGATGGGAGGGCGGTGGATGTTCTGGTTTCGGGGGAGTGGTTCAAGGCGGAGAGAATCCTTGATGGCGGTGAGGAGACTCAGGCATCTACGAACGAGAGCGTCGAATTGGATATGTTGCAGGCTACCAACGCGCTGCAAATGCTCTGCGCGGCAGCTCCGCCCGTAAGTTGTCCTCGATGCTTTTCTTTCTTTCCTATGCACTGGTATCCATATCCGTATCCTAACCGACCATCCATCTCCCAACAGAATCTCGCCGCACTCACAGCGCAAAACGAAAAACTCCTCTCCCAATATGAGAAAGAACTCGCCAGCAAAATGGTCCGAGCATTACTATAGTACTGTATCTGGGGGGAAACATGAGACGACGGGTAGTGTTTGGGGGGGAAGGGGGGTTTTCATCCTTTTCGGCGCATCTATCATCTGGTACCCATGGATATGGACGGTATGCGTTAATCCCACTTTCTTTGCCTTTTTTAGATTTCCCATCATGATTTGTTGTTAGAGTAGTAGACCTACCAAGGGGTACGTAACATCCATCGCTTCTCGCTCAAATCTCTTGCTTCATCCCTTTCCTTCTTTGCCTACACTTCTCCTTTGCCGTAACTACACTCGCTACAGTACAGTACAGCACAATACAACACGATTCTCGTTTTATGCATCCCATCCCATCCATCCCTCTTCTCTTCGTATCCTCCCCCCACCCCCTCCCCAAAAAAAACAGAAAACAAAAAAAAAAATTGAGGGATTGTACTCCATACCGCCGACTTTTAGCCCCTTTTTTTTCTTTCCTCTTCGGCGTGGTGCATGCATGCATAAGCAAGCTTCATCCGTGAATGGATCCCACGTTTACAAGTAGGTCTTAACCTTACTTAGCCCTTGTTACCCCCCCTGACGGTAAATTAACTAACTAGAGCTAGCTAGGCGTCTCTCTATCAACCCCTCTCTCTCTCTTCTCCCCCACCTCCCGATATGGAAATACGGCGACACCGCTCCAAGTGAAGTAAGTGGATAGGTGTGTGTGGAAATGCTGTACTGTACGGTGTACTGTATTCTGTACGGAGGAGATGTATTGCAAATTTACAATGTTATGAGTAGACTAGCTCTATCGTTAACTAGAGCGAGGTAGGGTAGGTAGCTGTATAACTTGAATAGTACTCGGTAGTAAAGATTTTGTATGTATCAGGGAAAATGGGAGGAGAGATTAGATCAAATTCAATTAATTAATCTTGTCAGATGGATTGGATGGCTTGTTTGGTTCGTCGGTATTTTTATACTCTGTATACTTTCGGACTTTCTTTTTCTTTTTCTTTTTCTTTTTTTCTGACATTATTGTTATTCTGATATTCGGGAATTTGGGGATTCCATAATCATTCGATGTAGATTATTATTATTATGTAGGAAGGAGTAAGAGGTAAGAAGTAAGGGGTTGGTTAATCTTAAAAGAACAAAATGCAGGAGTAGTGAGTGAGTAAGTGTTAGATTAGTAAGTCATATGCAGATTCGATTCGATTTATGGGTCTATATATGTACGATAGGGCTAGGTTATGTTAAATTCACAGCTGCTCTAGATCTAGTCTAGTCTGGATCTATGTATGTATGGTCTTTACTTATTCATTTCCTCTATTTTCGTCATGTTCGATCATTTTTTTCTCGTTATTTGTTTGCACATATATAACTTTTGAGGGGCCAACCGACTTCAGATGGAAAGAAAGAAGCTTCTTCCAACTGATTGCCGCAGTCGTCTGTCTGATGGATGTTGTATGAATAGATGAACTAAGGATAATCAATGATAAAATTCAAGTGAATGGAGATGATGAGAGGACTGTCCGTTTCGAGTGTTGGGGCAAATCTCAGCTGATGCACGTGTGTGTATCTATCTATCTTGCCAGGAGACAGATATATGGGGAGGGAGTGTGGGGATATACTTAGAGCTGCGTAGGGAGTTTTGTTAGGAGGGGGAGTTCCTTACATACGTAATACATCTGCAGAAAGTTTGGATGTGGGAAGCTGGTGTGTCTAACCCAGACCTATCTACCTCTCGTTTGTTTTTTTTTTTGGAATTTATCGCCAGAAGGAAATGTATTTTCCGAGGACTGCGCTCCGCCTGCGAATCATACACGTTTATGTTTTTAGATCTGCTTCGTGGTCTCAAGTGAATATAGTTACTTTTCTGCCTGTTACGTTTTTCTCCCCCCCTTGTATTATTCGTAGTAGGATATTCACACACACACACACACACACACTGTGTGTGGTAAATCTTACAATATAAGTTTGAATAATTGAAAAATTGCTCTTCAAATTGTCTTAGGACATTGTATATTGAAGATACGGTGGTTGGCATCAAGCCCATAAACCTCCACAGAGACCTGCTCTCTAAATCCCAAATTACCATCAAAATCAGCATATTCATTCCTGCCACACTCATGGGGATCCAGCCCCAGAGCCTCAGGATCAAAAAATTTCGTCGTATTCATCAACATCCCTATGCAGTTCTTCCTCAAAGTCTTTCACATCTCAGCCCAGCCCGCACCATAACTCTCCGATGCTCTCTCTCTCATACAATAATTTCCCCCATCCCTCCTCGGATCCCCCTCCCCTGCACCTCGTAGGAACAATTATATCTAGGATCCAAGCAATTTCCCACCACGTACTGCATGTAACCCTTGTAATCCGGACACTCGGTCACGGATTGTAGATTGAATTCGCGGCACCGCGGAAAATGTGTGATGTTCAGCATGAGGGGATGGCCGCAGCTGAATCTGGTGTGTAGACTTTGACACATGGTGATTATTGATTGGTGGTGGATTCGGAGCTATGTGCGTGAGTGAGTCGGTGGCTTCGCGAGTTGATGTATGTATGTGCACGGCTTTTGATGGGCTTGCGTATGATTTTGAGATAGGGGTGGATGTTTGAGGTTGTTGTTGGTAAGTTTTCTTGTGGGGTGTTCAGGTTTGGTTTCAATTTTTAAATAGACGTGGTTTGGAAGGGGATGGATGAGCCAGCCGGTGGAAGGACTTAAAAGGGAATGAGCCGGTTGTGATTCACGCGAGAAAGGTTAATAATGATGCGGTTCTTGGTTAGTACAGCCAGCCCAAGGTCTGACAATCAGGTGAATTGCTTCAGCATGAAGGAAGACACGGAATCCATTTGCCTATGATAATCGCATCTGAGATTGTATACCCACCGAGAAGATTAATCTGGATGTTTGAAAGTAATATATGCGATAGAGGTTTGATATCTGGAAGGAGTTGGTCCAATATGGATCTACTATTCGAAAAGATACATTTCATGAAGAGCTAATGGTTGAAAGTACTTTATTCAGCAAAGATACAAAATCCCGCCAGCCTTCCTCCTAATCCTTCACCGGAGATCCTTGCAAGTCCTCCCCATTCGACTGCACATTTCTTCCGTTGTCGATGACTGTTCCATCGGACGGGATGAATACGATGATATCGCCAGTATCGGGTATGCTAGGGAGAAGTAGCAGTATTTACCTCCAGGCCAGACCAAGGAAGATGCGACCAAAAGGAAGCAAGCCGGGATTGGAATAGTGATTTCATAGGGCCGGCAATAGCAGGGTTGATTCCAGGAGCTACGGAGAATCATGAATGAAACTAATAGCACATCTAATCTCAACCGCAACTCCATAGATCCTTTTACATACGTGTGCCAGGAAGCAAAAGCGACGCAATTGTTGGGGGGGACAAAAACGAGATCGATTGGGCGTTGGTACCGGGAGCAGATGATCGTTCGGGTAACTTCTACGACTAGATGGATAAAAACCTCGAAGAGCATGGCAGGCTTCGCAAGTATGAATCTTTGCTCTTCCTCATTTTCATCATCGTTGAGGCTACCATGACTATGACACAATTAGCTTATTACTAGTGCGGGTGCAGATAGACAAGATAGACTCTGTTCGCGTCTGGAGATATCATTACTCCATCCGCTAAACTTGCTTCGCGAGCACTCGGGGCACAACTAGGCTCCTGTATCTCGACTGCTAGAGCCGCAGCCGAGGGAATTTAGGAGCCAGGAGGGCCGCTCGGGTGGTGATCCTTAAGATTTGTTTGCGGAAACCCGCCAAAGCAGGATATATTGCAAAAAAAGGTGGTCGATATAATGTATATGTATATATGTATGTAAAGTATAGGAATGTGTAACACAAAATTCGATTTAAACCTCCACGATAAATGAAGGTGCTAGAGTCGTTATATCGCTGAGACTGATTATCTATCTAATCCTTCGATTCCCCGGTAGGGCAACGAAGTGATCTTTCGGGGCTGATGCTTCGAAAGTTACACCCATGCAATACATTGCTCGTAAAAGGAGAGTTTCTTTTTCGCCTTCATGCTTCGGCTCGGGTCTCGATTCTATTGATTGAATGTTCATTCGGTGGAGTTTCTCTTCATGGAAGTTCCGAAGAATAAAGTTCTCGGAAGCTTGTTCACAAGAGTTATTTATCATTTACTTCCGACCGACTCCTGGTCTGGCTTGCATCGCTCATGCACGAGCCCAAAGAATCACAAACTCGAGGAGAGACCATTCTATCTCTCGGGATGTGTGGGAAAAAGACGGGGTGTTGAGAGAGAATCGCCTCTTGAAATATGCAAGCACGCTGGATGTCATCGATGTTATTACTACCCAGCACGTATCTAGTTTGAACCGTTGGATTGTTCATTCAATTGGATTCTGCATGAACGGAGAATTAATGATGTCTAATACAGTACTACTGAAGTATCAATCCAAATATCCCCATGATACCATAGACAAATAGCCATTACAACTGTCAGCCCTAGAAAACAACCGCAAGGTTTCCAAAACAAAATCCCTCTTTGACTTAACTACACTAGTAGTTTTCATTCCGAGGCCCAATGAATCACCAGCTGTAATCTTACCATCATGATCACGGAAGATAGAAACGGGAACTGGTAAGCTTGGAGAAGCTCACTAAGTATTGAATGATTAAATTCATGAGATATCGTATAGATCGACATGGGAAGTATGTGGTTCCCTCCGCTGCAGTTCGGAGCTAGCCATTCCCAGCCAAATAAATGAGTGACGGATTATATAATTCACCACCTTCCCCAACCCCACTTTCCTTCTTCCACCAATATATCTCACTCAAATTGAGCTCCCCCAAACCCCCCTCGAGATCAATCCATCCACACTCCTCAAATGCGATGCCCCCTGGGGGATACTCTCGCCAAAAAATACCATTATATTGACCGCCTAAGCTCCGGAGAAGAATCCATAGCTCAAGAATGCCACGTTGGGATGGCATGGGCCCACTGCAGAACTTCCATATTGAGTCTTGTCGCCCCCCTGGTTGAGCGCCGAGTAAAATGTAAGATGGTAGTTGGAAGAGAGACTCAATATCTTGACGCTGTTTTGGGTAGCGCCAAAGTTACCCTTGGTTGGCGCGGATGAGTCGGTGATGATGACGGCGCCGCCACCGCAAGCTGGGGTCGGTCAAGCGTTAGTTGGGGTGGGATGTGAGGGGACGGTGGGATGGGATGGAACTTGCCGGAATCAGTGTAGACGGCAAATTGAGCACTCGCTCGTTTCTCGAGGGTCGCTTCGGAAATGCTGGCTTCGGCATCAGCTAATGGGATAGCTGGAACAGTAGCGGCCAGGATGGCAGTGATGATGCTGGTGGTGTAGATGAACTTCATGATGAAGACTGTGATTGAATTTAAAGATTTTAAGAGTTCTTGGTGAGATAGAGTATATTTATAGTAGAAGTAGATAGATTTGGTGTTCTGCTGATGAAAAATCAGCTAAAGAAGGGGGTTTCCATGATCTCTTTATACAAATTTTTCGATACATCAATGAAGGTGTCTTCAAATCTTAACGCCGACGATGTTGAATGTTGATTACTTGCAACTTTGCTTTCATTCTCGTGTCTGCAGTTTGATTATTCATGATAGTTAATTGTGAATTGCCCCTTACATGCCACTCTACATCTAACTCGTCTCCGGTAAGCGCCAGCGCAGTGAAACCTGACCGTTGATATGCAAAGTCGATGTACTAATGAACAGTGGAGGATTAGTCAAGATATGAAAGACACATAATTTTGTACAGTTGTGTTTCCATTACATTTCAATATATCTTCGTCGAATTTGTAAGTCGATGCTCAGGTTGTATTATTGATGAATAAGTAAAAACTTGCACTTTCGGTCAGCCATATGACAGCACTAAGGTAAAGATTAGCGAATAGTGGCGCGCCAATCTGGTATTGACCGGTACAAGTCGGTCTATCCTGTAGTGTTATCCCGGAAAGGTTACGCCAATAGACCTTTATATTCTCTTTTCGAGGAAAGGGTCTGCAGCTACGAACTAATCTCCCAATACGAAAAGCCACTCTTTGATCTGACAATAGTATCACTAACCCACCAGATCTTATATCCTTCTATTCAAGTCAGTTTTGTAAGAAGGAATGGCAATCATACCTATCATTCACTCTCGGAAACGTGAAAAGGATAGCAAGTTGACGTATCAACCAAGAATTCTCAGCTAAGACAGCCATTTATGGCTTCTTCATTCCCTATTAAATCCGATTATATATTATTCAACATATTCACGGCGCATCAACGATGAATATAAACCAATACATACGTTCACGAAGTATTAACCCCTTACAGAGTTTTTCGTGCAAGTCGTTTGAGTGACATTCTCGCCCGTTCGTTTATGCAGCTTATGTAAGTCTTACCACTCCCACCCCGCCTCGACATTTACTTAACAGGACCACCAGAACCCAAGGTTACTCTGAAATGCTGGGAGATGAGCCGCAAAATCAAGTTTGTTTACCGTGATAATTGAAATGGCGTTTCGGAATCCGGACAAGCTGTACTCAACAGAAGCGAACGCAAGCATCACAAAAAAGGTTGCAATACGAACGCACACTACTAAATCAACGTCAGAATTGGTTAGCATCGAGTAAATACCTTCTCTAAAGCGTAATCTGTTCGTTCAGTCCTGTTTAGTATGAAAATGTAACATACCGAGGTCAGATTATCGTGTCAGATTACTAATGCTCGATCAATCTACATGGTCAGATTTCCATGTATTGGTTAGAATTCCCGGATTACTATACACCTGCTTGTCGGTTACAGCGTATGTATGACAGGCACTAGTATCTATCCGGCCATTTCAAATTATCGTCGAGTGATAACCCGAGAGTAAAATCTGGATGATATCTCCTGATGTTGGTGTTTTTAGAATGTATAAATGTTCTCCTCGCTCGGGGAATGTCCATATCGGGAATTATCTGGGGACCGAGAGTGCCTGTACCATATGAAGACCTGCGCCCGCTTAACAAGAAAACGCTTATTGTTTCTCCAAATAATGATGAGGTCTCGTCGCCTGCCACGTATTCAGGGAGATTTTGGAAATACTAGCGCCGGCTCTTCATGGAGCATATCTTGTAGCTTAAACTGGCATCGCTATACTCGAAAACACGGATTGGGACCCATGAAAGCTGCTCTCGTCGTTAATACGTTTGATAGCACGGCCAACGAAAATATCTCAGCCAAAATGATGACGGGACGAACAGCTACCTGTATCAGGATCAGAAGAACGCGTAAGCGAAGTGTTTTTTGAGTATTCTCCGATACAAAATACAGAAAAGTACTCAAATTAGCCTCCCTTTGCATATAATCTCCTATAACCCAGGAAGAATTTTCCATCATATTCAACCCTTCTAGACCTTGAAATCTTTTCTGTAACGTTATGATCGAAAGCTAATGGTGGCTGAGGACAGGGGAATACGGTGAATGCGGGGTAGAATGCTGAGTCAGCACACTATATACATGCCAGATCAGACTCTTCAGAACACGGAAACTATGACAACTAATTTACTAATTTCTTTGATATACAAAGACGAGAGACTTGATTATCGATCAATCTGCCAGTATGGCTATCGTCAAACCAACATTTCAGCCGAATAGTCCTTCAAATCGAGCCAAAGAAGATAATATTGCCCAGGAGTTCGAAAGTTTAATGGTGGAGATATGATGAAAATGGCAGACGACGAACAAAAAGACGCACAAAAATGAAATAAAACGCTCCAGCGACGCACTTCAGCCTTAGGGCTGTAAAGAACAACTTCTCTATCTCGGGAAGCTTAACAGAATGGCAACAGATCATCACAAGAGCTTAAAGCCCGAAAACACCACCCGAAGGAGCATCTAAAGTCAGTTACTCCTTGCAAAATACACAAAGGGTGTGTCGGATTTAACATGGCGGAAGTATCGAACGAAGGTATGAAAGCTAAAGATGATAGATTTACCGCCGTGAACGAGAATGTGAACATTGATGGACACTCTGAATCAAGCAGATCTTCGAGATCTAATGTATGCATGTATGGAAAGAAATGCCCACAAATAATCAACAATGCTTCTTAGTTGAGGACTAAAGAATTATCAAAAAGATCTGGTGGATGCCAGTGTCCGAAAATATCAGGAAAAGGCAAAAACTAAGGCGGAGATGCTCTCGGGAATTCAGTCAGGCCCTGTGGGGTGTTAGAGAACAACCGATTTTAGAATCTAGTAGTACAGAGTAGATAGTTATTAGAGGATACTAGCTACTGCCTCCTTATAATAGGTGTATGTGAGCTAGTTCGCTTAGAGTGCTGGGTCATGTGATGTCTATCACATATGACAATTGGAATTACAGCTTAGTTGGCACACCAAGCTCCCGTGGTTCTAGCCCTGACTTCAGAAATTATATATTGGAGAATTATCGAGAGGAACTGGTGCTGCTGGAAAAACAGAACAAGGAGAGACTTATGGTGGCGCGACAGGAGAAAGATCTATTCGTTTTTTTTCAACAGTCCAACAAGCAATGGTGGTAAGGCATTACCACCAGAAGCACACTGTTGTCCTCTTCTTTCATAAAGTAAGCTTTAGCATGTATTTAGGAACTACCGTATGAAGTTGGTGTTTCAAGAGGAATAGCGAAAGATAAATGCAATGAAATGATGTTGATTTGATGGACTTGGTCTAGCCAGAAGAATGTCGGTTGAAGGCCAAAAGGGATGCACAGAGGCAAGGAAGCTGCTGGAATAAGGATCATACAGTTATTAAAGCACTTACGAGCGTATACAACAGTAGGCGTACATAGGGCTCTTTTTGTAGCGTAAGATCAATATCAATAGGTATTGTACAAAGCCAGTGAACTTTGCAATACATTTGATCGCTTGTATAGTGTTACCACCCATTTCTTAATAAAAACAATCATAAGCTGGAGGATAAAAAGATACAGATGATGTACTTGACACAAGTGAGTAACAAATGGTTGGCTTCAGCTTGGCCAGAACCTGAGGCTATGGACGGGGGCCCCAAGTCCAAGACGATTCTCATGATTCTAATAAAATTTGCGTTATTAAAAGTGAGACTCGGGACAACGATCAGCCAAAAAGGAGAGTTGGAAAATGTGGATTCTTATGCTTATGCTTATGGAGCAAGGGAATGAACAAATATTGGGTTTAGAGCAGCAAAAAGTCGAACAGAACTTGAGTCTCAAGACTGTCGGTCATAAAGACACGCAAACCTGAGATGTTTAACAGCCTCGTAGATCTATCTCAAGATGTTGCTACTGGCGAGCCAGAATCCTTATTGGAATTTCTTTGTCGTCCGTCGGGGCTGCAGGCAGCATTTTTTTCAAAACGAGTGGAATGAGAGGAAATAATGACGCAAAGTTTTATGTTGAAATCCATGCTATCACCCCATATCGATGGGACGTCCCATGGCCTCCTAAATGATGGTAGTTTCGTTTCTCCAAGGATTTAATTAACTACCTGAATATCTTGAAAACTGCAAGGTGCAATTAATGCTTCTAGATCAGTAGAATGAGAAGAGCGTTGTGATGTTAAGATGAGGAATGGAACACTGCGATGAATGTAGGAGGCTTTTGAAGCTGCGATCTATTCACTGATTGATGATGGAAAAGTTCGGTGTACAAGTGTGATGTCTTGTTATTTGGGTACTGGTATGATGCTAAAGGAATAGAAGGGAACGCAAGGCAGGGTGTGGTTTTATGTTATATCTTTCAGTCGAAAGCTTTTTCTGTATTTGTGGGTGGGTTTGTTCAACTAGCTTGACAAAAAGTATCACAGCAATACATGCAAAGTCACCAGAAGCCAAAGCCGTACTATTTATTCAACACCTAAAAACATGCTTTTCATCCTTTGAAGATTGCTGCAAACGCCGTAACTGAACATCTCGCACAAAAAATCACCTCAATCTCAACCGCAAGCTCCCAAGATAAAATACCTGAGGTTGCTTAGGGCGCTGGAACTGGACCTCTTGCTTGGCTCCACTCAATAGTCTTACGTGGCTTTACGAAATGAGGAGCGTGTAGGCGCCAGTAATCACGAGCCGCAGCATACTTTGCACCGGGACGTAGCTCATGGGGCTTAATACCATTTTCCACGCGCCATCTATGATCTATTAGCTTAAATTTGGCCTGTATCTGCATGGCAACCCACGCGTTCAATGCGGCTCTCTCAGCCCACGTGATTCTGATGCGTTTTCTCTTCTGGAACTTGCCATTCTTGTCTGGCATGGGAAAGGTCTGGGGAGTGACATGGTTGAGGCCTTTAATCTGGAAATGTTCTTCGACAGTCATCGCAACCTCGCAATAAGCAAATTCCTTTCGGTGGAAGATGGACATGTTTTTCTCTCTCAGCTCCTTCGTACTAAACCTCAACTCTTCTGGTGATACGTCCTCGGGAAAGGCGACGGGTTCAGTCATTTAATCTTCAACTAGGGTATATTGTTAGTAAAGGCAAGTAAATGGCCAGCTAGAGTCTTCATCTTACCCTCCCCTTCAGCATCATCATCATCATTAGCAGCAGCAGATATGAATCGAACAGGCTCATCTTCAACAACTGTAGATTGTTAGTGAATACAAAACAAAGGTCGTTAAGAATCGAATCCTTACCTTCTTGCTTTATCTCAACATTCTCATCTTCATCATAGTAACGACTAAGAATGCAAGGTGAGGAAATTCCGGTGGTAGAAGGATGTTCCTCAAATTGGTTTGCATATTGAGGGGCAAAATTAGGTTGCACGTGATGATCATAAGCGTAGGTAAAAGGGCGATAGGTGTCTTCAACCATGGCTTCATCAAAATATCGGGTATCTTGATCAGCATAATAAGATCCTAAAGCGAACTTATCTGCATCCTCTTGGGTAATTGGGGGGTAATGACTTCTGTCTCGTTCTTGAAAGAAATATGGACCATCCATATCTCCCCTCGCATTCTCTCGAGTAATTGGAGGGTATTGGCTTCTTCCTTGCTCTTGAAAGAAGTATGGATTCATATCTCCCTCCATCTTGAAACTATCGTACATTAGAAAATAAGTTTGTTGTACTGCATAAAGAGACCTATCAGCATATAGGGATTTCAAGATCGAGGAAAGATGGATGAAACAACGAAATCTGGTGCGACTCACCAGCTTGATTGGACTGTGACACTTTTTGTTGGATTTTTTCTGAATCAGAATCAACTAGATGCAAGGCGATCCTTAAATAGAGCATAAGTAGAACTCAGAGGCTCCATTGATCTCTGACACCTTACCCAATTGAGAACTTGAACAAGGGAAGTAACGTAAGGAAGTGAGAACATGATTAATACGATGAAATTGAGTCATATATCACTGTATTAGTGAATTAAAGAAGTGAATAGTTTATCTTTCAACGATTAAAGTTTGCGATGTAGTTGAATTGTTCAGCCAGATTAGTGAAATTCAGGGGTTCTCGCCTGATCTTAAAAGAAGTGGGGTACATCTGATGGTAACCTACATGTACGAGTACCGAGTAACTAGATAAAACTAATTATGCTAATTTTTAATATTTACTCTGTATATTGAACGATTTTTTGACCTAAATGTTGGTTTCTTCATATTCAAGTATTCAAATGTAGATTATCAAACCTCAAGACTAAAAGTTGATGTCTTTAACAGCTTCTAATACAATAATAAGCATGTTATCAAATTGAATTTGAAGCATTCACTAACAGTTGTATTTGGATGGATATGAAATTCTAGTGGCCTAAGATCTTTTTGATTCAAGACCTATAATGCAATTTCCTTAGATTATAGGCAAAAAGGTTTCATAGAATTGCGATAAATCAAGAGAGTCAAACTTTCGATCTTTTCCGACGATTTCATAAGTATATCGGTTTACCAATCGGACAATAGACAACAAATAGAGCATTTAAATGCAAATTGGGTATCCAAATCTCCCGATTACGAATTTAAAATACGCCAGCAATTCTTGTTATCTGACTATTTTAAGTAGGAGAATAGGAATACACTGGCTGGCTTCTGAGCATGTCAATCCTGTGTAAAACCTATGTTAATATCTCTACGGTTAGAATATGGAATCATTACTTTATAGAGAAAACGTTCGTGGTTATCCTTTATTGTGAAAAATATAAGTAAAAATCAAACGAAGTGATTGTAAAAGAAGAGCGAAACTATCATCTAATTCTCTCACAGTCTAATTTTGAATCCACTATTCCCATTTTAAAATCAAGAACAATGCCACCCTTTCCAAACCATGTACTAATCAAGCGGTTTAGATGTTTCTTTGAATCTATCAACCAAATCTACTGTTCAGACTCAAATCTCTTTGCCAACTCTAGCAAAACTAACAAATCTCAATTCTATCTAGTTATATTTCAAAATCTCACTCTAATTTCTCAGCCTCTTAATTTCATTCCCGATCTTCTTTCTACAACATTACAAACTTTAGAACTCTCTTCAGCAACAGTCAATTCATGATTGATCAGTATGAACATCAACAATAAACCTTCCTAATACATGTCTCAAGAAATTGCAATGCAATGCAATACAATGTAAGACTAGAAACACATCTACTAATGTGTTTAATTCAATCAGAGGTTGCAGACGTCAGATTATCCACTCGAGAATGCAGCTAGGTGTTCAAGTTGCCGCTTCCTCACCAACAACAGAATGGTGGCCCTTGCGGCGCGCGCATGATATCAGCTTGTCAAAACGTTACGTTTAGCATAACAAGCTAGTGCTGTGAGAACCATCATCAACACTAAAATGCAGACTTCGGTGTGAGTTTTATCGTCCCTTTCTTTCATTTCCTGATGGAGATCAGACTTTAATAATATCATACTCAAAGCCCCCTTACAAAATCAGCAACAGCAGGGCATGGTGGTCCTCGCGGTGTCAAATAATGTAATTGTGAAACTTCATAATAAATCATTAAATAACTTAACGATATTAGCTCAACTAAACTATATATAATCATATGACTATATTAATAATATAAATCTATTATTAGATTTATTATTATATATAGAAATTGAGATCATATTTTACTAGATTGATTAATAATCATATATAAAATGTTATAGAACCTTCAAAAAAAACAAGCAATCAGTTAGTTGTTTTGTATTATATATAAATACGATTCAATTTCACTATTTAACTCTTCTTTCAGCTAATCAACTACGACTTCCACTTATCTATATAATAATAGTAATAATCGTAATTATTATCATTATTATTATTATTATCATAATATTATTATTAGCCTCTAACCTCCAAGAGTAATACTGGAATTCAACTTATACTAATTATCAAGCTGATTGCACTTTGAGGACCACCATTACATCATTCACATATTCCTGCCTGATGATTTGTGATTAAAGTAAAGGCAACAAAGAAGTTGATAATGATGATACGAACAATTATTTCTACGTTTCTTTAAAGGTCTGGCAAGATATTCTGCCGTTTTCTTCATCAGGTCTCCCATCTTTCAGTGACTTTGATGGAGTCGATGAGCCCCGAAAAGGGGTTTCAGAGCCCCCGCCCCCCTTTGAAAAGATTCAGGCCTATTTCCAGAACTGCGGATTTATCAACCGCGTTACAATGTTGCTAGAAGCTTTACCCGGTTATAGCTAGCGTCTTGAGATCGGGCGGATCTACTCTCATGTGGAGCTCTCTAAGTCTCACCATCATTCGATTTATTGACCAGATCAAACTGCGAATATTTCTGTTGTGATCTTAAAGTTGACGAGTAATGAGTAAGCTCTCCGTATTGTCTTCAATCACCATATCTAACTGCGACATGGAGAATTACCATCCAGAGCCATTGCAAATTTGGCATGACGAGCAACGTCTTTACCATTTGCCACATACTTCGACTTCTATCTAGTTTATGGTAGGATGGAATCAACTGCATAGAGGATCTGCATTTATCAGTGTAGTATTCAGCTGGGAATGTATGTCTTCAGCTGCGCGACAGTCGCCAGTTCATCAACAAACAATGATCAAAACACAGACGACTACATTCCCGTCTCTTGGGCTTGAGCTTGCAGCTCCTAGTTCTCTGCTTCATGTGTGTTGTGTTTCGGTCCTAATGGTTTAATGGGAATGATGGACTTGAATTCTAGGCACCGCAACTAGCCGCTTTGCGGTAGAAACTCCACAACTTGTATTAGACTCGGGCACCAATGAAGTCGTCATCTGCATATGGATCGTGACAATTTATCGATCGCCTCGCGAGCATTGATGCGGTCTGCGGGTTAAAGGCTGGCGGCCGGCAGCTATCCTAATCCCAAAATACTTGAGGAAAGCCCAGCTTGATGAAAACTTCTGACTGCATGATAACTGAATCCCCCTCCCCTTGGTTCCCAATTGGCATAAGCTTCTTCTTCTTCTATCTATACATTATTCTTGCGAGCACATACATACTAATCAAAAAACATATAGTAAGCAAGCTGTATTCTTCGCATAAAGTTCAAATTTGACTTCTACAACAGTCCATCGATATCTCAACCAAATATATGCCTTTTTATTACATAGCTTCATTTCCAAGCAAGCAGTCCTACCACGCAATAAAAAGCTCATTTGAATCAATCCCAACAGCACCATGACCCACGAAAATATAAACCTTTCCACCAATTCCAACAATCACGTGTGAATCACGTTTCCAGCTCATGATACAACACATTCACCCCCATATACATCGAACCACTTTTGCCCCCCCATCGAGGTACCCAAGACAAGCGAGCAATGACTCATCACCACTAACTACCCCTTTCTCCTTTCTCTACCTTCCATTTCCTTCCCTCCAAACCCCCTACAAACCCCCCCCCTCCTATCCCAAGCTCCAAGCTCCAGGCTCCCCACACCACACCCAACGAGCCACCCCTAAACCAAACAATGATGCGCTCCTGCAAGATCCGCACCACCACGAGAACATATCACGCGCCAGCAAGAGATCCCCCTCCATCCAGAAAAATCGACATCTATCGCCCAGCGCGCGCTTCGATTTCTTTTTCGTATTATTCGCCGTGGAGAGAACGATGGTATAGCGATGATGAGGTGGATGAGGAGGAAGAAGAGGAAGAAGAAGAAGAAGAAGAGTCTGAGGCTCCTCCTCCTCCTCCACCTGCACGCTCGTGTTTGTGCCCGAGCAGACCGGCTTCGATGTCCTGCACTATGATGGCGGCGCCTTTCCATTACATATGTGCGCCCTATGCTGGGTGTGGGTGTGGGTGTGTTGGGTCGGCTGGATGTTGTACACCGCAGGCCCCTCCGGTGCTGCCGCCGAAAGTGAAGAAGAGTGCTCGTAGGCGGGCTTTTGTGGATGAGGTTGAATACTCGGAGGATAGCGAGGTTGATGTTAGGGTTTGCTTTGAGAGGGAGAGGGGTATAGGGAGAGGGGGAGAAGAGCCGAAGAGGGAGAGGGAGAGAAGTAGAGGGAGGAGTAGGAAAATTAGAGATAGGACGCAGACGCCGTATTATGAAGATGATGTTGTGGCTAGGAGAGGGAGAGGAAGAAAGGAGGATGGGGAGAGGGTGGATTTCGAATACATTGAGCCGGTTCCCGAAAAGATTGTTAGAGAGAGGGAAACAAGTGTTGAGTATACCGATGGTGTTAGTGATAGAAGGGTTAGGAAGAGGAGACAGAGCAGAGAGAGAGTTCGACGTGTGACTCCAAGCATTCCACGACCAAGATCGAGATCCCGATCTCGGGGTAGGAGATGGACGATACATCGTGTCCATCGTGGCAGTGACTCCGAGAAGAAAAGAACAGGCAGAGGAAGACGTAGATTAGAAAGTAGTGAGGAGGAAGTGGAGAGAGAAGTGAGGGTCAGAAGGGGGTATAGTGCCAGTGGGCTAAGAGCGGGTGAGAGAGTGAGATTTAGAGATTGAGGAGATCTCGGAGTATGGGATAGAAGTTGAGGGTATGACGGGAGCTTCTGTGTGTGAATATAATTGCATGGTTTTAACTTAATTAGAAAGATTATCGTTCATTTGAGAATATATGAGAACATATATATTATTGATTCTGAGGATATATGTTGCTATTTCTATAAGAGTGCTTGCATTTCATGACATGACGCTACAAGAAGTAGGTGCTGAATTAATCACATGATCCATATTCCGAATTATCCTAAGCGAGAGAAGGGGTATTCAATTTGCGATCACCTCTTTGTGGTAGTCGTATTTCTCTACAATTATCAGAGAGAGATTAGAGTGAGATGCATATATATACATATATATATACTATCTACATGCAGCTGTAGGGGGCCTAGTGTTACATATACAGTATACGTGATGTATGCAAGCATAAGCGAGCGAGCCGTATCGAGTTCTCAGCCCCTATATACGTGATTCCAACAACTATAGACCATGAGATCTTTGTTTTACTGCGTATGCCCAAGACTTGGCCCGATATTTCTGCGAATCATGTGTCGTACTATAGGGCCAAAAAGGAAGGATATACAATACTTATAATTACTCGTATTTGCTAGCTAGCTAAAATCTAATAATGTTTCTTAAAAGAAGATTGATTCAAAGTGTGAAGAGTCATAATTACATCTACAAAGTACAAACAGATTACATTATAGCTCTATAACACATCCAGGCTGCATATTGTCAAATAAACTTCCGAGAGACAGCTGATTATTGAGGTTGTAAATCTAGTTAAGCTTAACTAACGAAGAATTTCTCATTCTTACGTTTTATAAATTAATCAACGCCCTGTCTAGTTTTCATAGATACTTCATCATACAGTAATAAATATACCCAAACACATATCTTTTTATCATCTTTTATCAGATTAGCAAGTTATTTAAACTCACTCACTCAACTTTACTCAAAGGAAAACAAACAGACAGACAGACGAATTGGCATATCGAATATGTGTAATCGATGACGAATACACATACTACACTCGCTATCTATTTTTCCTCTCTTTCTCTCTCCCTCTCCTTTTCCCCTTTTCCTTTTCCCTTTCCCTTCCCTTTCCCCATTCCCGTCCTTATCCCTATACACCACTGCACTACACTACACTGATAAACCTCCTTTTCCCTTCCCCTCTCCTTTCCTCTTCCTTCCCACCCCTCTCCCTCTTCCCCCACTCTCTTCTTTCCCCTCTCCCCCCCCTCCCACCCCCCTCCCCAAAATCCAAAATCCAAAACAACACACACACTCACACACGCCCCCCTACCCCCCCTCAAAAAACTCAAAAAAAAAAAAAACAAGCAGACAGGCGATCATGGTATCATAAAACGAAAAAAAAAGAAAAGAAAAAAAAGAAAAGTCCATTCATTCTGTTTGTTGCACAACCATTTAAATTTCATGCATCCATCCCTTTCAAACTTCCAAAAAAGAAAGATGCTCAAATAACACCCCAACACCCAACACCCAACACCCAAACAAAACGAAAATCAAACCAAAACCAGATCAAATAAACCAATTGAACAAACCAAAAGTAATCAAAGGAAAAGAAAAGAAAAGAAACCCCCCCCAACCGAAGAAACAAATTTCGTAAATCTGTACAAATCTGCAATATGCGAATATGCCAGGCCAAATAATCTTTCTTAACGCCACCAATTCATTCATTCCTTCATTCCCTCCTTCCTTTCATTCATTCATTCATAGATTTTGCCACCCTATGCCCATGCCATTCCTTGTATTCATTTGACCACCCTCATTTCTCCCATTGACTCATTCAATCACCGTCCCACCCCACCCCTCACATCCCACCTCAACATAAATTCCCTCCCCCCTTGATATGCATCCGACCTCAAAACCACCACCCTCCTCCTCCTCCTCCTCCTCCTAATTGTGTCCAGAAAAAAGATCCTCATCATCAATATCCATATCCGCAACCGTCGTCCCCAAAGCCTGTGTACCCTGCCTAATCAAATCCTTCAACTGCCTATCGAATTTCCTCATCATCTCATCCTGCTCTCTTTCCTCCTTCAGCTGTTTTGCCTTCCACGCCTTAGCTTCTCTCGCGGCCGAACTTTCACTCGACATCATTGTTGGTCCAGCCTTGGGAGTATTCGGCGTCCAACGAGGAATCCGTGAGCCGCCTGGAGAACTCGTACGAGGGATGTGAGAGGGACTTGCTCGAGTGGGTGTGGAATAGTTGGTACTAGCATAATTCTTGCTTCCGTAGTTTGACAGGATTGGGGACGGGTTGAGGATTCGAGGACCGCCTTGATAATTTGGTTTTCTCGCCGCACCCATGTTGCTCGATGTAATTTGAGGGGAAACCAAGTGTCTCCTCCCCGAAGTCGTAGCCGCAGGCACAGTATATCTCGCGATTCCGCTTCGGTGCTGTGATAATCTGGGTCTGGGAGCTTGAGATGGGGTGATTGCGAATGCATCTGCTGGGACAGGAGGCATGGTTGGATATTGTTGGACGAGTGAACAATCTGGTTGTGGGGGCGGCACAACGACCCAATTTCTCGACATATCATCTGGACCTGACTGCGCAGTAAAGCTGGTTTGTCGTCTCTTTGCTGGTCTTGGTGGTGTGGTATCTTGTGGCTCAACATAATGTTGATCCATATAATTCTCCACCACGTCACCCATGGGATAGCCCCCCGGTACAGGTGTGGCAGGAGATTTCTCATCCTCCCACATATCATCTTTCGATTCTTCCACCACGACCGGCGCAACCGGCGTTGTCGTTCCAAAAACATACCCATTCCCACCACCCGCATGAAACCCCTTAAATGCGACACCCATCTTGCAGAATTCCCAAACCTTTCCCACCACCCCACCCACAACATGAAGCGCCGGTTTAATCCATCCACCCCCTTCATTTCCCTTGGGACTTCCTCGAATCCTCGCGCGCCCATTTTCATCCCGATATAATTGACCTCCCCCATCCACCTCGCACGCCTCCTTCACATCACTCAATTCTCGGCGATATTTGATATCGCCATAATCACTCTCTCTGCCCAATTCCCTACTTTGTATCTCGGCCTGTGGTGTATCCAACCCTCCTGCCAATCGATATTTCGTATTCACAAACGGCATCGGACTCCCCGGAGTGAGCAAGTGAGAATCCCCCTCGTCAAATTGATTTCCTCGTTCATAACCATACTCGTAAGGTAAGCTATCTCTCATCCTCTTTCTCCCGACCATTGCACCCCCACCACCCAGCATATCCGTACTCGTCGTCGATCGGGTATCAAAGAGATACAGCGAGGAAGTCGCAGATGCCGATGGTGTCGATGGAGGAAGATAGATATTTGATTTTGCACCGGCGACAAGTTGAGCATGGTGTTGAGGTGGCGATGCTGATGATGATGGGGATTCCAGACCCAAATTAGCAGACATATTGTCTGGAAGAGAATTAAAGAAATATGACATTTTCTTTTTTTTTGGCGTTTTGTTTGTTGTTTATGAGTTTTTGATGGATGAAGAGGTTCGAGATTGATGATGTCAATACAATGAAAGTTGGTATTATCGAGTTGTTGAGTACAGCAGATGAATGAATCCCCCCGAGGCTGAGAATTTGACAAACGAGGCACTTGTAGGTCGATTAGAATTGCATCTAAATATTTATAAAGAACAATAACAATAACAATAACAATAATAAATAATTATCTCTTCCTTACTTTATTTTATTTTATTTCATTTCATTTTCTTTTCCCTTTCTTTCTTCCTTCCTCTCAACAAAAACCCCCAAAAAACAAAAGAAACCAAGCCCTTAAACCAAGCCCTTAAACTAAACCCTTAAAACTAAACCCTTAAACTAAACCAAAACCTCTCAAATCAAACCCGTCCAGTAATTCCAGGGTCCCTCCCCCGATAGACGATAACCCCGACGATCCTCCTCTCTTCAGGTAGACAGGTAGAGAGAGAGTCACCGCAGCAAAAGCCTTTCCTTCCTTCCTCATTGGTGAACGATATCGAGTTGAGATTGGATCTAATACAGAAGTTCTCCCCTAACCTACTCCAACCCACTCACTAATCAGCATCTAATCAGTAGGCCAATGCAAGATGCACATCCATTTCCATACTCATACTAGTAACTACTACCATACTATTGACAAGACCAAACGCAAAAGAGAACAAGAGACCATGTAGCTTCACTCCCACTAAGCATATGTGATAGAATATCAATATTTTCTTTTGTCTCTCTTAAAATACTTTACATCTGTTGTATAAAATATCTGTATTATTTATTTACGTTGTGTGGTTGCTATGGTGAATAAAGCTATGTTATTGGACCATGGATTGGCCTGATAAGATTTATAGAGATAGACAAATAGCTTGATTCACTTATATATATCAATAAAGGTATACTCTGAAAGTACTACATTGTATCTAGCATCTGGCATCTAGAGTAGCATCTATTGCAAAAAAGCATCACATCTACCTCCCAACGCCTCATCACGACCCTCTCGTCATTCATCCCATCATGCTTTCCCATTCCCTTTCCCATGCTCCGTTCCTCCATAATATTCATCCGTTTGCGCCATCTTCTCCTCATCAGGCTTCTTCTCATCCGTGTAAACAAGATGTTCCCTCCCCGCCCAAAAGTCCTCTCTCTCCTTGAAGATCTCCGCAGCCCACGCTTTCACCTCTGGAAGAACAATCTTGGCAGCGACCCATGAGAACTCTCCCAGATCCATCTGCGGCTCCTGCGACCTCTCATACTCCACCATTTGCAGAATCAACTCAATCTTATCCACATCGTGAACAAATTGACTCTCCAGCGTGACGGAATCCTCATATTCTTGCCAGATATCCATGATTTGCTGTCCCGTGAGCCCCCCATTGACGCGACCCAGCAAGCGCTTGGTGAAGTAATCCATCGTGGTCGCTTCCCGCCGGTTCTTCTCGCACTTGGGCACGCCATCCACCGGCGTAATGTCTCCCACCAGCGCCTCGGCCATATCGTGAACCAGCGCCATCTTCGTGCAGTGAGGGATGTTGATCTTGGCCGCGAGGGACGCGGGTGCGAACATGGTGATTAACGACATCCGATACATATGATCCGCGATGGATTCTCCGCTGGGAAGAGAAGTGCTATCAGCTGGAGCCCATGTCATTCATTCCCTTCCCTTCCCTTTCCTCACTGGGTGTGATGCCAAGCAACGTCAACATACCGAGTAATACCAAACCGACGCCATCCTTCACGTTTCGTCGTCTTCAATCTTTCCAACATGTGAAAGAATGGCACAGGAGACTCGGCATTCTCCTGTGGTGCAACGGGAAACTCGGCCGCAATGAATTTCTCCACCGACCATGATTGTTGTGCTTTGGCAGCTTCGAGCATGGTTTATGTCCGATTAGCTTTTTGTTGTATGTAATGCATCACAAATGCACTTCTCTGTATATTGCAGATATAAGTTTATGTGATGCAGGGTCTGTGCGACTCACCACCAGCCTTGTCTCTTAGCTTCTTAGTCATATAAGACATTTTGACGTTGAACGAGTTGTTTGTTGATCGAGTCCATAATATCAACTTGAGTATTCATTTATAATATTGATATTTATATCAAAGAAATCCTTCTTTCTCTGTAAGAATTATCATTGTCACCGTAAGATTACAACAGAACTCCGGCCGGCACGGTAGATGTGCCGCTCCGGGCCGGAAGCTTGGTCTCCGATTAGACAACGCTTGTATACAATTCACTCTGTCTATTGAGCTTTTATATAACACAAGCGTCAAAATAACTACATTGTTATTTCAAGCTCCAAGACTTTACATTCTATAACAGAAAATCCACATCGATTAGAGAATCTAAACGAGACTAGCTCAAAGACTAAAGTAATTATCAATAGCTTCCTGCATTCAATTTATGCCTGTTAGTCACTCTGATATGCATTCAAAGGTTCCACTTGTACATTCAGCTTGCTTATAACCCAACACATACTGCGTACAAATCCCAAAGCCAAGGGCCTAGGCATCACTGATCTACATTTAGTTGATCTACATTTAGTCGGGGTATCAAAATAGATTAAAAATTAAAATCGTTGTAATCACGTGTAGAGAGCTCGCTACGCTTACACTCTTGGCGCACATATACTATATAGCTCCAGCACCAATACACATATATGCCACTACAACAAAAATAAATTAGAATATCAATATACACCGTATACTCCGTGTACTTCCTCCTAAAACTTATTTTCACTCTGATACAACCAACTTGTTGATTTGAGCGAAGTCATTCAAAGCTTGTATTGGAATTCATTGCTACTCTGTAATTAGTTACTTACACTAGATAACTAGTCTGTCTACTGCATCGCTGAATGACCCCCCCTATTGTAAATCAATCTACTCGAGTACTGAGTATCCTTTATCTAATTGTTCTCTACTTTCCTTTACTTCACTTTATTTACATTCTTATTTTCTTGTCTTCCTTCAAATCAGAATAATACAATAGATTAACAATGTATTTATTTATCTCTGATTGGAAGTAGTTCTTTCATCAATATAACCCAGTTATACAACTTCTCTAAAGATACAATACAATCTCACTTCTACATTATAGTTCCCCAACTATCAAAGATTGCTCAAATTCTGCCTATCAATCTTGTCTGTGGACATTTCCAGAGATTACATGACATTGTACGTCTTTCTCTGCTTGCTTTTATGCTTCTACTGTATCAATAATATCAACTATTCACTCAGTATAGCAATGATCATTATTAGTCTTCCTCACATCAATACAAAGTAAAGTACTTGAACGTCCGAGTCGCAACTCTTAGACTCATCATCATTTTCTCTCTCTAAAATTACGCGTTAAATACATCAAGTCCCTAATACACCGTACATATGTAAATCACAGCGATTCAACTCTCCGTATACGATTAGCTAGCTGATCAGAAGCAGTTTTCCTAGAGGAAAGAAAGTAAAGAAATCAACATTTCAACCCCTTTTATATCTATCTATTTTATAATTCTAATATCCAAGTTGAAAAACATATCAATGTATCTTGAACTTATACCTATACTTATACTTGAAAATCAATAACCTCAACAAGTATTTCAAAAGTCAACCATCTATCTGTTCATTCATCATCTACACGCTAAGTTACTTGAACTTAAATCCTAATCCCAATCGTCGTACGACTAAATTGCTTTGCGAGGATATAAATGCATATATATATATTAAATTCCTAATATCTATCTATATACCAAACCAAATCCCTATACCATTCATAAAATCTATCCTTATATTCTCACAGCTCATCATCATCATCCTACAACTAAAACACCCTTTTCTCTTCTTAAGTAAAACTTTCCATCACCATACCTACCCATCCTTTCCCAAAGACCTAGATTAAACTCCCCCTAAAAGAAAAAGAAAAAGTCTCTCATCTTACCCCAAACATTCCCCTCGCCCTCCCCTACCCCTTACACCCATCCTCCCCGTCTTCCCACTGCCACCTCCCACATGCCAGCCACCAAATATAATCAAAATCTCTCCTTAAATTAACATCCCTACAAACCCGCTCTCCCAGCATCACCACATCTAAATCAACCTTCTTTGTACTTCACACCCTCAATCAGCACATGCACGGCTTGAGATTCTCCAGCTCGATCATAATCATCTCTCTTCTTCGCTCGCTCTTGATCGTGCCTGGACCATCTCGTTCGCCCGCGTTCAATCTTCTCAGGAAAGCGTTCGAGTGGTGAAGAAGGAGTGCCGGCAACGATCTTCTTACCCATTGCTCTGTGTGCATCGGGGATCTTATCATTGCTCGCGCGAACGATATTGCGGGGCGATAGTGCAGGGCGCATAAGCAGATGCGGGAGGGTATGGGTGATGTCGGAGTCGAGGCGCGGGGGTATATCGGCGTGCGATGGCGGTAGCAGATTATTGCAGATTCCTGGTGCGCGAGATATTGAGAAGCGAGGTGGTATCTTGTCAGTGTGAGTTCGGAGACGAGGATGGAGATAGGGGGGTGGGAAATGTGGGGGGGAGATTCCGTTGGTGCGTGGTGCGCGTTTCGGATGTTCTGGTTGGTGATGTGTTGAAATCTGGAGGCGCTTTGGCACTGGGGTTATCTGCTGCGGGGTATGTGGTGCTAGGACCGGGCTGCGTGGATGGTGGAATATTTTTTGGGGCTGGACGTCGAGGATCCTGCGATGATCCCTCCTCGTCCCTCTCAGGTTCACTAACAGACCGATGAAGAATCTCCTCCTCATCACCACAGAAATTATAAACCTCATCCTCCAACGTCCTCGCACTCCTCACACTCCCCACACCCCCCTCAACCCCCTGCACCCACCCCATCGTGCGTCTCCACCTCTCAGGCCTACTTCCCTCATAAGCCTCCGCACTCTCACCCCCCCACGGCCACCCCGCACGCAACATCTCCTCACCCCAAAAAGAAGGCCGAGAAACGATCAAAGCCCTCCCATCCCCATCAACCCCACCATCCAGAGCCCCGGACGTAATCCACGCCACGATCCGCACTCGTCGCAAAGCCCACTGATCCATCACGCTCCTGGTATATCCCGCCCGCAGCTCCGCGATCGCATCTTCGAAGCGAAGATGTCGCAAAGCGTTAGGAGTGAGGCGATGAGAAGAAGCGTCGGGAACCCCGATGGCGTGTGCGATCTCGGCCTTGGCATGGTCTTTGGGAGGTGCGTTGCTTGGCTCGTGGGTTGGAGAGTGACCGATGGAGATGGGAGGGGGGTGGAGGTTGTGGTGGTTTTTCCCTTCGCTGCAGGCTCGGGGGGATGTTGTAAACATGGATGTTGGATAAACGTGGATAATTCCAAGTTTGATATCTATCGTGCAAGTGCAGTGCAGTGCAGAATGAATACCGAGTAATCAACCACACCAACTCTCGCACCTATATATTTGACATATAAAAATGCAATGCAGAGACTTCTGCTCAGTTTCTTGTATTAATGTTATGTCGAGGAGTTTCGATGGGGACGGCTCGTTTTCGTTGTGGCTGTCGTTCTTTGCAATTGAATTGAAGTTGTGGAAATATCGTGGCCGATAAATTCAAAATAGGTTCCAATTCCAGCAAAATCAAAGGACTTATACATGTCGATGAATTTCTTATGACGGCAATTGCTGCTGGTATAGCAGTAGTATGACTTGTACGGTTATACCGTACTTACACCTCCATCTAGTTTATAAGGGGTGAGGGGAAATGAGGGCCTTGGTGGATTGGATAGTACGGCTAGGAGATAGATTTTCATCATTATGAAGCGACGCATCTAAGTCTATGAAGCCGACTGAGCAATATCGAGTTGCCACGCTCCGTTAGAAATATTAAGCATATCCATCGTCGTTAGCAGTGTAGTCCTGTCACCGGGGCCAAATGCATATGGCACAAAGCTTCGAATACGGGAGGAATGTAATTGCAAGAACAAGAAGTTCAAGGACGAAGATCTTGACATTAGGCATTTCTGTTCTATGGTTACAGTTTTCCCTATTTGAATCTCCCCGTGATGGACGAGAGCATGAGGTTTGGAATAAAAGGAGTCGTGTTGCCGAGCCGAGGATTAGCTGGCGATGTTGATGATTAGTCATCGGTTTAGAACAGCGACCGTGACCGCGAACGAGTACAACAATGTAGAGGGCTTTGAGCTTCGAAGATGCATCAGATTAAGGATATACTCTTCTAGTTTACAATGAAGGCATCGCATCGGTAAATAGTATGGGATTACACAAGTCTAATGATGAAGTGACAGGTATTGTGAATCAAGGGCTAGCGAAGGTTAGGTGATGATGATGATAAAGATTGAAAATACAACACACATCAAACTCTCAGAGTTTCAATCAACCAAGCTTCTCAAAGCCCAGCGCAAAGACCCGGAAACGAAGGGGAATGAACATTCATCTATCTATATCCTCAAGATTTAAAAGCAATACATAAGATTAGTCCCCTCCAAATTCATTTCCTCAACATCATCATCATCACCATCCCCTTCACAACTACCAACAATCTAAAAAAACCCTCGTCTTCCTCTCAATCATCCACAAACTCAAAGCCATAACCCCCGTAGCCAACGCCGCCATCTCAAAATGCCCATCTTCTTCTTGAACACTGCTATCCGTGCTGGTATCAGTGCCAGGGCCACTCGAGTCATCCTCTACACCTGAAAGCAAGAAGTCGTCTCGAACACTAGAGACAACAGATTGCGGATAAATATCTCCCCTACCTCCCTCGCCTTCGACATCCCCATCATGGGTACCCCCTTCTGCGTAGCGTGTTTTGATCCCGGGAGCCGTCTCGAAAGCCTTCTCACTACCACTGGCAGTGTGTTCCTCAACTTTCTCCCCATTCTCATCTAATCTCCCCTTTTGCACGACGGTACAGAGGTTCTGGATATCTTTTTGTGATTTCCTCGGTATCTCTTCACCTGCTGTGCCGAACTGTGAGTAGGGCATCTCTTGGAAACCCGCGGAAGAAGATTCATGTGGCGTTTCTATTCGTTGCGCATCGGCCTCCGCAACACCGTGATTGAATTTCGCAAGTGGAGGTGCCATGTTGATGTCGCGCTCGACTTGAGCCAGGTACTCGGGATCATCGTCGCCCGTTTGTTCATCGAGGAAGTTGATGTTGACTTCGTGGGCCGCGGACGCGTTCGTATTCGCATTCGCATTTGCGTTCGCGGCTTGGTACGTCTCCTGTCCTGCCTCGTGGCTAATAATGTTATCATTAATATTGACATCCTCGATATTTGCAGCCTCAATCTCAACCTGCTTCCCCTTTCCCTCTCCCTTTCCATCTCCTTCGTATGTGTTTTCGTCATCGTTACCGTTTTGCCCGCTGTTCTTGCTGATCACACCACCAATAAGTTCATCAGCAGTCTTCCATCGATCCTCACTCGAATCCGCATCTCTCTCCCCCAACTCTCGGAACAACGCTTCAAGGATCTCGACAGCTTGTTCCTCCATCCGTTCAGCCTCGGATCTTGTCTTTCCCTCACCATATGCATCTATCTTAGAAGCTTGCGTGTAGAATACCCTCGGAGCCAAGGCACGCATTTGAGCACCGGTGAGAAAGGTAGATGACTCAAAGGTTTCCCTCAACTCCTTCATTGTCTGTCGATAATCCTTCTCACAGGCTGTTGTGGATGAGTTTGAATTTAAAAAATCATTACGTTCTGGATTCGGAAGAGAGTTGCAACGGAATCCCGGGGGTCTTTTGATGAGTCGACTCTTGCTTATTTGGATCTCCCTGAACTTGGAAGCCAGTTCGTCGAGATCTTCTACAGATTTAATGTGAGGACGAGAACGATCTTGCTGGGCTGCTGAAATGGAGGATATCGGGGATGTGGCTGGTGGATCCGGAGGATTGGGGGAGTCAATGATAGATCTCCAAATTCCGATTCTAGACCTAGCTCTTGAGAGTATGCGACTAGACTCCGGAAGCAGAATGTAGGAAGAATCGAGTGGCTCAAGAGTATCAAGCTGATCCATTTCGTCAAAAAGGTCATTTAGAAGCCGGGTTGCTGGACCAGGAAGAGGAACACGATCAGCAGCAGGGCCAGAAATTGGGAGTGAGAAGGAACGACGGCTACGTCTTTCGGGAAGAGGTGCTGATGAAGACATCTTTTTCGATATTGCTTGCGTAAGTGCGAAGCCTTTGTCAAAGAGCAGTCTGAGAGTGGGATTTTCCTCGCGAGACATTTGGTACATGGTTCTTGGATTTACCTGGAAACCAATGTAGTGTTTTCGGAGAGTGTGAGTTGTAGATGGGAGTGTTATGTATGTTTGTAGTGGTCATTTTGCACAGCAAGTTGAAGATTAGTGCTTGTCTTTACGGTTGTACAGCTGAGTAGGTTTGAGATATTTTTCATGCCTTGATTAGGAGTCACTCTTCATCGCTATGGTACGGTGTTGTGAAGCAGGAGAGAAGTTTCCAATTAGGGATAGTACTAGAGCTTATTCTATCTCATTCACGCAAACCGCTGTAGTTGCTTAGAATCACGCATAAAAATCTGTGATTCAATTAGTCGTCTGATATTACTATAGCGAACCATCTGTGTAGCCGATTGAACATCTTTCTCAGCGTGTACCAAAGACATCAAGATGTACTAATAAGCGTTGTCTTACCTTCTCGATAAAACTATGATATTCAGTGAATTTCATTACTGACACTTCAAATAAGTGTGAGTGAGTCTTGAAGATAGATAGCCGACAAGAACCATCAGATCTGCCTCATAACCTCCTCTTGAGAGTTTTCATTGTAGTGGTTCGATGAACAGAAAGTTCAAAGTTCACTACCTCGTTTGATAGATGGCCGTATTGATTTAACGATATGTACTTTACATATATAGTATCTTGGAGCGAAATCAGGAAGAGCTTCATCAACGATAGCTCTCCAGCTATTTCAGGCTCAATGCATGCATGCATCGATATGAAACTTGATAGTAAGGTAGGTTAACAAGAGCCACTAACAAACAACTCAGAAACCACAGAATAAGGAACTAGCTGCCAAACGTAGACTCCATTTAGCCCACACATCCATCCCCATCCCCATCCCACCCACGTATGAAAGTAAAATAAAATAAAGTAAAATAAGCAGATGAGAAAAGATTGCACGGCCACGAGAGTCGAAAAAACACACGGGATAAAAAATCCATATAAGTAGACTCAGGTAGAAAACCCCAACAACAACAATCCAAGCTCGAATGATACGTACATTCTCAATCTTATAATAACAACCCTAATTATAAAACAAAACTCAGCACACCTACCCACCCACCTCATTCTACATACATATACTATACACCCACCTCCAGCCCCAACTCCAACTCCAAGAACTTCTCCTCTCCTCTCTTCAACTCAAAAATGAACATCTCCCCTTCCCCTTCCCTCCCCCTTGCCTCTCCCTTCCTATCCCCCTATCTTAAACGAGGGGCAACTAACTGACTGACTGGCTGATTGATTGATTGATTGGTATATGTTTATCCTACTTTATCCTACTTTATTCTACTCAACTCACTCACCTACTCAACCTACTCAATCAACTCAACTTACTCACCTACCTATTCATATACTAGCACCTACCCACTTAATTACTCAGCTACTCATTTACTTACCTATCCACTAACCCTTACCCATTCATATACTGTGACCTACCTACCTACCTACCTACCTTCTCATTCAGAATACATACTTCTATATCTAAAAATGCTTGCTTGCTTAATAATGAATAGAATTCATACAGAAAGGAAACCAAGAAACCACATCCATCCTCGCAGGGAATAACTTCACATCTTCACATCTTCATGCTTCAAGTGAAAATATACAACATATATGTAGTACAGAGTAAAGGTCTTTCTTCATATTGAATAATTTCATCTTTATTCCATCTAATCCCCATATAACATACCATCCATCCATCTTAACCTTCACCTCCATCTTAATCTTAATCCTAATCATAATTTTAAAAAAGTATCACATCCCCCATCATCATCTTTCCCTGCTCTCCCTGCTCCCCAACCACCTCTCCTATTCCTACTTTCCCTTGATATCCCATCCCATCCCATCCTATCCCATCCCATCCCATCGCATCTCCTCTCATACTAGAGTAACCCTCTAATCCTTCTTACCATCCTTCAACCCCAACTCCTTATAAAACGCCTCAGTACTAGGTTTCCTCCCCAAAAACTGCTCCAAAGTCGTCATCTCATCCTGACTCCCACCCTTCTCCAAAACCATATGTCGATATCTTCGACCCTCCTTAGGATCCATGGGATTCTTCTTAAAGATCGTATAGAACATATCCGTACTGTAAACCTGACTCGAGAGGTATCCATAATAACCCGCATCGTAGCCACCAATCAGATGTCCAAAGGTAGCTTGTCCATGTCCCCAATCACTCTTTGCACCCAAAGCCTCGGGACCTTTGAGACCACAAATTTGAGTTCGAAGATCATTGTACAATTCGCTCAGCTTGAAAGCTTCCGCTTCTTCATGCGTTTTGGGGGTATGAACCGTCATATCGAAGATGCCGAAATGAAGTTGTCGAAGATTGAAGAGGGCGGCATTAACATGTTTAGTGCTGATTTGTTTGGCGATTAAATCATCTGGAATGGATTCACCGCTAAGGTAATGTTTACTCAAGTTCTTCAATTGACTTGGAGTCCAACACCAATTTTCCAACATTTGACTGGGAGCTTCTACGAAATCCCGTACGGTATGCGTACCATGGAAACGAGAGTACCTGGTGCGACCAGACAAATCATGAATGCCATGACCCAATTCATGAAAGAGAGTCACAACTTCATCATGTTTCAAGAGTGATGGTTTCTTATCCGTTGGTTTGGAGAAGTTGCAAACGAGTGCCGTGGCCGGATATCTTCTGGTACCATTTGGATATGAGAAACCTGGTTGAAGATTGAAGTTTGCAGCATGGCCATATTTTCCGGGTCGCGGATGCAAATCCAAATAAAGGTATCCGACAAATCCCCCACCTTCACCTTCATCGTCCCAAACACTGAAGAGCTTAAAGTCAGGATGCGGTAAAACATCAGAACCCTTTCCAGTTGGTGAAACCTTGGCCAATTCCTCTTCGGTGCTGATATCAACAAAGACGAATCCGAATAACTCTTCAAAAATCTTGAGCATTCCTGCAATGGTAGATTGAAGAGGGAAGTATTCCGCAATCTTATTCTCATCAATCGAGAACTCATTCTCAACCATCATCCGATCATAAAATCGGTTATCCCAAAGATAATAATTACCATCGTTAGTCGACCCCAAACCTCTCGCATCCAGATCTTGTTTCTTGATCGCCTTGAGGTGTTCAGTTTCCTTCACTCCACCTGGAGCAAGTTGAACCCTCAAATCATGCAAGAACTCATTAACCGTAGCTGGAGTCTTGGCCATCTTATCCTCAATCCTGAAGCTCGCATGATCAGGGTAACCCAATAATCTCGCCGCCTCATCTCTCAGAATGATAGCTTCTTTGAACAACCCCACATTCTCCGGACACTTATTCTCATTCTGAATAAAGACTTGCTTTCTCGTCTCGGCATCCTTCGCAAACTTAAGCGTCGGAAACAAATCCGGATATTTGAAGGATAACTTCAACTTCCCCTCATTCTCCCCTGTGCCCTTTTCCAAGCCAGAAATCACATCTTCCGGCACCCCATCAAGTTCCTTCGCCGTAAACCAAATTCCACCATCCTCTTCATTCAGATTCTTTTGAAACTTCGTTCCAATGGTGGCCAACCTCTTACTAATCTCCTTGAACCTATCCCTCTTTGGTCCCTTCTCAATCCCCAATCCATTCTTGATATAACCCTTATATTCCCTCTCCAAAAATCTCTTCGATTCCGGATCCAAAGCCTCTCCCTTTTTGTAAACTGCATCAACCAGTTGAAAGACATCTTCTCTCATGCCCATTTCAATCTGAGCTTCATCCATAATCTCCTCCGCCTTGGAACTCGCATCGCGGAGTTTCGAATCGGCCGATACGGCCTGGTAAAAGGTAAGAACGCTGACTTTGAGGGAATCAAGATCATCTTGGTTGGCAGTAGGCAAGATGACATTCTCAAACGTTGCATCTTCAGGCTTCACATTTGCAACCAGATTATCGAGAAGCTTGCGATAGTTATCCATCACTGCTTTAGCTTCATCGATGATCTGCGATTCAGTATGGGTGAAGAGAGGAGGAGCTTGGGGGGGCTTTTGATATTGAGAAGGTGCCATGGTTGCGGTAGTTGAGAGTTTTGTTACAGTTGACTTATTGATTGAGGGAGGGGGCCAAATTGGCTTTGTGCTTGTAGGTCTTAATTGACTAAACAAAGCTCCCAGCCTGGATCCAATTCGTGGAGTAGCCAGAATGGCCGTGATTGAAAGGAAGACGAAGAGCAAGGAGAGAATGGAATGTCCACGAGGTAGAATAGAAGCCAGAGTGAGATTGCTGAACGTCAAGGGAAGCTGTTGATGAAGATGGATGTGTGTGTTGTATTGTGGGGAAGCGGGAAGCTTAGTAGATGGATGGTGGCTATGCGCATGCGAATGCGAATACGAATACGATATGAATGCGATTTAAGAGGGGAGTATTGAATTTTGCACAAAAAGAACGTGATGTATAGGGTTTTATGTACGTATCACCCCTCATCTACCCTCCCGCCCTGTCCCTTTACTCCTCACTCCCAAAGCCCAAGCCCTCTCCCCCCATCGCCTCAATATCGCCATCCCCATCCCCAGTCTTCCCGCCCCTCATCATAACCTCCGTACTCATCAAGCCATTCCGAAACAGATAAAGGATCTTCTCACTCATCCCCATGCCCATCTCACCACCTTGCCCCTCCCCCTCCCCCTCCCCCTCCCCCAAAACCTCATACCCAACCCCAACCCCACACCCTCCACACCTCCACACCCTCCTCTTCTCAAACCCATCCACCCTCCTCACAACAACCCATCCATCCGAATCACTCCCACTCCCACTCCCACTCCCTCTCCATTTCCCCCCACCAGCAACCAAAGATATCAACTTTGTATAGCCTCTTTCTCTCTCCTCACCTCCCCTAACCTCCCCCCAAACCCTCAAAATCAAACTCCCATCCCCACCCCCACCCCCATTCCTCCTAGCAGGCAACCCCGAAAGCGCATACGTCGTCGCCAACACCAGTTTCATACAGAATCGACAGTGGTACGTATGGATTTTAGGAAGGGACATGTTGGCAACCTAGCGACCCAGCGACCTGATGGACTTGCAAACGTGATGTGAAGTAAAGTTGTACTGAACCCAAGAAACCCGACCCGACTCGGATTTGTATATAGAGCTGGAGAGAGTATATATATATATATATATTGCAAATGCATGGGAGAGAGCTAGCCTCGTTTCAGAACCCAGACCGTATATATATAAGATCAACTGATTATTTACTTCTTCAGCCTTGTTGCTTTCTTCTGACAGCTGACAGCTCTGATATATCAAGTATAGTTACATCATATAAACATTTTTTTTTACAACTCTCATCACAATAAATCACATCTCATCATACTTCATCTGCAATATCATCAAAACAATTTTGCTCTTCCTGTCAGCATAAAAGAGTTTTAAAAAAAGACTTCATACAACGCCATAGCTCATCATAGCCATTATCAATGTCCTCTCCCCCTCCACAGCTCCTATTTATGTCGTTAAAAAGTAATTCCTACAATTGATATAATATCCTTATTTCTTCCCTATTTGTATACCTCTCCCACTTTCACTCCTCTCCCTTCTCCCCTTATCCCCTCTAATATCATATCATATCTGGCATGCTACGCCATATCGAAGAGTAGAATCTAGTTTGCGAGGATCGTTCGTACAAGATCTGTTCACGTAATGTTAGCTTTTGCTTTTCACACTCCCCTCTTCCATCAACTCACCAGTATAATTGATCTCCCCACTACTAGTATCAACCGCCTTCAACAACTCATCCACCTCCTCATCACTCATCTTCTCCCCCAAATTCGTCAAAATATATCTCAGTTGTCCAACCCCAATATATCCCGTCAAATTCTTATCAAAGACTTGAAAACCACGACAGTATTCCTCAGGTTCACCCGGATCACGGAATCCACCTGGACGGTTAAGAACCTTGGAGAAAGTTTCGAAATCGACTGTGAGATGAATATGTTAGTAAAGGTTCATGTGTCAATCGTATGTGCCCAGGGGTGATGCATCAAAACTAGAAACCCATCCCTCAACCATCCCCATCATCCCCCTCCTGAAAGTTGATCCAACCCTTCAACTTCAAATCCCAAATCAAAAGTAAGCAAAAAAAACCACTCACACTCTCCACCAACATTCTTCTCCAATTCTCGAATTTCGTTCAACGTAGGATTTTGACCACAAGCCCTCAACAAATCACCAAGTTGATCCAATTGCACACGTTGTGTTCCGCGTTTATCAAAGAGTTGAAATGCTTCTCTGTAGTTTGTAGAGGCCTGCGCGTCATATGGTGGATTAGCTGATGCCATTTTATGGTGTGCGCGAATCGCAATGTGATAGCAAAGAATTATAGTAGGAAGAATGTGTATAAGAGTTGATTCTTTGTGCGAAGTATTGTATTGTCTTGTTATGAATGCAAGGTATCGTGGTGAATGTGCATTTTTATTGCGAAGATTGAATGGTATTATACAAGAAATGATTCACAACGCAGGAGTAACAAACAAAACGATTGGTTGCTACCTGCCGCGTTCACTCCTCACTAGAGGATGATTCGTCCTTTTCCTTTTCCTTTGGCTCTGGCTTTTGCACCCCCGACCTTGATCAGGTTGTGTACAAGCAACGGACAGGAACAGAAATAACGAATCGGCATCGGAATCTCAAAGGCAGGTTTCTTATTGGAGTATATGCAAGGGATGGAGGTACATTGAGAGATAGGGGATAGGATCTGAGCACTCACCATTTTGAATAAGATTGGTTGTTGGCTTTTTGGATGCGAGATGCAAGATGCCAGATGCGTTCTTTGTATGAGTAATTGTGTTGAAATGATGGATGAATTTGAAGATATACTTGTATGTGATAGAGTGAATGGATGTATGGATGGGTTGAAAGAAGATGTAGATGTAGATGAAGTTAGAGTAAGGCATTTGGTCCGTGCAATATTATTATGTAAGTTTTATGTAGGTTTTATGTATTTATGTCTTTGGCAGGGCAACCAAGCTAGATATTCGGTTAAGGCTAAAGGCGGTGAGTATCATATAGACATTGTGATATCCAAGAAGCACTCATGGTCACAGGTGAGGTGATACGTTTGATCATTCATGTTGAAACCCCTATAACTTCCTCGCCAAAAGAATCACAGTCCCCCACTCCGTCTCTACCTCCACATCCCTCCAATCCTCCCCTTCCCCCCCCCTCAATGCAGGCTCTACCTCCAAGATCTCCAAAAACATCTCATCAATAACATCACCATCCCCACCCACCTCCAACCTCCTCCTCTCAGGATGCGCTCTCACCCACTCATGAAACGCACTAAACGTCCTCCAATACCCCTCCAACTCCCCCAACCTCAACCTCCCCCCCATCAAAACCTCCCCCACCCCCGTCCCCCTCCCCTCCACCCCCGGCTCATACATCACCCTCCTCACATCCCCAAACAAATCCCCCGGCGGCCTCATCGCCGCATCCGCATACAAACCCCTCAACCTCTCCCGCCCCGGCTGTTCCCAAAACACCCCCATACCCTCCTCCCCCATCCCATAAAACGTGCTCTCCAAAACGCGTTTCGTCCCCGGAAAATCCACCAGCACATTATCCGCATAGCCCCAAAACGCCAGCGTGCCCCCCTTCCTCAATTTCCTCCCCACCTCCCTCCACACCCGCGGAAAATCAAACCAATGCGCCGCCTGCCCCGCCACCAGCATATCCAACCCCCCATCCGCCACCCACGATAAATCTTCCGCCGAGCCCTGTCTCCACTGGATATTGGGCGCGTGATTGTGATCGTGATCGTGATCGTGAGATGGGGATGGGGAGCCCGCTGCTTGAGCGATCATGCCCGCGCTAGGGTCGACGCCCCACACGCTTGTGAAGTGCGGCGCGAGAGCGCGACTGACGAGGCCCGGGCCACACCCGAGATCTAAAAGGGTGTTGCGGGGTCCGTGGTGATAGGTCAGGATGGTGTGGTAGAGCTTGGGGGGGTATGATGGACGGAAGGTGGCGTAGGAGGAGGCGGAGAAAGACTTTTGACTGTGAGAGGGTTAGTGGAATGCGTATGATTGAGGACTTTTGAGAGGGCCGGGGAACTTGCGCAAATGTAGCCATCTTACTAAATACTTGATTGAATCGCAAGTTGAAGGTCAAAAGAACATTTGCAATAACCAACAATCACAAGCCAACATTCCCTACGAGTAAACATGACATAATATGATATCATCATTTCCTCTTTTACCCACACCTATACATATAGAGTACACATACATTTATACTCTTACCTATATATATACCCTTTCTTACCTTTCCTTATTATCTATTCATCTATAATATCATCAAACAATAAATTTATCTAATAAATAAATAAATATCGAATCTCTCACATTATACTATATTTACTTACTTATATCACATTAAATTACACTACATCCTTTATATCATATTACACCACACCACACCACCCACCACCCATCAACCCTCACCATCTCAACTCCCCTACACCTCTAACCCCCTACCCCTCCCCCTTCTCACCCCCCTCAACCACCCCCCAAATCTGAAAAATAAAAACGGCACCGGAAAAAACCCCAACGCCAAAAGCCCCAACACCGTATTACCCCAACCCAAACCCAGCTGCGCATAGAGCGGCGGGCCCGCCAATGGTAAAAACGCCCCCCCAATCGATTGAAAGACCTTCGTGGCTGCGATGGCCGAGGCCGCGTGCGCAGGAAAGCTATCGACGAGGTAAAGATTAATCGAGAGCTACGACATGGCATGTGCACGCATTAGCAAGCACCCCGTACGGTATCTGAGAAAAAGCAAATGTGAAAAAGCTGGCAAGGAAAACAAAAAGGCAACATACAAAAGCCGGAATCAAACCCAAGCCAAAGAAGCACGTGCCGAGAATCGGGACGATCCAATGAATCCGCACCTGCGCCGTCCAGCCATAAGCCAAGAAAGCCACCGCGATCAACGGACTCGTCAGCATCAACGCCGGCAAGCGAAACTCGGGCTCCGCCACCCCCCCATGCCGCCGGGTTAGTTTCCGAAAGAGGGGATCCGAGACGCGACCGGATGCGAAGAGCCCAATCGCAATGCCCGCGCCTAAACCTAGGTATGCGAGTCCCGTGGTGGAGATGGAGAAGTGGTACTGGGATGTAAAGGTCGTGGGGAACGTGGTGATGAAGAGGTAGAGGTAGCCGAAGAGCACGGCGTAGTAGATCGAGAGGAGGAAGACGATGGGCGAGAGGAATAGCATCTTCAAGGGTCGCACGATCGCATGGGTGAAATGTGCGATGGGTGAATCCTCGTGATGCAATGCGGAGACGTGAGAAGTATCACCAGTTTCCGTGATGATGCGCTTGGTCTTCGTCTCGAGAATCACAACGGGATATGTTTCCTGCAAGAGGAAGAACCCACCCGTACATGTAAGTCCCGCAATCACAGCCTCCAACCAGAAAGCCCATCGCCATCCCGCACCTTCCGCAAGAAAACCTCCGACAATGGGTCCCAGGATCGGTCCCGCCAACGGTCCCATTCCCCAAATGGCCATGGCAACTCCTCTCCGGTCTCTTGGGAACATGTCGCCGATGCTTGCGCCACCCAGTGCGGTCGGGGCGGCCCCGGCACATCCTGCGAGGAAGCGGAAGGCGATTAGCATGTTAAGATTGGTGGATAAGCCACATGCAAGGGTAAAAACCAAGAAGAGGAAGTTCGAGGCCAGATAGACGGGTTTCCGACCATAGAGTTCCGACATCGGCGCCGCGATCAGAGGACCCATGGCGAAACCGAGAACAAAAATCGAGACGACGAGAGTTTCGAGCATTCGATTGGTGGATCGAAATTCATCCATCACGAGAGGAACCCCGGGAGCGAACATGGTGGAGGCGAGGGGGCTGGGAAGAAGAATTAGCAGCCGCAATGAAGAAGGATTGAAGGGGGTTGCTTGCTTACGTTGAGAAGGTCATGGCAGAGATGACGGCAGTGTTGGCCCATCTCTTCGCACTTGACCAGTTTATCGGATTCAATTGATCAGAGTCGCCATCCCAAGAGACAGTTTTAAATGGCTCTGGGAGTCGCAATGGTTGGGCGATTTTTCCATCTACTTGAGCTGGAGGATCGATAGGCATGCCCTTTTCAGCATCAGATCGAGTCAATGGTTGTGGAGGTGGAGCAACGGTATCTGGAAGATGTGTAGACATCATTCAAGCGGATTTGCAAAACAATCAAGCAAGTAGTGACTCGAATACTTGAGTGAGTGAGTATTGAGCGAGAAGAATCGAGATGAGGGCTTCGTGTTGTGTGGTGTTGCCGTATGATCACGAAGGTCACGCAGGTAGGAAGGAGTGTATGAGCGGGAGGGAAAGGGGGGGAACAGAACGGAAAGCTAGCTAGACCAGATTTGATAGGTAGTTACTCAAGTACAAGTGCAAATGAAGTCGGTTGAAGTCTGTTGAAAGCAAAGATGAAAGCAACGAGAAGCAACGAAAAGCCAGAACCAGCAGTAGAGAAAAAGATAATCATTGAATCTCGCTATCGCTATAGCTATCACTATCCACATTTCATCATTTCCATAGTGAAACGAACCGATGACAAGGACGGATCGGATTGTTGGAGGAAGGAAGGAAGAAAGAAAGAAAGATAGGGAATGAGCCATACATACTCTCTCATACTAGGAAGAATTGAGTGAGTGAGCGAGGAAGGAAGGAAAGAAAAGCGCATTCGTAGCACACGAAAAGAGATCTCGGGTCCTTCATTGAGCTTGATGAAATTGTGAAATCATGTGATAAACTTACTTGAGGTTGAGGTTAAAAGTCCATTTCATGATGAAATCAATCAGAGAGATATATATTCAGCTCCGCTACGTATTACGTACTACGTACTACGTACTACATACTACGCTGAAATCAACACAAGGTGACGGATACTATATCGCAATTTCATGTTGTGATTAGTTATAATCAACCAATAGCTTCCTCTGTACTATGTTTTAAGACCACCTCCTACTCCTGAATTGAGAGTTCTGCGTTCAGATTGTTCCGGAGTAGACTTGGGGAGGTGATAAAATGGAATAAATTGAATAAAACTATTCATTTGCACTCACCACTGGCTACAGAGCAGATACCAATTTCTTTCAGAAGACGACATATTTATTATGCGAGTAAAATCGTGTGGCAAAGGATATATCATGAGCTCCCTCGCGATAAATCTCGATACCAAGTGCTGAGGGTTAGGGCCAGGAAAGTAGTCGCTCCAAGCTGGGTGGGACCTTTTCTCAGACATTGTTGTGCAGTGTGCAGGTCGTCCTCGAGCATGATACCATATCATACCATTACAACTTCAAGCTCCTTCCCGCAGCTCTAGCAGCCTTTACGCCATCAACCAAAACACACCAGCCCTCCCCTCCCACGGTCCCCCCCTCGACACCCCCCACTCCCCCCTCGAACTCTCTCAGTGCATACCCCAAAATCTCATCATCGTATGTTCCGGGCTGCAGCCACACACTTTTGACGCCCAAGGCCTTGGCCTCCTCCAAGACCTTCCTCGTCACTTTGGGAGGGGTGATGATGGAGACGCCCGTCTCCGCTGGGTGTGGGAGAGCGGAGATGGAAGGCAGAGTCGGGTAATCGGTGGAACCCACTTGGATCGTGGGAGAGGAGGGGTTGATGGGCGTCGCGGGGAGACCGTGCGTGGTGTACCATGCGAAGACTACGGTGTGAGGAGGGGAATGTTAGCTGCAAGGGAGTAGGAAAAAGAGAAGAAGAAAAAAAGACCAACGAAGTGGAAAGCCCATGGTGAATTGGGGAAGAGAAAGAGAGAGGGCTAGTGAGGATTACTTTTGTGACCGAACTTTGCCGGATCTGAGGATGCTCCCACGACAGCGAAGTAGGGAGAGGAAAAGAAGGTGCGAGCTGCTGCTGATTGTGTTGCCATCTTTCGAAGCATCAAGTTTAATAAATGGAAAATCAAAAAGCGTATCAAAAAGGCATTAGTAGATGAATTTATAAGAGAGAAACTTGGGTTTCATCATGAGTAAGTCTTCGCAATTGATATGGTAATCATCGTAGCAATGAAGGGTTGAATGAGGAAGGTTGTCGGTAAAGCCTCGGATGTATATTAAATTGAGCTAAATCATGTGACCTTCCTAATACAATTCTCGCCTCCATCATGAAATTCTTTCTCGGTCTGAGCACAACAGAACAAAACAAAACAAACGGTCCTTACTTCCTATATATTTAACATGAAACGCACCATGTCAAGTTCAAACTCACCTCCCACGCTCTTGGTTTGATCTGAATTTGACATTTCCCTTCTTTTGTGCATCTAGATCCATCTGGAAATAAATGCAAGTGCAAGTGCAAGTGCAAGTGCAAGTGCATGAGTTATCGAGAGCTCAATTCAGCTCGGCGCTGGAGGAAAGAGTTCAAGAAGATGGGACGTATGAGAATGTATGTGATGCGGAATCAGATGGGATTCAGTATGACGTGGTGGTGAGACGCCGTTGGTTGTATGAAATGGAACGTATGTTAGCTTTCTTTTTCGCATTGTCTGTCAATTTCTAATGACTTCTGGATTATTTTAATGACGATCATGCCTTGGATTCAATCAATATTTTCTATCTTGAATCCAATCCTTTCAAGGCTGCTAGGCGGTCGCTTTACTTTGTTTTTACCATCTTATTCTATTCTATCCCTAAAGTCATTCTTTCATTCTTTCACTTTGCGTGGTCGATTTTTGAGAGATCGCGAGTCGTTCATTTAGGGATTTAGAAGGCGAATCATTTGTGAGCAAATAAAATCATCGAAGAAAACATCAAAAATATTTATCGAATTGCGACAACACTCAGCAGTGCTCAGTAGTAACCATGGCATCTATAACCGAACCACAGCCCGTTCTTCAGAACTTGGGATATTCAAGAAATGAAATCGAACAGCCCTGGTTTGGAAGTAATAGAAATTCATTCACGAAAATGGATGAGGGGAATGGGAAGTCAGATGCGCAATTTGATGATTGTTTTGATGCGGAGAAGGATACGGGGGAGTGGGAAGGTCAGAAGTTCAGTCAGGGTTCGATCGAGGACCCGTTGGTATGTGTTCTCCCTGTTCTGTTTGTTGTCCTTGTCTTGGATCGGGAGGCGAAAACAGAAGAATCGAAGAAAATGATACTAACAAAAACAGAACTGGCCATCCTACCGCAAAGCGCTCGCGTTCTTCTCCCTCTGTCTGGCTTTCTCGGTAGTAGGCATGCAACGTTTAATGTTTGTTTCCGTAAATTCTGTCATCGAAGCACAGTTCTCGATATCCTCTACTCAAACTGCAGCATTGACAGGTGTTGCTTTTATTTTCTCCGCCAGCAGTCCTTTGTGGGAGATGTTGAGTATGAAAGTTGGCAAAAGGAGCATACTTATCTTTGCATCAATGTTGATGTTAGCAGGCAGTTTGTGGAATATGCATGTTGAGGGTTTTTGGCAGTTTTTAGGAGGGAGGATGTTTCAGGGCCTAGGTTGGGGAGCCTTTGAGGGATTGGGCAGAAGGGCTGTTGGGGATATGTATTTCGTAAGTTTTCTTCTCTCATTTCTCTTTTCGTTATATCAATGATTTCGGAACCAAGGAAGACGTATGAAATTAAAGAATATATTAACAAAGAGTAGGAATCACAAATCCCTGCCTGTCTGATGATTCTTTCAATAATTGACCTCGCTTTCACCTGGGGTACCCCGATCATCGGCGGTTATCTAAGCCAAACAATCGGTGGCTATGGAAACCAAATCATGCTTATGACCATCTTTCAAGCTATTTCAATGTTTCTCTTCATCGTGCTCTTCCCGGAAACAGCCTTCAGCCGATCTGATTACCCTGCTCCTTCCACGTCTATTCCACCAACCAGTTCGTTTAAATCTTGGCTCAAAACATTGCATGTTATGCCATACTGGGGTAACCCTTCCAAGGTAGACTTACTGAAGCCACTAAAGGGATTTTCCTCTCCAACAACAATCCTTACATTTGTGTTGTCTTCACTACCTATAGCAGCTGCATACGCATTTGCGCTGAGCCTCTCTGGTTTCCTATCCGCTTCACCACTATTTATTTTTCCAACTCAAATGGGATACATATTCCTCGGACCCCTTCTCCTCTCGATCATACCCTACCTTCTCCTATCAATAATGTCACCCACAAAACAAATCACAGCTACATCTACCGGGAAGAACTCAGGAAATTCCACCAGAAGTGCCTTCAGAATCGCGATTCCCGGCCTGATCCTCTTCGCTACCGGTACAGTTTTCTTCTCTAAATACGTTTCCACGACGGTTATTGCAAATGTGATGGGAGTTGACTCCAACTCTGCCTTTGTGACTTCGGATTCCGACACGAATTTGAATTTGAGGGTCGTTGGTTTGCTTTTGGGGCTGATGGTTGCTGGGGGGGCGGTCGTGAGCTTTGCGGTGCAAAGATATTTAGGTTTGCGGGAGGCACAGATGGGACGTGAGAGGGGAGAAAAGGGGCATTTGGAGAGAGCGCACCATGTGCTGCTAACAATTTTTACGGGAATTGTGGTGATCGCGATGCCGAGGTGGGTGGACGGGGGGGTGGGTCAGGAGATGGGTGGTGTGATGGGGTTGAAGGATACGGGTTTTGGCTTGGGTGCGTTTGGATTCATTGTCGGATTGGTGGCGGTTATTGTATTGTGGGTGTCGGGTGACAGGATTACAGGGTGGGAGATGGGAGAGAAGGGGAAGGGGAAGGGGAAGGAAGAAGAGTTTGTTTATAAGATCAAACAGTTGCAGGTTTGAGGGGATGCTGTAACTAATTAACCTAAACCATCACATCTATCCATGTATCTATCCACGAATACTCCTATCCTCCTATCCTCCTTGTCCACGAATCTTCCTATCCCAAAATTGAATTGAAAATCAAAATCGAATTCTTTTTCTCCTTCTTTTTCTCCTTCTGGTAATCTCAAGTACGTGTTTTACCTACCTGTATTATATCTTGAGTTATTTCAAATATTGCTTTCTTAGGTTAGAGCAAGTCTATGTGTGTAATGGATCTTAATAGTATAGAATAAAAGTAAAATAAAGTGGTATGTATATAACTCGAGTAGAGGAGTAGAGCAGTGGAATTAATTAGATGTTATTTTCTTTCTATATGTTCTCGAGTTTTTGAGCTAATTAGCAACAGCAGCAACTGCTTTAAGTGTTAACCATGAGATTTTATGTAAATTATTAATACCTTAGTCCTGTACATCAATCAATCAATCTGCAGATGTCTCAAACAATCCATTATTCTTCTTGCTCTTAGAAGTAGATTAGCTTTACAACAATCCACACTATGCGTTCACCAGGTTCGCGTCAGGGGAACGAGATGGAAAAGGAGAAGGGGAAAAGAGTGGATAGATAAATAAATCCCTTTTCTCTTCTCGGGCAACCCCTTCTTTTGCTCAAACTATTTAACTATGCTTGTTTATAGTAGGTGATTAGCACCTAGCACCGCTAGCGTGCTAGTCACGTGGTTAATATGGTCGCTAATATACTGGTCACGTGTATACCGTGACAGAGTTTTCCTCTTTATTATCTCGAAGACGGCGTCAAGTTAGTGCTCTTAGTATTTATTGTATGTATTCTTGCCGTTGTTTTGTATTATTCGTCTTCTTATATTTGAGGGAAGAAACTACGGACCACCGAAATCCGAACGCTAGGTGACGGATATAAAACCGACCGAAATGGGAGAGTGATAGTGATGGTTTGGGTTGTTTGTAGATCACATAGGTTCATTCCTGAATGGTACTGGTTTTCGTTCTGTTAATTTTATATTATGTTGCTAAGAAGGGGAAATGGGTTTACGCTCCATCCGGGAAGATGTTTCGACGATATTTAAGGGATGGGTGGGTTGAGTTACTAGCTTTTCCTCTCGTTTTCCTTCCCCTGATTATCAATTATACTTCACTTGCTGACCTACTCCAATTCATTATATTGACCAAGACCGACGACTGTGGACCCCTAAAGTTTTGGCCGTCAAGATCTACAATCTTTTGCGGGCAGGTAACAGGGTCTATTTTGGAGCGATGTTTTTATTTGAAAATACGTTAATATCAAAGAAAGTTTTCAACACCTAGTCACTGCTGAAGGTAATGCTATGTAATCCTCCTCATACCGGAGTCTGTGGGAGTTCACGCGGCTGGCGTGGTTATAAAAGTATTCGCAAGTAATTTAATAACCCTCGCATTAGATGGGCTTCACATGATAGGAACACTTGGAACCCTATATAAAGGTTGTAGACTCTCTCCTGATCCATCTCATCTCCCATAACCACTACGCCTATTACATACTCGGAGACGTCTATCAGGTTTGAGATGAATTTCCTAATCCGTCAAGTGGACTTCCTAAATCAATATGTGTTTTGAAGTTTTAAGGATGATCTTAGCCGGAAGGTCACTAGTATTTAAGGCACAGTCGTAGATTCATAACGGTGATACATAAGAAACTCAGAGCAGCTGTTGGGAAATGCATCGATAATCATAAAAGTGCCTTCATGAGTGAACATACATAGCGTGGAAGGTTCCAGAACCGTGCAATGTATATCTTCAGCTAGATGTTGAGGTTCTAGAATCATTTTTGTTGCTTTATAGGCTGTCTATTCATCAATTACATTACTATATCGATGGGAATTAAAAGTAATGAAAATATGTATTCAGAACTTCTTTGTGGATATATGAATCAAAATTAAAAATATCTCTTAACAACTCTCTCTATGCAGTCTGACCTGTACTCCATTTTTGCTGCGATTAGTGACAGTGTGATGATACAGAACTGGGCCTGGCTTCTCCAGATTTTCAATCAGATCGTACTTTTGTAAAAACCTTATAATGATGTATGAGGTTTCTGTCATGGAGAATTGTTCTGCATGTCCGAATTAGCTTTCCATGGATCTGGATATATCAGGGGTTGGAGACTTACGACCAATGCACTTCCTGGGGCCTCCACCAAACGGGATGAATTCCCAACCAGCCCTCCTCCCTTCCCATCTCTCAGGCCTAAACTCGTCGGCATCATCACCCCAGATATCCTTCCGATATTGCATTGCGTACGTCGAGACCAACACTCTCGATCCAGCCGGCATAAAAATGGGCTTCGTCCCATCAGGGCCGCCTCCACGCGGTAATATCGTGTCCTCGATGCTGGTTCGATCGTTCAATGGAACGGGTGCTCCGAGCCGTAACGATTCATCAATCACATATTGCAAGTATTTACAAGCTCGCAAAGATTGGAATGAAATTTCCGAGCCCGCCGGTCCAAATTCCGAGAGGACGATGGCGCGCAGTTTGGCGTAGGTGTCAGGGTTGCGCGAGAGGAAATAGAATGTCCATCCGAGGAGCGATCCGGTCGTATCGCGACCCGCATTGAGAATCTGCAGCGTTTCGTTGCGAAGTCTGACGGGGTCTTGATTTACCTTTGCCAATTCATTCAGGAGGGAGAATGCTTGTTTCTCGGAATCCACCTCGGGGTTTTTCTCGTCGTCGAGATTCTGGAGGAGACGTCCTTCGACGAAACTGTCGACCATGCGGTGGACTTCCTCGCAGTGATAGTCAAAGTGGCGTCCTTTGACTAATCCGTTCCAGCGACCCGCAATTCCCTTCATGAATAAAGTTTCTTTTCCTGCATCCAGATGGAGTCCGAAGGTGCGAAAATCTATGTTTTCTATGTCGCTGGCCGGCTTCGGGCTGGCCACGTTAATCCTCGATGTGTTACCCGCATCTTGCGAATGTACAGATTTTCCATAGAGAAACTCCGTTGACACATCTAGGGTTAGATTCAGAAAGAGAGGGGCAAGATCAACTTTGTCTGTCCAGCCGTTCCTCGTGCTTTGAAGTTCGTGACGGGCGAACAACGCTTGACAGTGGCGCTCTTCGAGATCGAGATCTGATACTCTGTCTCTAGAAAACTGCGGTCGCACCAATTGTCTGGAGTGTTTCCATGCCTCGCCTACGTTTCCAAGATTAGCATCGTGGTCAAGACAGGTTAAGCGCAAGATACGTGACTATGAACGGGAAAACATACCCTGAGCTGTAAAGATAGCATCGCCAAGGAGGGGGCTCCAGATTTCCCTCCTCTGTGGTCCAATATCCCATTTGTGAGCCTCTGTCTGCAGGATAAACTGCACCAAAGTTGGATCTCTCGTGACGAGAATCTCCGTGTCTAAAACCTGCCCTCTCACCGTCAAGGTATCCGGCGACACCCTATCCATAATTTCCTTAAACCATACCGGACTTTTGCCCGCGCGATTCGCCCTCGCTGCTTCAATCACACTCATGATGCCAAAGGGATCTGTCCTTGACACTGTTGGGGGAAGTTCACAGCCATGTCGTTTGGCCGCTTGACGACGACTTCGCTTGGTGCGATATATAGAAGCGCATTTGAGAAGGAAGGCGGAAATTCCAACGTATAGGAAGAGAGAAAATATGTACATGATTTGAAAGTGTTTGGAAGATTTTCAGATCTTTGAAAGTGGTATCAATTCAAAGGATGCTTGTTGACAGAGCATGGCAGAATAATAGGAACTTGCTTGTTGAGATGAGCTCGATTCAGAACAGGGGGTGAAAAAAGAATGTGGATTTGCGGCATCACTCCAACGTGATGAACATCTTGATTAAGGGGTTAGGAAGGCTCAGTTGTGATTGTGCTAGGTTCGGAAGCATTCGTTGGGGCTGCACTGCTATTTTTGTAATGATAGTAATCAATAGAGCACATCTGAATATCGGTAGTATTCCTTCGAAAATAAAATCTAGTCAAGGGGCGAGTTCCTAGTGCCTGCAGATCGCATCCTCCGAACGATGATCCACTATGAGATTAGTCTGCTTCATCAATAAATAGTATCATCCACTCACCTGAGGTAATCTTTCCTTTTTGGAATAGATTATTCGAGAAAATTCAAGTACATGGTTGGAAGAATTAGCAATGTGAGTAGTTTAGTTTTCGTTTTGTTGAGAGTTTATCGAAAGTTATACGTTATTAGATAAGATTAAATCAATAATCTTGTTAGTTTACTAGCAAGCTATTGACACAGTGGAACCTCACAAAGGCATATAATTAGAGTGGCTAATAGACACTAAGTTGATGAGATTCAGAGTGATAATGATATTATCTGCTACGTGTTCGCCAGCCCCTGAGCTAGCTTATATATGTGTACGCCGACTCAGCATAACCCTAACAAATCTGTAATATATTGTTTGATATATAAAAGATTAGTCTACTTTGGGCAAATAAGATTAAGGAGCATATCAATTATTAAACAGATAATGGTATTCTACGAGCCTATGATCGCTGCCAAGTAGAAACGATCAACGGATGCGCTTATACGTGTTTGTAGCATGGAATATTTCTAATGATGGGTGTTTGTTGAGCTTGGCCAGCCCATCAACTGCCGCCGACATATTCATCATAAATCCAAGAATTGATCACATTATCCATTTTTGAATCTTCACAATCAATCACTTCCTTCATCGATCGAAATTCATACATCGCATTAATCGTCATGGAGAAAAAGACATACTCCCTCTCCCCTCTAGACTACCTATCACCACGTGTCCACGTTCCAAAATTATTATATTTCTCATCCAATTCAGACCCTCGAACCATCACCAAGATACTGCAAGATGGCCTCTCCGAGACAATCTCAGCATTCCCTGTCATCTCTGGATCAGTCATGGCATCCCAAAAAACGAATTGCCAAAAAGGGTCATTGACGGTAGACGCTCCTTACTTTGACGTCAAAGACATGCTATCTGTGAAGGATTTGAGTTCAAAATATGATTTTGAGAGTATCCGAGCCGAAGGATTTCCGACTGATGCAGTGGATGCAGATGTCTTGCCAGATTTTGCAAGGAATAAAAGTCAAGTCCTTCATGCACAAGCAAATATCATACGTGGTGGTTTTATACTGGTTTGCGCTATGCACCATAGTGTTATGGATGGGTGTGGGATGTTCAACCTCTTGAAACTATGGTCTACGTTTTGTCGAGGTGAAAACGGTGCCAAATTGGTCAATGAAGAATGGATTGATAACTCTGCTTTATCTGAAGGAGCTGGTACGGGCAAATTGGAAAACCATCCGGAATACAAGTTGTTACCCGAGCTTGCATCTAGCTCGGAGTATCTGTCCAGTTCCTCTGATGTCATTGATACGGGTCTATTCTTCTTCTCAGATGATTCCTTACAGCGCTTGAAAGAACTGGCTAATGGGAGCTTGGAAGGTTCCTCTTGGGTCTCTACAAATGATGCTTTGGTTGCACTCATCTGGTCTAGTATAACATCGGCACGAATATCAACGTCAGAAATCACTGAACCATCTACTCCATCGGTATTTGCCATGACGGTAAACGGACGCAACCGCTGTCAGCCGCCTATGTCTCCTAATTTTACCGGAAACGTTGTCCTAATTGCCAAATCTTTTAGCAGATTCTCGGATCTAACACTCGACGAATCAAATAAGAAAAATCTCGGGACCATTGCACGCATAGTCCGCCAATCAATTGTCGAAGTTGACAACGCAAAATTGAAGGACGTGATTAAATCAATACAAAATGTATCTGATCTATACCGGTTGCAACCAGGTGGGTATGATTCGCAACAACGCGATGTTGGATGTTCCTCTTGGTCGGGAATGCCATATTATGGTCTAGATTGGGGAGAGAAACTTGGTGGGAAATGCAGAAGGTTTAGATGGAGGAGTTTGAAGACTGATGGAATCTTCATCATTTTTCCGAGAATCCCTGGGGATGATGGTGACAAGCTTGGGAAGGGAGGATTGGAAATCTGCTTGGGCTTGCGCAGGGAGTGCTTAGTTGCATTGAGAGATGATAAATTCTTCACTCAATTTGCAGAGTGGCGATGTTCTTGAGAGTCTGGCATAGACTCTAAATCATCTTATAACAACACCTCACGTCTCCATCCAAAATTTTGATATTAGATAATATTCTCAATGGATCACTGGACATATACTGAATTATTTCGTTGCATTCATGTCTTGGAATTGTATGGTATCACTTATGTTATGGAAACTGCTAGCCTTCATGAAGCCCCAAGACTCTTAGATCCCATATCATCAAAAGTCATCCTACTCCTGAAATTCTTTTGAAGTGTATATGAATCCACTGCTATACAGCAAGTGCGATCTAGCATATGGGGAATTGACACGTAGATGGGCCAATGCGCAGGCTCATACTGCGAACTTCGTGAAGAACGACTAATTAATACGTGATATAAAAATCACACTAATAACACTGCCTCATTAGTCTTGATTTGCTTCTTAACACTACTATGGGTCAACTAATAGTGATTTGCATCATTTGCATCTTTATGATCTGATTTGGCGAGTTACGAGACCCACTTCGCTATTCTCCCGTCTGAAGCCTATCAATAATTGAATTCTCATAATAGATTCACCCTTGAACGAAGATACTGGCGTTCCTTCAAAGCTCATGATAACCCTTGAAGAATCTCTCAAGGATGCACAGGGGAGTCGGTCAGTCCGATTCGATATTCTAAACGACAACATCATAAGATTATTAAATTGTGATGATGCAAGCTCGTTCGATTCTGGCTTAGAATCCTTCGCATTTGTGAAGTATTGAAACAAATGTGACTGTAATAAGCCTGCTGCAGAGATATCATGGATCCAGAAGATAAGGATTGATTAGACAGGATGGAGTTGTTACCTCTTTCTATGAAAGTGCCCATATAGTGATTTACAGCTTTTTAGCGCCAAAGCATATGTTTCAAGTCACCACTAATTCTTAACTAGAATAAGCTTCGAAACTGATTATTTTTGTGGTAACGGCATAAGCATCTATTGGTGCTATGGTGCTAAAGATATATATTCATAGTATGTGTGTGCCAAGAACATGAGCGTAGCGAGCCCTCTTAACGTGATTAGAACACTTTTAGTCAAAATAGCTTTTAATTTCATTTTCATTTTGAAGTTTTTCAAACTTCTGAAAAACTTCAAAATGAAACTTCAAATCGAATAATATGTTTTGCTCCTTTCTTGCAGTAAATGATTGATTGCTACAAATGCAATAGAAGAAAACAGGCGATTGTTGCATGCCACTTTCATGGGATGGGGGTCTAGAGATAATGCATGTCCAATTAAGCTCAGAGCTAGCCACTAGCGACACTAGCTGAAGCGTCACCGCCGGATCTTCGCTTAACCTTACGCTTGACGAGTGATCTACCGGTGCCGCTACAAGGTCCGCAACTTGGCAGAAGCCGAAATTGTGTATCCACCTTGCAGCCGTCCATCATATGGTCCGTGCCAGTCTACCCAGGCTGCGGACCTTCTGGCGGCACGAGGAGGGGGGTACCCAGGCCCTGATACCCGAGTTGGATTTTCTTGTACGTACAGGAAACTACTCTATCATACCTCCCATACTGTTATCTATCTGGAAATTAGTGATGATATCGAAATCGTAGATTCATTATTCCAATTATCGCGTGATTCATAGATGTTTCATGGTTTATTGAGATGATATTCCTAGCTACTAGCGCGCCCTGTGAGTTACCACATTGATCAATGGGTTTCAACAGATTTTCTTTTTTATTTTCAGCTGTAAGGAATTTTGAGTACCTGGCACGATCCGCATGGTTGCAGGCATTAAAATAGGGGTAAAATTGCCATATATATATCTGTTCTCATTCTAATATCGGACCACAATCTATCATCAAACCCTCAAAGAACAACCCACCAATTCAGCCATTTAATCACTCACCTGCACGAATCTAAATCGAAAGCTCCAATCATGTACTTCTCAGCTATCTCCACCATCTCTCTCGTTGCTATCATTGCAGGCCTCAGCAATGCGCTTCCCCTCTCCACTCCGGTTTGCATTAACCTCTATACAATGATTTTGGGATCAAGTCTAACAAGTTACTCAACAGATCGCCGCTCGAACCGGCCAGTGGGATTATACTAGCACCCCACCAGCTAAAGATCCATCGGCTACTCCACAGGATATCACCATTCCCGTCACCGTTCCCGTCTGTCTTGGAATAGCGGTCTGCAATCCCGTTACAGCCAACGGGGCTAGTGACTAGGATTGCATGGTGACTCGTTGAGTGTGGTTGAATAAGCAGGTGGAGAATCTGGAGGCATTGGGATAGTTGCATGGACCAATATCATAGAATTGGAGCTGATTCAGGACGAGACTTTTGGAGATAGAATATTAATTTTAATACAACGCTACATTCTTTAATAAAACTTGCGCTTTCTTGCTGAAGTGTCTAATCTGCACTATTCGTTGACCTTTCATGCCAAATGACATCGATGGAACGTAGAGATTATGAAACTATCATGTTAGGGGAACAACTAGCCCTTATATTTGATAGGTGGAAAAAAGATGATATTATGAAACTATGCTAATTGATAGTAGTTAACTACTAGGCTAATGCGCTAACGTGCTGGTCACGGTATACACGTGACATATCAGAATTTTAGACCCGAGTGAAGTTGACAGCAGTAATGCAAGTAGTATGCCGATTCTCACAAATGATGCCTCTGGTGTAGTGAAATATAGCAGTAATATTGACTATAGCAGGTTGAGCTGAAAAACAGAAATCTAAAGTTACAATTGCAATTGGAAAGATAATATCTTTGAGTAAGGGATACGCTATTAGCCGATATCACATAACATCGGTAGCCACGTTTATTCAACAACGTATACTAACAATAGTAAAATACTATTAGTTTCAATACAAACTCAATCCTCTATACGCGCTATAATCGTTAGTAAAAATTAACGTACATGTTAAATATAACTATGTATTTATTTGTATATTCTACAGAAGTGAATAGGTACAATAGATAAAAGTATGGGCGTAGCCGAGCCCTATAGGACACGCGAGAGTGAAGTATATGTGTACACGTGATTTCAACAATAAAAATAATACAGCATAGAAATAAGCCTACACAAACTAGAGGTACTGTACTCATGGTGATAGAAAACAATGAATTAATCTTATTGAATAAAACTACATGAAAATTAAAAAAATAATTCTGGCCAGTTCACTGATTTCCTCCATAGCCGCTGAGATATCCGTCTTTCCACGATGCCATCAGGTTTAGAGAGTGGTAACCTTAACTTGGAGACCGTCTCTTGGTCTCAAAACCAATCTCCACATCTTCAAATCCTCCGGGTTCTCTACAGTTTCATCGCGCTCAAACTTATACATACTCAACAAACAACACAACAAAACTTTCATTTCTGTCTCTGCAAACTTGCGTCCAATGCATCCTCTTGGGCCTTGCAAGAAAGTCATGAAAGCGTTGGCAGTGAATGTAGCTGGCAATTTATCCCAACGGTCTGGATCAAAAACATCTGCTGTGGGTCCCCAATACATAGGAAGTTGGTTAATAGCATTTGCGACAAGATAGATGACAGTGCCCCCCGGAATTGTGTATGGGCCCAATTTGTCTTCTTTTAGGGATTGGCGAACGGTCATTGGGATTGGTGGAATGTAGCGAAGAGATTCACGACAGACGTTGTCCAGGTACGGCAAGAGATCTGCATCTGCCTTCTCTACTCTCTCTCCGTAACGGGATTCTGGATCGAAGAGGAAGGGCATGTGCTCGCGGATTTCGTCTCTAAGTCTCTCTTGCATTTCAGGATGAGTTGAGAGGAGATGAATTGTCCATGTTACACCCGTTGCGGTTGTATCGTGGCCTGCACCAAGGAAAGTCTGTAAAAAAAAACTTATATTAGCCTTCCGAAAATATTTGGAGTGGTTGAAGAGGCTTTGCTTACCATAATCTGATCACGCATAGTTTCGAAAGAAAGACCTTTTTCTCCAGCCTCCTTCATCTTCAGGTTATCTTTGGCAATCAAAGCAATGATATCCTTATGATTGGTACTTTGGGAAGCTTGTTCTTGCTTCTCATTAACAATATCCGTTGCAACCTTGAGAATAATACTACGCGAAGCCTCCATATCACGGTTCATCTTGACAGGAAGCAGCTTGGTAGATGGTATGAATGCCTGAAGACCATGCAAAATACGTGATCCAATATCAAATGAAAAGACAAGTCGGTAGGCCTCACGAAGTGGGGTCTCGGGTTTTTCAAGAGAGTTGATGTCGACACCGAAACCTGCTGAGCCAATGATATCGAGGGTGGTACGGTTCAACCACTCCAACGCCTCAAAGGACTTGGTCTTTACGGACTCAACTTCCATGTCTTCTTTCCATAGCTTTGTGAGAAGCAATGACTTTTTCCAGAATACAGGGTAAAGTGCTCGAATTGATTGAATGGAAAAACCTGGTGCCAAGTACTTTCGTTGATGAACATGTTCGGCTCCTTCGGATAAGAGAACGCCCTCGCCAAGGATTCTGACCATCCACAATTTTGCACGCACTGGCTTTGGGAAGTTGTATGGATTTCTTGTGGTCATCTACAAAATTCATATTAGAATCTTATTAAAACAGGATCTGTTTTGGGGAGGGGAAGAGGTATCACCTGTTTGATTGCATCATCATCTGCGACTGAAAGACGCTCAGCTCCAAATGGAAAGAAGTATCTAATGATTGGACCATGGGTTTGATGCCATGCGCGCTGCGGAACACCACACTCGTTGGTAATGATTTCGAAGAATTGGCCCCAGAGAGGGAAACCAGGGACTGTGGGAATATGTCGAAGCCCGGAAAAGTAGAATGGGAAGATGTAAGTGATGTAAAAGAGATATGATGGTATGAATATCCCAAACACAACTGAAAGGGAATATGCAGTGCTCCACGAGGAACTCTTTGCAATCAGAAGTGAGACTAATGTCGCTGCTCCGGAAAGGGAGGCAAAGGAAACTTGGATGGCCATGTTGTTCCCGAAGTGTTGTTGAGTCGTTGAAAAAAGGTCAAATGGGGCGGGCATAGAAGGGTACTAGTAGTAGTCAAGAAATCGCGAATACTAGTGCAAGTCTTGAACCCCTGAATATCTCTGGATGACAAACCTTGAAGCTTAGACTTACTTGACAATGTGAGCTAGAAGATGTTGATCTCTTTCTCACTCGCAATCCTGCGATCTAGATGCAGTGCTCCACATTATTATCAAAATGCTTTTTGAAGGATTTATAAACTATCAATAGTTTTCTATACACAACAATCAATAATTTCTACTGCCACATCAAATAATGCAACCACCACAAGTAGCCCCCTCTACTTTTCATGCATACTTTTTTGGCAAAGTAATTTCCAAGCGAGTCAGATTTTGTGAGGGGGATGATCAATAGAATTCCATTCAAGTAATTGGATTCGACTCAGTCAAACACTGCAAAATCCTGGAAGTGTGCGCTAGTCGCAAGGATTATAGTAGCTATAACAATGATCTAAAAGGCCTAGTGGGCCCCCCTAGCGTAAGCGGAGCGGCGCAGCCGAATCGGGTGATTGCACATGTACCCGCACCGCAATAAGCTAATAAATCCAAAATGGGAAAGATGCCCGCAAAACCCCATATCATCTTGAAGATCTCAGATACACACCCTTGGAATACATCATCTGTTAGTCTTTACAAAAATCTCCATATAGAACGAACTAGTGCACGTGCAGGGGCTACCGATTATCTCCGTGGATGCTGGTAAGCTACTAATGCTAATCATTAATTTGATTCTGAGCTTGTTTTCAGATCCTTCAGAAGGTCGCTTGGCTCATGGGGATCCTTTCATGGAAAAAAAATTAAGGAGTTGACCAGAGTTGAAGCTAATAACACTGAGTTAAGGAGTGATTGGGCTACGCGAGCCTGTAGATCCCTAGAAATTAGCGAGTATCTATGAAGTATTCAACTCTTATCATCACCCGTGCCGCTCTTTTGGCTAAGATCATCAATACCACATCTCGTAGGATTGATTGTGATCTACTTCACTAGTCTGTAGCATCCCCTTTTTGAGCTTTGAGATATTTGGGAGCGTCGTATACCGACTAGTATTATCAGAGTATCTTCTACCAACCAAAAATCCATAAGATATCATTCCTGGCCCATACCTTACTATATTAGAAATCATCTGAACATTAAAACTTTCGGTTTCAATCTCCATTCTCTTCTCACATTCTTTCTTTTTTCACCAAGAACGGCATCAGCAAAGATGTCAAGCAGCAGCATACTTCTTATGCCCCCAAATGGGGCTGTGAATTTCTCACCATGGGAAGCCTTTGATAAGGTCTGGACTTCGGTTGCAGGATATCCTGCCGAGGACTTCGAGTTTACCCCTGGAGAGACTCCTATGGCTACACTACGAGAAACTGTTGGTATGATAGTACTTTACTATGCAGTTATCTTTGGTGGTCAAGCTTGGATGAAGAACCGTCCAGCATACAAGCTGAACGGTTTGTTTATGGCACACAACTTGATGTTGACTGTCTTGAGCGGTTCATTGCTTGTTTTGTTCGCACAGCAGCTCATTCCCAGTATTTGGAGGCACGGCTTGTTTGAAAATATCTGCGGGACTAGCGGATGGACCAAGCCATTGGTTACTTTGTATTATGTACGTTGGCGAATCCAAGACTTCGGGGAAATGGTTTGCTAATCAATAAAAACAGTTGAACTACATCACCAAATATGTGGAGTTGCTTGATACCGTCTTTTTGTTCCTCAAGAAGAAACCTTTGAGTAAGGCATTCTACCGAGACTAGATTCAACCAGTACTAATTGTTAAATTAGCTTTTCTCCATTGTTATCACCATCCGGCAACAGCTCTTTTATGCTATACTCAACTTGTTGGCCACACCCCAGTATCCTGGGTACCAATCACTCTGAATCTTACCGTTCATGTCGTCATGTACTGGTACTACTTCCAGAGTGCACGTGGAATTCGCATTACCTGGAAAGAATGGATTACCCGTCTTCAAATCATCCAATTCGTCATTGACCTCGTCGCAGTTTACGTAAGTTTCCAAGAATTTCTCAATCCAAACTTCTGCTAACTCTTTGGGTAGTTTGCCACATACAGCTACTGGGCTAGCACATACCACAATTCACTGCCCCACATTGGAACATGCGCTGGAGAGCCATATGCTGCATTTGCAGGATGTACAATCCTCAGCTCATATCTTTTCCTCTTCATCTCTTTCTACTTTGCTACATACAAGAAGCCCACAGTCAAGAGGACTGCGATCAAGCCTCAAGACATCAAGAGCGGGGGAAAATCATAATCGCTGAGAGCCTGATATACCTAGCAATTGCTTGATAACTTATCTATTCTGGGGTTTTCGGGTGGCATGAGAAGTGGAGAAGGATTGTGGGGGAACATATTTGAGAAACAGAGCAAATTGGAGTTGAAGGAAGTTTTATTTGAGGGATTTTATTTGATAACATAATGTATTTTATCTTTTGGGGAAAGGTTTAGGGGTAGGAAGAGAAGTTAACAAGGGTTGTAAGGAAGTCTCTATCTAAAAGATCTTATTTGATATATCACAGGATACTGCGTATAGAGAGGTCTGGCCATTTAGTAGTAGATCTGATCATTGATTGGTAGTAGTGCAACGCCATAACGATCTTGTGTTATATACTAAACGATTATGCTTAGAATTAGCTATTCGAATTATTCTATCTAATTAGTATCTAAACTTGATTACATACAATACGAGTACAAAGATCATTAACGTCATTGACTTATATAACGTATAGTATACACATGACTCTACGTTACGTGACTCGGCATCGTAGCTATCCTTCGTGATAGATAACGTAATATATTTCGTCTCGGTAAGAGTTTGGGGTATCAGAAAAGGTAGCAAGGGTTGGTGAAATTGTGCATTGAAATAACCCACAGAAACTATTCTTTGGTCCGCTCGATGTCACGCTTTTAAATATATCCATGAATCTGAACCTATTGAAATGGGAGGGGGCTTGAAAGCCTGATTTTCTACAAGTCGATAAAAACGTAAATTCATCTTTTAATCATGCCAGTTTCGAATTGTATACATTATGATTTGAAATGAAAACTCATTATTATTTTAGATTATTAAAAATGATATACGATTAACAACTCTTAACGTTCAATTAAACTCAATCAAATGGAGTATTTTGATAAGTAATGATCCCTAGCTACTCTTGCTGTCAGAAAGTCCGCAACTCGGTAACAAGCGAAATCGGGTAATCCATCCTGTAGTTGATCATTCTATGGTACATATCAATTTACCAGAGTTGCGGACTTTCTGGCAGCACGTACATATTTTGAAGCAATGATAACAAATTGGGAGATAGATAGCGATGGCAAGGTAGGTAGCTACAGCAAAGTGGGTAATGACAGCAAGGTGGCGGCAGCAAGGAGGTGACAGCAAAGTGGATTGCAAAACTGACCTTCCTATCTCGGTAACTTCACCCCCACTCATTCGTCGCTTTTCCGGTCCTTTTCTCTCTCTTGCAAGGTAATCAGTCATGTCACAAATATAAGGATCAAACCCCGTGTATTTATTAAGGCTAACACATAATAAGCTTAATTCAAGCCGAAGGGCACTAAGAAGAGCTGCTCGTAACTGAAGTCATTAGCATTAACTCGGGAAATCTAACAAATTCCAAAGATCTAGGCCAAGCAGTTTTCAGCCCTAAATAGTGGCATCTAGACCCCTCTTGTAGTGGAGTTACTCGCCTTCTCGATCCTTCGATGAATTTTAAGAAAAGATCGAACTAACTCCTCCACGTCTAGTGCGCAGATCTCGAGATTCCCAATGATTGGTTTCATTGCGTAAACCGCTCAACTAGGAAAATGGGACGTGGTAGTTTCCTGTTCAGGATTAAAATGAGGCATGATCTGCGAATAGCTGCGTCTATCTTTTGTAGCTTATTCCATCTATTCAGGATGAATGAGGATCGATGTGACAAGGAATAAATTTGATAGTGTGGACTACTAAATTGAGATAAGCTTATAGTTTATAGGGCTATCAATTAAGGAGTAACTATATTTATAATGGGATTGTTTATATTCAGAAAATATACAGATCATCATAATATTAAATCCTTGTTATCTTTTAAAAGGGGCCAATCAAAAGCGTTAGCGATATAGCCCTGCTTATAGAGCTACTTCATTTTTACTGGTTCATGAAGATCCAATTCTTTCGGCTCCTACGGTCAGTCAATGAACCTAGATTATTGGCAATTCTACACAAAGATTGGCTCCAATTGAGCGCCATCTACGACATTTTAGAGTTCCGGGATCGCTCTCTTCCGTCGCGTCGTTGGTGGTCAATCCGTGAAGTTCTAAATCTGAGAGATGTGGGAATAAACATACGACCAATTCGGTTAATAATAGAAAAAACGTCTACAAATCAACCGCTATACAATTTTAATTTAATTTATTTTTATTATTCTATAATTCTTGATTTGAATCTTCTAAATTCTCTTGAATCATTGACTCAATAATCACTGACTTTTAATTTCAAAGTTTCTTTTATATACTATTGCTTCGATTTTTCATTAATCAAAAGAGTATAATTAGAAGAGTAATAAAAATCTTTGAAACTAGTAATCAAATCTATAATCTTACTATTCTTTAATCTCGAATTATAAAAACATTATTTGTCGAATAAGCAAATCTAATTATAAATTTAAAATATACAAAATACTAAACGAAAGATTATTCAATCTCTATATAAGTTATTAGACATTTAATTAATCAAAAGTATAATAGTTCTTCTTATTATTAACGTAATAGTAAAGCTAGAATTTCTATCATTAACAAGATGTATGATATAAATCCCGTTGATATGCTATACTAGAAAACTACTCTCATTCGAAACATTAAAGCTTCAATGTCTAAGTATCAACCCTTGTTTTCGTATAATCAAACCCAATTATAATCTATTTGTAAGAACCCTACCTTCTATTGGTAAATTCCAAGAATCAATTATAGGTCTTATTTACACTTTTTTGATAACAATTAAGTCATTACGCTTTACTTAACGATATTCTCCACTTATAACCCTGGTTATATGGAACAAACCCCGTGGAATTACCAGAATACACAACTATATGATCTCACGACACTTCCTCATGTCAGTGATTCTCGTATCGTGATTTGCATCTACACGCTCTTTTTTTTCCCTCCCAACACGGCTTTCATCATCCAGACTTTGAGATGGAGAACTTTACAGGCAGTCGTACTGTCACTGCGCTGTACACAGATTCTACTGCTCAAAATCACTTCTTGAGTCAAACCTCCCTCTTAAACATTACTACATACTCCATACAGATCCTTGCACAATGCATCATCTATCTCTGTTCGTGGTCAACAGTATGGAAACTCCTATTTCTCATTCTCGCCATCGGAAACCTCAAAAGCCTGCCATTGATGTGGCACTTGCGTCTTGTCAACGCCTTTCGCTTCTGTCTTCGCTCACAGCGTCCAAAAGTCAAGTCTGGACCCAAGCAAATTTTCCAACCTCTCATCACGGAATCTCATGCTCCATTAATGGAGATTGACATAAATTTCCACAGTAAGTCCAATATTTTAGCCTCACAAGCGAATTGCTGTTAACATATATACAGAAACCAACAGCTCTTACTTTTCAGATGTCGACGTAGCTAGAACACACTTGTGTTGTACGCTATTCACTGAAGGAATCGAGAAGCTGAGGGGCGGAACAGCAGCAATTACTGGATCAAAGGAACCTCCGTTTGGTATTGCCCTGGGAGCTGTAAACTGCAACTTTAAGAAGGAACTCAAACCTTACGAATCATATGAGTTATGGACCAGAGTTCTAACCTGGGACGAGAAATGGATATATCTCGTCACGCATTTCGTGCGAAAGGACGCTTTGAAACCGAAATCATACAGCCTCTATCCACAACAGAATCCCGAAGCACGGGACGAAAAGCCTAAGAATATGGATCCTGGATCGAGCGTGGTGGCATCTGCCCTGAGCAAATGTGTGTTTAAGCAAGGCCGCAAGACGATCAGTCCCGAGGCGATGTTGAGGGCTTCTGGTCTGTTACCCGAGTATCTTGTGCAAGATAGTTTGGATATACAGTTGGATGCGGAGACGAAAGCAGGGGGTGCTGAAGAATGGACACTTGCGAGGGTGGAGGAGGAGAGGTTACGGGGAAAGAAGATCGCAGACACGTTGTGTGTAGAGACCCAACTGGATTTGGAGCAATCATTTACTGGCGAATCGGAAGCACTAGGAAGACATACCGATGGTACAGGCGTGCTTGGTGTCTTCTCTACTCTTGCTCAATTGGCTGGGCTGAAGAGGAACCAAATCCTGTGAGAGCAGACAATCGACACCTATTCTGGAAATAAGGTTTCAAAGAAATCTGTGTATACCATAACTTTCCTTCACCACACATAATCTTTTTTACCTTATATTTCAGAATACATAATATTTGAATCAGCATAACTATACGTACACATGCTGAACATCAATTGCCTGTCTTTCATGGCGGCACACAGAAATTAGCCGTCACAATATTGGTCTATCGAAAATTACGTGCAGGGTCTAGAAACCACCCTAAAATGATGAGCTAACGGCCATGGACGGGAATCTTAATTAAAGATCAACAAATCGATAGAAAATAAACTAAAAGTAAGATCAATCCTTATTATCATTAAGTCATTATGTCCTACTAGTAGGCGATATTCTCTATAACAGTTCTATTGAATAATCTGTAATGCATCATTAGTTTAGCCAATTGTAGTAAATACTCGTAAGCTAATTATATGATTTTGGTCTATCTTTATTTTAAACTCTTAAAATCCTCAAAGAAATTAACTGAACAAATAAAAAGAGAATGAAATTTATGCGATTACTATGTACTGTTGGAATATTATCTGCTGAATAGGCAATCTAATTGTGAATTAGAATACAAAGTGCTAAAAAACCTAATCAATCCCTATGTAGAGTACTAGAAATTAAGCTTAAAAGTGTCACAATTCTTATCATTAGGTCATTACGCTTTGTTTGGCGGTAGACTCCACTTATAACCCTGGTTATATATAATAACAAGCAAGTATTACTAGTGACTAGCTAGTATATTCTATGTATAGATGTCCTTCATCCTTATCAATCCTTAACAAAATCCTTAACCAAATCCTTAACCAAATCCCTCACCTGCGAACAAAAAAAACGACGACATCAACTACATCATAGGCAAAACCGAAGCAAATCAACAGCTTAAAAGAGTTTCGAACCGGAAAGATCCTCACAACATCTCAAAAATACACCTTTTGAGATGCAATCATGATGAGTTTGGATGATAAAACGAGGCGTTCAGCTGAAAATGCGGCCTCAAATTTAGATTTAGCAGAGAACCATCAAACTTCACTCCAAGATCTCCACGCTGGAGGCCTTTTATCCGAAACTTCAGATGCCAAGGGGAATCACCCAGCTGCACATGAAGACACGAATTTTTCTCATCATCTAGAGAGATGCATCACCAATCAAACCCTGAGCGACAGCCAGGAATTGCTACCAGGGGAGATCAAGGCTGGAAATGGAGACAGTTCGTTTCCAAATCCAGCAGGGGTTCCAGAATATCAATTATCTCACGATAAGAGGACTGTTGGGGATGGGATGAATGGCAAAATACCTGAACAGAAGAACCTCCAGCATGCCCAGGAAGAGAACGACGAAAGAAATGTTCGACATATGGAGGTGGGGTGTCAAAATGAAGGAGAGAAACCCAAGCTAAGGTTGATTCAGATGCAGCTTGCTGAATGTCCAGTCGAGAAACCTAATAGATGGTCATTTTCGGGTCACCCAAAATGGGCCTCAGAACAGAACTTGGAAAGCCGAGAAAACTCTGGACAATTGAACGGACAAAAACCCAAAAGCTCTCACGGCTCGCTACCTGAAATCGATTTTGGCCCACCCTCCAACATCAGTGGAGGCACTCAGATAAGCCACGGCTCTACAGAGTTCAAATCTTGTCTCGAATCGCTCCATGACAAAGAACTTGAAAGTACACGCAGCGAATCTCCAGAGGTACCAGGTGCAACTGCAAAGGAGATCACCAGGTCATCCTGGCATACTTTATCTTTCAATGAAATGCTTGCAGATATAATATCATCGACAGAGCCATCAATTCGAAATTTAGTATCCCAAAACACTCCCGGCGAGTACACATCTAGCAACAGAGAAAGCAAGACGTATCAAACACCGAAGCGTTTGTTGACTCCGGTAGTAGAGCAAAGACATCCTGGGAAATCAGGGTTATGGAGTGATAGGTTTATGAAGGATATAGACGAAATCGTCAGTTGGGATACTAGAGATCCAAACACAATATCACTATCCTCCACGAACAACCAGGATGATTTTGCGGCTTATGAAAATGATGAAAATATGCTCTCACCACCACAGCCACAGGAAGTGGAAGCTGAGCCTACAGGGGCTGCTGCTTTGACGGTCCTCATAATTGGAATTTGTTTGTCGGTGTTTTTGATATCTTTGGATAGGACTATCATCACAACCGTATGCCTTCATGTTCACTTCCCCACTATGAATGATCCTAACATCACTTCTAGGCAATTCCCTATATTAGTGGAGAGTTCAAGTCATACGCAGATATTGGGTGGTACGGAAGCGCGTACCTACTCACAGCATGCGCTTTCCAACCATTATATGGCAGGATTTTCACTCTTTTTAGTATCAAATGGTCGTATCTGGCCGCCAACATTTTATTTGAAATAGGATCGTTAATCTGCGGGATTGCTCCGAATTCTGTAACATTGATTATTGGTCGGGCGATTGCTGGCGTTGGAAGTGCGGGGATTTTGACCGGCTCTTTTGTTGTTGTCGCTCACAGTGTGCCGATGCAAAAACGTCCGGTTTTCACGGCTGCTGTCGGTTTGATGTAAGTCCCACTGCTCCTAGACTCAAAACTGCCACTGATCAAGTTATAGGTTTGGGGTCGGTGCAACCGTAGGTCCGTTATTAGGCGGTGCATTTACAGATCTCGTGACATGGAGGTGGTGTTTCTATTTCAATCTTCCGGTTGGTGGTGTGGCTATCTTGGCCATGATCATATTCTTCAATCCCCGGGATAACAGGAACACAAAAAGATCAGTCATCTCCCGGGTCTTGGAGCTGGATATTATTGGAAATATCCTCTTGCTCGGGGCATGTATTATGCTGTTCATGGCTCTCCAATATACTGAAACGGTAATTTTCTTAGTTCTTGTGGTCTGGTGCTTTGAGAGCTTTGTATACTGACTGTTAATCAGGGCTATGCCTGGTCCAGCGTAATGGTTGTCGGCCTTATCGTCGGCTTTGGCGTAACCATATTCATCTTTGGGTTTTGGCTTTGGTGGAGAGGCGACCAAGCTCTAATTCCACCTGCGGTGCTCAAGCAGCGCAGTGTACTAGCAAGCTGTATCTTCTCGTTCTTCATATACTCGGCCTTGATTCTCCATAGCTACTACCTACCACAATGGTTCCAAGCAATCAAAGACACCTCCGCCATCGCATCCGGTATTGATATGATCCCCTATGTCATCTGCAATGCCTTCTTTTCACTCTTGGCCGGTATCGTCGTCTCAAAGTACGGATACTTCACCCCTCCCACCATTATCGGTATGGCCGTCGCCACAATAGGATGCGGGCTCATCAGTACCCTTAACACCAGCACCATGTCATCTCAGTGGATCACCTATGAAATCATCAGTGCCGCCGGTTTCGGAATGGCAATTCAACAAGGATTCACCGCCGTCCAAACCGTGTTACCTTTGGAGAAAATTCCCATCGGGACCGCGGCGGTAGTTGCATCTCAGTCTTTTGGCGGGGCCATTTTTGTTTCTGTTGGTAACAACATCCTTCAAAATCAACTGATAGCGTCTTCCAAAGACGGGAGACTTCCGGGAGTCGATATTCAGGCCGTCTTGGATGCGGGTGCTACGGGGTTTCGATCCGTTGTCGATGCGGATCAACTCCCTGCTCTTTTGACGGAATACAATGGTGCGTTGCAAAAGGTATTTATTGCTTCGGTTCCTGTTACTATATTGGCCTTGATCGCTTCTTTATTTTTGGAATGGAAGAGTGTGAAAACTCACAAGAATGGGGAAAAGGTCTGAGAGATGTGAAGCTGTCTCGTTGGCGATGGAGAAATGCGGGCAGAGGAATCAATATGCGTATTCAACAATTTAGGAGCGTAATGAATTTTAGGACTAATAGCATATCATATGAAGCTACGATCTTCAATAGCTTCTGCCGTCAAACCGTTGGGATTGGCGGAAGGAGCGTCAGGACAGAGGCCTCGAGCTCTTGGCCAAAGTTTCAATATTTATAATCGGCATGACCTTCGGCATTGTGAGGTTCAGCCGCACATCACGTGATCATCTAGCCAAGAGCCAACATGAATTCACATGACATCACATGATGAGGCACATTGGCGCAGTGGTTAGCGCGATGCCCTGCTACTTCGCATGTGAAGAGCCAGGCATCTCCCTCGGGAGCGTGTGTTCGAATCACACAGGTGTCGGTTTTGCGGCAAACGAAAAAGATAGATTTTGGGCTGATTTTTGTATCATCAAGGGCTCTTCCTCCCTTCAAAGACAGGGGCCAAGCGATATCCTTGAGTCCGACGTTGAGCCGTTTGTATGTCTAGGCAAGAGCAATACTGTAATATGTATATACTTCTGACTGTCATGCTGATACAAAGCGGGGTAATAAGGTTGGTTACTCAACGCAAGGGAGTAATCCTTCTTTGTATTCGCTCTGCGCCTGCGAACTTCTTCATTTAAGAACGATCAATTCATCCATCTTCAGCATATCGTCGCCTTCTGTTTCCAGAGTAGAGTGAACTTGCAAATGCAAATGCAACATGTCCGACAACGACCAGTTCAAAGGCCAGAGATTTCTTGGAATATGCCTGAATCTCCCCATCGTGTTGCCAATGGCCGGTTGGGTGATGATAGTTTTCTCATACTGGATTACAAAAGGGTCTTTGGATTTGGACCGACACACTCCTATGTGGCTACTTGCACCGACAATGGTAAGGACCTCCCACGCCTGCTTCCATTCCATGCAATGGCTCTCGAACTGACCATGTGCCTTGCAGATTTATTGGTTTGTATGCTATCGGGTGTATCTGCATCCATTGTCAGCATACCCGGGTCCCAGGCTTGCCTCCATTACCGACTTGTACAATGTATACCATTGCCTGAAAGGCGACCGCCACTTGCATGAACATCACCTTCATAAGATCTATGGTATGTATTTGACGATTGACAATTTCTTCATTCCCCATGGCATCATCTACTTACACCTGGGGAAGGGCCTGTTGTACGCGTAGGACCAAACCGATTGTCTTTCAACAGTACCATCTCCATTCACGATATTTACGGTCCCGCAGCCAACACTCAAAAGTCCGACTTTTACACCGTCTATCATTACTTTTTCAAAGTCCCATCTCTTGTCACAACCATTGACAAGAATGCTCACGCATCCAGGAGACGTCTCATGGCAAAAGCTCTAAATGCCCAAGCCGTTCAAGGGCTGCAGAATATAATATATCGCAATTGTGAACGGTTCTCCGAATATTTACAAAGAGGCAAAACTGAGAAAGTACCGGGAGGTGAATGGACACGAGCACATGATCTTTCCAAAGCCACAGGACATTTGCAGGCTGATATGATGGGGGATATGACATTCAGTCGTAATTGGAACATGTTGAGAAGCGAAGAGAATCATTATATTCGAGAAATCATATCCCAAGGGTCATATGCAATGAATACGGTATGAAACCTTACCCAGATACACCCAGGTAAATACTGACAGAACTTTGGGAAACAGCTTGGATACATGCGCGGCATGGAAAAGCTTGGTCTTTACAAATTGATTCCAGCATTCATGATGCGTGATATGAATAGATTTTTTGCCCTCAGCAAAGATCAATCTGATTGGCGCATGTCTGCCAAACCAAATGCCGACCACGAAGATCTGTTTGCCACACTACTTCGAGCGCAAGATCCAGAGACCGGGCAAAAATTAAGTCAGGAACAATTAGTCTCTGAAGCAGGTCTTCTCATAATTGCTGGCATGGATACAACTGCATCAGCACTAACCGCAACGATCTTCTATCTTCTTCATTATCCAGCAGTTTATGAAATTTTAAAAAGGGAGATCAGGGACACTTGGAAAGAACTAGAGCATATTCGAGTGGGAAAGCAGTTGAATGACTCGAAATATCTCACGGCATGCATAGATGAGGCGTTGCGACTTACCCCTCCATTGCCAGGAAATATACCAAGGGAAGTAATGGATGGTGGGGCGGTTATTGACGGACAATTTGTTCCAGCTGGAGTTACTGTTGGAGTCTCGGCTTATGGTGTTCATCACCAAGACAAATATTTCGATGACCCTTTTGTATATCGGCCAGGACGTTGGCTAGAAGACGAAGGTGAGAACGATGGAGAGATGGAAGGCGTCAAGAGCTCTACAGGGAGCCTTCAATCAGCATTCATACCATTTGGATTTGGAAGGACGAGTTGTATTGGGAAATATTTGGCCTATCAGGAGATGAAAGTGATATTGGCGAGATTGATTTGGGCATTTGACATGAGGCTGAGCACGCAAGAGGGGGTTGGACTTGGAGAGGGAAAAGCGGGAATGGGAAGAGGTAGAGAGAGGAAAGAGGAGTTTCAAACTTGGGAGCAATTCACTAGTTGGCATGAGGGTCCTATGGTGGAGTTCAGATTGAGGAGTGAGGACGAGATCATGGAAGCGGGGATGGATGTTCAGAATATCGGCGTGTTGGGAAAGGGCACTTGAGTTTTGGGCAAGGGAATGGAGAGGTATTGAATGAGTGCTTTTGTTTCTTCAATCGCTCCCTTTCTTTCTCGTTCTGCAACTCGGTGATCAGGGCAAGATTCTTTCAGGCATTCGATGACGCTGCGATTATCCTATGTATTCTTTTACCGGTTTCATAGCTTTTGGGAATTATTCAGGTATCCAGATTGAAAGCCTCAGAGCGAATGGATTATATATAAGCTTGTTCTACGTCTACGACGGGGGAGGATTTCCCTGCTGATCCAGTCATGATCTATCCACGTGATAAATGTTTTCCCCCCTACTTTGAATATCGACCGTATGCTATTCAAACAATTGAACTTCAAGGGCAGATTAGGAAGCCATCAATCGCATTTGAAATGAAACAGCCCTCATCATTTTTGTTCCGGTCACAAGACCACGTTTGTACTCGAGTATACAACATAACAAAACCTTGCTCACTGGCCAACCTTTTACCTTTTCAGCAGCTTCATACCTTTTCAATCACCTATCATCATCACACCACCTCCAGCTTGAGGTCGATCTCGTCCGAGGTCTTTGGGCAATATAATCAAATTCCAAATACTGATGTGAAAATGTCACTTCGAAACTGGGGAGCGCTACCATGGCGAATATCGATCACAATAGCGTACACAAACACCTCGAGTGTGACAGATAAGCCAGCCCTGCTACTTTGTCGTACGTACTCTGATCTTCAATGACCATCTGTACATCTCATACGGTCGATAGCCACCCTTTAGAAAGGTGTAGTACGATCAAACATCTCAATCGGGGGCGACAGCTGGCCTTTCCTACCTTGCGAGTAGGAATGATAGTACCAAACTCACGCCACTGGAAAGATGTCTTCCAACCTAATTTTCGCTTCCTCCATGTGAAAACTCGAAACAATTAGCGGTATTACTTTTAGTCAACTCTATGATCAAACCCCCCCAGGATATCAGGTCGACTCCCGTAGGTTTATATAGTGCGTTGATGATTGCATGGCTTTGGAGGAATTACGGCAGCTAACGATTCCAGAATCAAACAAAGCAGGAGAAAATTGAGGCTTGAGTCAACATGAGGATATTTGACGGATGCCAATAATTTCAGACAGTCAGTCTAAAATCCCACATTACTCCAAACTATGATACTGTAGCAGCTCTCGTGAACCATTGCTTTCGGCGAAATCAAGAAGTCTTGAGGAAACATTGAGGAACTTTATATCCATCTCTGTCACCCTGATGATCCAATTTCGGAAACAATTCATACGCGGTGTTAGTCAACGGCATCTTGCCTGTAGCTTTGTACTCCAATATGCCTTTCCCGCAAACCAATGGCAAAGCACCAACATCCCGGTTGACTCGAAATTCGGGCCAAAGCCCGCTCATCCCCTCGTTCTTTGCTTCCAGTATCAAGGGCATAGCTTTATGTGATTTCAACTTGTGGTTCTACTTGACCGGAAAGTTTATCGTCCCACGTATAATTCACCCAGGTCGCGAAAATGGGACGATTCGCACATGCCATGCTTCTTTCGTACGACGAGAACTTCCACAACTATTTCATGATTATCACATCAGCCTTCGATAGAAAGGCAGGACCCGCGGCTCACACAGACGGATAGGCGGCAATCAGATGCTTAATGCAATCTGGAGAAACGTTCCCTGCTTGGAAACGTGGTTTCAGAAAGTGGCTATGCCTATATTGATTTCAGTGCTAGTACCTTACATCTTCCATACTGGTTATATCGTGGCATACGAATAGCTCCATCCAAATCCGCAAATGCTTTCAAGCTTGAGCTCTTTTGTGCGCTGATCTCCACAGCCAGAAGGTCCGGAGGTGAGCTCTTCGAAGAGTGTGGATAGATCTTGGTGCACGTTGCAACATGTACATAATGTTTGACTTCCCATTTTCCGTCGTTTTACTTTATCCTGTCTTGTTTGCTCTCTTTGCTAACATCAACAAGCTGGGATCTTCAATTAAACTACTCTCCTGCTATCCTTAAATAACATTCAAGATGGCGACGGAAATAAAATCCCAGGCGAATTCAAGTGGTGAGCCGCTTGAAAAGGATTTCTCGCGGGATGCAAATCACTACAGAGATGGCAGTAACTCGTATCATGTGAATGATATGTCTATGGGCTCAGATGGGGCATCGAAGAAGATCAGAACAGATGGCAGTGTTAGTATCAGTCCAGAACTCTTCGAGAAGATGTATCTTTCACCTCAAAATTCCGTGAAAGGGGATTTGAGAAAAACTTTTGGAAACCCTACTCCGGTGTATGTTCATTTGCCCCACAGTTACAGTCTCTCCGGACTAAGAGGATATGTAGCGCAATAGTGGGTTTTCTCATCTCCCTGTCGCCACTCTCGTGTGACCTAATGGGCTGGCGTGGGGCAGGTGGTGGTGGTGCGGCTGGAATGTATGTGCTCATCATCCTCTTTCACTTCTCCTACCTTGACATCCACTTACCTGTTCCTAGCGGTGCATATTTCTTCTTTGGTGGACTGCTCATGGTTTTGGGTGGCTTTCTCGAGTTCATTCTCGGCAACACTTTCCCCTTTGTGGTTTTCATCTCCTTCGGTGCTTTTTGGCTTACATTCGCCTCTACTCTCCAACCTGCCTACTACGCCTATGGTCTCTATGCTCCTGACGGCGGTACTCCAGCCGATGGTCTTGTAACAGTGGGGTTCAATGCTTCTTTTGGATTCTTCCTTGTTTTCATGGCTGTCCTATGCCTCATCTATCTTGTCTGTTCTCTGCGGACAAACGTCGTATTCGTCGTTATCTTCCTCACATTGGTCCTCGGCTTCTCACTCTTGTCGGCCGGGTATTGGCACACGGCAAACAGCATCGGCAATAAGAACGCGGCCGAATTGGCGCTGGCAGGTCGACTACAAGTTGCGGCCGGTGCGTGTCTTTTCGTGACATCATTGGCAGGTTGGTGGATCTTCTTCGCCATCATGCTGGCAGCCCTCGATTTTCCATTTCAAATCCCCGTCGGCGATCTCAGCACTTTGATCAAGGGAGCGAGCGAGCGACAGAAATCAAAGGAACAGATGGCCTAGATTCGACAAGAACATCACTTCCTAAGCATCTCCCCATATATAATACCCAGCAGCATGCAACAAGTTTGACTATATCAATTTGATATCGAGACGAAAGTAAAGGGAAAACCGGAGGGGTGGAAGATCGAATGACTAGCTTTAGTGTTGGGATTATTTCCTGTTCATATACCTTTTCTGCGATGTTGCGTGTGAGTGCCATGCCGTGCCGTGCAAGTTTTCCACGTAAGCTATTGAGTGAGTAGAACTGTGCTATGCGATGCAATTCCATTGGCTGTGTGTGTATGTATGATTATTTTATCATATCATCTTCAATTATCTATCTCTCCGCTCTACTTCCAGGAAATATGCTACCTACATACCACTCGTCCCCTTGAGAAGACTTGCTCGAGTGAGTGTGATGCGATGCAGTGCAGTACAGTTCCAGACCATTATCTTCGGAGATCACAAGATGGGACTGGCGACTGCTGTTCCCGTATGATTGATCACCCGAAGAGACTATAAGTATGTTTTTGGGAAGGGTAGTCGATCGTTCAGCGTCGAGTACTCACTCCCAGGGAGTCCATATATGAATAACTCGTTCATTATGGCTCATGTTGAATGAAGCTAGGGCAATTTGCACATGATGAAACGATGCAGCTGAGTGAGCTGGAGAAGATAAGACTAAAAAAGAAAAGCATACATGAACAAGTTTCTCTTCTGCTCAGGTCAAAAATAACATATGATTAATTCGGCGTGGAGCAGATTGGTTATTAAACAAGAATTGTCTCTTGGTTGTTTTCAAAAGGCCTCGCATTTGCTATTCAATCCTATACAACATTCGTAGTACACTGGACATCCCCAAGTCTCTCATTCCAGCACCTGGTCTACACAGCCCTCGTCATCTTTCCCACCTAGTCGCTGGCAGGATCAACCCAGTCACTTCACGTCGCAGTGAAAAGTACAAGCATAAATAAAACCTCCTTTATGATTACTGTATCCGCAATTTTCATGGCCCTCCTTCTTCCCGTTATAGGTGAAGAGAGGGCGACCCAGATCATCTGTTCCAGTTATTTGTATGGTAGAGGGAAGTTTGGGAGAGGTAACAGTGATTTGTCCTTTGTCCGTAGGCGGCTTCATATTGCTTGGAATGACTGCACAGCTCTTACTGAAGAGCGTGATATTGGTGGGTTTGCCTATGTTGCCAATTAAGGGTGAGGGGCCTGATGGGCTTCCGATCCATTCCACATATAAGGTGCAATATGTGCCAGCACTGACGCATTCTCCAGCGGTAAAGGAGGATGTGAGGATCAAGAGGACAGCAGGAAGGATCTTGTTGAAGATTTGCATGATTGTTGTGTTGAAGGGAGATTTCTTTGGTGGGATAATCTATATGTCTGGTCAGTAACCCTATATTTCTAGCTCATACATGTTACTTACTGAAAGTTGTTTCTTTATTTGCGTGAGATGAGTTTTATCGAGAGTATGTAGTGATATTCGAGATGGGTGAAGGTGTTTTTCGCTTGTGATGTTGGGGATTATTCGAGTTGTAAGTATTTTGAGGTTGTGATATTTTGAAACGCTCGAGCTGAATGGCAAACGGGTTTTATTCAAGCGGGGCATTCATTGATTGTGACTCTTTCTTGCGTTAAGCGAATATTCATACTGAGGATGTAGCAAATCCTCGATGACTCACTCTGACCGAGTATCTCGAGAATATTCACAGGTTCTAACTTTCAATGGCGGTTGTATTGGTAACCTTGAGAATCTCTTGATAGAATCTCTTCAATTTCCCCGTACAAGATCTCAAGCCTCGACTTAATCCTTGGTGAGAAATGATGCAATCTTCTGAAAAGGTACATGGAGAGTTATAACTATTGATGATCATCTATTGATATGAATCAAGATACATTGGATGCATGGTGTATTCGAGTCAGGATGTTTTTGGGATTTTTCATCAAAGACTCATATAGACAGATTCTTTTGATAACAAAAGGGCTTCCAGCTTCCCAGCTTGACCATTCAAAAACATCAACTAAACACAAAACATTTCGAACCTTCCAGAATCTCGAATATTGCCTCCCTCCCTCGAAACATCTATTCGTCGAACAAAGAAAACAACTCTCGGTATGTAAAGTGTGCAAGCCGAGAAGATAAATAGTGACTGACCATTTATATAGATCTATCAAAGCCAGAAGACGCATTCCAAACCCAATACATTCATCATGCATTTCCCCACCACCACAATTTCAGCAATCCTTCTCTTCATCACCCTCATCGCAAGCAGGAAACCATGGCCATCTGGATTTAAGCCATTTGCTCCAATATTTGTGCCTCCGGAGTGTAAACCTCCGAGGACAATCTGCAACTTATACATGAACTGGAATGATGCTTCAAATCCCTCGATGGACTTGAAGATGCCCCTCAAAAATATGCTTCTGCCCCTATTTTCGCAGTCGTTAAGAGGAACTGCACGACTACTCCAGGTCCCATGAACCAGCCTAAAGCCCAAGGACCAATCACCGTTACCATTCCTGCAGAATCGCCGAGCTCTTTAACCGTGACTGGAAATGACACTCATGGTGCACCGTTGCTTACGTATAACAATAAACCCTTTGGGGGTATTAATGGGTGCATATTTCAAAATGAAGGAAAGACCAGTGTTTCATATAGCTGTGCTTTCGACTGCAGCTTATAAGGAATATTGGTAAATACAGGAGTTTGTTGTCCTCTCGGGTGTACTGTAGGGATTATATGTGACTGATGGCGATTTGAAAGGAAGGATTAGAGATACACTCGACATCTTCACAGCCAAATATGGTCAGTAACAAATGCGAGACTTTATAAATCATCGAAGTTCCCTGCTTGAAAACCGTGCCTGCTTACACTGCAATTGTTGTGCATTCCCCTGTTAACCAGATGATTTATGAGCGGCAATGAAATTTATCAATGGTAACCTTTTCATGGTAATATATCTGATACTTATTTATTTGTGTGTATCCGACCGAGTATTTTACTCTCTCAAACTTAGCATCGGAGAAGATCTACAGACTTCGATCACAGGAATTAGAAACGCCTCATTCACACTGAACACTCTATCAAGAGTCCTCTTCCAAGAAACGAAACAAAAAATTCGCCAAGCAAACAACACATAGGTTCTCAAGAACAACCTCACAAGCCTTCCAGAAGCATTAGTTCACGTTCAAGTATACAGCAAAAAACTGCAGCTTGAATTTTGAACGCAATGCCACACAAGAGAACGAGGGGAAACATTCCTTCATCATCATATGCGAGACTTTCTAAAAATTAATCAGAAATCAAAGCCTAACAGACAAGTTTTCCGTTGAAGACGTACATACCTAAATTTAAACGCCATGAAGGATTGAACCTCCCGAATAGAATTAGAGTGAATGATGAATGTTTTCTTCGATTGTCAGGACCAGTCATAGAACTTTCCACGAAGAGTCATATGTGCTACATATAACTAGCTCACATTATGATGACTCGAACTAATTCTATACACAATGATCAAAAGGACTTCCATTGCAACTCGACTTCCAAAATCATCAAAATCACTGCAACAAAATCACAAGTACTTTCTTCAGCCAAATAATCAATAGAGACACATTTGATCGCAACAGTCGACCAAACCCAAACAATAAACCACTTACAAGCAAGCCTCATCTCGATACGTCGCTTCAACGACTACGCAAACTCAGCAAACATGAAGTACCTCACCATCATCTCCATCTTAGCCATCTTAGCAGCGGTCGCGTATGCGGGGCCCACCCCTGTTGCCGATCCGCTTCCCGACGACATCTACTCTGCCAGTCATCAACCCCGTCAACCCCGTCACAAACACAAACACAAACCTAAAGCTACACCTAAACCACCAACCCCATCCCTCTGTGCTCAGAAAGATATAGCTTTCGGTGCCGAAACCTGCACCTTTGTGTATCAGTACTTTGGCAACAAGGCCACGGCCCTCGTCGTATACCAGGATTGCGTGATCGAAGACAAGTCGGAGGGCCCTGCTCCGAGTGACGTTTCATCCACAGCAGATTGGAGCTATGCGTTCCCTTTTCAGGGTGGCCCCACATCCGCAACAGGTGAGTTGTTGGGATGCAATTATCTGCGGATGAATGGAGTGGTCTACCAAAACTGGAAGCCGACGAATAAAAAGTACTACATGCCGCTTTACCAGAACGACGGGCAAATAGAAGTGTCGCTGAGTCAGCGTGGCCCATCGATGAATAATGCTGATGACCCCAAAACTAATTGTACGTTGAAGTACGACAATCTTTCGGGCGGGGCATTGTACGCATGGATTTGTCCATTCCATTGTCCTTGTTAAAGGGAAGACAAGTCAAGACTGGTAGTTCTGGGGGAAGGGATTGAGATAACTTTTTGGTGCGGGGATAGATTAGTTTGGTTTGATAATGAGAATAGGATGGCTTGGTAGTTTGGATTGAGATACATTTTATGAGATAATGGGAGTTTTTAGGGTCGCATAAGAGATGCGGGAGATGTAATATTAATTGAAATCGTTGCTTTCAAGCATGATACCCAGCATGCGCAGAGATATTGCTGCTTGAAAACAAACTTTCAGAGAACAGCCATCATCATAGAAATTGTGTATAAAAGTGTTCTGTCAAATAACTTCTACTCCCACGACAATGTGTGAATCAATTTTCGATGCAATCTCTTTGACTCAAAGGACCGAATCCTTTAATAAAGTTATTCAACGCTGTCCTTTGTGAAGGCAGAACAACATTCACAAGTTTTGATGTAAAGATGATTCACATTGCCTCATACTTATGATTGTAATTCTCTCTTTATACGAAACAAACAAGATACTCGAATCAAATTATAAAGACAAGCATTTATATAAGCCAAGCAAATCAAACCCAAAAAGACAAGTAAACCAAAACAACAATATCAAGCAAACAAAATCAAACAAACAACATCAAACAAACGAACAAATAATCTCTATGAAGATCATCACAGTTGTTTCAATACTCGCAGCAACACTCGCCGTCGCTCTTCCGGCAGAGATCCTCATCGAACGCGACGACAAGTATTGCGTCACTCAAGGTCCCGGTACCTGCACCTTTGGCTGGCAGGAATTCTCCGACAATAACGGACATTTCTCCTCCATAGCCACAATTTACGACTACCAATGTATCGAAAAAGGAGCTATCGTCAATAACAACGCCGCTGATCAGTACATGACAGTTACGTCTACCAATCCCCCCATGACCGTTTCGATCAACGGATGGGTTACAACTCCTATGTTTGATACCAGAGCAACGCCCAAATTCAGCTATAACGGCAAGACTTGGGGTGGAAAGCACGGATGTACTTGCGGGGGAGGGGGTAAAGACAACTTCTGGGGATGCAGGTGTGGATTTGATTGTCCCTAAGTGGGCACTAGATGAAGGATGAGTAGATATCACTTGATTATCTGATGGAACGGGGAGAGCCATGTAGATTAGATTTATATCCAGAGGGAGATGAAGGCATAATAGAATTCAAATTCTTATTACAGGCGTAGAGAAAATCAGGCCATGTGAAATGAATGGAAACAAATGAGGAAACCCATCATTAGATATTGATTCTGGTGTAGCAACCTCAGTGCCATTCTTAGGATAATCGCCATTAGGTAAATGCCATTTGTCGAAAAGCCATGGAAGATAAACAAGAAGCATGTCCCAGACAGAGTACCTATGGGATTCTGCAGGTTGTCCGTGTCAAAGAGGAATAGTGATTGGTCGGCTCCTCTTTCTCGAAATCCAATGATTAACAAAGGGGCAACACTCCAAGTGAAGATCAGACGGGAGAATCATTTTCTTTGAATAAGAATAAAAGCAGGAATCCCAACCCTTGACGTTATCTTGGCTTGGTGTTCGATGGGATGCATTGCTTCCTCTAGATGCATTAAGGCTAGATTTGTTTGGACGTTTTGAGCAGTCCCTCAATTCCGAATGGTCTTTTCCATATCTATCGCAGGTTTGATTCGCGTCAATAGTCCTTTGAGGGTGGTTTTTTGGAAAACAATGATGTGTTTGTGTTTTTTTTGGCTTCCTTGAGCTTTTGATAAAGTTTACCATGTGGTCACGTGACTCGACTGTTCGGCAGCTCCAACGGCTCTAAAACACGTGCGTTGGCAATTGTTATCTGATCTGTTACCATGGCCAATACCAATGCCAATATCAACCGCTACCCCTTCCTTTTAAACAGCAGACTCGACGCTTACAGCTTCGTGACCTATTGGATCTAGCTTATCTTTTCTGGCTCTTAATCAAGCGATTAAACGCCCTTCATCTCGTGCGGCTTCTAATCAATATTCCATCAACATGTTTTTATATCCACACATGGGCACCGCCTGAGAGAGAGACCACAGGTGGTGAAACCATTGTGAGCATCTGAGATATATCATTGATGTTTGGATGATGCAGTGCCAGTAATTCTGTGCTGATCCGGCGAAGATGATTGATAGGTTGCCAACTTTTGCGTAACAGTGCCGTACACCAGTACTTCTACTTTACACATATGCGTACCCGTTCCAAAGGGCAAGTGTTTTTGAAGCTATTTCCATGAGTTAGGGCTTATTGACTTGAGTATTATTTTGGAATGACCCCTTCCACCACGAACTTATTTTAATTTTGTGCGTCAATATGGAAAGTGCGACTTGGTACATGAGTTGTCTGTTTCTGTTCTTCATTTCTCCACCCTGAACTGTTCAATATACTCGAGTACTGTTATCTCACATTCCCAAAAAGCCTATCATTCATCACGTTTGTTTTCGTTTTTGGTTGATGTTGATATAGTTATTAATTACAATCATGCCTTTCTGTCCACTGAGTGTATCAGAGCTTCCGCCCACAAGTCTAGAAAAATCACCTCGAGTAGTTGACGTCAAAAGATACCAAGAAAGCCTACCCGAAGTGCATATATTTCGAGGGTCCCTAGCCCCACTCGATGCAGCCGTCACTTGTCTTTGGATGAAAAATCCGCGGTGCTTACAACAATTTCTCAATCGCCGTTTACCGCTCTTTATCTTTCACACCCAGCGAACAATGGCTAAGAACACGCGTTGGGAAATAACATTCATACGACAAAAGGTTTCAGACTGCATGCACTTAATACAAGTACGTCGGAAAGTTAGTTTCTCCTTGGTGTTTTCTCATTTTGATACTTCATCGTTCTAGTTACGAGTTGAGGTGCGTAAAAGGGATGAGCGCGGAGAATGGAAATCTTTCGAAATGATGAAGGTGCACTACATCACCGATGGACACATTCTACAATTCGAATGTCATGATATAGATGCAACTAGAGTGCCCAATATGGACATAATTACCACGGCCCATAACGCAACTCGCCTGGGACAACTGAGCGTCGTAGAGAAAATACATATCCTCGCTGCGAGTTCCATCATGGAAATAGAGTGTGGAAGTTTATGTGGTGCATTTGACCCTCAGTACTTTTTACTTTGTGATGGAAAATGGAAGAAGCCCGACGACTTAACCATTTGTCCTCGGATGCACAGTAGGATGCTGAATCCTCTACTTGCATTCTGGGAACTAGAATATTATCGAAGTAGGCTTATGGGACTCGAAGCTGAAGATGTGAAACACTTGCTGGATTCTCCGCTGTGGCGTCGTTGTATTTGTCAAGCGGCGGCAGTAAAATTCAACCTTGGTCTATTCGAGCAGAGAAGCGCGGAGAGAAAGATGGAAAATCTCTTTAAGATCAAACCTTACCGGAATACTGATTATAACAAGAAGTGATAGGGCCACCAATAAAACCATTGGTTTGTGTTTTGGATTGCGAGAGAGGACTTGGGTTATGCTGTTTGGTTTTTTTTATATCCCCTCTAGCTTGAATGAAGTATATACTTTGCTGTGTTCTCATTGTGTGTGTAAAGAATCATTCGGTCGCGATTATCCCTTTGCAGAGTAATCAGAGGTAGGTATCAAAATATTCTTCCAAGTCTTTGCTCAACTTACTGATGAGCTAGATGTTCAAATTAATCGCCGAAATCTAGGCTCAATGTCTAGTCTAATAATCTAAACTCAAATATTGCGAAATTGACTCGAATATTTGAACAACGTCAATCTTCACGTCAAGCTTCAATAAGAAGGCAAACCCCTCTCGGTTTTTGAGCTGGTCATTGAAATTCCCTATGTCCACAAATAAAGTAAATATGGAAAAATCTCTTCATTATTATGGGCAAATCATGGCAAGAAGAAGAGAAGGTCCTTTATAACCCTAGTTGGGGGTAGAGAGAAACAATCTCAAATGCGAGGTCAATAGTGCGGACCGGCGTCATTATGAGTCAAATGTTGCAAAATCTCAATGTTAGAGTCTTGGTTAATTCATGAATAATTTCTTCATTCGTATCTGGAGATGCCTGCTCGGAAATATCTACTTAAGGGTTCGAGACCCCTCTGGTTCTGGAGTTTTTTCTCTCTTATATCAACATTCGCGATTTTACATCGATATTGATATCAAAATTAAAATTTAACTTCAACATCAAAACTTTGCTTCGACTTCACAACAATATGTCAAACCAAGGTTACATAACAATGAACATCAGACACCTAAGTCCGATAAGTGCACCCCAGAAAGGGACTTTGAAACACCTCTTGGCACCAAGCCGCGACAAAAATGATGAATCTGAAGTAACCCTTATAGCACACAGCACAGTTGATCCACAAAAGATATATGGAAAGGACAGTATGTATCTCACACGCATCTAATCATAATATACTAATCTCCCGTCAGCGATTCCTTATCCACTTGCTCGCACTATCTATGATAAATCCATTGTTGAAGATTCAGTTCACCGGTCCACGGCGTCACAAGCCGGCACGATCGGCTCCAGCGACTTGCCTCTCAGGCTCGAAATGTGGAAGAAGTTTCAAAGCAATCCCATGGCCACAGGCATGTTCATGGTGTTAAAATTCAACATGGAGAAGATGAACGATATCCTCAGTCAACAACGCACAGGAACATGGAAATCCGTAAAAATCCCGGAGTCAAAGCTGGTGATGAAAAGAGGCAACCCAAATGAGGAAATTAGGTTGCAAGATACTGATAGCCCCGGGCTGCTACATGGATTCCAGTTGATATTTGGTGGATTTGGTGAATTCGACAGCTAGTTGAATCGAACGCGTGATTTTCCAATTTTTTTTAAAAAAGGGTGCTTTCCCAATACAAGACATGTGAAACAGTGATTCCACCCAAAAAGATAGGTCTGGTATCTAAAAGTAATACACAGAAAAAAAAGTCTCCCTCCTATCCCCAACTTAAAACCCTCTATCCACCCCACCCACTTTCCTACAATGCATCGAGGAAATCATACTGTCTGACAGCAGAGGGGAGATACATGATATGAATAGGCAAATGTAAAGTGTAAAGGCGGGTTGTACAACCCGAAGCTTCCATATCTCTGAATTGTTGGAAAAAATCATGATTCTTTACGCTCACTATATGCCACCTGAAAGGATCCCATTCTCAGTAAGATACTCCATCTTTCTAACAGCCTGTGATATTTTCATTCTGCTTCATGCAGTGTTGGAATGCTCCTCTCAGTTTCTGCTGCTCACATGTAACTTTACTGATCATCACGGCCTTGTATTATATCATCGACACTTGAGCTGGTTGTAGTATGCCTGCGAGAAGCTTTGATGTGTTTGAAGAGTGAACATCCATCCGTTAACACCAGTAGCAGAATGGAAGATGCCAGGCTAGGTCAGTATGATCACAACAATAGGGATCTAAATCTTCCCCTCCAACTATCAGATAAGATTGAATGAAAATGGGAACAGCAGTGAGGCTTGTAGTACGGCGTGTAACATCCGACAATCTTTGCGCATGCTCAATTTTTCCTCGAAGCAGTTGAAAAGCGCGCGGGCTTGGCATTAATATGGTTATCCCCTCTCCCATGGAAGTTTCAAAATCTCAGATCACGCTGTTCCACATCAGAACATCTAAGTCCAGCATTACAAGAATAGAATAGTTTTTGACTAATAACAGGTGGATGGGCCACACTTGAGTACCGCGTCAAGGGTTGAGCCAGGATGCAATTATACGTCCCGCAACGTTCTACGGCCGGATTTTTTGCTTGCCCAATAACGATAGAACACTCAAATAGCTACAGAACCAAGGGTTTGCTTACTTGTAACTTCAATATCTCAGTTGAGATAGGTTTAGTTAGCCATGATGACTAATATGTTTCGCTTGTCAAGTTTCCGCTAACCTTACCTCAACCTCCATCCTTTCAGGTATGCGAAAAATTATGTCGACTCTCCATGTTCAGTCAGGGATATTTGTAAGTACATATATTCAATCGATAGAGCTATTTTGTGGTCTTGCTTCTGTTATTTCTTCATTCTTTCAAGTTCTTTCTTCTCAAACACTTTACCGTATGGAGGTCTGTTATTGTCCTTTGTTAAATGCTCCAACCAATACGTTCCTTTCAAAAATATTTCACAAAGGTTTGAGCACCTCTACATTAAAGATTGTAAACCCATTGCTTGTGTGCTCAGAACATTGCCTTAAGATTGAATGAAAATTGAATCATGTCTAGCTCACAAATCCCATCCGCCACTACTTCTGCACGTCGACCAGCCGTTGCGGAACCCGATTCAGAATTCAAAAAGAAATATGGCCCCCAGCCTGGAAGACCAAATGATAAACACAGTGGATTAACACCAATTTTGCCGTTCATTTCAAAAACTGGAATTGCGATAAGTAGTCGAAGTATTTTGCGGCGAGAAGAGAAGCAGAGATCCATGTTTCGTGGCTTTACAGCCAAAGAACTACTTGATTTGGATGCGAATATTACAAATTCAAGACCATTGAAGCCAAGTGATTTGGATTCTCCGATTCATCCTTGCTTCAAAAGAAGTCGTTGGCTTCAAAGGGGTCCTGGACATGATCCACATTCTCTTGGTACATTGGGACCTGGGAGATGGGTTGCTAGTAATGATCGTGTATGGAAAATCTTGCAACCAACCCTTCGACTAGTCTCACTTTTGCTAGAAAACATTAACAAAGACTTTGTAAAACTTCTCAATCCTGTATTCTTTGGAAGCTAGCTGACAAGAGTTACATAGTATGATTCTATATTACGCGGGCCACGAACACCCATCGACCCAGACAGGTTTCCTGATAACCCCCCGGCCTGTGCAACCCAAGAAGCTCTACACACACTTCGTTCCTACAAATCCAGAGGACTACCTCCACAAGATCCCGCTCTCCAACAAAGTAGGGACGATCTATTGAAGGGGCTGACAGAATATGTCAGTTTTAGATTCAGAGAGAAAAGCGATATATTAGTTTACAATGGTTGCACTGCCCTTGGAATATACACAGATACAAATGGCAACCGTTCTCCACGGGCCCTGATAACTTTAGACCAAAGGAATTACGAACCTTTACTTCGAAAAAATATTACGACGTCTGAAAGATTGAGTTATCAATGGAGAACGGCAATAACCATTACTCATGAATGGTATCATTTATGCCCTTTCATAGTCTAAAAATAGTTAACAATCTTATTTAGTTCACATGCGATGCAAGGTTTGGCTGAGTACTACAGAGCGAAAGAGAGCAATACTTTAGATGATTGGCGTACAAAGGAAGAGGTGAGAAACCTGGTGATCTTGGATATGATCATCACTAACCAGCCAAGCCGTATTTTGAAAATCACTGCATACAAGAAACTGGTTTTTTAATGGAGCAGTTCAGTCTTGGGGGTGTCATCAGAGGAGAAACCAACCCCAAGGGCTCTTTGTTTCCTACAATAGCATTCTTTTGGACCGAGTGGCCATCAACATATTGGGCGAACTACGGAACCAACCTTATTCTGAAAACTCCTCCTCTCGACCCAGAATATAACTTTTACCCGATACCGGTGACTCATTTTGAAGATGTTCACCAGCTTCATTTTTGGAATCATGCCATAAAAGCTTTTGGTGCCCATATGCTTGGGCTTAGGTCCCTTAGGGTAAGAATGAGGTACAGTGACTTTTCGGTTCAAACCAAGACAATTGATGTAGTTGCTGGACAACTAGATGGGTCAAATTGGAAATCTAAACATGACGCTTTGAAATTAAAGCAGAACATGAGTGCAGATGAACGGAGAGCTTGCAGTGCTGGAGATAAATTAATTGAAGGGGCGAAATTGAGCGAGCAGTATTTTTTCAACAGCAAAAAACAAGAAGAGGAACTTCAGTCTATCCTTGAGTTTAATGTAAACCTTAAAGAAAGACTTCAAGCCGCCGCTATGACTGCCTTTTCTGCTGCTGTTGCGCCAGGACAACAATCCACCAACGTTGATCCAAGAGCAGTGGTAGAAGAATCAATGCAAGATCAATATGGCCTGATCTTCACCGCCGCAAAAGCTCATTGCGCAGCTGTCGACTCATACTTTGCACTCGCGAATTCCGGAAAAGCTCCTCTCGAAGTTCAGAAGCATCTATTGTTATTCAACCAAAGCTTTAGAGGATTCGCCCGAGAGATCGCCCACCGATCATGGACGGATGAATTAATCGAAGATTATCAATATATAGATGAGATGCTGGAATTCAGGCGCCAAATGTTGTACTCGCCCGACGATATAGACAGTCGGGAATTTTCCGTGGAATATGCAGAATTTGGAGAACTCGATCTTATCATTCAGGCCTACCGTATTCTAGGCACCGACCCTCACAAGATCAAGTCTGATATTCTCCAGATGACGGACGTTTTGGAAAGTAGATGGGGAAGTTCTCGATATGCCAGAACTTGCGCGAAGATCATGCGGTTAGCTGCGGATATAACTACGGGTGAAGCTGGGATCCCGGAGGATACAATTCAGGACATAGATACAAAGATACAAGCGCTGGTATCATTGAGGAATGGGGAGGACGGCAAATCATGCCTCGGCTGGAAAAAAACACTCGAAAATATGATTCAGCAGATGCAGGATATTGTCGAGGAAATTCGAAAAAAATTTGCGCTATCGGACAGTGATGATACCGATGAGGATGATTATGACCCCCGAGACGAGGATGATATCCCTACGGATAACGAGATGGAGGATGCTATAGATCAGCCTGCTTGTTAGCATTTCAGTCATTAAGCTAACAAATATCAATGAAATTCAACAGCACAGAGTAGTATTCCAGACTATCAAGATCGTTCATTTCCGGATGAAACAAAAGAAAATGCGGCATAAGACGCACCGACAATCTATAGACGAGACGAATAGGGGCCCGGGCTCACGTGAGTGAAATCTTCCGTGCAAGCAATGCAAAGTGAAACCATCAACGTCGGTAGTAAGGTTACGCCATCTCGATATGATTCGCGGTTGGCTTCAGAATCTTTCAAGAATGTGACATGAAAAGAACATATCATCCATCAGGTTCATGATTATCAGACACGCAATTCTCCAGAGTAAACTTAATGTTTTGCGTCTAATTAAGAAATTCTACAATCCACATTTCAAAAGTTCATTCATTCAATTAAAGCGCAATATTCAATATAAAATTTCTAAATTAGTCAAAAAGCTTCTGCGGATAAAATTTACACTATAAATAGCATCTCGATGAGATTGTATCACTAGGCTCGAAATGGTATCTTGCAGTGCTATTCCTTCAGTCTGATGTCGATGAAGTCTTCATCTTTACTATTGCTCGGCTTATAAGCATCATGGATGTCAATTCTTGTAAGATTAAGAGAATAATGCGATGGCTTTTGATGCTTTAGATAGAACTGCGACATATGTTTGTCTATATATAAGATGTCCATCAATCTCCAATGTTATCCTCACCACTCAACTCCATTGCAATCTTTTACACATCCCTTCAAACGGAACACATTCTTTAGGAACACATTTTTTACGCCTTGCCTTGCAGCAAACTAAATTCGCAATTCTCATCCTATACTACACTTCTTCTTCAGCAGCTAACCATCCACCAAATCATCTATCAAAATGCGTAGCACAATCTTGACCACCGTCTTCTGCCTTGCGGCATTCACTCAGGGTATGGTGATACCCCAACAACCCAATGCGGATATTCCCACGCCTGCTGTTGTCGAGAGAGGAGACTCTATTCAGCAACCCAATGGAGATGTGCTCATGCGCACCGTTGATACTGGATCGGAGGTAGAAAGAGATGCAATTATCGATGCTAGGTTGAATCTCGACAGAGATACAACCATGGATACTGAATCGGAGGCAGACAGTGATTCAATCCTCGATCTTGGATTGGGAATCAATTAGAGGAGAAGGAGTAGACCAGCTAGCTTCTAGAGGGGCCTGAAATTGCAGTAGATGATGTTTTTTTCTTCTTTCTTTCTATAGCGGTTCATAGAACTACTTGAGCTGTATCTAGGGTTTTATTTTGAGGATATCTGATTGGAGGTTTGGTGATTTTCTCAGGGGATTTGTTTATTGTACTTGTCGAGTCTTTCCATATCGCTTAGTTGTACATCAATTAAGATGTTCTATTGTTGCTTTAAATGAAAAAAATTGCATCGATTTCATATATGAACTGATTTGAAATTATCGACTTGTAATATAAACATTAAGAAAGAAGTGAAGAGTCAGGCTTTGAAGAGACGACTATAATTATCCATCTGATCTTACTTCTCAGTCAGGTATGTATCCGTTCAAGGCTTATAGGTCAGCATTCGTCTTTCATCAATCTACATACTCGAGAAAAGACGTAGAAAACTGATATTTTCCCTATCGAACCTATTCCTGTGAAGGGTTTTAGACCTTCTCTCTCTATATCTCTCTCTGAAGCGGAAACCATATGGATGACCTTAATGTCTAGAGTACTCGGATGACAAGATAAGTATGTCAATCCTGCAAACTAAAGAAGTAGTTTGATCTGTAGTAACCTTATAAATTGACCACTACAAATTTGATATCAAATTTCTCTAACCAATCTTAATCTATTCGAGAAACAAGACGTGGCAACCAGACACAAGTTTGAAACTGTATGTGTTTGACCTTGTAAGAAGATAGTTTTCAATTTCATTTTTATTTTCAAACTTCAAGTCAGTTTAATAATTTAAGAATAAGTCATGAATTTTGAAATCGTATTATATGTAGCTTATTTTGAAATTATATATATATATATATAGGTTATTCTTCTATTTTTTTCCTATTCGCTTAACCCCTTTATTTATATGATCTTGATTTAAATTTTGAAATAGTTTCAAATTTGAAGAAAAAAAAAAAAAAAAAAGAAAGAAAAGAAAGAGGAAAATAAAAAGAGAGAGAAAAAGCTAATACAGAAAAATATCTTTCATCTACTATGAATAATGTAAAACCGGAGAATCTAGTTTAAAACCAACTAATATGGCTAGTTTCATTTTGAATTCGACATTTAAACTTTGAAATCAAAAATCGAGATTTAAATTAGATCAAGAAAAACATGTTAAAATGTATGTACTGGCATTGCTGTTTTGGATGTAGGAGAGGAAAGCGCCAATTGATTTGCTACTTTTCCTTCCTCAATCATCGTTAAAGATATCGTATATATTTTTCACTATATGATTCCCTCCTTGTTAGCTAGTCTGATGATCGCGTGCTAGCCGTGACAGTATAGTATCACTCTGATCTTTTCATCTGTATGAATTGTTAATGATATTAGGTCATACATACTACTATACTGTTCTGGAGTGATCATTCTAAGTACTGTAACTGTAACGTAACCAGTGGAATCTGCCACTTTCATCCAGCCAGCCATCTGCAATATATACAAAACGCATCCTCGCCCAATCATGCATCCTGCAACCGATGAGATCATGCGCAACACGTTTACAGCAATACGGGGGGGGGGGGTCCTGCTATTGCCCACAATAATGAAAGCCGTTCGTTCTTATTATACATACATATAAACCTATAGCTCCGCGAATCATGGCCATCAAACCTCGAGACATCGTCGATCTCTAGCCCGGTCAAACATGCATAGCGAAGTGATGAATAAGTTTATTTATTATATGAAACCGAATCAACAGGAAAAACCGATGATTATCGAATATTCAAAGGGGCGATGAGAGTCCATTCACTCATCAGATCAGTGCAGCTCCCGAGCGAGGATTTCTAAAACCCCACGAGCTCTATCTAGTTCAGCAGCTAAACTTACAAACTCATTTTACCAAGGTTACGTGGTGCTGCGACATTGTGTCTCTTTGCCCAAGTGATTATCTTTTCACCTGAGGAACTAACTCAGTTGCGATTCTGATCATTATATTTATATATATATATACAAATATATCCCAGGATCGTCCGAAGATACGATATAGCACGCGTATTCAGAGCCCAGGATAATAAAAATAAGTTCCCGATGACATGAGAATAATCTAATTGTACGCGAGCTCCGACGAACATGATAGGTAGGATATAAAATTGGGGGGTAGGTACCTTCATTAGCTAGGACGGCACGACGTGGATAGCTGATATGATCGCACGTCGGTCTGTCTTTTCAGACTCATACCAAGAATATCGTGTGCTCTTATGGTGGTAGGAGGTGAATGATTCCGGAATCTTTACATGTGGGTCAAATATTCATGTTCATGGTTGTTGACGGTTGACGCAAAGTAACCCACGGTAACGGTACGTTAATAACCGAATATTACATACACCATGACAGTAGTTGCTTCTCACTCTCCTCACTGTCATTTATCAAGATGTTTTTTCCTGGAGGTACATTCCATCTGGTAGGTAGACTATATCTATATCTATATCGCTTTGCCAGGTAATTAATCATGAAAGTCGGCATGCATGATCGATAAGTTGGTGAAAACACACACACAGACAAATCCGACAACCTAATTCGTAGTAGTGCTTTCCTTTTCCTGTTCTACCACATCTTTTCAACTTTCCCCTCTCTCAGCATCTCTTTTATACCAGATCAGATTTACTCGAGGAATTCCCCGAACACAACCGACGACTCCTCCTCCAGTTTGATGCCCAGATTCACTCCCAGCTTCCGGGCTAGGTTTGCATGCAATATGGAATTCGACATGAGGGTATTTCCATTCAACTCTCAACATACATTGAAACAGTGAGCGAGCCGAGTTTTCATAATCTTTAGACTGGCTGGAAGTGAATTAGCTAATGATGAGGTAGATAGATGATTCATTCTATGCAAACTAAAGAACAATAGAAGATGAAATATTACATTAAAAGGAAGTTTAGTCTGGGATAGACTACCGGGTAGCTTCTGTTAGTCTCTCTGTGACGGATCTTCCGGTAAATTTGTCTGTATAGCATAGAATCACCTACGTAGAATAATTTAAGGACGCGGGGTGGAAGACGATAGATAGATAGATAGATAGATAACCCTAAGCCTAAGAAGGAAGTGAGTGAGTGAGTGAGTGATTCACCAAAAGAAAAGAAAAGAAAAGAACTTATCTATCTATCTTGGCATGCTCGTGCTCGTGCTTTCCTATCTATTGGTATTGGCTTTACTCGCTTGACTCGCTCGACTCGCTCGGTTAAGGTAAAGTAGGGTAAGGAAAAGAAAGGTAAGGTAAGAAATAGCATTAATATGCTCACAAATTCATTCGCACGCACGCACACACGCACACGCCCCGTTAATAACGAACTTCGACAAAGGAAGACTGAAGACTGCTTGCTACTTGATGTGGTTCAAGAACAAGAAATCCAGCAGACTGGCCGACCAAGCAACAGGTATCTCCCTCCCTCCCTCCATGCATAACATAAAACCCACCTACCCACCTACCCACCCACCTACCAACCTACGATATAGATAGATCTCATAAACTCGAATCATCCATACCATCCATCATCCACCTTCATCTACAAGTAGTAGCTAGCGTACTAAAGCTCGAATGATTGATAGATAGATAGATATCCCCTTCTAAATCCAACCGACTGTAAACTATAACTACTTCTTCACTTCTTCACTTCTTCACAAACCTCATCACAAACCTCCAGCTTTCACCCAACTAACATGTTATTCTTCCACAATGAACGAACGAACGAACGAATGAAAATCCTCCTTGCTTGCTTGCTTGCTTGCTTTGAATAAAGAGATAAGAGAGTTAAAAAAAACCCCCCAGGAAAAGAAGAATAATAAAACAGCTGAATATCTCGAGACAATCCCCCATTCCCCATTCCCCATTCCCTATTCCCCCAACAATCTTTCCCAGAAAAACGAAAAGAGATATACATCTATGAAAAACAAAAGAGCTTTCACGTAAAGCTATAACGTCGATACTATTAACATCCTCCCAAGACTAATCATAACCCAAAACTCACAAAACCCCCTTAGCTAATCCATCTTCCCATCCCTCCCCCCACCCCCAACAAATCCCCACCCATTCCCCACCGATCCCCCCACAACCCCATACCCCAAAGGCGTCGCGCCACCCAACCCCCCACCACCCTTCCCACCCGTCAACCCCCCAGCCCTAGCCAACCTCCCACTCCACCCCTTCATCCGGCGCGGAACTTCCCACCCCACCATATAAGCCCCCATCACCGTAGCCCCAGCCCCAAAAGCCAAGATGACATAGCCAAACGTGAGCCAATTGACATGACCCCCCAAACCATTCCACTCGACCTTTCCATTTTCCCGCGGGAGACTCGGGCTCGGAAACCACCGCACCGATAACTTCAATGGTAACTCATCGCCAATGATCAATTTCTTCGTGAGCGCGGCGGGTCCGGTGATGTGACTTAATGGACTCGTACTATATGCGACTCCACTATCGATGACTCCCGAATCATGTTTTTGTAGATGGTGCTTGGGAACCGAGTGAAGGAGAACGTTCAGATGCGTCGAGATATGGAGATGTGAGAGTTGTAATGTTCCAGAGAGTGCAAAGACGAGAGGAACGTATTCTTGTTTATAGTTTGGATAACTAGTTCTATGGTGAACAGTTGGTGCTGGACGAGAAGGGAGTCGGCAAGAAAGAGGCGCATCCGAGTGAATATAAAATTCCAGGAGGTGAAAGAAGGGGTCTGTAACTATAGGGATCGTACAATTGAATTCTAAAGAACAAAGTCAGTCAGTCCATCATCAATTTGGTAATATAAGATCAATCGTAGAAATAAGAAATGAAACAAACCTCCTTCAACTCCATATTTTAGTTCTAATGGTCTTCCTGTTTCGTTGCATATCGGGAATGGTATGTATTTTAACGAATTATCGTCTAATTGAATGTGTTCTCCTGTATCGCTGATAGGTTACTCGTTAGCATTTGATTCATAGATCTTCAACTCTGCTGAACATTCCATATCCTCTCAATCTAAATGGGGGCAAGCCCCCAAACCCCAAGCTCGCTGCGCTCGAACGTCGTCTCTATTCCCCCCCCTCTCCATCTCCCTCCCCCCCAAACCCCAAACCCCTCGTCCCCCTCCCCAAAAAAGAAAAGAAAAAGAAAAAGAAACTCACACATCCCTCTCCATACACTCAACCGGAATATCCGCGCCAAAATGATAACTCGGCAACGGCAACTTCGCATCATCCGCATCCGCATCCCCATCCGCAAACACACCCACACCCAAGAGACCAACGAGGGCGAGAAGATTCGAGGCGCGCATCCTATCCTATCCTAGCCTATGCTAGCAACTCCAACTCCAATTCCAATCCCGCAGACCACCAAAGTCCCAAGTCGCAAGTCGCAAGTCGCAAGTCGCAAGTCGCAAGTCGCAAGTCCCACGGTATCAAAGACCCAAGCCCCAAGCCCCAAACCCAACTGTGTATTCCTTTCCCTCTTCCTCTTCGTCTTCGTCTCTCTCTCTCTCCCTCTCTTCTTCCCAATCCCAATCCCAATCCCAATCCCAATCTCAATTCCCCAATTCCCCAACCGCACAATCGCACAATCGCACAAAAAAAAAACCACCTTCCTTCTTTTCCCACGAATGACTCGAGATGTGCAATAAAGAGTAAAAGAGGGAGAAGAATCAAAACAAAAATACCGAGAAGAAAGAGCTGAAGTAACTTATCCCATATGCACCACAACCCCCTCCTCCCCCCATGCATATGTAGAAGGACAGACTTGCCGAAAATAAAGTTGACGCTAGCGGCCGCTTTGATTAGTTGTACTTATCAAGGGGTTCAAATATATATTAACTCGTAAATTAAGGTACGAATATCTTGTTAAATTCAATTCATATTCATCATGGCTTTCTTGACTACTATCCAGATGTAAATACATCCTCATCACATCTTTCCATCCCAGCACAAAAATATCTTCATCCCATTTCACACCACAATTACCCCATCCTCTGTTCTACTCACCTCACATCCAACCAAATCTCATTCATCACCCATTTAAATCCCAGCCTTTCTCTTGAAAGCGGCGATCAATCCCCCAGTACTAACATCATGCTCTCCAACGTTTCCAGAGACATCCAACTCGGCTTGAATCTTCTTAGCTAAACTCTTACCCAACTCAACACCCCATTGATCAAAACTGTTGATGTTCCAAACAGCTCCCTCAGTAAATGTAAGGTGTTCGTAGTAAACAATCAAAGCACCAAGAGTACCTGGAGTGATCTTTTGGGCGAGAATGGATGTGGTTGGCCTGTTCCCTAAGAATGTCTTGTGCTTGTATAATTCAACCGGTGTATTTTCCGCCTTTAATTCATCCTCTCCTTTCCCAATCATAAGAGCTTCAGCTTGAGCGAAGAAGTTGGATGCCAACATCTTTTGATGTTTATTGTTATCGATTGGGTTGTGTGACTCGGCAGCCATGATGAAATCAGTTGGAATTAACTTGGTACCTTGGTGAACAAGTTGGAAGAAAGAATGTTGGGCATTGGTAGCTGGTTCACCGAAAAGAATTGGACCGGTGGTGTATCGAACAATCTTGCCATCACGCGAGACGGCTTTTCCGTTGGATTCCATAGAAAGTTGCTGAAGATAAGCAGGGAATCGGTGAAGATATTGATCGAAGCTATTTGATCAATCAGCTTAGCTGCTGTGTTCAACAAAATGTGAGAGGGAAGTGAAACTTACGGAGCAACCAAATGAGTTTGAGCACCAAAGAAATCAGAATACCAAACACTCAAGAGACCAGCAATAGCTGGAATATTCTCCTCGAGGGGAGTATTCTTGAAATGTTGATCCATCGCATGAGCTCCAGATAAGAATTCATGGAAATTCTTGAATCCAATATGAATGGCGACACTCAAACCAATAGCACTCCAAACACTATATCTACCTCCCACCCAACTTTCGAAACCAAACATATTCTTGGCATCAATACCAAACTTGGTCACTTCAGCTTCATTGGTAGAAAGAGCCACAAAGTGTTTAGCAATATCACCCTTTCCATCGGTCTTCTTCAAGAACCATTCTTTAGCAGAGTTGGCATTGGTCACAGTCTCGGCAGTGGTGAAAGTCTTGGAAGCAACCAAGAAGAGGGTAGTTTCTGGATCGGAATCTCTCAATGCCTCGGCCATATGTGTACCATCAATATTAGAAACGAAGTGCAGGGTTTGTTCTCGAGCACCATAGTACTTGAGAGCTTCGGTGACCATGACTGGACCACTATAATCAATCAGCCGTGATCCCAGATATTCAAGCTCCCAAAACTTACAGATCAGAACCACCAATACCAATATTGACAATATTAGTCAGGGGCTTTCCCGTAAAACCCTTCCACTCTCCACTTCTAATCTGCTCCGAGAATTCCTCCATATGCTTCAACTCCTTATTGACGCCCGGCATAACATCTTGACCATCCACCTTGATAGGGTCACCCGTCACATTTCTCAAAGCCACATGAAGCACCGCACGATCTTCAGTAAAGTTGATCTTGTCACCAGCAAACATCTCATCTCTCAATTTCTCCAGGCCCGCTTCTTTCGCAACAGCCACCAATGCCTTGATGGTATCTTCATTGATCAAATTCTTGGAGAAGTCGAATAAGATTTCGGAATCATCGGCAGGATTCTTAAAGGTCTTTGAAAACTTCTCAAAGCGTTGGGGATCCTTTTTGAATTCTTCCTTGAGGACAAAGTTTCTTCCAACTTGATCATGGTGTGATTGAAGAGCACTCCAAGCTTTGAGTTCAGTAGCTTGAGGCATTTTGTCAGGTTGTTTGATGGAATTGTCGAGTGTGGATGGGTATGAGGGGACTATGGGAAGATGATGTTAGAAGCAAAACGAGACGATAAACCGACGATTGGACAAGAGGGACAATGGGGAAGAATGATTTCGAGACAACTCAGCCAAGAACAAGAACAAGAACAAGAACAAGAAAGAGAAGGGAAGAACACAGCACAGCATCACACAACATAACATACCTTGATAATCCAACGTCAAGACTTCTTGGAAAAGAGTAGATAGGACGAAGAGATACAATAAGTAAGTATATGGAGTATTTGTTATTTGTTGTTATACCATGGAAGCTTCAAGGTGGGGTAATGTTCAGATCGCATCCATCCATTACTCAGCATCCCACTATCATCATGTTATATAATGTAATGTAATACAATATCATAATATAATAATATAATATCATATCATTGACTCATCTAATTCTCGTGAAATAAAAGAAAAGCGTCTTCTTTTAACTAATTCTGAATTGCGATCTTGATAAAAAAACAGAGGCCGAGCTATAAGTTCGAAGTCATATCATAATACCCTCCCCTCCCCTCTCCACTGGTAATTTCCAGAATACCAGACCTCATTGTTTGTCATGGTTGTCATCTCATCTGTCTTGTACACTTCCTACGAAACTTGGATCCTTGATGCTACCACCACCATCACCTAATCCAGCAACCGGTCTGTTATAAGACCATCCCGTAAATTGTTCTTGCATCGTGGATGATAATTGTCCACCTTCGACCAATGAATCCGCTGGGGCTTGGGAGGTGAATTCTTCATCGAAATTCTTGGTATCAAGAGCGTCCGTCTATCGTTTGTTAGCACAAGTCATGCAAGAAGATAAGAAGAAATACATACCACATTCGGCTTGAAAGTGGGTTCATACTTTCTTTGGAGCAGTTTTCGCCAATCAATGCTATGAAAGAAAGGATGGGCTTTAATCTCCGAAGCACCATTGGCACCCAATCGTTGATCGGGCTTTCGGTTGAGAAGTTTTTGCAAAAGATCCTTGGCAGCAGGTGGAACAATTTCAGGCCCTGGGAAGTTCAATGGCTCGCTCAAAATCTTGCGATACATCTCATTCGTATTCTCATCGTAGAATGGAGGCAATCCAGTCAACATCTCGTAGAGTAAAACACCAAGAGTCCACCAGTCAACCGTCTTGGTGTAACCTTGACCTAACAACAATTCAGGGGCCAAGTATTCGGGGGTTCCACAGAAGGTATTGGTGCGATCTTCATCCTTCATGTCAAGTTTACACAGACCAAAATCACACAGTGCAATGTGACCCGAGTAATCCAATAGAATGTTCTCTGGTTTCAAGTCACGGTAAATGACGTTGAATCCATGCAAACATTCGAGGGCGCAAAGGAGTTCGGCAGTGTAAAATCTTGAACGATTGATGTCGAAGCGAGACTCCTTTTGGAGATGATGAAAGAGCTCACCACCATTGACAAAGGCCAAGACGAAATATAACTTGTCTGGTGATTGAAAGGTAAACTTGAGAGGGACGATGAATGGATTGTTGATCTGAGAGAGGACGGATCGTTCTGCCAATGTATGCGCGACTTCTGATCGTGAAATGATATGTGCCTTTCGAATGGTCTTGAGGGCGTAAATTCGTTGGGTATCCTTCTTCTTGACTTGCATAACCTTTCCAAAGCTTCCCTTTCCCACCACCTTCAACAGATCGAAATCATCAATCTTTAATGCTCTCGTTCTATTCTCGACGTACTCAACTCCAATCCGAATCTTTCCTGTACCATATTGAACGTCTAACCACTCCGGTCCACTCTGTCCCAATGTGCTCTCTCTTCTAGCGAATTCCGCAGCTGCCTTTTCCTTGTCTTTCTTCCCCAATTTTGGATCTTCAACGTATTTATGCTTCTCTTCGAATCGTGGATTGATACGGGTGACACCAAGGAAAATATCTTGACTTCGACCTGATCCTGGAGGCGCATTCGGATTTCGAAGATATAAATGAACTGCTAATTCGGTAACTCTGGAAACATCAAACTTATACTGAGTGTTGTCTCCGGCCCATAAAGGATTTTCAGGGGAACCTGCAACTGCATTGACAAAAACCTGCATCTTATCGAAATCTAACAAGGCGTATGGAAGGTATTTGGAAGAAATTCGACCATGATTGGTGGGCACTTGAATTCCACCGCCTGATGTTTGTGGCCGTACATTTGTATAAGATCCGGCTACTTGGTTTGACCCTCCCGAACGAACGGAACCTGCGACTCCAAATCCATGTCCCGCAGATAATGAATTCTGTGTATGATTGCTGAAAACTTGTTTATATTGGTCGGGGAGAGAGAATCCATTTCCTTCGTGAAGTGTAACGATGAGAATACCTGGTCGAGGAGGTGGTTGGCTGGCTATGGCTTCAGAAGCAGCTTTTGAAAGCGTTAGCATCGTTCCCACGAAACCAATCATCCTTTGCGCATACCTATACCATTGTCATTCACCGATGGAGCAGGGCTTGATGTTCCTGATTTCTCATCTTTAGAAGGTTCTCTGAGGGTTTGTGAAGATGGTGTTCGAGAGAAGGTGGATGCAAGAGGACCAAGATGCGTCTCTTTGAGCTCTAAAAGTTGACGAGGAAGGATTAGTGATACTTTCGATTACAGATGGTTGAATGGTTTCAAGAATTGAAAACGGAATGGCACGAAATTCACTTACTCTTGGTGATATTCCAAGACATCTTTGAGATGGAGAACAAAACTGTATCTGTAGGGTGGGGGGAAGGGGGCAAGAGAAGAGGAAGAGAGAGAGAGAGAAGAATCGAATAAATTATAGGATTGTTGTAGGACTGTAAGTTGTAATGGATGTTGTTGTTATCTTTGCCTTGAGTCGTGGTAAATGTGTGAGGGTGTGAGGGGGTGCGAGAGTGAGAGAGTGAGAGTTGTTATGGGATTGTTGGATGAAAGTATACAAGGAAGAGTCAGAGGAAGTCCTGTAATGCAAGTATCTAATTAAAACCTTGGTACGAGTAAGCACTTAGTCAGTATCTATTCGAGGAGCTCTCGGTATTTCTTCGAGGGACATGACAAGTTTCGTTCGTTCAGGTTATGTTGTGGATGTTCAATGCGTTGTGGTCAAGATTTGGTAATTTAACGAAATCCCTGCAAAATGAAAATAAGCGAATCTTTTTATAACGTCAAATATTTATTATTCCTTATCCTACACTCCACACTTCTCTATCGCTGATATACCATTCATCCATCCACAACTTTGATGCCCTCGAAAACTCCATCATCCAGACCACGTAAGAACCAATGATACAATACAAAACGGTACTATTGCTACCTAGACGAAATACCTGCTCTGAATCTCGAATCTGACGAACCCAATAACCTTCTCGCTAATCCTCAGTCTCATCCGCACCATTCAATATAACTTCACCGAGCTTCTGAAACTTCCCGCTCCAACACTTCCACTGGCGCTACCTCTCCCATCAAACGTGGGCTTGCTCCTGTATCTTGGCTTCGACATCAGCATATCCTCTGCTCTCCCCTTTTCATTCTCCGCGATACTCCTCTCCAAATCCTCCAGTGTCTTCGCCGCCTCTTGATTCATGATCGAGCCCTCATTAGTTTCCTCTTCGATTTCATTCCTAAAATCTTGTTTTGCGAGATCCAGGACCTGTTGATGCCATTTTTCTAATCTAGCTGTCTCGAGGTATGGAGTTAATGCATCGTCTTCGATTTGATAATCTTGCATCATGCGTTCGCGCATGCTGGCATCGATTCGAGACCAGCGTTGTTCTAATTCAACTGTGCATGCCCCAATGACTTCTTGAGGGCTTAAAGGCTGAATTGTGAGATCCTTTTCAAAGATACCTATTTAATATGTGGTTAGTCTGTGGTTCGATATAAGTCGTTGCATCGATAACACTTACGATTCTTGAAGCAGGCTTTGAGTGTCCAATACAGTGCCGTTGTCTTCAACCGATCTTCTATAAATTGATCATCTTTAGCCTCTGTGTTGTTAATCGCAACCCAGTCATCTCCCAAAAGACATCTTCTCCAGATAAGACGTTGTATAAGTAACTTCTCTTCTTTATTTGAAACTCCCAAACGAATAGCTTCAAGAGCCCAATAAAACCTGCCGATAATGAAATCATCTTGCTCCATTTCTCTGAAATTGTCACCCATCAAGGTAAGTAGATCAACCAAACAAAATGCATCCATGGCTTCATGCTTGACGAGATGAGTCATGCTGTTTTCGAGTAAGTTCATGAAGGAGAACTGCCTTTTCAAATCTTTATTGCCGTGAGTTTCCAAAGCAAGTTGAACTTCTGCATTGTCATCGATAGCCGTGTCGATGGAGGGATATATATATTGATAAATCAGATCTTGAATCTTGAGCAGTCCAAGCTCTTGGTTTGCTCTGACAAGTTCTGCTTCACCTCCATCAGGAATGAAGATCCCGTTTTTCTGACTATAATTTCGACCTGCCATACGTGAAAGCTTCCCGATGCTAAGCTCAACCTTTTTGCTCCAGACATCACGTTCTCGGTCTAATCCAAGTTCAAGAAGCATCCTTGCGGCCTCGTCGTAATCCTTTTCTCGAGTGACCTCATGGATCCAACCAATCTTAGCATACTCCGGTTTGTCCCGTAGGAACGCCGTGAGGAATGATCTATGGTTTTGGTACTCATTAAGCATCGGCTCCAGTCCTCCCTGACTGATGTAATATTCATACAGAGCGGTAGCCCAGCTCGCACCGAAATTTGCAAAATACTTATCCACCCGGTCATTGAGTGCTTTCGCTCGTTCTGAAAAATATTCAAAGTCATCTGGATCGATTCCTGGCATACCAAGTCTTTCGACACAAGCAGTGGCCTCAAACATCAGAACTGCGGCCAGCGTCTGTAAAATTTCATGTTTTTCCGCAATCTTCATTGATTCATCTGGAAGTCCCCAATCAAGGGCAAGACGCCTTAACTGCTTATTTTGTGCAGTGACCTGTAGAAGTTGGATTGCTTCTGCCTGCAATTGAAGTTGCGGCGAGTCTTGGGCTGATACCCAGCGTATCCTCTCCATATTTGATCGGATAGCCATATCGATAAGAGCAGGATGTTCAAGTCGTATTTTGTCGAGAATTGTAGGATCGGGGCTAGCTTCCGTAGAAGGTTTATTCCAATATTCTTCGAGTAGCAAACCGACAAGGTCTGTTTGCTTTCGAACGTTTTCGGCAATGTAAAAAGTCGAAGTCCAAAACTCTGGGAGTCCCTCATAACCTTCTTCTAACACCCCGTGTGACAAAATTTCTGATTGCAGCCCATAGAGTCTCAGATTTTCCATTCGAAAGTCAAACGCACCCTCCAAAGCACCAATCATCATATCATCAGATTGGCTCACTATCTCTGTCACTTCACCGGTAGGATTTTGGCCATCCTGCCATGCGTATTTGATGATCTGAAATGACCACGGTATTGCTAATTGTAGTCTAGCAACATCATGAATGAAAAAATGTCGAACGCGATCGACCTCGCCCTTTTCAGGAATAGGCTCTGTTTTGAAATCTTCGTGAATATGGTCCACAAGTTCAGCGAGAAGCCCATGCTTCTGTCCTTCCGGTAGCTCTCGAATACGATTGTCATACCGCTGCCAGATGATCGTTGCCGCCATCATCTTCTCTGCATCCCAGAGTAACTTCCATCGCGTGACCCTGTCGAGTGCGACACCAGTTGATTTGAGGTGCTTGGCAAGATCATGAAGTGCAGCTGCTCGTCTTTTGAGGTGTTGTTCGAGTGAGGCAGATACCGAAGGAATAAAGGGGGTCTTAGATTTCACAATCTCTAAACTCAGCTGCAGAGCAGCTTCTCCAACTTCTTCCGCAGGAAATTGCAATTCTGATCTTCCAGCAAAGCTCAAAGGATTTTGTGACATGGTGCCAAAAAATACTGCTTGTTCAAGCTTGCTTTTCGCAGTGACTTGCTGCCCTGTGCTAGATATGAGTTTGTCAATATTCGTAGCTGCCACGCGAATTACTCCCCCACCCCTAACGAGTAGAACAGCAGCGGGGTGCTTTGCCTTATATTTGCGCGACTTTGCCTCCTCAATTCCATGTGGAATATTTTGTGGTTCTTCCATGCCCGATCCTACAATCTCAACGTTTGTGTCCTCCCTAAAGTCTACCACATCCTCGAATGCTGGCGTAAGTGTATGATCCTCAGACCGGAGTTGCGAGTCGGGTGATTCAGCCCATTTTGCCCTTGAAACAACAACTACAGCGCTGTCAAAGATAATATATGCAACAAGTGCTGGACTGGGTAGATAGATTCGTGCTTTTGAAATCGCATGCTGGTTGATCGGGGTGGTGTAGGATCTAACCAGTCGAACATCTTCCACGATCAACTGTTCCCGCTTAAGTACAGCATCTACAAGGGTGTAGTGAGTAGTGTGCCGATTGGAAAGGGATGTTAGCAACAATAGATGATCTCCTTGATTTCCTTGACTCTCCACGGAACGAGGTGTGAAGGTAAAGTCGATAACCTGGAATGTTTCTAATGAGCATTCGAATAGAGTCGGCTCGGCCTTTTTTATTTCCATGACAATTGCTTCCCGTCCTTCAGCTTCAGCGCGCAGCGCATTCTGTCCATCTCTTTGGAGATTCCAAAGTTGTATTCTTCCCTTTCCTGTTGCGACGACAACATTTCGATCTCCTACATGCTCTTGTGGCCCAGCGCGAACAGCGGCGATGTCTCCACGCCATGCTGAGCTAGACAGGACATTCCGAAGACTGCGGAATATGCCCCCGGCTAAAGCACCGCTGGATCCTCTCAAAAATTGAACGGATATTTCAGGTCTTCCATGTCCATCCCTAACTCTCAAATAAGCCAGTCGTCCGGTACTGAATGCCAGAACAAATCCAGCGGTTTCCGCGTTCAAAATTTGCGCAACCGTTTCTCCGGAAAGCATTCCTGGTATTGTCGATCCGACTCCGTTACTTTTCAATTTGATGAGATCAAGCGTGGCGGCGCTGGCGATAGATTCCCAATATGTGATTTTGCCGGTAGTGGGTATGACAATGACAAGTCCTGGCTCCGGGGATGATGCGGAGGGTGAGACTAACGATCCAAGAGGAAGAGGGTCTGATCCATGCTTGGTGCTATGAGGTAAGGTGAATGTAAACGTTTCGGGGGAAGGAATATTAACAGCGTACGGCCAGACGAAAGCGTGAGAATGGGTGAGAGCAAGTGCATAGCCACTATCCGAAAAGATCGCGCCGTGTTGACGAGCTATAAGTTTGAATTAGCAACGAATTCATAAAGCAACGAAAGAGTCATAATTACCTGTGACATCTGTGCGAATTTGATCCGGAAGCGCGGGAAGTTTACTAACTGTATATGTATCATTCTGAGTCTGCCACAGGATGTAAGTGAACAGTTTCCAAGAGTCGCAATTCAATGCGAGGCTGAAAACTCACAAGAACTACGCTACCATCTCCTTTCCCAGCCCTCTCACCTCCTTTCGACTTCTTGCCTCTCACTGCCATCTCTTGTCTTGGATTTGGTATCTCCATGGGACTTTCGCGCCTCGTCAAAGTCGCTACTGGATTGCCATTTGCCTCATCCATTTCAGGTGTTCCATTTGGCGCGAATGTCTGGTCATCGTATGAGCTTCGAACTCTTTTACTTTTTGGTTGTGCTAATGAATTCTCGTGTGAATGAGGTCGCGGTCGTCTCCTACTACTCCTTACTGGAGCTGGAGCGCCGGCACTGACTGTTGGCGAAAACATTTCGAAACTGAATTAGAGATGGAATCAAATGATGGGAAATTTTGAAGTAGCGGAAAGATTGATGAAGCTGTTCACATTATTCGTTGAAATGAATAGGTGGTGGGTGGTAGGTAAATATCATAGCTCATCAGGTCTTGTTTGTTTTTGTTCTGAAGTTTCGATCAAATTTGGCAGAATATCGGATCAAAAATTACAAGATCAGGCACAAAAGGGCAAAAGGCGGTGGGAACATTTTCAAGCTACAGAGGGACGCGTTCTTATCAGGCTGAGCTTTGACCACCCGCAGCCTTGTTGAGCGGTGCGCGAGGCTACAAGGCTGGTATACAAGGCTGACACAAAGTGAACCGATCTAGTGCCGGCGATGACGCTTGCATTTCCACCCCTCCTGAACAGCAAAACATTATTCCTCGAGTATGAGGATATTGATCATGAAAGTTCCAAATGCCACCAACCAACCTCCCTCAATCAACCGCCCTTACAATAACCAATCCTCTCATTTTATATCGAACTCTATTGGCGACGAAAGTAATTGACCCCGATCCAGCTCAACATCGTATAGCGTTACATTTGCAAAAGCTATATTTACGATTGAAAGACTACAAGCCTCGATCCGAATATGCAGCACGACTCCAAGCAATTAGCCAGGCTATCAATGATGGCCAAAACAGCGAAGAGGGCCGGACGGTAGCAGTACCTGGTCATCCTTTAAGGAACAATCCACTATTTGCCCATCTCTTTCGACGAAAAGAACGACAAGATACACTTGCCATGACAAGGGTTCTTACAAGCCACGAAGCAGCGATGAATCTGGACTCTCCCCAAGGCATATTGCTCCATGGTGAGGTTGGCACTGGAAAGTCGATGTTGTTAGATATGTTGGCAGATAGTCTGCCGAGCAGCAAGAAAAGAAGATGGCATTTCAACACTTTTATGTTGGAAACGTTTGCACGTTTGGAACAATTGAGACAGTCTCGCTCCAAGCATGGAGATCTAGGATCAGAGGACTACTCTTTGCTTTGGCTGGCAAAGGATATGATTGAAAAATCGCCCATACTCTTCTTGGATGAATTTCAGCTGCCAGATCGAGCTGCGAGTAAGATTTTGAGTAATCTTCTTACGCCATTCTTTCAATTGGGTGGCGTACTCATTGCATCCTCGAATCGCATGCCAGAAGAGCTGGAAAAGGCCAGTGGGATGGATTATGCCGTCCCTGGAAGAGGAGGACTTGTGAAGAATTGGCTAGGGTTAGCCAAGCCACAGAAACTTGATATGTTTTCTAGTAGAAACGAATTCTCAGGCTTTGTTGGAGTCTTGAAAGCTAGGTGTGAGATTTGGGATATGGGAAAAGGCGGTAGAGACTGGAGAAGAAGAGAAATTGAGGATGTAGATGAGGAAGAGGCTGCAATGGCTGAAATAATGAGAGGGGAAATGATAGAAGGGTTGACCGGACTCGGAAAACTTTCTCCGGGCGACCTTGGACTTGAGTATGAACAAAGTGTTCATGAAAAGGATGACGATAATAACACTGAGAAAAGTGTCAAAGCAATTACTCCCAAGAAGTACCTTCTTACTTCAGACAGTGACGATGCCTGGGAGAAAGTGAAACAATCAGCTTTCCCATCCCCTCTAGATCCAATCCCGTGGCAATCAACCACCCTTCTCGTCTATGGTCGTACAGTCCCAGTCCCACGCCACCTCAATGGTATAACATACTGGGATTTTCCCACTCTCTGCGGAGGTACTTTCGGACCCGCAGACTACATAACCATGGCGTCCACCTTCCACACTTTCATCATCGATGCCGTCCCCATCCTAACGCTCCTCCAAAAAAACGAAGCAAGACGTCTCATCACCCTTCTAGACGCCCTCTACGAAGCCCGCTGTAAACTCATCATCCGCGCCGCCGTCGGTCCAGACTCCCTCTTCTTTCCCGAAACACAGCTCCCCTCCTCAAATCCAGACTCCACATCCATTGAAACCCCCCAAGATGCCGTATACCCCGAGACTCTCTCAGAAATTTACCAAGACCAAACGTCCCCCTTCCGCCCCAACATCTCAACCTATACCGATGCCGCAAGCACTAAAACCGGATACGATCCAGATGAAGATGCGGATTTCAACCCGAATCCGGGGGCGGGACATGCGATTGGACGGGAGAGGGAGAAAGGGGTGGATTTTGGGAGGACGGAAAGTTTTACCGGCGAGGATGAGAGGTTTGCGTATAAGAGGGCTGCGAGTAGGTTGTGGGAGATGTGTGGGGGGAGATGGCATGCGAGGAGCGGGCAAGGCGAGGAGGGCTGGTGGAGGCCGTTGAGTGTAGAGGCTAGGGGGTGGGAAAGGAGGAGTGGGGAGGGCCTGGCTGCTAGGGATCGGAGTGGTGAGGTGCGGAGTGCGAGTGTGAAGGTTGAGAGTGATGTGAGGATGGGTGGGTTTGTGGAGCTTGAAAGGCCGGCGGGTTTGGAGGGAAAGGAGTTGGAGGAGAGGGAAAATTTGGCGGGTGGAGGGGCTAAGAGGTAGGTGGGTGGGTGGAGAAGATTGATCTTTGGTATAAAGGAGACGAGACTATTTCACAAGAGTATTTGGTCAACGCAAGATATTTCATAGAGCAGAACAGTGCATTTGTACATTCATTTTATTTAGGAGTCACCATGCATGGCAAACGCCTGATGTTCACCCATCCGAAATACGGTATTACACCACACACCACACACCTCCCAACCTACAACCTACAATTTAAAGCCCCCACCCCCGGTGACGACCTCACTTGCCAGAATTTTCTTCCCATCGACATCCCGCATCTCGCCCTTCTTCCCAATAATCTTCACTCCACCTCTCTTCAACTCGCCCACCACATCCCTCTTCTCCTTTGCCTTCTTGCTCAGAATCTCCCCCTCACCCCTCTTCCTAATCCTTTCCTTTTCCCTCCTCCTCCTCCTCAACTTCTCTTCTCGACTCATCTCCTCTCTCGCAACGGGTGCGCCCCCTCGCGTAATCTCTTGGTTATCTTTCTTTTGGCCATCCGTCACTTGCCCCGCCTTGTATATTTCCTGCGGCGCGAGCATGGATTCGCCGCCCGCGATACCGGCTGCGGTGGATGGCTGGGCGTCCTCCATGGCGATGGTGGCGACGTCGCCTACGATGGTGAGACTTGGGGCCGCGGGCTTGGGTTTGTAGTGCCAGGAGCTGAGGGCGTCGAGTTTCGCGCAGACTTCTCTCCAGAGGTTCTCGACCTCCTTCTCTTGCGCCTGTACTTTCTCGTCGGATTTACTAACGTACGTGTCGGGATTGGTGTTTTTGACGTGTTCTTCCTCGTAGATTTCCGCGAGACTTTGTTGGTTTTTGGAATCGTCGAGTTCGAAGAGGCCGCGGCGCGTGTTGGCGGGAGTCAAGGAGTCGGGACGACGACGAATGACTTCGTCGAATTCTTGGGCCAGGATTCGTCGCTTGATGAGTTCTTCGATGCTTTCGCTTACTTCGGCTGTGATGACGGGGACGGGTTTTCCGGTACGTTCGAAATCGAGATCTTCTTCGAGGAGGGAGTTCATGGGTCGATCGACTGCTCTTGCTTCTCCTGCTAGAGTCCATTCACGTTTTGCGACGGATGCAGCTTCAAGACGGCGGATTTCTTCGCTGATTTTAGCTTGGCGGCGTTCGTGGGCGGAGCGACGGGATTTGGGGTCTGTAGGGTCAAGGTCTGAGAGCGCATCTTCGGAGTTGGCGTCATCTTCATCGTCGAAGAGATCGCGTCGGACGTCGGCCATAGCTCGTTCCATCGCAGCTTCATCTTCTTCGGGCGCAGAGGCTTTGGACTTTTTGGCTTGTCTTGCCAGGTACTTTTCTTGTCGTTCTCCTTTTCCTATTTTTCTTGGGGGGGGTTCGAAGAAATCTTTGTAGAGAATATCATTTGTGTTGTCCTCGGCTACATCGGCAGCTTCGTCCAAATCCATCTCATCATCATCACTTTCTCCTTCGGGTGCATTCAAGTCCATGTTGCCGAATGTCGGTCCATCCTCTTCATCATCCTCTCCATCTGAAACATCCATAGCCTTTGCACGTGTGGAGCTTTCATCTGCTTTGATTGGCATGGACATTGGATCGGCGCCCCAGTCTATATCTTCTTCGTCACTTGCTTCTCCGGTAAAAGTATCTGCTGCGGCATCCTGTCTTTCGAGGAATTCGGTTTGTTTATTGAAATCATCGATTGAGAAGAAACCATCGTTGAGTTTATTCGGGTCCTCGACAAAAACTCCCGCCCCTCCGTCATCATCTTCCTCATCCTCTTCATCGTCTTCATCATCTTCCCCAAAGCCTTCGAAAGCCTCGCCATCATCTTGGCCATCCATTCCGTCTTCTTCATCCGCGTGAGATTCTTCTTCCATATCTTCGAGATCCTCATCCCCTTCCTCACCCTCAACATCCGAACCAATTTCGAATCCATCTTCATGAAACTTCATCAAGCCCGCATCCCCCTCTTCTTCACTCTCATCTCCACCAATTCCAAGCTCCTCTAGAGCTCTTTCTGCATCTCCTCTCAGCGCATCAATAACTCTCTTGGCCTGTTCCCAAACTTGTTGAACCTCAAATCCTTGCGTGTGTATTTTCCTAATCTTCAACACCTCTCCCTCAGGCTCATCTCTCTCACCTCTCTTCCTCTTCTTTCTCTGCTCCTTCAATCTTTTCGTTTGTTCATCCCCTAGTATTCCCGCAAATCTATCCAGTGTCTCTTTTGCATATTCCAAACTCGCATTGGGTAATTTCGGCGAAGGCGCAATAAAAGTGTGTCGATTGGCTGGAGCAAGCGCAGCGATTAAATCCTCAATTGAACTTTGCCCATTTGTGCCCTCTGGGAAAGGCATCGCGGCGGAAACGTTATGAAGTGGAGAGGCAGTCATCGTATGTGAGGTTAATGTTGTCGAAGATCAAGTGCTTCTTGTCATGTCCCTACAACATGAAGTTTTTTTCCCTCGAAGCACGGCGATAAGACTAGCGCAATTCACGATAGCGATCACGTGACCAAATTGACATCCTTCCTTCTGGGCCATCTACAGCAGTAACTTCATTCTCGCTCATACATCTTCTCAATCAAGTGGTTGATAACATTGGAAGTTTAACCATCAAAGTTGATTCACGCTACATGATACATTATCAGGAAGGAGCTTTTCTTGGATGTTCCATTATTGTTGCATTTTCGCCAACTTTTTCTCCAACAGTTATGTTATTGCATATCTTTTCTAAATCAGAACTGCTGCAATGCACCCCGTCTGTTGTGCTCTTATCAATATGATTGGCTATGCTCCAAGGTATCACAACCAACGGCTTTTCACGAAATTAACGTACGATGGCATGGCACAAGGCTGAGAGGCCTGTAACTTGCTCGCGTGAGCTTTTGCTGCTTCGAGACCTCCAATTGTACATCATCGGCAAAGCCATTGAAGACGCAAACTACACGCCCCATACATGCATGTCGCCGGAAAGAAGACATTTCATTTAGCCATCTAATGCAAACCAAGGGGTCTCTTCGTGCTGTGGAGAGTAAAATCGTGGGGGGGGCAATACGTAAAGAAAGCCACCATCGAGACGTTGCTTGATGGCAATTCGTTAATTGCTTCATGTGTCCTTCGGTTACTTTCTTTTCAGGTGCGCGTCGGGGTAACCCTCCGGTTAAAAAACAAAGGCAACGTCGTCGCCTCCAGATCGTCATCAAGTTAGCACGCCATTTCGAATTTCATGTGCCGAAAACATGTCTGTACAGGAATGTTTCACGACTGCGGATGATATCAGGGACTAATCGTACATTTTGGGTGCAGCTGGGGTGAACAGGGTCTTAATGTCGAACGACGCTTTATGATTGAGCGAAAGAGGGGCAATCCAGAAAGAACAAGCACAAACCTGGACGTATTTACACTATCCCTACACATACTATCAGAACAATATATGTTATCAAACCGAGATGCTGAATCGTCCGTGACTCGGGGTCATTCGCCACATTTGAACGCATTTGCATACTCTCCGTACATATGCACGCATTTCCTTGCCAGTGATATTAAACCTAGGAAATTGATACCCTCCTACCTCGATTTTGAGTCGACTCTTCGCCCAACCCTTCCATTGCTGCCCACTGGCAAACGCATCAACTACCCCTCTCCGGTTCTTTACAAGATCTGATAGTGGTTCAGATGAAGCATCCACATACATCCCGTCATGCATTGGATGCAAGTGGGAGTTTTGGCCCATCCCATTATCTGTCCAGATTACGAGGAAGGGCCAATTCTATCTTGCATCAGACTGCCCGCCGCCAACAGTGATCCATCATGATTGCGGAGATAGATGGCTCGCTCAAGGTGTGTGATAAGGCCAACAGACCATCACATCCAACAATACACAGTACCAACGGTTTTGCATCGCGACGGTTGGCCATGCGATTGGTCGTAGATCATAGAGTTTCAAATCAAGAGAGTTTAATTAGGGTTGGGGATTCTGACGATTGCGCATGCAGAGAGGCTGTGGTGCTAGACTCAACTAGGCCTAGCTCCTCACAAAACTTACCCCTTCAGGATCATCAACTTTAATTTTGTCAAAATAAATATAGAAATTCCCGATATTAATACATTCACGCATCGAAATTATACGAATACCCCGTACTCTGTCAATTCTCAACTAGTGTTATAGAAACGTTTTATGATTCCATACTAATTGTCATCTAGCGAACTAATAAATCTCTATCTATTTCTTCTTCTTTCTTTCTTTCTTTCTTTCCCTCCTCTGATCTTCGTTTCAAGCCATTTCTATCAACGTAACACGATAACCCTTCTTCTGTACCTGGTTACTCCACTCTCGATGCTTGATTCGATCCATCTCTGCACCAATCAGCATCTCCAATTGAGAGCAGCCTCTAGACCCCTTCGCCAGAAAGCCGTTCGATTGGATCGTGGAGAAAGGGCTCCAGATATATATACTTCTACCGCTCCCTTATACCACTTAGCATTATTCTTCGACAAACCTACTTACCTATCTCCGTCCTTCCCCCTTCGAAGCAGGACTTAACTTGGTGACATATATACTGCATCCAGCCTCCTCGGAGCCTTGGCATTATTGCCCTACCAAGTTTTGATTGTCACTATTCAACCTCTTCTTGCAGAGATCGTCGACGTAGCATCGCTCGGATTCTTCCTTCTGGGTCCGAATCTTAGTGGCTACCCACAATCCTGCACCATCCTGCACCTTGATTTGGCAATATTGTGGATTCATTATTGCATTTCCAATTTCCAGGTTGTTCACTTGCACCACCGTTACCCGTACATGAATGAGAGTTGGAGTCCTCGGTGGGCCAGGCAGGAACAGAGGACACAAAACATTTCTCCATCAGCTTAGAAGAAGAGCATCTTGTTGGGATGAAGTACGGTCAGCAATTTCAGTCGGACTCTGTGCCACAATGGGCACCATGTGAGTTTGAACCCTCCTGTTCGATTTTTAGTTTGGAGGTGACATAAAACTGACAAGACTTCTCCCTTCGCCACTAGACAACCTCGATTACGATGAATTGAAGGCTTTGATAAGGAAGAATACTACGAGGGTTTCGGGAAAATCAATCGCTATTCCGGGTCACGTCGATACTGCTTTGGTCGCATTTGAGAATGAATTCTTTACAGAGTTATCAAATCAACATGATCGGGTTGAACTGTTTGTCAAGAGCAAGAGTGAGGAAATTGGTCGCAGACTTCGTAAGTACAAGTCGAATCGGAACTCACACCGTTGGACGCTAATTGAATGATAGAATATCTATCAAGTATTGTCCTTCGATTGCTTGCAAGATGTGCAGAAAGTAGCAGTGGACAGATGACGAGGAAGCGGATGAACAAATTTTCCAAATACAACACTCAGATTGAAAGCTGTGGAGATGATCTCGTGAAATTGGATCGATTCGTTGAAGCCCAACGTGTCGCATTTTATAAGTTATTAAAGAAATTTACGGTATGACGAATTGCATTTGACACATGATACCAATAATACAAGAACTTACCCTGACATCCCTAGAAATGGACCGGATCTCGAGCGCTCAAGGAACGATTCGATTCAGAGATACTGGGGAACCCCAAAGGCTTCACAAGGCAAGATTTCAGTTCGCTACATTCTCAATACAACGATCTCATCACCCTTCTTCGAGCCTCAACGCCAATGAACAGTGGACCGTCTACCCCGAGTTTAGATTCAAGAGAAAGTCTCAATCGTGTTCCATCACGTACACAACAACAGCCATCGCCTCAGCGACAATCATATTGGAACGAATACGATAATGGGAGCGATGTAGATCAGGACGAACCATACTACATCTATGCGGACCCGAATGCGGAAATGACTTTTCCTGGAGCAGAAGTTGTAGCAAGTGCGATTAGACGAACAAAACAAGGGATGGAAAAGGTCAAAGAATGGTTCTCACCGCCCGGATCACCCAAGATCCGCGAACGTGAGGCACTTTTGGGAAATCGAGAGGGATACTTTCAACGAAGTCCAATTGGAACAGCCAATGGTTCTGAAACTGATGTCGAAGAGAATCCGTACGCCTCCTCGGGAGATTTTCCGGGCGGATATGTAGCTCATTATGCTACTTTTCCCAGCGTGGCCGATCAACGATTGAGTAGATTCCAAGAACAAACTTTGCTATCTACAATGATTGCTTGCTTTTTCTTCTCGGCTCTATCTGAAGCTGCATCAATGCTCCTTCTCGCAACAGGACGACATAGATTGAGAACCGAGGTTGATTTAGGCGCACTCATGGGTGCCTTGCTGGGATTATGTTTGGCCGCTGGCGGATTAATCTGCATGGCATGTCGCAAGGAAAGAATTGCATGGGTGCATCGAGCCACTGTTTTTATAACTACTACTGTTTTGTTGATTGGGAGTATCATACTGTTGGTCATGGTAATTGGGAATTAAACCTCTATTACGATCGTTGGCTAACGAAGTATTTCAAGACCCGGCGGTAAAACTATCAACGAAAGCGAGTGCTGGAGGCTGTAAAAACCGGCTGGCGTACATTATCACCGCACAATGGGTTCCGCTTGCACATACCTTTTTTTCGGTTTCAATTTTGGGTTTATTTTCTTCATTTGCCTTTATTTTACTGGCTCTTTTTACCCATTTTCTAGCGGGCGTAACTTGGGATTTATTGTCGGGTTTTCATTTCGGTATTTGAGTGCAAGGCATGGAGTCATGGGATAGATTAAGTGCGAGGTTTGATCGACTTCTTCATGGGATGGAATGGGGGGTATGGATGGATGATTCAATCGACATCCTATAGCGTAATGACCTGATACGTTAGAGCTGCATTTTAGCATATAGAAGCATGGACAGTTAAGAAGAGGCATCGTTGGATGGATGGATTCCACAATCCGGGGTAAAGCAACTGGATCAGGGGAGGAAGGTTTTACTTGTTCAGCGGGCGTTGATGGGTGTGGAGTCTGAGTTATCTTTCGGGGGATACATGTTGGTATGCCAGTGTATGTATGTAGGTAGGTAGCGTTGGGACATAACGGCCCCGCGCTAATTGGCACATAACGTAACGAAATGACGGCAAGCGTTGAGATGGGAAGATGCTTATTCCAATTTCCTTCTTTCTGAAATATCCACGTCATGGATCTCAAAGCCGAGCCCACTTTTTCGTGGTTGTGAGTGAAGATATGTATGTAATATATGTAATAGTACATGGAAGGTGCGCATGCGATGCAGGAATTCCCACTGTATCCTATCCCAGTCCTAACTAGTAGTAGGGATGTATGTACATATACGGAGTACATACATACATAGCTTATCGTCACCGATCGGCACTCGAAACCTTGGTCCGCGCAGAGAGAGAGCCTCACCTCTGCGTTTGGCGGCGTCGGCGTCGGCGTCGGCATCGGTATCGTATGTGTTGATGTACAGAGTAGAGGAGGACGGATGTGCAGTGCAGGTGCAGGTAAAGGTGGGAAGTGGGGAAGCTGGGGGGAAGGGGGAAGGGGGTTGAATCTTATCTTATCTTGCTGTTGATGACTGATTGATTGAGTGATTGAATGAGTGAGTGAGTGAGAAGGGAGTCTAAGTGGGTGGGTGGATGGATGGGTGGATTGGAAATGTGTTTGTTTATTTTGCTTTTTCTTATTTGCTTTTTCTCATCGGTGTACCCTGTACTGTACTGTTGTTGTTTTGGGGGGGGAAGGGGGGAAAAGGGGGGGGGGGGAGAAGCGTGTTGGATCGATCGATAAGATGTTGTTGGATTCAAGGGGAGAGGGGAGAGGAGAAAAGAGAGCAGAAAAGATCCTATAGGGGATTAGCTAGTGAATGAGTTGACTTGAGTTGAGGTAGAGGATATGATGGTCGAGATAGATGATGTCTCCTTCGCTATTAGCATCCATCAGAATCCACGGCACCTAAGCCGCACACACACACATAACACATACCAGATAGACACACGCTGAAAGCTTTAACCGGGTTCCACGGGGGCTCACCTACTCTATCATATATGAATATGAATACATCCATATATGTCTTCTCCTCCTCCTTTCACATCTCGATCGATATCGATATCGATTGGCTGCATGCATGCGGGCGTGCGCGATGTGATGTGATGTAATTGATGGTTGGTAGGGTGGGGATAGATGGATGGATGGATAGACAGTCTGATGAGAGTCATTTTTCTTTTGATTTATAAATCGGTCGATCAGTACCGTCGGTCATCGACGGGAGCCGGGCTTTGGATACGGATTGAATTCTTTTATCCTATTGTTTTGGGAAGGTCGGAGAGTGATGGATAAGTGAGGTGATAAGTGAGGTGGGCTGGGTGGGGTGCTCAATTTAAGCGATGCGATGAAGGGGTACAAGTACTAGCATTAAGGTTATATCCACCGTATATATACATATGTTGTGCGTGCTGGTTCTTCCGATGCAAGTTTATCTGATACTCCGTATACGTACATGTATGTAAGCTTGCAAGTATAATTATCTGTCCGCTCGTACGAGGATGTGACTTTTACTCTTCATGTGACGTGAATGAACGAATGAATGAATGAATCTATAACCTGAATGAAATGACGTCCAAATCAACCAATTGGATCAACGCAAACGCAAAACCCAAACCCAAATGCAAACGCGGAACCCCCCCAGCCCCTCGCGGCTGAACAAAGGTAACGCAAGCTTACGATCTTGACAACTACAACAACAACATCTATCTGTTCGTTCGTTCGGAATTCGGAATTATATTCCATATCACGCGTGAATCGTATGGATTTTTCATTTCATATCTTCCCCAAAATGAGAATCGCGGGATTATAATCCAGACTTACTTTGGATTTCGATCTGCATTCATTTGGTCGGTACCGGTGTTGGTTTGATCATGACTCTTGCGAAGAAAGGGATGGATTGGTAGATGGACAAGGTTAGCTTGTGATGTTGATGTCAAAGAGAGACAGGCTTGCAATTGTTCACCACCACAATAAAATAAAGCACTTATAATAAATAGCCATCAAACATTTCTCATTTTGAACATCTCCACTCCACTGCACCTTGTAATCATAAGATGCCTCTTCCACGCATCTTCCTCATCCTCCTCGTCAAACTCCTCCGCTTCCTCGCCAACACTCTCGCCCCCCTCATCCTCCACTACATCTACCATTCTCCCCCTCACCCCCCCGCAACCCGCACCCTCCTCATCCCCACCACGCTGCTCCCCTCCAACCCCGGAACCCTCACCCTGCACATCTACCATCCTCGCGGCCTCCGCACCCCGCCACCACGCCGCAACCCCCTCCTCCTCCCATGCATTCTCAATTTCCACGGCGGCGGCTTCACCCTCGGGAACCCAACCGACGACGCGCTCTGGTGCCACACCGTCTCCACCCTGCAAACCTGCATCGTAATCTCGGCATCATATCGCCTGGCGCCCGAACACCCCTTCCCCACCGCCCCGCACGACGCGTGCGACGCACTCCTGTATGTCTTTTCGCACGCCGCGGAGCTAGGCGTGGACGCGGCGAACATCGTCGTGAGCGGCTTCAGCGCGGGCGGGACCCTGTGCTTTGCGATGCCGCTGCTGTGGGCGGAACTGAAGGCGAGCGGGGCGGGGGCAGGAGTGGTGCGCGAGGACTGGAACGTCAAGGGGATCATGGCCTGGTATCCCGGGCTCGACCGGACCATCTCGCGAGAGGAAAAGAGAATGCGCATGCGGGATCCGGATCTCTCGCTGCCGGCGTGGCTGACGACCATCTTCGACGCGTCGTACCAGCCTGAGTATCTGAATGTGGATCAGAAGCACAGACTTCTTTCGCCGGGCGTTCAGAGCCGAGAGGTGCTGGAAGGGGCGTTGCCGAGGAAGATAAGGATGGTTAATTGTGAGCATGACCTGCTCTGTAAGGAAGCGGAGGATTTCGTCCAGAGGCTGGGTGCGTGGGGGTGGGGGGTGGAGTTGGAGTGTGTGATGGGTGTGAGGCATGGGTGGGATAAATTTCCGGGGGCGAAACCTGATCCGCGAGAGTTTTATGCGAGGGCTGGGGAGTGGTTGAGGAGGGAGGTTTGGGGTGGGGACGAGGGTGAAGAGGAGGGTGAAGTGGATCATTAACTTTTGAATCGAGAAAAGCTGGGTGGAATGAAGGAGTGTTTTCTCATGCCGGCATCGTGGAAGAAGGCATGGCATCACTTGACTTGTTTGTCTCTCGCAACCCCTGAGATAGCGAGTGGTTCGGCGGCTCATATGATATGCTCCTTTTTTCTCTCCGATCGATGCTAATCGTGCTATCACATACTTTCCTTCCAATATATCATAGATCAGCTGATCTAGCAAAAATCGTGATCACCCAATGATCGATAACTTACAAGTAATTCAGTTATTGATTGAGTACATAGTCACAGGCGTTTACTCGGTCATAAGCGCATCCCAAGGTCAGACGAAGCCCGATCTACTCCAGGATTCAGTTCTCCAGATGCTATAATTAAATACGTTGGATTCTAGATGAGCCTGGATGTCAAAAGGAATGGGTTTGAGATCTTTGCACTGGCGTAACCTTGTTCGGGACACAGGACCTTGGTGCAGTAATTGAAATCGTCAGATGGTAGATGGATGGTCTTCTACTTCTTGGGTATAAAACCCCGGATCAAGAGGACTTTGATTCCATCTGGTATTCGACAGCCAGTCAGTCATATAAAGAGAATCTCCGCACCCTAATACCCCAGTTTGAACTTTATAGTTGCACAATCCGTAGTCATGTTGCCATCAATGTCGCCCCTCATAATGTGAACTATAACTAGTAGTAGTGGTAGCAAGTAGTAGTAGTAGAGTAATTCATAATCGATTTGATCTGACTATAGCTACTGCTACAAAGTCCAACGATTAAAGATCCAGTATAGACATACTAAGTCGATACGAGATTATTCAATTGTGATGGAAAAAGAGGGGCTATCATGAATAAATTTCCCTAGCACATATCCAACACCACAACGTTCGTAGGCTTCTGTACCAGGCAGATCTGAGATCGGCTTGACAATTAATATGTAATGTTTCTTTCTCCCTGCGTCACCGACCGGCTGTTTCTCGATGCCAATTATCACACATTTTGCCGAGATAATCTCTGCTGCGTCGTAGCATAAAAATACCTCGTTACTGGAAGCGCCATCAGGTTTTGTGAAGTCAAATGCTTTAGCCCTGATAGCCAAACTATTTTCACGAAAGCTCGTACTAAGCCATGAAGCCTGATCATCAGTATTGTCATCGAATGGCAGTGTCACGTCGGATGTGTTCCAACCAACCTGGTCACCTTTGGGCTCGATGAATGAGATTGGACCCTCAAAAGCCATCCATGACCAGGTGGGTGGAACTTTGCGAGAGTGTTGCCCATGAGGAATCTTCTTCAGGGGTATTGATCCATCCCGTCTCCAGAGCAAGCAACGACCCCAATACCTGCCGAAGATCCCGGCAAGACTTCGCGTTTTGAATGCCATGGCGAGTCTCTCGATGAGGCCATCAATGGCGATAGGTCGGTCTTCTGGGTGTGAAAGTTCGAGTCGAGTATATTGATTGAACAGAGTCAATAAGAGATCGATTTGCTCCCCTACGCGACTTTCGGGTCGAATTGTGTAGCCAGGGAAATTTGGGTCGCCAAGAAAAGCTGCCCTATCGCTAGCCAAAAGTTATCAGTCAAGCCTGCTTTTTGGTTAGAGTCGTAACTTACTTTTTGAGCATTACCAAGGCTTCGCATCGGATGCCGTCGCCGCATTCCCAATACGTCTGAGTGTCTGTAAAATAAATTGTTCGACGCGCCAAAGCACGTTCCTGCAAGACCCATCCGCGACGGCTGAGAGTACTTTCGAGAACGTCCCGCTCAAAATCAATAGTCACTGGCGAGACAAATACATTGCCTACTTTGACACATTCTGGTCGCGATTTTCTATTTCGTAAAAAGCCATCTCTGGCACTGTGGGCACTGCAAGCGACTAAAACACAGTACGCACCATTGAAGGTCGTCTGCATCCTGTCTGCTTCCTTATCGAAATCGCCGTCCGCACCTTGTAAGATACAGAGAGAATCAATCCATAAATAAGGGCAGCGGAGGGCGCTCGTGACCGCAATAGCATCTTTGAAGCTGAGTGGTAGCTCATCCATTGGGATTTTTTCCTTGCGTTGTTCAATGTTTTTCCTCGTCGTTTTCGCCTCATCAGGCATATCACCCCACCTATGGGAGAGTGCAACATAGCGAATCTCCTTTGCCGAAATGTCAGTTGAAAGATCTGCTGTATCTATTATCTTCGGCTTCTTTGGGCGTCTGACACTGATAAGTCTTGTTGGCAGGACATGGCTTTTACGGTTTGGGACACAAAGGTCGCCATGCTCTTTGTCACAGTCTTCAAGCCATTCCAATGGCAATTTCATGAAAAGAACGAGGTCACCCTCAAGTCGGACCAGTGAAGGTGCAGATGGGACCATTTTGTTCTGTTCTGTTGCTATTCATCTTGTTAGGCCAAGGAGTATAATGCACCAAAATCTCGATGCTTAATCTTACCAATCAGCCGAAGAAACTTCTGGTTGGTTCCTTCCAAGACGAAATTGTTCTCCAATCGTTTCAGTGAGATTTCGCTGCGGTCCGTTAAACCTTGATCGTGGGCTGCACTGTAAATTAGTTCGCAGAGGTCGCAGTCTTCTTTCTCCGATCGGATCTTTAATGTATTCATATGGCGAGAAATTCTTGTTTGTGATGACAATATATTAATATCATCGCAATATGAACACAATACAAGTTCACTAGAGCCGAAACTTCGATCTTTCAAGAATGATTCCATGATGTTGGGTCCCTCGGGGGTGATCTTCCACTCGCCTTTCATGGTGTTGGTATAATCACGTTTCTGAGCTATAGCGGTTCCGCGGCCTAGAGTTTGAGAAGAGCCTACTCTCCTTGCATCGTCCACCGATAATGACGAGCTACCACTAGACTTTGATGGGCCTTTTAGGCCGGGATTTACTGGCCGAGGTTGAGAAATGTTTGCGGGATCAGTGGAACTGAATAGGTACTCTTCGTCCTTTGTGGCCATTTCAACGATTTTACTGAGTCTTTCTTGGAGATCTCTTGCATTTGTACGGCAACCTTTCGTGTAAATGTCCGAGTCCTGAGGCAGGTTAATTTGAAGCAGTCTTTCACTCACCAAAATCACCAGATCTCTAATCGCGCCACTGCTTTTAGAATCATGCGATAGTATCTGATCTATGTTCAGGGTAAGAGTCTCGGTCAGCTTATACCTTCCATGTCCTTCTTTCCTCCAATATTGTGTCCCACCTTTCTCTCCTGTAGCGACGAAGTTGTTATCCATAAAATCATTTTTACAGCCATACAGCAACCACAACACGGCTTCAAAAATAACGCAGCCCATAGACCATATATCAAACAAGCGTGATATGTTTCCGTCAGCCTTCTCATGATTACTCTTCTCGAGATCTGGCGGCTCGTACCATCGTGTCCTCCACAGTTCGTGTTCGCTGTATTTCCGTATATTTGTCACAAATCGATGTTGTTGTGCTCTTCCCAGATCTGCCAGCTTCAAGGTACCCAGACCATCATCATGACTGCTGTCGATGAAGCGCAATATGTTTTCCGGTTTTATATCACCATGGCGCCAATTCTCAGAATCAGAACCTGTGCCAGCTTCCTGGATTTCTGAATTATGGGGGAGCGAAACTAGTGGTACTGTTTTGTTCGACGCGTTATAATTCTCCGCGGAATTAACGATTGGCGTAGGCGAAGGAAAGCTATTTGTAGATGATTTGCTAACTCTAGTAGCTCCATCCTTTCCATCCGCACTGCTCTGTAGTGTATTTGCCTAGGAAGCCAGTGCAGAGTCGCTTTTGTAACTTTTAGATGACTGAGATTTAGTGGAATGCATGGCCTCAAGAGCGGCCGCTAATCCACATAGCTGGACCAGCATATCTTTTATCCGTCGACGCACTTCTTTGACGTCTGGGTGCTTCACTTGGGGTGTAAGATGGCTCCCCCAGAAATCCAAAAGGCTTCCACCGTCGGCCCACTCAAGCACGAGATGGAAAGTATTATTTGCAGAAGACTTTGCTGTTTGTCGATAAGCGCCAAATGCTTAGATGATATTGCCGCCTATTCCATTTAACTGTTCATGGGCTCTTGTTTCCCGCTCCCATTCCTTTTCAATGTCATACCCTTTATCTCCGATTTCTTTCAACGTTTTCAGCGCGACCTTGAACGTCTTGTTTGGAACTTTAACCTTGGTCTGCTTGCTGGCCAGCATCTCCACGCATCTAACTTCGCTAAAGTAGCCGTGGCTCGATGCTTTACCGAGTGCTTTAAATGGTAGAATCCGATCATTCTCGAATTCATATTTGAATGTCTTGATGTCAAACGTGGGAAGGATAAAAGGCAGTCGTTTGGAATTGAAATTGACAATCGTTAACTCGTTCCAAAGTTTGTGTTTGAAGCAGGATGCATCAAGTCCACGGGAAGCCAACAAGGTATCATTGAAATTATTTGCCATCAGATCGTTAATAGCTTCCTGAAGATCTTTGCAGTCAGAGAAGACCTGTACCAATGTAAAAAATGTCTTCTTTGCATCGGTGAGGACATAATTGACCAGCGATGGGACGTTAGGACCATCACCAAGCGCACTTTGTATCGTATCTCTCGTTGAAAGCTTGCCATATTCGTCATCTGGGAGGTAATAGCCTTCTGGAGATGACCCAATAGGGTTATTTTTCACAACTTTATAGATTTCGAGGTTAAGGGCATCTGTGGGTGAAGGCCGTGTCGTTATGGCGGATTCAGGCTGTTCCATTGCGCTTCGCCTTTCAACCTAGCGTTTCTGTTCAGTGTTATTTCACTCAGCAAGCTGTAGTTGCTTAACTTGAAATTCAACGTATCTGCTTCTGAGTCTAGTTGTTGTAGCCTCACGAATGCTGGCGGGGACGGATTGTATAGATTGTAGATTGAGTGGATTTTAAGAAATGGCACCAAAAAGAACTGGATCAAGGCTGCAATTTTCAAGACTCGTTATTTTCGAAGAGGCTGAGCTTACAGAAAGGTTGCATTCGATAGAGCAGTATCTCTTAAGAGCAAGAAGGTCTGCAATTCAATCACCCCTAGCTTTCTTGGAAATCCCGTTGTCGGAGATCGTTCATTGATTGGCAAAATTATAAGAAAACCTTGGTGAACTATGGACGCACTTTCAATCCTAATGGCCTGATCGATTCCTTACCCTTTGATAGAAGGTTATTGTCAGCAGGCTTTGCCTCATACATGAGGCTCTGTAGCACCGAACCAGCGGATACTTGCATGATCATTCAATAGAGGATATGTCAACCCTTGAATATACGACCATGTATCCTTGCATCTGAAAGCCATGAGAAAGTGATTGTAACAACGCAGTTCAAGGCGTAGAACAAGCCCCAACAGAGAAAGGAAGGCAGATATGCCTTGTTGCTCTTTCAGATACATTGCCACAATCGTAAGAAGCAATTGATTGGCCTCCAATAAGGCTTAATCTCTCAGCTTTTCATAGTATAAACACCCTTTCGGTAAGAATATCAACCAGATGGTTCTCTTTCAGATTTTATTCTCAGATTTTGTATGTTGAAGCACATTCGTCTCTTGAAACCGCCGAATGGAGCATGACTCATCATCACCGTCAATTAGTAATTCTTTCGAGAAATATCCTGGTGCAAAAAAGACAATTGAAAACTAAATGCTCTTGAAGAAGTTTTGTTGTTGTTTGATTGTGCTCAAGCTTCAGGAAGTTGAGTGGATGAAGGAACGTGCCTTGGCGTTAATTAACGTGACCCAAATTTCACGTGACATTTTCAACTTGTTGGATTAGAGCAAGACTATATAGTTGTAGTGGACTTCAATGGCATAGGAATAAGTAGAGTAGAGTTGGTTGCTATAGTCTACGTGCCCTTTAGACTCGGATCTGGCATACAGATAAACCTGGCTATACCGGTATAAATTCCTAATTTGTCGATATTTTGTAAGGGAATACCGGATTTTTAGCTTATACTAGAATATTGAAGAACATTTTTCAAAATCCGGTATAATTTAAATATTATCATTAGGTAAATAGGCTTATAAGGCTTTTATTATATGATTATTTTGGAAATTCCAAGTAGAATCTATGTAAAATCTGTATAAAATCTTGTATATATCTAATTATACCGGAAATCTGAATACACTGATCGAATTTATACTGCTGATATATACTAACTCAACATAATCATTAGCATCAATAATCGACATTCATAAGTCTATTCCTTTAGGATTACTGTATATATATAGCGTTTCATTTATATTCGCTTTAACGAAATCACTTTCATTAGACTATTCGAGGGCTTAACCCTCGAATTCGTGTATATAAACCTAACTAGCTCTTCTTTAAACAACATTATAATCGTCTTGAAAACGAAAAAATAAAAACCTAGTTATATAATCCTTTTCGAATGAAAAGAAACAAAGAATACTAATGCAACGACTAGCCGGGAAGGAAAAAGTTATAACTTGAATATGAAAGAAAAAGCTTTGATTTTGTGACTAAAATTCGACGCTGTTGGAAGCATTCGTTAATGCAAATGAATCTGTAAATCGTATCTACATTCAAATCCATTCAAATTATCATAAATATAAGCTTCAATATTTTCCTCGACGTTCTCTTCTCATATAAAATCCTAATATCACACTGATAAAAGACAGCCCCAAAAACTCTGTGCCATACTAATAACCCTAACTAACTATCAAAAACGATAAGCTTACTACGAGTATAAGCACAACACTGAAATCTATTTTCCTCCAATAGGAAGACAAGGTGTTTGATATCAAAAGCAGGCAAGTCCACTAGGTCTACAGTGATGGCGCCCGCAACATACGGAACCGGAAACAATCCCGAAATTCTCATATAGCTGTTCAGTATACAAAGGGCATAAGCCCTAATAACTTCAATATTCGAAGAGCTGCAGCTTTTAAATGGTAGAACAATTCACATGACGAATTTCACAAGGCCGTGATGATTGATAATACCAGAATCACTAGAAGAGCCTCTTAAAAACTCGCCATCGAAGAACCGACACTTATCATAACTCTTCTCAAACGCCTTCTACCTTGAATTGTCAACTGATCTACAGAGAAGTCATTGGAAAATGTTTCATATATATTGCTCTGCAACAACATCTCATAAGATTACAATCCAGATCCATAGAAACTTTCTTTCAAAGAATTATATAGCTTCAACTTGAAGATAACTTTTGTTCAAAGCTATACTCGTAGTAGATATTAACTTAATACCAGCAACTACACTTGAAAAAAAGGGAAGCTAAAGCTAATAAACATCAAATGTGAAGAATAATATCATCTTGATTCGCTTCAAGTTATTTTATAATAGACTATTTATATAGACTTCTATATAAATATACGACGAATGACGAGCTAATATAAAGTAAAAGGGCATTAGTGAAATATAACGACAGATACGGGTACAGTTATAGAGTAGTAATAGCAATAATCAAAAAACAACACAACATAGAGCTAGCCAACCAAGTATATGAAAATACTTCACTTCACTTCACTTCATTAAATATATGCATCCAGATATCCTCTCTCCAATCTGCTCTCAAAAGATGACAAAAGACCACAAAAGACCACAAAAGTAGACACCAAAGCATAATCAACCACTCCGTAGTGAAATCCATTTTCCAGTCCCCAATCTACTCTAACGTGACTCCATATCATTCATTCAGTTATCAGACCAACTCCCCTCAATCACTCAATCACCCATCCACCCATTCATCCCATCCCACAACCATGACCATGGTAACCAACTAACAGCCACAGCCACAGTCACAACCAACATATCATTCACACCAACCCACAACTAACACCCAATCCACTTCCGCAAATCTCCCTCCCCTCCACCCCTCCCCATACATGCATACATATACATACATGCATGCATACATGCCCCGACCAAGCGGTCCAACAAGCCACCAAACGTGGCATAACAAATAAGCATAACAAACAGGCAAGCAAACAAACAAGCAAGCAAGTAAAACCAATCTTGCATTCTAGCGAGCATTCTAGCATCACTACAACAACCCTTCCAATCCAATCCAATCCAATCAAAAGAAAGAAATACAATACAAAACTCACATCACATCACATCACATCACATATAAATCTGATCTTGATCCTGAATCTGATATCAATATCAATATTAGAAAATACCATCTACCATCTACCCCATCTGCCATCGCCCATTGCCCAACTCCCGAGTCCTTTTATAAGATCATTGATTCAACGAAACAAACAAACTACTTGTATAAAAAAATATAAAAAATAAAATAAATAGAATGCTCTCAACTCAACACAACACAACTCGCGCGACTATAATTATAATTATAATATTAGTTAGCGACTTAGTGTCTATCTGTCACAAACCCTAACCCTAACCCTCCTCCCTCCTTCCCCCCCGCCCCAAAAAAAAAAAAAAATAACAAGCACAAACCCAACCAACCAACTTGTTGGTTGGGTTTCATAAATGAGGGAAGATAATGAATTACTGTACCTATAGGAAGGATCATTTTGATTTCAAGAAGGAAAATTTAAAATTCTTATATCATCATTATATTATGTAAAGTTAAATAATAATGCCTTCAAATAGTGAATAAAGAAAATGTCGTAGCAACAGATACTCTAATACCTTTCCTTATAAGTTATCATACGGGTATATTTTTTCCCTTTTCCCTTTCCTTTTCCTTCCATATACTCGAGTAAGGTTGACCCATTCATTATCCTTTCTGTATTGGATTGGAGCGCAACTTTGCTCTGCTCTGCTCTGCTCTGCAGCTTATACTACAGTACTAGAAGCAAGACAGATCATGATGGACGTTGGAGGAAAAGGATTGAACGAACGACTAGGGTTTGTTGGAACGATGGATACGAGAGGCGAGGGGGCGCGGGGCGTTGAGGTTTTCGCTGGGGTGCGTGAATGGATGATTTACGATCGATGGTATGGATGTATGAACAAGGAGGGGTGCGGATCCAGAGTGTCGGGTTTCCTTCTACCGGTTGGATGAGATGGCCTTGGGCGTATGGATTCCTTTCGCCCAGCAAAGTCCATTTGCGCCTTTTCGTTCTGCCACTCGCTCGGGTACGATGGATGACCTACCAATTAATTATTGAGCCAAACCCGTCACCCATCTCCAATCATCATCCAACCTCTCAGCCCTTTATATACTGCTGATAAGCATCGATCGAACATTCCAACCCTTCCATCACTCTTCCACCACTCGTGCCACAAGCCCACATCTCTCATCCTAGCATTCGCAAGTGCTTTCAACCGTTTGTGGATGTGCGTAGGGTTTACCGTGCCACACCTGTACGTACATAGATGCCTGCGCCCGATCAGATCACTAGTCCCTCAAATCCCGATCCATAATTACGTGCCGCAAGAGTGCATTTCGATACTCAATGAGGGTCGGCTGCTCGGCAAGATGCACATCCGATTCCCGATTCCTCGGGTCTGCATGCCACACACCTGCATGAAACCATTCTTCCATAATCAAGTTCCCTTCCTGGTCTACGTGTGTGTAGTCTTGCACCCACAAACCACACTTCAGATCTCGACATATCTCATCATACCCCAAGTAACCCAACGCTTCCGAAGACAAGAAAAGTAATCCAAGCTCGTCCGTCATCGACGCAAACGTCACATCGAGGATATTTTCGCCCATGATGATATCGTACCGTTTGTATATACCCGAGGAATTTCTTCACCACGTTCCATTTTGATACGTAGATGTTCCATCTGTAGAAGAATTCGATCTTTGAGATGGCCATTGAGAATGACCTCCACGTGTACCAAGATAAGCATAATCGTGATGTTAATCTCCGACGGGTTTATTTAGAGTTTGTGGGGTAAGACCGAGATAGAGTAGATCTATCGAAAGACATTTGATACTCGAGAAGATGGAAGAACAAGTCGAGTACAATTAACAAGCAAGCGCCCATCAAATCTATCGCTTGGCTTCATTTCCATCCACGTGAGATAAGAAACAAGCGCTCGTGCAGCTGTGTACTAATGACTATTTGCAAGTTGCACAACGAGATACGGATATTTTTGGGAGATACTCATCAGACAATGCCCCGAAAAATCCCCAGACATTGACGAATGGGTACGAAATTCCAATGCGTTTGTAGATACAAACTTTGGAGATCCGGATTGTCGCATCCCCAAAAGTGGAAAACGTCTCATCGGGTCCGTCGTTTTGTGGTTGGCGGGCCATTTTTGATATTTCATGTCGTGGTGTATATTTGCAGATGATAGGTAGAGGCAGGAAGAAGGTGCATATGACAGACGCCCTTGCTAGATGGTGATGGATCTCAACCACCAAACAGACGAGCAGTAGGCCAAACCTTGAATGATATGCAGATTGGACAGGGCGAGACGCTGGTCAGATGCTGGTCAGATGGCCGGACTATTTGTTTCATGCATATACGTATGCATGATACTATCCTATAAGAAAACCTGGCCGGTACCACGCCTCAAACTTTGAGCTGCAAGCAATCCCGATACCCCAAACTCAAATCCAATCAAGCATTTTTGGCTCTCCAGAAATAGGCAAAAGAAGAAAGCACACACATGTGTGACGATCAGGGTTCTCCACCTTTCCGACATATAATAACCTTACTTCCTATCATACCCCATAAAACACAACCACGCCAATCTTGCGTCGAACATCAAACGACGCAGCATTCAAGAGGACAGGGGAAGCATTCGCATGAACAGAAAAGCAGCGACTTGTGAATCCAATTTGAAGATCATGCAAAAATGAAAATCGCCTGCTTTCTCAGCACTTAGGATCAATCCCCGTAACAAGAACAAGAACACGAACAGGAACACGAACGAAAGAAGAAGAAAATGAGTGCTTGAAGTGCTTAGACAAGGAAGGCCATTTCAGTACTCATTGATTGGTACTGTAGGTAAGGTAGACCGTCCGAAGTATATATACACGAGTAGAACCACCTATCTCAACATTTCACTCGAAAGCAAGTATTGTATCGGAACTTTCAGAATCATCATGAATATGAAGTTGTATAGAGAGGGAAGAAAGGGTCGAGTCTTGACTTGACTGGAAGTGAATTGAATTGAAGTGAAATGTGATGAATGTTGTACTTCTCGTACTTCCTACTCCATCAGCTTATCCATACTTACATAATGATGGGTGCAAGGATGCAAGTGGTTGTAATGTAATCACGTGCCACGGTGCAAGGTTAACCGGAAATCTGACATCAAATCCCGGCGAGCACTTGAGTGAGCAAGTTTATATTTATATATTTTTGGAGAAAAGGAGGAAGAAATGGCCTTCGTATAGTTTCCTTCCGTTTTTGCTTTTATGAAACTAATTTCTTACATATAGGCTTTAGGCTTTGCAGCTGCAACTATAGCATATGTAGGTGTGTGTATATATATATGGCGTGTATGTATCTACCAAATTGCATTTAAGCAGCTAGATAAACGGGGGACAGATACTGGTAACTGGTAGTGTACTGTTCTGTATGTGTTTTGGTAGTTGGCAGGATAGCATGGCTGACAGGATGAGGGAAGAAAGAAGACGGATGGAGACGAAGGAGGGAAGGCGCGAAGCGATGCGTGCGGGTGTGCGATTGAAAACTTTCGTACTAGTATAAGAAGAGATATATTGCTCAGGGTGGGTTGCTCGGGGTTCAAATCCTAAGATCAAGGGCGTTGGCGTGGGCGTTGGCGTTGACTTTAGCGTTGGGCATTCTTCGCGCCAAATGAACACCGTCGGCTCAACGTATCCTATCCTGTCCTATCCTATCCCACCCCAACCCATCCCCAAAGATCATCTCATTCTCATTCTACGCGGCATAGCCATGGACCAGTAGGAGTGTGTGTTTCCATGTTGAGTGGGTGGTACCTCGGTTCGATCTCCACTTGTTCGCAGGATGAAATAAAAGGGGACAGTGCGTAGTTGGCAAGAACCCGTCTAGCAGACGCAAGGTGGATCGTCGACAGTGTGTGTGTGTTCGTTCCGATGGTACAGTACAAGCGTAGATGACTTTGAATATACTGTACATCCATCCAATGATACCCTCCCAATCCAATGTCTCGCAATTATCTTTCCTGCTTTTGACTTCATCGCCGACCATTGAAAGCCACTCATAGGATGATGATGACCAACGGGAGATTGGGGAGAGGGGGGGAAGGGGGGGTTTCAAAATATATGGTGGAGATTCAATGGATGTTGGCGCATAAATCATACAGGAGGCGAGAACGTACGAAAGAGTCAATGGTCCCGTCGTACAAAAAAGAAAGAAAAATCAAAAATCTCCGCAAGAGCACATTCTGAGCGGCTACAGCGCTGCAAACGTCCGGTTACAACAACAAAATAATGCGGCACCGATCGCTTGAAGCCTGGAATAATATGTGTACCTAGATACACCTGCAGTAACCCAACCGGGAAGTAGCTTGGGAGAATCACGAGGACATGCCCCTCCCCCCATTAGAGAAGATAAAGAATTTCAACCATCCAGATCTCTGGGGGAGAGGGGGGGGAGTTAAGGCGAAAACAGGCAAGAGAACTCCGAAGACAACAAACCTCGCCACGTCGTTGGTCGCTTGAATAATACCCCCTTCTTTCGTATATTGCCTGCCGAACGATAATCAATCGCATACATACACGAGAGAAACGATCAACAGAAGAGTGACAACCGATGTTGTGGTGATTTGCCTTGTCTGCCTGCCTGCCCTGCCCTGACTCCTGAGATGATGCTAGCCAGCTAGCTATTGCTACAGCATGCATGATGTCTGGGTGGATGGCGGTGAGACCTACCCAGTTGAAGGAAGGAAGGACTGTACGAATGGATACAGTACCATCCAAAAAAAAGTTTGTTTTGATCCATTGAAGACGTACACATTGACCATCTTGCCGACTCCGCGTCTAATCAATACATTTGACGTTGATGTTCAAACGCGTGCGCATGAAGGGCAGTAAGTACAGGTCAGTAATTCGTTAGTATGTCCTTTCTTCATTTGCTGAAGGCTTGCTTCACATTAATTGTGATGAAATAAAAACCTTGGAACTCGCACGATTGAAAGGTTATATATGTATCTCACGACAGTGATAAGAGAGAGCATTCCGTCAATTTCTTATACATGTGTCCCGTACCCCGTCGTGCCGAACCGAAAAGAACGAAAGGAAACATGGTATGGATGGAATACGACCTGATATTATCGTTATAAGAATTCAGGAATCGAGGGGAAATATCATGCGCATGCTACCAGGGATATTTCATATTTATTACAATTACAGATTACAGGAGTAGGGGTAAGGTACAGCATATCCGTGATCGGCTGTGGTGTTGGACGTCTCCAAGGCCAGCGCTTCAATGCCCTCGTCCTCGTATACGTACGTAGACGCAGCTCGGCAAGGAACCAAGCCCATGTATGTTGACGCTGGAAGCGGGTCACTCTGGCTGACCAAATACGGACAGAGTATTTCATTGGTTTTGGAAGGGGATTGTAGATTCCAGACCCTTTTTAAAGTTCTGTGCCTCTTGTGCCGCCGAAGGAATACCAAGAACTTCTCGTGACATTCCTGATTCCCATCAAGGTTACGCACTGGCACGCCCTCTCTCGATATCAAGCAAGCCCTTTCTCGTTGCGATGGATACCGAAATTTTGACCATGGGCCTGTGGGTCCTGTTGACCCCAACCAGTCCAACTTATAAATTTTCGAAGAAAGGAAGAAGTAGAGTTCACGCGATCCCAGTACAACAAGACCTTGATGATCCTGATAATGCATTATGATTCCTGCAGTACGCTAATCCTTGTCACTGATCCCATCGGACCTTTGTTTCATACTCCGACAGACGCAGTCGGTTGATGCAACATAAACATAATTCAGGGGGGGGGGAAGGGAAGGGAGGGGAAGGGGGGAAAAGCAAGCCGATGATTGATCTTCTTTTCGTCTAATTCCTCGGGATCCATCACGCTTCGATCCATTGACCCTGGGGTTTTTCTTGTATGCCAGAAAGATCATTTCATGCGTGTTCCCGACTGCGGTGAATGAATCATAATGAATGGTTGGCCTTTTGACTTTGGCTGCAGGGATTTTCAACAGGCGGGAGAATACAAATACTCTGTTGCGTTTCTTTTTAGGCTAATTTTTGGGCCGGCCGACCATCAAGGCTTGAGAGAGTCTCATGTGCAGAGCATGTTGACTAACGCGCTACAGTGGTAGCAGGTGAGGCATACTGGATAACGAGACCCGGCAAATCAAAGCATGCCGTTCCCTTCCTCTCCCTTTTCCTACCAAGACAGGGAGAGATGGCATTTTGGCGTCAACAGACGAAAGCAACGTGACGCGGATACCATCTCATCCTGGCATGCTCGCACCCTGGCACCCTGGCATCCTGGCACAGCCTCGATGATACGGTCAACCTCTCCTAGCCTCCTTAGGCCATGGGTGAAAGTGTATTTCGTGTAATCTTATGTGCATTGAGAAATTAATATAGCCTTGCCTAATCGAGATAGACGCCGATGTAAGTTTATTGAGACGCAGCCAATGGGGCGGGAGAGGACGAGGGTTGGAGCACCGCGCGAAAAGGCGAGCAGTGGCGAGCAGCCGCTCAGCTCACCCCCCTCCCGAATAAGGACTTCTCTTCAAGTCAACCACTTACGGTGTGGGTTCGGGGTTCGGAGTTGCAGAGCTAGCTAACCTGCCTGCCATGCATTCCAGTCCATGAATTCACAGCAAGATTGAACGTGGAAAAGGAAAAGCTTTTTGCTCCGACATGCCGTGATCAACTCTCTTGCGATTTACCGCGTATTTATGTAAACATCTATATATATCTGTATATCATGATTATAGTTTGCAGCATGTCTTTCCATTGCCCCACTCCGACTTCCCACGTCCACAGTCCGCATCCACTCGTCCCTATCCACTCATCCACCCATTTTACGCACTCGAGCTGAAATCTTAAATGCTCCAACCGCCGATGATTTCCTGTTTACCGAGCTAAACGCGGAGCATGGTAGGAGAAGGAGCCACCAAGGCCACTAAGAACAAACCCATGACGATTGAACAGGCGCTGGCTCAATATATTCATTCCCACTACCCCAACGAAGTGATGCTTCCGTGATTCTCTGCGTCCCTTCGTTACCATTCTGCTGGGTCAAATCAAAGGAGAGAGAGGGAAGGCGAGAATCGCAACACACCCAAATCCATCACACGCGCGAACCTTATTTATAAATAAATATACCGCCGCCATACCTCCTATCACGACAAATTCGACCTTTCCACCGTGAGAGAAGATCAAAAAATCAGCTGCGAATTCACCAAACACGCAATCAATCAAGCCAACAATATCACACATCACCAGAGTGAAGGACATCATCAATCAAAAGATTTCGCGGTGTTTGGGTCTCCGCATTTCTCGACGGATCTCAGCAAAGGGGAACGGCCGGTGTTGATAAGGTCACGGGCTCACGGGCTCACGGGTTCGGTCTTCCTCAGAGCTCTTCGCAATAACAGATCATCAGGGTGAGGATCAGGGTGAGGATCAGGATTATCCCAAAAAGGAAGGAAAATTCCACGAATGGAAGGCTAACACGACAAATCACAACCTCGGAGATATTTTCCGTCGGGGCTGGAAAAGCGCACGCTTGCTGCTCTTTTGGGAAGGAGCGTGATCTTCACTCGAATACTAGACATTTCGTTTCCTTCCGACCCCATCTATCATATTGGATCGTTGCATAATCTAAAATACTCATACCGTACGTTTAACCGCCGAAGAGATCATTTTCCTCTTTCATTTCTAAAACCTCCATTGTCGCACTAGGGTAAATCAGCTTGAATGAAGGCGCCTAACACCACGACTACAGAACTAAGTCCTCTTGGACCTCAGGAGCTTGTAGATTTAGCTCGTGAAATTTTGATTGTCAACTCGGGCAGTGCGGGGAGCATAGGAAACGCTCAAAACATCGTGAACATGGCAAGTCCGGGAGGTGCGGATAAACACGTGGAATCACCGACAGCGAGATTTACGGCAGTGAATGGGAGAAATCAACCCGAAACTCCGCCTTTGACCAATGGGATTGGGAACAGTAATGGTGTGAATGGAAGTGGAAGTGGAAGTGGAAGTGGAAGTGGGAATGGGAATGGGGTGGTGAGGAGGGCTTCCGATGAGCGATCAAATAGACCAGCTCGAACTTCACCTCCAGGTCACGAGAGGTTGACCATCACAACCACCCAGGATCAAGATTGGCCTTCTTCAACGAATTCAGAACGTACTCATTTACCTGATCGCCAGATGAACACGAGCCAAGATTCAAGTCATTATTCCGACGAAAATTCACATAAACGGAAAAGATCAGGCTCGGTGGATCAAAGCTCATCATCAGCAAATTCATATCACAATCATGGTCTGCCAAGTTCGACAAAAGCAACACCGACCACTGCAACTACCGAATCTGATGGAATCCGAGATGACACAAGTGCTCAAGCAAAACCTCAACCTCAAGTCGATTCCCGCGACACCTATACTTCTGATTCACAGTACAGGCAATTCATGCCGGCAAATGATTCGGCCCGGGATGTGACTCCTAATGATGTGTGGAATTCTCGACAGTATCCTCAACATTCTCAAACTGATTCCGACGAGCACCTTGGAGAGGTTTTACAGAGAGCATCTCAAAATATTGATGCGCAGCAACAACATGAGTACGATCGTCGTACTCTTTCTGGTGATGATAGATCCGCTGATCCTTATTCTGAATACAGTCAAGAGAGGCGGGAATTATCTGCACAGTCAGATCTCAAGAAACGAAAGAGAAATTTTAGTAATCGGACCAAGACAGGTTGTATGACGTGCAGAAGACGAAAGAAGAAGTGCGATGAATCTAGGCCAGAATGTAAATGAATCGAAAAGTTTTGACTTAAGAACTCTACTAACATCAGATACAGGCAACAATTGTCTCCGTGGTGGATTCATCTGTTCAGGATATCAACAGCGACAAGGCTGTTATCCAAAGCTCGAAAGAACACAGAACCCAGTTCCATTGCAGTCCAAAACGGATTACGAGAGCCCTTCATATACACAACAATCGCCCTATGGAAATCAACCTGTAATTCCAGCTCGCAGGGAACCCTTGCCTGCATATCGTGGTCAGACCTTACGCGTAGATCCTCATAGCAGATCCATGACAGATGTAGATGATCAAGCAAGCGCGACTACCCTACCAAGTGCTTCAATTAAAAGTCCAGAAAACAATCGAATTTCCGCATCAGGATATGGACCTCAACAAACGCCAACTCCTGTGAGCGCAAACAGTGCTCATCCTGATCGTTACAAGGCTGATTATCCACGCGCGGGACCTCTCCATGATTTTCCTCCGAGACAAGAGCCAAGATCCGAGCCAGATACCTTGACGCCACATTCAGCTCGGGAGCCAACTTCTGCTCTTCCCAATCTTCTCAATCATCAGATTCACCCCGATAGTCCTCATGCTAGCGCTCAAGTTGCAGCGCAATTGGCACTTTCTCACCCTGCAAGCAGGCCACGAACTCAAAAGGAAGAAATGTTAGCAGGTCGTCATTATTTCCCATTCGACAAAGAATTGGTTCTCGAGCGTGAACGCTGTAACATCGCCTGTTGGCGTTTTAATAATATTACCAATCCCAACAATGGTGTATCGCCTGAAGAAAGAGCTCGCCAATTCCGCGATATTCTCCAACCGCGCGAACATGTCATCTCCCCAAATCAAGCTTCAACAGTCAGTCCCGTCGGCAAAGTTGGCGATAATGTGGTCGTTGAAGCTCCATTTACTTGCGATTACGGATACAATATTAGTATTGGACAAGATGTGGCCATTGGAAAGAATTGCACGATTCTCGATACTTGCGAAGTGAAGATTGGTGATCGTTGCAACATTGGACCTAATGTTAGCATTTATACTGCGACGCTACATATTGATCCAAAGAGAAGACTTGGATCCCGAGGACCAAATTTGGGGAGGAAGATTATCATTCAGGAGGATTGTTGGATTGGTGGTGGTGTTACTATCTTGCCCGGAAGAATCATCGGCAAAGGGAGTACAGTTGGTGCGGGATCAATTGTTACCAGAGATGTTCCACCTTTTACCGTGGTTTGTGGAAATCCGGCAAGAGTCATCAGGGGTCTTTATCCACCACATGAATGAAGAGCTAGTGGGAATCGTTCGGACTTTGTCAACCATGATGACCAGATGTATTACGTTTTTTTGTTTCTCTTTTTTTTTTCTTTCGTTCCACTTAATTGTATCTAGGGATTTTTCAGGAGTCTTCAGTCTGTATCAATGTCTGGTATTAGATGAGAGGCAGAGATGTGCATGGAATGGAATGGAATGGAACGCTCTGGTAGCTCAACGTAACTTATGGCGTGAGGAGTAAGCTAGCTAGCTGCTGGTTGGTTAGGGATTCGGAGTACCACTATGACCATTTCAACTTATTGATTGCTTGCTTTTTTCCTTATTCTTTTCTTACCTTCTTTCTTGCATTTTTTCATCTCCGGCTCGACTCGCTGCCAGTGGCTTTTATGATATATTACGTGCAGGATGATTGAATGAGGATGGATTGAGGAGGTGGAGATGGGGGGGGGAGGGAGGTTGAAAAGGAAGGGGGTTAGGTTGGGTTGTAACGAGGGTGGTGGATGCCCATGGGTGATATTTTATTAGGCGAGATTTTTAAGGGAGGGGTAGGGTGGTGGTTGATGGTTGGTGGTTGGTGGTTGGTGGTTCGAGGGTGTTGGTGAGTGATGATATGACCGGCCTCTGAAAGATTTTCAAAATTCTTCTTTTATTCTATCATACTTTAGATTATTATTATATTTTTATTTATCATGACGAGCCTTTGGTAAGAAGGACCTTGCTGGCTTGGCTGGTGGTGTTCCAGATCGGAATTCATATATGAATTAAATATTCAACATTCAACATTCAACATTCAATATTCAATATTCAACATTCAATATTCAATATTCAACATTCAATATTCAATATTCAACATTCAATATTCAATATTCAATATTCAATTATTCGCTTGTTTTATTTTGGATTTCTTTGATTTTCTGTTCTCCTCTTTCCTTTTACTTTTCATGGATTTTGATTTTTTGATTTTTTGATTTTTTTTGAGATGAGATGAGATATAATGAGATATAATGAGATATAACAAGTATCAAATCAAAATGACGCGTCCGTCACAATCACAATGGTCAATCGCACGGGTGCTCATTGGATTGATTGGTGTGTATAGTGTAGTAAGTATGGGTATTGTATGATCATTAATTATGTGATCTATGTTGTATGTTGTGATACAAATGCGAATTTCTGATCGTTTATGGTGTAGTGTGTTTTTTTTTTTTGGGGGGGGGGGGGGGGGGGTTTCTTTTACTTTTTTTTACTTTACTTTGCTTTACTTTGCTTCTTCTGGGGGGTGGGGGGGGGGGGCCGAGGGGGTTTGGAGATGATGTTTATATGTATGTACTGTTGTGTTAGTAGGGTTATGTTTATATTTATAGAGTATATTTTTTTGTGAGGGAGAGAGGAATTTTTTTATATTCTTGGGTTTGGGCTTGGGCTGGGAATCTGAAGAGTGCTTGGGTGGGTGGGAACTCTTGGGCTGGGAGGAGCGAGGGGGAATTTGAAGAGTGAGTGGGTGGGTGGCTGGGTGTGTGTATGTAGGTGGGTAGGTAGGTGGGTGGGTTTTGATGGTTGGTTTTGTTGGTTTATGGGTGTATAGGGGGATGGATGGATGGATGAGGGGATAGATAGATAGATGATAATGCAGGAAAGGAGGAGGAGAGGGAGGAAAGAAGGAAGGAAGGAAGAAGCGAGGATAGATAGGGTTGCGAGTTATGTTTTGTTCGTTTGTTTTGCTATATTTGTTTTGCTGTACTTGCTATTTTGTGTTTTGTGGTTTGTTATGGTGTGGTATAGTATAGGTGGTGGTGAGGAGGGTGAGGGTGGTGTGATAGGGTTGGGTTGGTTAAATCTAGGGAGGAGGATGAGCTTGAGTTTGAGTTTGAGTTTGCTGAGGAATATGGAATTTGGGGAGTTGAGAGTTGGAAGTTGGGGAATAGGTTTGAGGGTGAGGAGGGTGAGGAGAGTGGGAAGGGAGAGAGGGAGAGAGGGAGAGGGGTACAGCAGCTAGAAATAAACCTTTTACAGGTTATAGGTGTATGTACGTATGTGTGCATATGTAGTGTACATATTTCAGAAAAACGAGAATAGAATAAAAGGGGATACTGTAATGAATGTGGAGAGTGAAGTGAATGAATGAATGATATGTATATCTGCATGCATGCGTTTGTATGTGTATACTGTAATCATGAGATGGGATGGGATGGGAGAAAGGGAGGGTTCGGTTCGCTTGGCGGGGATGTATGGAGTAGGGGATAGGGTGGAGTGGAGTGGAGTGGATAGAGTAGATGGGGTAGATGGGGTAGAGGAATGGGAATGGGAATTGGGATCACCAGGATGAGGCATGTAGGAAAAGCTTGGGGTGGGATTTCCCGGTGGCGTTCTTGAGGGGTTCGATGCATGGCTACTTGTTGAGTTTAAGGAGTAGGAGTCTGCGTGTAGTTAGACTGTAGAATTCTAAAATGAACCAACCAATCAGCTGGTTTTCACTATCTCTTCCCCATGGGTTAGTTCTGCTTTAGCTTTGGATGTTAAATCATGATGAATTTAAATTTAAGCTTAGAAGTTAAATGGGAGAGATCGGAGGTCTGTCTATATGGCCTCATACGGAGTAGATGTAAATGATTAGATTAGGTTGGGTTGTAAGGTTGGGTTGAGAGAAAGAAAGAAGGACGGAAGGAAAGATGGTTCAAGATATTGATCAATTTGTGTTTTGGAATGTGATTCTCATTTTTTAATCATTTCTTTCCGTTGCTTTTCCTTTCTCTTGAATCCAGGGTCGTTTGACGATAAGTGTAGGGCTCACTTGGCTTTCATAGCTAATTCGAGAGTATGAATAGATGGATGTCTTTGGCCAGAAAGAAAGAAAGAAAGAAAGAAAGAAAGATAACAGCATGAAACAACAGAAAGGAAGGTTTTATGCAGAGTTCATTTCTATGAGTAATTAGATCTTGGATTTATATAACATTTTACTAGGCCATGTTGGTTTATGCGGGAAGTTGGCTAACTGTCCTCGCGAAAGGATATAGTAGTACATATTCTCCATCCATCTAGATGAACATCCGAGTTGCCATGGTTTCGGGAATGTATTTATGGGATATGACGTTAGTTGCTAGACTATAAAGTTATATTTGTTTAGGTTCGTTGGAATCACGTGTACACATACATGTACTCCACTCCCACGTGCCCTCTAGGTGTAGAACCCTAATCACTTTCGTAGCATGCATACATACACTTAGGCACGTAGTTATAGTCAATATACTGACAAGATTATATACATACACAGCAATGCTTGTCCCACAACATCAACATCCGATAGATCAGAATAGCCGCTCATATTACTACGTGAAGATACAGCTCCAATACATCTAAAAGAAAGCCCTACTCTATTCTACTCTATTCTATCCCCCCTCAAAATAAGGATAAGATGGAAACATCCAAAACGCCAAGAACAAGATATTTTCATCCGAATTATCATCATGTGCAAACTCTAAAAATAAACTTATCAAATGCTTGAACGATATTGACTCGACCAATGACTCCATAACGATGGAATGAATGTACACTGTATTAGCAACAAATATAGTTCCATCTATAAAACTATACCACAACTTGAATGCAAAAAATATCACCATATATAACGTTAAAGCCGAAACCTTTGTCGCCACTAATGTATGTATGCCACATATAGTCCGTAGTATAGATCTCATTGATGCGCTCCAATAGGAAGCTGGCGCTTATAGCTAACTAACTCTCTTCTTTCGTCCGAGGCATTAGTCCCCGTTTTTTCGTGCATGTAAACCTAGCTAGAACCTAGTTACAATGAATGACTTCTCACTTGTAGATTTTAAGAATCAAGCATAGCTGTCTTTATATACACTCTTTTGGGTATATCATGTATTTTACCAGATTAATTTACAATCAGATAGAAAGAGTATAATACAAATACATGTATAGAACGTTTTGAAGCTTCGGTTATAATAGGGGTTATTTCTCACGGATTATGTTCACTTGCTACTATATAAATAAATTCTGTATAATTCTGTATAAGCCGATTTAAATCGATTATATTTATAACATGTAGTATTATAGTTTTCTTATAATAAACTATATAAACAGAAGGTTTTCATCAAACAATTCTTTGAAAAAGTAAGTCTTCTGTTTACAATATTATATGAATTAGCCTGTGAATAACCCTCGGTATATGATCAGAACTTTGCTATAATTATGTGGAAATGCTTAATCGATGTAATAGTAAATCGCTTGGAATTTGTATAACCTTATAGACTAATATGATGTTTCGTTTTTCTTTTCCTTTTTTGCTCACGCGAAAAAACCGTCACTTCGATTCCCCATTCCTAAGCCATGAATGATCCTTCCCCAATCCATTCTTGAAGCACATCTCATATATCTTATACAGACCTTACAGTACTACCTATTCGTCAACCTCCGACTCGCTACTATCAACTCCTTCATTGCCATCATTTTTCTCCAAAAGCTCTTCGGCTTCATCCCTAGTATTTCCCTCAGACTCCGAATACTAAGTGCTGGAGTTGAGAGATGAGTTGGTTGAACTGCTATCATCGTCTTTTCCCCACATATTCTTAAATTCGGGGCCACATTCCACAAGGTCGTGGTTAGGAACGTCGGCGTGTAGAATATTTGCATTGTAGCAGCATTTTGAACAAAACGAATAACAGGGACACTCAGTGCATTTGTAATACAAGCCCCACATCTCCTAACTCGGCATTAGTGAACCATATTCCATGTGAGATTTATCAAGTCCTATGTATATCGACTTGAAGCCAAAGTCTTGCCCTGCAGGTTATGTCATGAAGGGAGTATGTATGAGACTTACCCAGAAACACCCACTGCAGATACGTCCTCTCTTGCGATGTGCTTTTTGGGGAATGCTGTATTCAAGATTATCTGATCGTGATGTCTCTTCAAGCCCTTCGTCTTCGGCAGGACGACTAGAATCCATGAGAAGAGCGATGAAATTCTCATCAGCTCCTCTATATCGTGCAATTTGAGGTAGCGACCAATGCTGCTGTCTAAAACTACATTGGACAAGTCTGCTTGCACCGTGCTCTATCAGAACTCTAATGGTCTCAATGGCATCCGCAGCCTCACCAGCACGCGAATTATCTATTAGGCTATTTGTACCCCGTACCGCCCAGCATAGAGGGGTCCATCCGTCGATATCTGGTTCATCCACCTTGTCCCGCCCCAAAAGACCTATCAGCTTCTTGACAGAAATCGGCCGGCCGGCTTGGGAAGCATAGTGAAGTGCCGTGCGACCGAGCTTATCTCGGGCCGTAAAATCACCACCTGCTTGGAGGATGATGTCTAAATTTTTACCACCGTGGAGAGCGGCAAAGTGAACTGGTGTCCTGCCGCAGAAGTCCTGAACATCTAACAGTGCCCCCTCATCCAGCAGCAGCTGGACGATTTTTGGTTCCATAAACATCGCAGCCGCACCAAGTGCACTACCCCAGCGGCTGTTTCGTGTTCCGGTGATATTAGCACCCTCATTGAGAAGGTATCGTATGAGGATCTTCGCATTATCAGCTTCAGACTCTTTCTTGGAACCAAATTCCAAGCATGTTGCTATGATTGGTGTGTCTAAAACGCCATTTGAGGGCGCGTTAATAGAAGCACCGGCCTTCACCAGCAATTCAGCAAGCTTTAGTGATTTGTGGTAGCATGCTTCGTGAAGGGGAGGATTATCTTGGCGCAATTTGATCTCTGATAAGTTTGGGTCAGCACCGTGTTCAAGCAGGTAGGATACAATTTCTATGGTGTCGCTTTTTTTGTTATCTACCACAACCTGTGGCGATGTACATCCATCATCTCCCTGAGCATTAATTTTTGCGCCTCCTCGTACGAGGTATTGAAAATTCCTCATCGTGAGACTTCCCATCATATGTAAGGGCGTGTAACCGTCGTAGTTTGGTTGATCCAAGTCTATCCGTGAGGGGAACTCCAGTAAAGCACCCAGAGTATCGTTTTCGACTGCCAGGTGTAGCGGATAACTGCTATATCCCTTATGCTTTAGATCCGCACCAGCCTCTGCTAGTAAAGTGACTATGGCTGGTTGGTTTTCTTGGATAGCAAAGAATACAGGTGTCCACCCCTTCCAACTCTCATTGTTGAGTGGAACCTCGGCGTTAACGTCAGCTTTATGCTCGATCAAAATCCTCGCAGATTCTTCATTAAGAGCTGCTGCGACCATAAGTGGAGTGAGATTTTGAGGGGACCGCACATCAAAATCGTTAACACTCCCGATCAACATTTTCATAATCTCGTCATTACCGATGGCAGCATGTAAAGCCGTATACCCACCACTAATCGGTATATTTGGGTTAAAGTTATTCTGTAGTAATATCCGAACCAATGCGGTATTGCTGTCGCGTACAGCTGCATAAATAGCAGTATCCCCGTTTTCGTCTTGTAGGTTGACGTCTAGGTGCCATCGATCATCAAGAAGCAGTTTGACGATTTCTTCATTACCAAAGCTGACTGCTGCTATGAGAGGGTTCTGGCCATCGGTGTTTGCATTAATGTTTGCACCATGCTCTAGTAGTGCACGGCATATTTTGAAGTGACCCTTTCTAGCGGCAAACACAAGAGCGGAGTCAATCCCCAAGCTCTTTAAAACATCTGTATCAACTTTCTCGTCACCAAGAAGAGCCTGAACACAGCCATCGTACCCAAAGTACGCAGCCCTAACCAGTGGCGACCAATTATCAGGTGATGATTTAATGTCTACTCCGAGTTTTACCAATTCCATTGTAACTTTCGAATTGCCATTACTAATAAAGTAGTGTATAGGCCTTTTGCCCTCGATATCGATATGATCTATGTTGACATTGGCTTGAGTTGCTGGAAAAACAACTATGTCCGCGTGGCCTCTGGCAGCGGCATGTACTATAGGGGTTCGGTTGAAGAAGCCTGTGAACTCCATGTTCGCTTTGTGTTTTACTAGAACTTTCATCGTATCCAAGTTGCCACTGTATGAGCATTGGGATGAAGGCGACATCTTCCAGTCGTCGACATGATTGACTTCAAGATTAGGAGTACATCCTATGCTGAGCAAAGCGTCTGCTAAACGGTAAAGGTTTATTCTGGCTGATCTCCAAAGAATACTTGGCGCCCATTGCTGAATACTAAGTTTGACTTCAGGTGGTAGGCGACCTATAAGATCAATTGCCAGTTGCTCGTGCCCCCCCGACGCAGATGACTGGACTGCTTCAAGAAGAATAAGCGGCGGGAATTCATGAATATCCAGCATTCTCTGAACCGTAGTCTTCCTGCCATTCAAACTTGCTTCGATCAGCCCTGTGTTAAAGTCTTCGTTATTTTTGCTTTTGATGAGATCTAGTTCACCATGGGCGGCAGAAATTGGGAACGGTGATTCCCAAGGACATCGACTCCTTGTGATTGGGTTTGCTAAACCCCAATACATTCTCAACCAGCTTTTCAGATCAATGTTTTGAAGTATATCGATTAGTATCTCCAGGAGATTGCTTTCCGAATTTTCCACTGATTGAAAGTGTTGAAGCCAATACTGCACAGCATAAGATATGAGTTTGCCCCAACATGTCCGTACATTTTGTTCGTTGTTTGTGCCATTTTGCCTTTCCGAGTTATTCTGTTTTTTCTTGATATCCCGTCGCGAAAGGTATTCTAAGGAAGTTTTTGCAATTTTGAAATGAGCTGGAGCTGCCTCTGAAGCCTCCTCCCACCAATAAGTATTTGAATGTTCTCCATTATGGTGACTGAAAATTTCTCTCAATCTGACATCTTGTATATAAACTTCATTGTTTTCGATTTTGATAAACCCTGCAAACCACGACTCCAACTTCACGGCGAAGCTTTCGACTTTTTATTGCTCGGGAGGCTCCTCGCCCCCAAGATCCCCTTCACTCTCGAAACATAATCTCGGCAAGTTCCCTTTTGCACAATGGTCTTTTCGAGTGAAGAAGCCACATCAATGTGCATTTCGCAACTTGCTGATCTGGAATACACCGAAAGTAAATGTACAGTACTGATTCTAAAACCCTTTCGCTACCACCAGGTGCCTCGCTATGATAGAATAATCATGGTCACCCAGTCCAGGAAAACGCAATAGGTATTTTTGCAGTAGCAGATTCTCCCGACGCGTGAGGGAACTCTGCGATTGCAATTTTTCTGCACCGTCCTCTGTAGTACGCGCAATGATGTGAACCTCTGGCAAGCCCAGTAACTCTTCCAGTAGTCCTTCTGAAATTCCACCTGTTATAACGATCTTCCGGATCTCCTCGCTCATCCTAGCTTGGTGTAATATCAAGTCTAACCATAACTTGCGAGATTCCGCGTCACATTCGTCGAAACGGCTGATCACAATCGATGGATTGACTTCAGCAAGATACGTATACCAACTCATTAGGTCTTGAACAGTCCAGCCACGCTCTTGCTCAATCCGACCGCTCATATAGTCAAGATGCTTCCAATTCGGATAGTGACATGTAAGTTGGGTAATGAATGTGGACAGCATGTGAGACAGAGAGCAACGGCGGATGTCCGATGAGTCAAACTCGAAGAAAAGTACCGGAAGCGTTGTGTCTCTTGCTCTCTGTACTTGTTCCCGGTGGTAAAAAACTTGCTCTGCTGCTTCCTGAATCCCACCCTCTGTGTTACCGTGTAGGTATAAAATTTGTGGCTCTGTTGCATCTACCCATTGCTGATATTTACTGTGGCTTTTGAACCCCCAATTATCGTTCAAAGGGGTAAATAGTGGATGTAGTGGTTCTGCCAGCGACATAAGAAGGCGCTCAAAGCGTAGTCCTGACTTGTGAGGAGGTATCACGCCTTAAGAAGATAATTAGTTTGCAAGTTAGTGCAGAATATTGTTCTAGAAAGAAATTGCTTACGTTCCTCTAGCTCGCGAAGATCATTCAAGACGTTATTCTTATGAGCATCTTCCTCGGCTCTTAACAAGCGTCTTTCAAATGGCACTCCTAAGGTATAATTGTAGAAGCTATCAAACTAATTTGTGTTAGCCGCATGCTGGAGCACGTTCATGTCAGGCTGGCCTTTGAATCGCAACAGCAGTGAAAGGAAAACAAAAGAGATGCTTACATTGTTTTCAACATCGCCAGCTTTTTCTCCTCCATAGATACTTATGAGGTGACTTCGCAGGTGAAGCTTGGATGAGATGAACGACGCGTTAACCTCCATCACGTCAGAAGCGAGTTTTGATATCAATTTCCCATGGGCAACAATGAGCTGGAGCTGATGGCGGGATTTGCTGATCTTGCGAATAAAGCATGGCCTATAACTTTCTCTAGTCGGTTTTGGTCTTGACCCTTGTGAGGACAGTCGTAAAATAACTCATTATGTTAGCTAGACAGTACCATAGATCAGGAGACGGTGCCATGTCATTAAACTTACCAAGACTCTGCTGTAGTCGAGAATATCATCCCAATCACCCGCACCACTAGAGGCAGCTACTAAAGCCTATAATAAAATTTGAGATATTGCGTGAGTGAAATTTCCGAAGGATCTTACATCTTTGACTATTACTCCTCCCATTCCACGACCAAGAAACATGATGGCTCGAGTCTTGCTTTCGTCAATTATCATGAAAACTCGGCGGGATAATATTTTGTGGGCTTCTCTTACAACTTCATTCTTCCTTAACTCCTCGAGCTTGCTTAACAAACTCAGCGCAATACGACGAATACCTGGCATGCCTTCTTCCGAGTCTCCATCAATGATATCGCTCGCATTCTATCTGAACTCCATGATTCTGGGGTGAGATTCCAGAGATTTGGCATACTGGGCGAGCCAACTATCGGGACCACAATCAAACCATTGATCTCTATTCGACTCTACGCCGAAAAGTCCATGGATGACTACAAAGCTGCATCGTAGCCACCTGTCAGTGTCTTTGTTTATTCGGTTCAGAGAATAAAGCTTACTCAACGTTGACTTCTCCTGTAGTTACATTCGAATCTCCAACATTCAAAACTACTCTCAAGCTCTCCTCCTCATCAGAAGCCGGAACACCTGGCTGCACTTCCTCGTCACTTAATAGACTATCAGCTCTGTAATCCGACAGCGAGGCTTGTAACTCAGACTTGGTGTTTGAGTGTGATTCGTAAGACATTTTTGAGCAGGTAAAATGTTAGAGCCTACTTGGATGTACAATAACGGCACGGGCGAAATGATTGATCTGATTGCTGGTCTCGGTAGTCAGTTGTGTTCGAAAGTCTAACGGTCATATGATATAAGTGTACTGAACTTCGAGTCTACATATGTATTTTATAACCTCATAGTATTTCAATCTGTGTTGAACGATTAAATCATTCTTGGTGATATATTTGATTTTCTAATTTAGATTTGACCTTCGCAATAGGATTGATTTGAGAGACGACAATAGAAAAAGGACACAAAAGAGAAGAGAAGATCAGAAACATAAACCATTCACCAAAAGCAAAACACAAAAAGAAAGAGAGAAGCCGAATCTATCTTCTTTTTGTCTTTCTAAATTGTATTCGAATTATAGAGGTCTTCTCATATATCTTAAATAAGCGTCCGCCTCTATTTCTATATCTCAATCTCTCTTCATCGCCATCTAGCCCGTTATCAAACAACCAACCGAATCGATTGAAGAAGTAAAACGTACAATAAAGAACAACATCTCCATACAAAGTATTCGCATAGAATATAAATCAATACAGTTCTCACCAAGAAATAAAACATCGCTTCGAAAAAAGGTTTTATAAAGCAGGATATTTATCTATCACGTGTAGAGGGCTCGCTACGCTCATGCTCTTGGTGTACACCGTGACATACGATAACCCTAAAGCTCTAGCACTATAGCACCAATAGACACATATACTACTACTCTATACAATGAAACCACTAGAAACAAACACGTTCGGCAATCTACATATAACCCTGAATCATCCAATCTACTCAACTGCAAGTTTAGGGTTAGGGCTGGGGTTGATTTGATCTGATATAACTATATATCAAAGCTAATAATTGAAAGAACTATCAAGTTCAGCCCGTAAATATAAACAAACGTCGTTTCTCCTTCATGATCGAGAGAATGAGGCTTAGAAGGTTCACGTGGGTATTTATTGCAATACACTCAACGACGCGCCAACATAAAGTAAACAAACGAACTCGAACCAAATCAAACCCGCCAGACCAGAAATCCGCAATATAAAATTCGAAATTCGCAATCCCAGCGATCCGTTCATAGAACCCAAGAATTAGCCGCATCAAACGTTTCGAGCACCGACGACGATGATGAACGGATCGGACCCGATATGAAATTTTGGTGAGATTGTGGGGATAATAATGAGCGATGTTTATTTATTTTGTTTGGTGAGAAGAGTAGAATGATCTAATCCAATCTAATCCAATCTAATCCCATACATACACAACACACAAGAAAGAACGATAAAAAAAAGGCTCTGTTTCCACGACGATGCATTTCCTTTCCTTTCCACATTCTCAATGCCAATGCCAATGCCAATATCCTCTTTCCTTCTTGCGCGAATCGAATTTGCATTTATGCATAAGCATATCTCCCAGGGAGGACGGATGGATACGCGCGCGCGCTCGTGGTTGTTGTTCCGCTTCGCTTTGCGTTGCTGCATTGCTGGCTACAGCTACTGTATATGAAGCACGCAAGCATAACGTTGATCGTATACAAGGTTAAGCTTGCTGTACGGCATTTGGTTCTTGATATGTGTGTATCCGCAGTAGGGAGGGGAGATGCGGTTTTGTGTGGATATATAATTATGTATATTTATATTTATACTTGTGCCGTATCAGATTAGCCTATCCCATCCTATCCCATCTGATTCTACCGATAAAGCCATCAAAGCCAAAGTTCAAAAGCTTATAAGCATAAAAGCTTGAAAGCTTATATGAAAGCTTGAAAGCTTATATAAAAGCTTGTATAAAAGTAAAAAGCGAAAAGCGAAAAGCTATTGTTGGCTTGATGAAGTATATATAATGTTGCCAGAGATAACGACCAACGATAAATCGAATGGGAGGGAGATGAGGAGGGGTGGGAGGGAGAATTTTAGTTACTCATGTTCGTGTGAATGAGGGATTAATTTGATGGTGGTGGTGAATATCAATCAGGTGACCCGACCCATATGTACGTACTCGTCGTAATAAGGTTGTTCTGAATAAGCTTCCATCTCCGTCGTATTACGTATTACGTATGATTACGGGCCGTCCCTTTCCCTTTCCCTTCGCCTCCCTTCAACGTTAAATCATTGTTTAATTTGATGGCCTTTGATATTATATTTATATTGATATTTGTAATACATAAATCCTCGAGATCCTGATCATGGAGGAATGTTTCATCTCGGCGTCGTTTGAGGATGAGGATGAGAATGAGGAGGAGGATGGAGGAATTTGCTTATTGTAGTTAGTGCCCTCAGCTGATGTTTTCCCCTGGCGCTAGGAGAATCCCGTCGTCTCATTGGTCCGTCCTCAACATCGTCATTTCCACAAGTTTTAATGAATGTAAGCTAACCAGCTGTTGTACGACCCACTGCTGGACTAGCTGAAGGGGGCAAGTATAATAATAATCCCACGTCCTCTTTTCTCCCTCACTTCCACTTCCACTTCCTTTCCCTTCCCTCCCCCTTCTCTTCACCAACTCATTCGTTTTGATCAAAGATCGTCGAATCCAACAATCCTTCCACATACGACTCCAACATCACACTCCTTCCCTTATCTCGCTCACAACAAAACAGCCAGCCTGTTCTTGAGGGTTGACTAGCCTTCTTCACGTGGGATCAACCTCATCGTCGTCATCACATTCCATACTTTCACCACCACCTTCATTTTATCAATATATGACTCATTGAAATTGCAAGTCGATTTTGATCTTGCACTCACTCGCTTGCTCGACGCACAAGTCAAAACCTTCCAGAGACACCCCCCTCAAAGATACCCAATACACCCAAATCACATCACTTCACTTCAACGTATCGTCAGTATGAAATACGCAACGACCCTTCTCTCAGGCCTGATGGCTGCGGCCGTCGTAGCTCAACCCCACCTTCGTCATCGACATGCCGCCCGGCACGAAAAGCGAGATATAGTTTGGGTGACGGAATCTGATGTCATCACCGAGACGGTCGATTATACCACCACCGTCTATGTGACTCCTGGTTATGCCGCTCCTACCAGCAGCAGCGCGCCATCGGTGACTCCTTCAACTTTCGCAACCATACCAACATCATCCGCCGCTGCTTCCTCGTCCATGCTAAAATCTACGGCCGCAGCGAGCAGTTCGGCCAATGGAGCAGCTTCCAATCCGAAACCAAGCTCGTCAAGCTCCACACATGTGGCTCCACCTTCTTCCATCTCTGTTGTCCTCCCAACGACCTCTTCGACCTATGTGGCACCGGTTAGTTCGACCACCTCCAGAGTTGCGCTTGTGTCTCTCTCCGTTTCCGCTTCAGTTGCTCTCCCGACTTTCTCCACCACGCCGCTTGTTGTCCCAACTACCTCCATCCCGCCTGTTGTCCCTCCATCATATACCCCCTCAGCTCCCGTCCCGCCAACACCTTCTGCACCATCTTCCCCTGGGGGTGTCTGTAGTCCTGGTTCCCCATGCTCTGGTGATATGACATATTACACCGCGGGTCTCGGAGCGTGCGGAATCACGACTGATGGATCCAATTTCGCAGGTGTCGCTCTTCCCGTCGGTCTGATGGGTTCCCTTTCAAACAGTAACCCATACTGCGGAAAGACAATTACCATCAAGTGCACTTCCACTGGCAAGACGACTCAAGCAACTGTCATCGACAAGTGCATGGGTTGCGAAGGTGACTCCATCGATCTCACCAACTTCGCATTCGACAAACTCGCAGATGAAGCTGTTGGCCGTACGAAAGCCACTTGGTTCTTCAACGACTAACTCTCCTCACCATCCATCAACTTTCACATTTGATATTCACGTCATTCATTCTTTGGAACATCAAATCAATCAATTTCAATTCTCATTCTCCTGGACATAAATATCGCCAGTTCGATATACCAAAGAGTAGATCTCTTTCATCTAAGGCTTGCATATGACTTCTTTTTGATAAAGATAGTCAACGAATCTCCTTGGGGTATCATATCGTTGGGGGGGGCTTTTTCTTTTCGTGCCTATCAATTCGTTGTTTTAGTTTGTTGGTTCGTGAGATTTCTAGCGAGAGATTGGGGAAGGTATGTATGCATGGAATGGTCATGAACATCATATCACATCACATCATTGCATTATTTGTTTTGCCCTTTTTACTTTCTGACCCTACTTGGGCCTTTCTTTCATTCTTCATCTTGTGAAGAGAGAGAAAGAAGCACATAGCATTTCTGATACGTACTCGGAAATGCACCTCCTGGAAAGGCAAGGCAAAGCAAGGAAGGACAAGATGAAGGGATTTGGAGTGAGTAACCGAGTACCCACCCTTTCCCCCAAAAACAAAGAGCAAAAGCAAAAAAGATGAAGATGATGAAGATGAACGCGACATCTCAAGCAAACGAAAATGGAGGGAAAAGCATATACTTCTTGTACATATTACTTTTGGACTTTTTCACCTGGGTGTGTTTTACCTTGACACAGAATACAATACCCACGCATGACGTTTCTACCAATGCCATGTTGGATTTTTGTGCATGTGCATGTATGTGCATTTGATGACACGATTGCCCCTGAGTGAATGGTGAATGGTGAACATAAAACTTCGCCGCCCTCTAGCGCGAATCAAGATGGCACGATTCCCCCAGGTCAAGGAAGAGAGGCATCAGAGGGGCTTTGGGTTGGGGTTTGGGTATGAGTATGCAAGTCTCGAGCGGTAGGTAGGTAGGTGGGTGGGGGTCATGACTAGCTAGGTAGGTAGGTATCTCTACCCATCATGGGTCTGATGATGCAATTGAGGTCTAGTATGTACATAACCCTAACCCATACCCGTACCCATACCCACACCCATACTCGAGATATAACATCATCCTTCCTTTCTCCATCTGTACCTGTCTCTCTCTCTCTTTCAATCTCATTTCGTAGCGTAGCGTAGCCGTCCGAACTTCGATTTCGTAACACTACCTACCTACCTATTTAAACTCAATAATCCCTCGATATACCGCTTGGTATCTAGCCCTAACCCCGTCGCACCCCATCCCGCATTCTCTCCTCCGCCGCCTCCTCCTCCTCCTGCACCAGCCATCCACCCCCCCGCATATGCATATCCATATCCATACCCCGACGCCCTCCTCTGCCCCGACTCCACATAATCGCTAGCCCTCCGAATTAAGAAGATTTCTTTATCCTGACTCTTCCCCCCTCCCTCTCCCTCTCTTCCATCATCATCATCATCCAAAAATGGATGTGCAGGCCCACTAATGCCCGTTTTCGTCGTGCTACCACCCCCTTGACTCTTCTCATCCTTATCTATTCTCCCCTGACCACTCGTCTCGCTGGTAAAAGTACAACTCGTCTGAATCTCAGCCGGATTTTCCAGTATGGGCGTTGGGATCTTGACTTTCGGATTGGGAGGTGGTGTTCCCGGAGGCGAGGAGGGGATGCGTGTCCAGAGAATCCAATAACCTCTTGATGTTTTGGCCGTACGTTCTAGGCTATTTTTGTCGGCAGTTGTGGCGATATATGTATGCAAGATTTGAAGGTGGGTGTTGAGAGCTTCGATTCGTGACCATGGGAGTCGATCTGCTTCTTCTTGTGTTTGGACTTGTTGAGGGTCAGGGATATTTGGGATATTGGAGTTGAGCGTCAGAGTTTTGGGGTCCCAGAGAAGATCGTAGATGGGAGCTGGTGGGTTGCTTGTATGTGCTAATGGTGAAACGGGAATTTCGGGTCTAGGCGCGCGGAAAGATGTAGATTTGAGAAGGGGTTTGATGAGGGATTGAAGTTGTTTATGGAGGGATTGATAAAGATGTCCTAATGCTAGAGAATCTGTTCGTAGCTCGAAGAGGAAGATAAAGATGAAAGGCCTATTCGCATAAACCACGACGCGTAATTTTTTAGTTTTGTTTCGATCTTGACTCTTGAAAGAGACGTTGGAATTACCCGTACGTTCTGAACCACTTTTGTATCGAAATGATGATCCAAAGTCGGAATGATCAATACTAATATCAGCTTCTTGACGAGCATCTTCTTCACGTTCTAATTCAACTGTCAATGTACGAAGCACAAGACGGTCGTTTAACCCTTCGAATTCTTCGTCTTCAGCATTAGGAGTAATTGATATATCGATTTCGCCTTCAATATTACCCATTAGACCTACTAGATAATGTCCTTTAGAGTCATCGTATTCAGGTATAGATGTCGATCTCCCAGTTGTATCGGTGGTCCCATTAATTGAAGAAATGGGAGTAGCCAAACCACTTGATGGCTTGCTTTGTTCTTCTTTCGCTGTAGTCCCACCCAAAGACCAATGAGTTCCATAACCGAATTTTAAGTATTGTGCAAAGGTGCTGCTCATTGATTCACCATCCGTACCATCAGTGCCTTCAGTACTAGTGTGACTCGTATGGCTGCTACGAAACACTGGGCGTGGTGGTTTGGGCTTGGATTTGGGTCGATCACTCCGGCTGTCTTCTTCCACAACTGCTCTATGCTCGACTGTACTAATACTTGATGATCGATTAGGCCGAGGTCCATCATGAGGCCCATCATGAATTGGAATCTCCTTACTAAGATTAGATGTTGGTTGAGCAGTATTTTTTGCATTCCCAATTGTTTGGTCCTTTCTTGGCCTAGGCTTATTCGTCTTCTTTGCGCGACGAGTAGAAGAAGGATTATCAACCACCCCATAAGCATACGGACCCCATTTATAGAGATCCTCCACCCAATGTGAAACATCTCTTAATGATTTCCTAGACAAAGCTCGAGTACCAAGAAAAATTGCACCATCTTCTGTCGCAGGCTCATTGCCAGAACCTAACCAGGGAGCAGATTGTTTCGACCGTTGTTCAGAGAGTCCTTTGCTGGTGTCGTCTTTGAAATCCGATTGTGCATCTCCAAATCTGGAAACTATAACATCAACAAGTCCCTCCATTTGCCCAACAAATCCTTCCAGAACTTCTCTTTCGCCACTACCTCGATCTTCTTCTCCGACTCCCACTCCAAGTTCTCCACATGCAGCAACTTTGATTCCGCCATATAAATTGTTCGCAGGATTACCATGCATAAGAACATTCCATGTCGAAATATATGTATCCCAATATCTACCCAGAATGCTAACAAATTTGGAACTTCTAGTTCGAACAAAGAGGGCACTCAATGAAGAAGCATGATGAAGAAGGAAAATCGAATGCGCTCGGAGAAGATCTGCCAAAAGTAATATCGCAGGCTTGACTTCTCGAGAAGAATACTCGATAGTTTCTTGTTCTTCTGCAGGTTTGCCTTTGGTAGCTGGAGTCTTTGTTGTGCCTGGCAGAATCGTGAGATTGATCGACTATGCACATTAGCACAATCAACAGACCCAAGAATGATAATACTGACAGCCAATATCCACCAGCCATATTCTAACTCATGGAGGATGATCCGAGATTTTTCGGTTTCTATAGTATCCACGGATTCGCCCTCAGAGAAACTCCTCCCAAATTCTACCATTCCCTGAGCAAGTCCAATCTGTCTCAGCTGTTCATTCTTTTGCTCCTTTGCAAAGGCATGCGCCTCCTTGGTGTCCGTAAACCCCTTTCTCTTGTGCCCATTCTGTTTGATCGAGGGATAGTAATAAACAATTTGATTGTCGAGTGTATCATCGGTAGTTCCAAGGGAAGGATTGTAGATTGCTAAAAATTGCAATTGTGCGGGTATCACCTTTCGGCGTTGATCAGACATTGCATGATGGAAACTTAGGAAGATAAGGACGAGGAGTTCAGAATGTAAATAAATCTGTTGAAGATCATTTTTTGGTTGAATCGAGTCGGTGAACCAGTCTACGCTTGGATTTGCGCTTCGGGAAGTGGCAGGCAGGTTTGTTTAAGGTTAATTATGGGTGATGTAATACTGCAATTTATGATTACATAAGCATAAAAGGGATTTATATGGTCACGTGATACAAAAGGTTATCAGATATCATCAGAGCCTCCGTGGTTGATTTCACCCATGAACGCTGATTTGAAGTTGTGCTGATCGCACCTCTCAGGACCATGGGGCTCAAGCTCAAAAGCTCTTCATTTTTGCTGGGACGGATTGTAAACCCATCGAAACCATTCCCAATCTATGGATTCAATCCTCGCCTTTTCGGTACCAATAACGCTCCCACGGCCTCGAAGCCTCTGAGAATCCTGTTCTGCGGCTCTGATAGTTTTAGCTGTGAATCTCTTCGTTGTTTGGCGAAAGAAAACCGAAAATTCCCCGGAGAAATCGCTTCTATCGATGTTCTTATTCGACCAGGCAAACCGCATGGGAGAAAGTTGATGGAAATCCGTGAAGGTAATTTTGAACCCCACCAATAATTCTTCGTTATCATATTGAATCTTGCCAGTTCCATTGAAGCACGTGGCCGAAGAATTGGGTCTTCCTATACATGAGAGAGATACATTCACCGGATGGGATGTAAGTTTTGACTGATGGGCATAGTCTTGCTTCCTCAGAGGCGTTGGCTGATCGAATCTCCAGCTACCGAAACCAGATGGAGAATCAATCAATCTTATAGTAGCAGTTTCATTTGGCCTCTTCGTGCCACCACGTATCCTCAATAGTGTTGAATATGGTGGAATTAACGTTCATCCTTCCCTCTTGCCACAGTAATGTCTTCTAACATTGACTTCTCGCATCGAGACTGATCAGAATGTTTAGATACCGAGGAGCTGCTCCAATTCACCACACTATCATGAACGGGGACACAGTTACTGGCGTCACACTTCAAACTTTAGATCCACACAAATTTGATAATGGTACTATCCTCAGTCAAGAAGCCTTTCCCGTTCCACAACCAGACACAATCAATTTCCAAGGCCTCTTGGATTTCATCACGCCAAAGGCGGCGAATTTACTCGTTCAGGGAATCAGAGATCGAGTCTTCATGAATCCAGACGCTATTCAATTGATCAAACCTGCGCCCAAGATTAAACCTATTGATAGATACATCGACTTTGAGAAAGGAATATCTATTGACGTTGAACGAAGATACCGGGCACTTGGACGACTCTGGTGCTATACTCGTACTTGGTGGTCTGCTAAAGCTAAGAAAAGGACAATATTCAAAGATTTCGAAGTTGTAACATTGTCAAAGAAGCCTATAGTTCCAGAATCCCAGTTACAACGAGTGTACAGAGCTTTTCCAAAGTGGGAGTTTCTCTGCATTCCTGTGTATCCAGATCCCGTTTATCCAGGATCTATAACCATTCCAACAGTCGAAAATGGAGTTGGGCTTCGAGTTAAACAGATTCTCGTTGAAGGTCAGGTAGCGGGTTCGGCCATCGATGCCATGCATAAAGTATCGAAACTCACCAAAGATGAAAATCATGAAGGTGCTATGTTCATGGCTGTAGCGTTGACAGATTTCTCGGAGGATGGTTCACAAGTTGTTCTGCGCCATGACAAAGGCGTTGTATACGAGGAAAAGCATCTGGATTCTTCTCAGACGTTAAAGATCAACCAGGCACGCCTCATTTATCATAGAGAACCATAGTTATAAGGACTGAAGGTTAATTATGTAGATGTATTATACGAGAACAATAACTCAAGCAAAAAGAAAGTTAATCTAGTGGTATGTAGTGTATCAGCTCTGATTTCTTACGTGGAGGATAGTGATTTGGCCCGTGTATGATAGGATATGGTTTATCTTTATGGCACCATTAGAGGCGAAATACTTCATTGCTAAGGTTGAGAGAATGAACGATGGCTCAACTCGTGCTTCGTTGCCCAAATGAGACAGAAGAGCTATTAATACATAATTGTATAGTCCAGAGCTGAGTTCATATTAATGGCTGGAAGTAATAGCAAAAAAATTCGAGCTTTGAAACAAGGGAGGATAGTTGGACGATGCACACGGCATGGGTGTAAATATGTGGCTATGCTACTATTGATAACAAAGGGAACGATTCCATCTTGTATAAAATCGGCTGTAGGGATACAAAGCATTCAACTTTCATGATGAGCAAGGAGAATGATTGACATATATGATATTGTTCAGAGATGGGATCGTACTATTCATTGTTGAAAGTAAGAGCAGTCATTCCAGCTGTATATAATCAGCAGTAGAAATAAAATGCGCTAGAGATTTAAAAGCAGGAACGAGAATGGCCGCTATATATAATATAGCTTTGAGATAAGATATTTATATTCGTCAGAACGAGAGTAATGATTCAATTCGAGTCTAATAGGCGCTAGAAATGCGACATCTAGATTATTCAAAAGAAAAGAGAATAATAATAGATTTATTTAAATACATTAAGTAATAGAATATTCGAAAAACGAGAAGATATACTCGACTAAATAATCCAAAACGCATCGTAAAAAACTTGAATTTTCAAAGAGTAGTAAGGGGTAAAAGCCTAAAAATAAGCGAATTCGTTTGAAGAATGATCTTGCACATTTTGTACCTTAGCCTAGCTGTTCAAGACGGTACCCTACTGATTCTAGGACCTAGTAAGGAACTACTGAGCACGAAGCATCACCCACAGCTTCCCCCGTTCCCAGTTACGAGACCATCAGAATGATGGAAAATGCAGCGAGACAAGGCGTAGTACCGCATGCTATAATCCAGAGACGATAAGGCGAATGCGAGAACGGAAGCGCGGCAACGATCAATGGAAAGAAGAGATATGATGCCTATTATTCTCTCATATATTTAAGAGCCTCATTGATTGGTGCCCATTGAGCTGCCTTTCTCTTCAGCTCTATTGAACGGGACCACCTATTGACATGTTGTTTGAACACTTGAGCATCGAAGCCCATCTCCTGAAGCTCGAGCGCCGTAGGCTCCTTGTATCCCTCCAGAACAATATCGCTAACCGCCGATACTTCTCTGCCCAGGTCGAGTTCCATTCCCAACCAGTAATGCCCTAACGGAGCCCCACTGGTCGCTCGCTCAATGGCACGCGCAGCTACTTGCCAATAATTGCAGTGACAAGCCCGCCTAACGTTCTCTTCGTCTTCCGTATACATATGATACAACTTTTCCATAGCATGTATCATTTCATGGGCCAAGGTACCCAGCATTCTAATCATGACTTCGGCAAAGACCTCGTCAATATCCCCCGTGCGTATATCCTTGATATATATCGTTGTTGTCCTGAAGTAGCCACTGTCGACGTGACTAGTAATCCCCAAGTTATCACCCAGACTAACCTCGTTTCCCTGAGCATTGTCGGAGACGAGCTCGAGTTTGAAGATATTCTTCCATTCGTCATCGGCAAATTCCGTAACAATGGAATCCTTGATCATGCCCCCAAAGAAGACCTCGTTGAAGAACTCGAAGTAGTCTTTAAGGACGACCACGGCGGGCAGGTTACCTTGAACGAGGACCTGAGACAGTCGCAAAGCAGTATCCCTGTAGTTCAGTGCGAAGCTGCTACCCCTCTCTTCCGTATGACGGACAATCATCTCAGATATATCGGCCACGGTGTGAGATGCCGGCTTTAGTATATAAGGCGCCGCAGGATTTCCAGTGTAAACAATTGGCTCGGCAGGCTCTGGTGCTCGATGACCAGGGTTTTCTGGTGGAAGAACAGGATATTTCTCGTCCCATGGACCTCCAGGCCCAGAATTTACCCATTGGTTACCCATCTTCGCTGTAGTTGTGGTATCGCCTGGTAAGATTGTAGGAGGATTCGTGGTACGTTTGTAGCAGACCTAGATACTTTCGAGTTAGTAGAGGGTCTGCAAAAGCTTCAAACTAACGGATATCTGCTCAAAGGAGATAGACTCGGGTCTTTTCGTACCAATTGAATGATAGCTAGGCGATTTCGGTGCAAATTCAGAGTATTTGCGTGCAAAACTGATGAATTTCGAGAAATTAATCAATTGTGCACTTATCTTCGAGTTTAATTACAAGAGATTTACGAGAATTGACTAATAGTCTATGGAAACGTTTTCAAGGCTACAAATTGAACACCTGCATGCTTAAATCCACTTTTCTGTTTTTCATCATGATGCATTGCCCTTCAGCCGTTCTTGGGCTGTCTTTAAGGGTGGCTGGGGCTACATCGTTTGTTTTTGGACTAGGATTGCTCTTATTGTGATTAGAACAATCCAGTTACTATTCATTGGAGGCTTTCTATTATAATTACGTGGTTTAGATATGTCATTGAGCTGTCGTCTATTAACCGAGGGTGTAACATCTTGTTAGCTTTCTCTCGCATAAATACCAAAGTCACCTCAAACTTTTGAACTACTTCAAATATTCTTCCGAATGCATCCACTACAGTGCCTGTTTGTGTATACTTAAAATATACTCACTCGCTCTCTTGTGATAAACCTTTATGATAATCTCAGGCTCAGAGCATTGTCTCTACTCTTACCTCAGCTACAGTTTCAGACAAGAAGGCGACTAAAACCCTTCTGCGCTTGCTTTGATACATAAATTGGAGCGTACTACTCTGATAGATTTGCTTTCAGAATTTATAGGATGATGGCAAGCTAAGAAGATGGGTTTGTTTCTGATGGTAGCGCCTCGATATTCGGGATGAGCATTCATCCACTCACCAACTCGGAAGTGAAGATCAGGGTCACTCCTCCCAAGCAAGAATTGAATATCATCGAAAATACTAAACCGACCAAGAACACGAAAATATGATTCAGCTGTAGGAAATTCGGATCACTGGGTGTAAGCAGGCATCGTACCATCGATGCATGAATGGGGAAAACTCAACACCTGCCTGTCCTTGAGATTTGCAGTGAGTACAAGAGATTAAATTCGATTCTTACTTCTTACTTACGCAATACCTTGCATGTTTTACCATATTTAGCATTTCCATACATAAGTTTCGAGGTTCTCCGCGACGGCATATGCTGGCAGTTGGATGCATCATGATGGTAATTTCTGCTCGAGACCTTATAATGAAAAGTTGACAGCTCTAACATAGTAGACAAATTTATGATTCGGGAACATATAGTATATACAAGAGATGATTATAAATAGTTCCGAGTTGGGCTATATGTGCGCCGAGGTTACTTGGTACCCTTTTATAGCTGGGTCAACCACAACATTGGAGGAACGAGTGAGTGCACCTTCCTAGACAGCTCATCTAACACACCTTCATATACCATGCTGCTGCCACTTCACCAAAACAAGAAGACATGGGACTGTAGCTTAGTGGTAAAGCAGACAACTAGGGTGCATATTGGGGTATCTATGCAACCTAGTGAAATGATCGGTGGTTCGAATCCACCCAGTTCCATATATTTTGCTCTTTTGTTATCACCCACGGGTGATATGAGAGGATCAAGATAAAAGTATAGAACTTCAACAGTCCTAATAATTTTGTCTTCGTAGCTGCTTTGTGATTGACTATTGAACCCGACGTGCAAGGTAAAGGGGGGTTCTTACTTCTGAAAAGACATCATAGTTTACTTCACCATGCAAGCTCGGCCTTTGTATATCAAAATATCACTATTACATCAAAAGAAATTATACAAGGGCTGTAGCTTAGTGGTAAAGAAATTCAGCTGATGCGTATCGAGGATATTGCTCCCCCGGGCACATCTAATGACATATGCAAATGATTCTGTAATAAGATCGGTGGTTCGAACTTCAGAAATGATCTGTCATTATCAGCCAATATTTCCATGGAGAGTTGCGTAATTAAACCTAACGCAAGAGGTGCGATTGGAAACAGGGGAAGTGGACAAGGAAGCGGGCAACCAACATTGCTGGCCAACATGCAACTGAGATTATCGTACCATTGCTTATTGATGGTTTAGCGTTTGTGGTAAAAGGTGCATAAACTAACAGAAGAGAAGCAGTTGGAAATTTAGGAAAGTGCTCAAGGTGGTAAATACCATACTTAGTATCAAGACAACACGAAGAACTGAATGAGATGCATTCATGCATTCATGCATTCGTGCCATCATATAATCGCGAAGGAAGTTAGTAGCCCCCTTCTTTCCGTCAAGCCTGGTTGAGATAGAAACGTGAATACTTTGCATGGATTTCTTGAGCACTGAGCCACACTCTTGTGGGTAGCTCTCCCTTATCATTCAATATGATATCATTCTTTCATCGATACAATATTTCTGCTACTCAACATTACCGCACAGATCTTGCACCTTTGAACATCTGAGAGCTATCCGTCGGCCCCAAAACAATTTGCTCTAACTCAGAATTTTCGCAGTGTTCCTGTAGCTCACTATAACTTCCATATAAACATGCTCTTTCGCTCTTCGCTCTTCGCTCTTTTGGTCAACTCGTCCATCGTCTCCGCACCCCTAAATGTATGTCCAACCATCAGTCCCCTGGAAAGAACAGCAAGCGAGCTAGATTTCTAAGCAGGAGTTCCACGCATCCTGGTCTGGTAAATTGTGAGAGCGGTGAAGACAACAGCGGCAATTATGAAGACGCAGTGCAGGGATATCCATTTCCATTCAATCTTATAAAAAGTGACCATTTCGTGATTTGTAGCTGTTTCCAGTTTTCCACCGTCATCGTTAGCTCGGATAGAGTTGCTCATGCTTTTTGCAAGAGATTCAAACGTAGCCGGGAGATCATTGCTGGTGTTAAAGGCCTGCATGGAGCTGGGCTTGAATTGAAGATTGTTATCGGACATGATGTACCCATTCAATCTTGCCTGTTGTGTTGCAGTTAAATCGTGTGTAATGTTTATGTTGGTAGAGAACAGGTCGCCGATGTAGCTACTAATGCTATTAACAGCTACCTGTGAGACATTGTATTTTTTGCCCAGAGATAAATTGGATCGAGGTGCTGCGGGTAATTTGTTGTTGAACTCGAGACTCGATAAAATGGATGAATTCAGAACGTCAGCCCACTTCGAGCTTGTGACCTGCCATGAATCGGGATCTCGCCTTGCACTCGTGAGTTCAGAGATTTCTTCTGATAGGGTGCCGTTCGCAATCTTTGACTCATAACGATTCACACAATAGTATAGACCGCATTCTCTAACCTCAAGAGGCAAATCTGGCCAGACCACGGAGGAGTTCTGTGGTGGGTGTACTTTGAAAAAAGTCATTGCCCAGATTATAAAACAGCCGACTGCATGGCAAAATCTGCGTCCACGAAAGTCTGCGCAGCGAATGGGTTCTCTGATTTGGGTCAGCTGATTTGGATTCGTGTTTTAAGCTTGGAAAGTATCTGTTCTACCTGAGACTATTACGTCCTGATTATTGAACAGTCGGCCTTTCGAGTAACCCTGGTGAGATTAGCAGCTTTATCTAATTTTGATCCATAGTCTGCTACACCGTTGTCTATTATTGGCGTTGAATACCAAAGGTACCAAGCAAGCAGCCCTGGTTGCTTGAGATCCGCAATCATGATGGGCACTTTGTACGTAAGTCTGTTGGTCTTACAAATTGAATATGAGGGGGTGTGGTGGTGGTGGTGGTGCATTTTAGGAAAAGCTAAGGTTAAGGTTGTGCAGCTTATGTAAGTTTGACAACATCTTCCCACTGCGGCTGAGATAGGCATCGAGATAATGATCTTTACCTGGTATTGTTCATTTTGTAACAGACTGCCACATACGACCATAGACTAAGGAGAATTGGGCATCCCGTCCGCTCTGCCATACACAAGCCTTAGATCGGCAGATTAGTAGTTGGGTGGGTGACCACCAGCGAATCCCTGCTGTTGTATGTTTCTGTTGCATTTTTGCTCCTTTTGTCTGTCACATCTCCTCGGGATGAGTTTTGAGTATCCTTTTTAGAAGACTATTCGAATGGAGAGGACTAAGATATTGGCTTGGTCTCTCGAAAGTAAAATGAAATAGGAAGGATCTGAATTCGATGCGTATTAACAAAAAATCGAAACAACTCTGCGAATCCTAACCTTTCCGCCCCTTCACAATTTCTCCAATTCTTTAACATATAAATCCATCGTTGCAGATGTTCGAACCGCCCCTTTAATGTGATATTCCATGCTCTGGGGTAAGTTAGTCGGTCGTTGCTCCACCATTATCAACACCTACCCTTGAAATCTGTACAGGTCGACTTTATCTCCCGCTTGACAAGAAAATCTAACAGAACCCATTTTAAATGGCTTTCCTGCCCTATCTCTAATAGTCCTGAGCGTATTATACAAAGATATGCACAAGTCCAGTTAGTGGAAATAGCCACATAACGTGCAATTATATTATTTTCCAACCAAAAATTAGCCGAGGGGGCTGTCTAGCCTATATCAAATACACCTCACCTCTCTCTGAATAGTAAGGACGGAATAAAACGATCTGAATCCCTCTGCGCCAAGGCATGCATATTCACTCCAGAGGTCCCCAAAACCTACATCTCTCCTATCCAACCCTTCAATCCTAGATCACAGCCATAGCCCAAGTCCCCATGCGCGAACTTATTTCCTTCTCGCACAGCCCCACGCCCATATGGACAAAATAATGATTCAGCCTCTACAATGGGAAAATTGGATGGCACGTTGTTAGCTCCATTCTTCTTGTATGAATGGCTGCGTTCAAGATTCGTATTTTGGTTTCGTGTCTATGATGAAAATAGGGTTAACTAACTAGCAAAGCGATGAGGATAGCCTTGCTCTCTTCGCCCGCAAAAGTTGGAATCATGTATATATATGTATATATGGGATGATGAATGTGTAAAAGTAAGACCTTGTATATTGAATTATACATAGATAAAAATCGGTTTGCAGATAGATGTATGTATATCTATTATGATCTGATATACAAAACCGTTTCACCATTTTTCTATCCCAGCCCTATAGTTCACACTGGGCACTTAATATTCGTGATGCCGATGGCCTAGACATAAGATCAAAAATTAGCATACATATACGATATGACTTCATATACTTGGTTGGATATGATTTCCAAAAGCCCAGATAAGAGAAGTGCAAAAAGGAAATCCTACAAAACACAAGTAACACACGTGTTCTATAAACATGAATTTGAAATTCCGCTGCTGGGGAATATATGGACCTATATATGGCATTTTTGATAAAACTACACTACTTCCAGGTATCTCGCATAGCCTTTCATGGCTTGAAAAGAAATACTACCGCCTACCCATACAATGCCGACCCAGTCCATTCTATTTGTCTTTGAATTCCTGCGAGTAAATCTTCTGCCAAAGATCCATCCACTTTTGCTGTTGTGCTGTAAGGGGTTTTCCAGGTGTTTTGAAAGACTTAGTTAATATATCCCTAAGTCGAGCTCGCATGGTTTTTATAGCGAGCATTGTTTTCCAATCCGATACGGCAAATCTAGCTCTATTGCCATCTAGTATGAAAACACCGGCATACATCTAGCGTAGGATCAGTAATTTATCATCAAATCAGACCAAAATAGAACTCACGTCGCATCGAACATCTCCACAAAGAAGAGCAATTGAAAATTCTTCTACAGCTGTTGTTTCATGGGCGTTGTAAAATCTACCTAAACTTAGTGACTGTAAAAATTAATATTACCAGAAGATGACTTACTGCTTCGCCTGCATGATATGATAGTATGAAAGCCATTTAAGGTTATGCTGACCTTTATTTACGGAAGTAGGATGTAGGCTAATGGATTGATTATTGGCGCAGTTGCGGAAGCCCTTGCCATCCCGGATAAGAAGCTTTGGATAGAAACTCCAACCAATGACAGACGAAACTATGATATCATTATCGCTATTTGCGTTGATTCGGTAGGGCATTTCAAAAAATTGTCGACGGCGACTGGAGTAACGTGTCCTTCACTAATTAGACTATTTTCAGGGAACGAATAGGATAACATACCTATTTAGAGCCGTCCTTTCAGCCTCTGTGAGAGGCAGGAATCCAGAATCGACAAGACAAACCACCAATTGTCCCTTTAAATCCTCAATATTCGACAGGGTTTGCTGGCTAAGGAAGTTCTTGCGACAGAATTGATATTCAGAGCTATTGGCAATGCAAACTTTTTTCCAGGCTAGGTACGCGTTATAAACAGTCAAAAGATCAGAATCACCTCTTCTAAAGGCAAGCCTAACAGTATCTGCTTGTTGCCGTTGTCCGAAAGGGGCTGAGAAGGGAGATTTTGAGGATAAAATTGCAGCAATTGTGACAACTGCATCGAGACATTTAAAAACGCTACCTAGAAGCATAAGTTTTCCCAGGAAGACATCAAGTGGTAATTTTGCTAATTGAATACCCAATGGCGTTAAATCTTCCGCTGCCGTCAGTGCCCTAACATCTATGAGCGCATCAATGGCACGCCGAATATTTTTCGTGGACGGAGGATCAAGCGCCTCGCTCAATGTCTCCTCAATGCCTCCTAGATTGCAAATCTTGACTCGAATAGCAAGATCTTGAAGGGATAAACGGAGAAATTCTGGGGTTTGCTGGTCGGCCATCATTTCATCGTGTCTATATTTAGTAAAAAGATGGAAACAGAGTCCCTCTTGTACCCTTCCAGCTCTGCCTCTTCTTTGCTTAGCATTCGCCTTGCTAATGAAGGTTTCTAACAAACGGGACAGCTGTCTTCTCTCATCGAACCTCATCTCGCGATGCTTTCCAGTATCAATTACACAAGTGACATCCGGAATAGTGATACCAGTTTCAGCTATGTTGGTAGCCAAAACAATCTTTCTAATTCCAGGAGGCGGTACAAGAAAGGCGGCTTCCTGATCTTCGCTCGCGATAGTCGAATGTAATGGGTATATATACCAGTCTGATGAGAATGCTGGGTGTCCACAGAGCATATCATTCAAGGTTCGGATCTCAGCAATACCTGGGAGAAATACAAGGATAGCCTTCGGGTGATTAGTAAAATTTAAAATGTTGGTCAGGGGCTTGGAGATAATCTTTGATGGAATGCTCGCGCATCAAATGTTGAGGGTGGGGGAGTATTTTAGACAAAACTTACCTTGCTATACATCACCAAACGGTCGTCGGCAGCGATCTTTGCGATTAACTGAGTAACAAGATCAAACTCAATCCGATACTCATCAAATTGTGCAATAGTATTGCGAGTTTTATTACCATATCCTCGTAGAGCCTTCGTACTTTCACTCTTCGCTGCCTCGTTGGAAGCTCCATCTGCAAGGTCGAAATCATCATCAAGGTCAGTATATTTCTCCTGCAGACCATTATCAAGAGAAAATCCTGTAAGTTCAACAGCATCTTCAAGGTATTTGACCTGAACAGGGAATGTACGCCCTGGGACATTCAAAACAGGAGCGCCATCTAGATATTTTGAAAAACGATCGGCATCAACTGTTGCAGACATCAAAACTACCTTTAAATCAGGTCTGCGCACCAGCAACTTTCGAAGAACGATGAGTAAGAAATCACTGTCTATTGTACGCTCATGAACCTCGTCAAGGACGATATGCGTAATATCTCTAAGATCATTTGACCCCTCGAGCATTCGCATCACGATTCCGGTGGTAGCATAGATAAGACGCGTCTCTTTTGATGTATTAGACTCGAGTCTAATGGCATAGCCTACTAACGAGCGGGGGGTACCAAGATCGCTCTTGCGCTCACCGAGTTCTTCACTGACACGCCGAGCAAGAGAGATTGCGGAAATACGTCGAGGTTCCGTGCAGTAAATTTTGCAAGGTTGTCCTCTTGACAACTGGTGCTCGAGAATGAATGCTGGGACTTGAGTACTTTTTCCGCATCCGGTCTCGCCACAAACAATAACTACTTGTGAACGATCTATAGCACCAAGTACCTCATCTTTGAATGACCACATGGGCAACTGCATTCGAGATTGAAGCATGTGTTGATAGCTGTGTGATGCGCATTTCTCGGCCCATATCCTCTGATATGCCTCGGGGGCGCACCCTAATTTGGTACCTTTATCTGTGCATGGCTCCTCGTAACCAGGGGTCCGAACCGTACCTCGGTTTCGAAAGGCACCATGAATCAAAACACCGTCTTCTAATTCTTGATCTCGTTTTGCACGAACCAAGTCACGGAAAGTTTTGATAGCATTGCGATCTTCTTCGTCCGACTTTTCCTTTTTAACGTCGGAAAATTCGGTCCAAAGATCACGCCATGCTGCTGGCAGACGTAATGAAACTTTGTCCTCTCTTGCTGATGACCCAAAGATTAGAAACAATGCAGTCGTAGCAATATATGCTTCAGATTGGCGAGAATCCGGCGTGGATACTGAGACCATAGTAAAACTTTGTAACTTTGGACTAGAAGCGTATTCGACTTGAGAGAGGGGTGTATTTGCTAATAGATCTTGTGGTTTCGACCAGGTGATTCGAAGGTTATGGCGATTGGAATAACTGGTGTCAGAAACAAGAGTGTAAGCCAACCTCACTGAAGAGTCCCTAGCTCGACATGCTTCTTCCAAGACTCTGGTTGGATTGATGCCCGACCATTTTCCAAAGTCTCGAACAGTAACCTTTGTTCCGTCCTTACCATTAATCACCGTACTACTTTTACCAGTTAGAGGGTCTACCTCATTGACAGGTAAGCTAGCAAAAAGATCGGCCAGCGCGTCGTCGTCGTCGCTGCCAGTCTCCTCCAGCATAGCTTTGCCAATCGCAGCTGCTTCTCTACTGATCTCATCATCAGAGTCTAGCGAATCATGAGATTCCTGCGTTTCCTTATCGTCTGCAGCCAATTCGGAAGCGCGCTGAATAGCTGCATCCCGCTCGAGTTTTATTCTTTGGACATTCCATTGCTGGTCTGCAAGGTATTTATCAAACAGAACATCATCTTCTATCTTCTTGAGCTTCCTTGCTAACCTCGCCGATTCTGCATCAATGGGACTTCCATTGTTTTGTGATTTTTGGGCACCCTTTTTACCATTCGAACGAACTTCTGTGGCAGATTTTGAGCTTTGAAGTATAAACATTTTTTCCTTGGTTTTGAGGTAAACTGGGAGGAGATCGTCTGGGTCAATATCACTGTCATAGTCTATTATGGCAGCCTTTTTATTGGTTTCTTGCTTCTTTCCATTTCGAGGGGTATTTCCTCCATTTTGGGCTGAAGATGCAATATGCCTCGTGTCTGACTCGAATCTTGGTGTATTTGTTCCCGAGGCCATGGGGCTGTCAAATGGCGTACCTGGAAGATAAACTGTTAGTTAAACTTGAAACAGTAACGTACAATATGGATATAATTACCATTTTGAGACTTTTGGGAAGATACCAATCTGCGATGGGAATTCTGATAGTCCGGCAATTCGTTCCTTGAACATTCGCGGGAAAGCCACTCCAGCGATTCCTCCATTCCCCAGATTGTGTCTTTATTGCTACCGCCAATTTTATCCGAAATATCCAAAACATGTTGCAAAGCCAATACAACTTTATCTTCTGCGAAACCAGCTCCCACAAGGGACTGTTGCAGGGTCCAGAGCCGGATTGCGAGCTCCTCTTCTGACAATTGCTTCAGTGAGGTCGTATCTGTTGATTGACCAGAAAATCGCCCCTCCATTTTGATTAAATCCAAAATCTCATCCATAAGCTCGGGAGGTAGCCACTTTCTCGTATTGAGAGTTTCTGCTTGTCCTCGCAGAACTCTGCGATCGGTCTCTAGTCGGGTCCTTTGTCGAAGTGCATCTCTTTTGGATTTCTGTGAATGTTTCTCGACAAGTATCTGAAGTTCGGAATTCTCGAGCTGCTTCTCAAACTCATCAGGGGTCAAATTAGAAGGTCCGTTTCCAACGACTTCGTTAATCTTATCCCCTCCCTGTTGACTCTCGTTTGTAGCAGTACCAACAAGAACGACAGCAATGCCCTTTTCTTGTACAGCTTCAATCGCTTCAGTTTTAGGCTTCGAAGCAATCGAAGTGGTAGCAAAGCCTCTAGCTGGGTTTGCAGCCGGCTTCTTCTTTTTCTTACCACCAGCCATCTTCTAGATATGTCTCTCGAAAGCCGGTAATTATAAGTTGTTGTTGATATAATTAGGTTAGGCACTCGAAAATCAAAGGCAACGCCAAACAGGCCAAACGCGGGGCCATTTACAGTGGGGGTCAGGCTGGATGCTTGTGCTTTTCCTTTGGTGGAATTGCTAGGGCGTCATTTCTCCCGGGGATCATTTTTTCCGGATCGCGATAACATTAATCCGCATCGCATGAGTTTAATATTGTATGCCTAGCTATAGTCACCAACTCAGGAAACTCTACAACTTCAACAGCTGGAGATATACAATCAGTTCGCAGAATAACCCTCAAGACCATTAGGTTGGGTCATGAGAAATCTGGAAGGTATACAAAATGTCCGAGGTGGAGAATAATGGTCAAAATGAGGAGGTAGATTTGGACCTTGCTCTTACAAAGGCTGCGCTCACTTCCTCCTCAACAAATTTACGATTGAGTCAGTTGAAATCAATCGAGGAGAGACTCTCAAAGAAAGGTGTGTGTGTGTGTGTGCTAGACTGCTGAACAAGCTTCTTTCGTTCAACTGCTGACAGTGCTTTCTTTGTGTATAGAGCTTGATTCAAAACACTTCCCCGCTCTGCTGCAACTTTTATTTTCCTCATATCCGTATTACTATGACAGAGATTCACGACTTGCTGTCCAACTTTGCATACGACATATATTTGAATCCGATTGCGCATTTGAATTTTTGTCGAATTTTATAAAAGACTTGGACGCTGAAACTAAGAAGGGAGGCTTGGCTCCAAGCAATGCATTTGTGTTGGTTGAATATTGTAGTGCGATATTGCAGGTAACGACGAGTGAATCCAGATGGAAGAGTTGGGGTCTAGTTGTTGTGGTCGGTAATGCGCGAGCACTTGAGTCATGTATTACAACCAAGTACAGAGATTCAGCACTCAAAGCCACATGGCGTGGTTTACGGAAAGCCTTTCAAAGCGATGTCTCCGAGGCTGCAATTGGGGACAGTGTCCAAAAGTTGAGTACCAAAGAGGCCCAACCTTCCTCTAAGAATGCGGTAATGCTTGGGGCAATTTCAGGAGTATGTGCTAGGAAAGCAACGGCAAAACTGGTCCTGGAAAGCAAGAAAGCTCTGATATACAGCTATTATACACGCGAGATTATAGCCTCTAGGACTCCGTTACCTCCACATATTGCCAATGCTCTGAAAGACTTCTTTGTGGACTTTGTCACCCAGGAAGATTTCGAGCGAGAAGTATTACCACCCCTTGAAAAAGCACTGCTGAGAGCCCCTGAAGTTGTACTAAACGACCTTCTCACACCACTCTTCCAGTCTCTACCTAGCTCAGTAGACCTCTCAAACGTTCTCCGAAGCAAACTTTTGAAACCTATTCTGTCTAATATCAAATCCACCAATCCTACAATTCGCCAGGGTGCACTGTCTGCATTCAGAGCAGTCATACCCAAATGTTCTGACGAAACCTCCATTGCTCAGGTTTCCGACGAGATATTGACGCCACTAAAGGGGGGTAAAATATCTGCTGCAGATCAGAGAGCCACTCATGCAGAAATGCTTGCAACTTTGCCTGTCTCCAAGTCAAATGCTTCTGCAGCCATTGGACTTGCGGCGATCGCAGGAAAGGAAGCAAACGAAGCTGCATTGTCAGCAGAGACATTCGCCTTATTACACTACCTCAAAAAGAGAGTTCAGAACGGATTTGTGTTGGACAAATCTATCATCGGCGCCTTCACCAAGGGTGTATCCGATAAAAAGGTTCCTGTAAAGAAGTTATGGACGATCCGCCTTGGAGAGTTGTTATGGGATACAGAAGAATCTGAGCTATCTGAATCAAAACTATTGGTAGAAGAAACTGTCACAGGATTGGTAGATATATGGCAAGAAGTGACGGCAAATTCCATACCTGCAGCTCAATCCGGCATTGTCACTGCAGCTTATGTCCTTGCAGCAATCTCGTCAACAAAATTGGGAGTTATTTCAGGTGCAAAGATTGACACGGCACTTAAAAAGGCACAAATATCACAGCAATCACTAGTTATGGAGCCTAAGCCGTCTTTCTTACTAAATCCTCGCATTTACAGCAAACTTGCTACCTACGATGATTTCATGTGGTTCGTGAGAGCTTTGTTTGCTTTCTCAGATCAACTTGCTTCGCTCGATCCGGATTCCCTATCCGCTATTGGTTGGTCTCAAGCTGTCATATTTTCGATATGTTCTCCTCATGTACATTATGACGTCAGAAGGCATGCTTCCCATCTGCTCTCTCAACTATATGTCCGCATTCCTGGCAATATATCCAATATCATCACATTTGGCCTGTGGAAATGGCTGCAATCTGTCGAGCTCGGAGAAAAAGATAGCGCTCCAATGTTGGGAAAAACGGAAAATGAGAACCTCCATCTAGTACTGAAAGCCATCTGCTTGACACCAGCAGAAATTACACGTCGAGTTGGTGTTGTAGACGAAGAAGTAGTCAAGGACCAGATGGTGTCACTGTTGGTCATCAGTCGACCGGAACTACTACCCAGAGTAAGCTGGATAGAGCTGTGTCTGAAAGCCGAGGTTGATCCTGGCAAACTTGCTAAAGAAAATGGGGATGCTTTGTTGAAGCAGATCCTCGATATTACAAGCATTCAAGATGCAGGCGCTGTACCACGATCTAAAGTTGTCAAAGACGCTGCATATAATGCTGCCGCCGAGCTTGCTTTTGTTGCTCCTGATGTTATGACACCACGAATTGTTGAACTTATAGAGCAGGACCTTGATGATACTCATCTCGCGAACATTGGCCCCACAGAGGCGGCAATTTTCCGAACTCCCGAAGGAACGGCTTTCGTAGATGTATTGGCCTCCAAAGCTCAAAGCTACACTCCGAATAAGAACACAAAAGATTACGATACTTTAAAATGGGAAGAGGAGCTTCGAGCCTCACTGGCGAAGAAGAAGGGCCAGCAGAAGAAACTTACTCCGGAAGAAACAGCCAAGGTCAAAGCTCAGCTATCAAAAGAATCAGAAATCCGACTCCAGGTTCGTGCTCTAGAGTCAAGGCTTCTTCGTGGAATTGGAATCATTAGAAGTCTTGCAACTGGTCCTCCAACAGAAGCTTCCCTGTGGATTGGGGCTGCTGTTCGGGCTTTATTAAGAGTGATAAATGCAGGTGCTGGATTAATTACAGGTACAGCTGCCCCAGATGCCTATAACCTTTGTGCCGAAAGAGTTTCTGGTCGCATAGGTATACTTCGTTCATTCATTGGATTGGCAACACTTAGAGCTATGAATGTCCCACAGTTGCCACCGGCTCTAACACAAGAACCACTTGGGGCTCTCATCACACGTGTATTATTCCGCCTAAGATTCTCCGCAGAACAACGCCCCTTCGATACAGTTTCTCTCATCTATATTCTCCCTCTTGTCTTCTCGGTACTCCGGAATGGTGGATTCGGAGATAGTGATGATGCGGACTCCCAACTGGTTCTTGCCCTGGAATTCCTTTCCTTTCACACTGATGCCTGTTCTGACGTTTTGGTTCCCCGAGGCGAAATTCTTTCCACATTGATATCATCGATGCAAGCCTACAATCAGCATTACAAGGCAATTAAAGATTGCTTGGCAGATCTATGCAGGTGTATCGCACCAAACATTACTGACAAGGAGATCTCTATTCTTGCTCAAGGAGCTATTGTTCCACAAGTCGCCGTACGAACCTCGGTATTGCAGTCCATAAGCGCAGAGATTGATATGAGTGAGCTAGAATTTTCTAACGAGATGTGGTTAGCTTGTCATGATGATGTTGAAGAGAATGTCGAGCTTGGACGAGAAATCTGGGAGGAAAGTGAATTCAAAATCTCCACTGACTCACCATTCCGAATACTGTCATATCTCGAAAGCATGGATAAGCAACTTAGACGGGCTGCAGCTAGATCTATCGCCGAAGCCGTGAAAATCCAACCTTCAACATTTAATGATGTTTTAAGCCGTCTGCAGTCCTCCTATCAAGAATTGGCGAAGCCTCGAGTACCCCAGCTTGACGAGTATGGTATGCCAAGGAAGATGGATCTTTCGGACCCATGGGAAGCCCGAAATGGAATTGCACTTGCATTTAGAGAATTGGCTACCGTTTTCGATGAATCAATCCTTACCCCATTCCTTAACTTCTTGATTGAGGGTCCACTTGGTGATAGAAACTCGGCTGTCAGAGAAGAAATGGTCGAGTCTGCCACAGCAATCATAACCATTCATGGCAAGGACAAAGTGGAAGAATTGATGAAAACCTTTGAACGCACACTTGAAACGCCTGATAAAGGCTCTGAGTTTTCTGATAGAGTAAATGAAGCTGTAATCATCATGTATGGTGCCCTGGCACGACATTTGAAATCCGGCGATGATCGTGTGCCGAAGGTTGTTGACAGACTTCTGGAGACATTAAGTACCCCATCCGAGACGGTGCAATACGCCGTGGCTGAGTGCTTACCACCACTTGTCCGTGCCTCTAAGGACAATACTTCGGATTACATCCAGTTGGTGCTCGACAGGTTGTTCAATTCAAAGAAATATGCCGGTCGACGCGGTGCAGCATATGGTCTTGCGGGTCTTGTTAATGGAAAGGGAATCTCCGCTTTACGAGAGTGCCGAATCATGCTTACGCTGAAAGGTGCGATTGACAACAAGAAGGACGTCAATCATAGAGAAGGAGCTCTATTGGCTTACGAACTTCTTTCCATGATTCTTGGTCGCATCTTTGAGCCTTACGTTATACAAATAGTGCCTCAACTGCTCTCGAGCTTCGGTGATTCAAGTGCAGATGTCCGTGAAGGTTGTCTGGCAGCAGCAAAGGTGTGCTTTGCGAGCTTGAGCTCGTATGGAGTGAAACAAATCTTGCCAACTCTACTTGATGGTCTTGATGATGACCAATGGCGAAGCAAAAAAGGAGCTTGTGATCTCCTGGGTGCAATGGCGTATCTTGATCCGCAGCAGCTTGCCCAGAGTCTTCCCGAGATTATTCCACCTCTCACTGGTGTATTGAACGACAGTCATAAAGACGTCCGTCTTGCTGCTAATCGCAGTTTGAAGCGTTTTGGAGAAGTTATCAACAATCCTGAAATTAAGAGTCTCGTTGATGTCCTTCTCAAGGCTCTCAGTGATCCAACTAAATACACGGATAATGCATTGGACTCACTTATTAAGGTGTCCTTTGTCCATTATCTTGACTCTCCTTCTCTTGCCCTTGTTGTTCGTATCCTTGAAAGGGGTTTGGGCGACAGGTCGGCAACCAAACGAAAGTCTGCACAAGTTATTGGTAGTCTTGCTCATTTGACAGAGAGAAAGGACCTCGTGTCGCATCTACCAATTCTGGTTGCTGGTTTAAAAGTTGCAATTGTTGACCCCGTGCCAACTACCCGTGCAACTGCATCCAAAGCTCTGGGTTCTCTCATCGAGAAACTGGGAGAAGATGCCCTTCCAGATCTCATTCCAGGTCTCATGCAAACACTTAAGTCAGACACTGGCGCCGGTGATCGACTCGGATCTGCACAAGCTCTTAGTGAGGTCCTCGCTGGGTTGGGTACGGGACGCCTTGAGGAGACTCTTCCCACCATTCTCCAGAATGTTTCTTCATCTAAGCCTTCTGTTCGCGAGGGCTTCATGTCGCTCTTTATATTCTTGCCTGTATGTTTCGGAAACAGTTTCGCCAACTATCTTAGTAAAATCATCCCTCCTATTCTTTCTGGGCTGGCAGATGACGTTGAATCAATTCGCGACACTTCTTTGAGAGCGGGTCGTCTTCTTGTCAAGAACTTCGCCACGAGAGCTATTGATCTTTTGCTTCCTGAATTGGAGAGAGGTCTTGCAGACGATAATTACAGAATTCGTCTTAGTTCTGTCGAGTTGGTTGGTGATCTCTTGTTCAACCTCACCGGAATTAGTGCGAATACAGAACAAGATGAGGTCGAAGAAGGTGCGCATGAAGCTGGTGCATCCTTACTCGAGGTGCTTGGTGAGGAGAAGCGCAACAAGGTATTGTCCTCATTGTATATTTGCCGATGCGATACTTCTGGCCTGGTTCGAACAGCAGCTGTCAATGTTTGGAAAGCTCTTGTAGCGAGTCCCCGAACTCTTAAGGAGCTTATTCCTACGCTGACACAACTCATCATTCGAAGGTTGGGAAGTTCCAACATGGAACAGAAGGTCATTGCTGGCAATGCACTTGGTGAACTGATCCGTAAAGCTGGTGATGGAGTTCTCTCAACCTTACTGCCAACTTTGGAGGACGGCTTGCAAACTTCTACAGACACAGATGCTAAGCAAGGGATATGTATTGCACTCCGTGAATTGATTTCATCAGCATCTCCAGAAGCGCTGGAAGATCACGAGAAAACATTGATCTCAGTTGTGAGAGTTGCTTTGATAGATTCGGATGACGAGGTTCGAGAAGCCGCGGCTGAAGCCTTCGACTCTCTACAGCAAATCCTTGGCAAGAAGGCTGTCGATCAAGTCTTGCCATATCTCTTGAACCTCCTCAGAACTGAGAACGAGGCTGACAATGCCCTGTCTGCACTTTTGACCTTGTTGACCGAAACGACGAGATCAAACATCATCCTTCCTAACCTCATCCCAACACTGACAACCTCGCCTATATCTTCGTTCAATGCAAAGGCGCTTGCCTCGCTTTCGACTGTTGCAGGACCGGCTATGGCACGACGATTACCAACCATACTGAATTCCTTGATGGATAACATCATTGCTACGAAGGATGATGATCTCAAGTCGGATCTTGAGACATCCTTTGATACAGTAGTTCAATCAATTGATGAGTTTGATGGTCTCAATGTCGCTATGAATGTCCTTCTCGCATTGGTGAAGCACGATAATCATCACAAACGAGCAAATGTGGATTACCGTCTCGCCAAATTCTTTGCTGCAGCTACGGTCGACTACTCTCGGTATAACCAAGATATAGTACGAGCACTCCTTGTTTCTTTCGATGACAGAGACCCAGAAGTTGTCAAGGCCGCTTGGACGGCACTTTCGGAGTTTACTAAACACCTGAAGAAGGAAGAAATGGAAGCACTTGTTTATTCAACAAGACAAACTCTGCAGCACGTCGGTGTACCCGGGTCCGACCTGCCTGGATTCGGGCTACCCAAGGGCATCAATGCAATTTTACCAATCTTCCTACAAGGTCTTATGAACGGTACGGCCGAGCAGCGAACACAATCTGCCTTAGCTATATCCGACATCATCGACCGTACCAGTGGGGATTCTTTGAAGCCGTTTGTTACTCAGATCACTGGACCACTTATTCGTGTCGTATCTGAAAGATCTGTCGATGTGAAAGCTGCCATTCTTTTGACATTGAACAACTTGTTGGAGAAGATCCCGACCTTCCTGAAGCCCTTTCTTCCACAATTACAACGTACATTTGCCAAGTCTTTGGCTGATACTTCGAGCGAGGTTCTCCGAACTCGCGCTGCTAAAGCTTTGGGTACTTTGATTACTTTGACTCCAAGAATTGATCCCTTGATTGCCGAGCTAGTTACGGGTTCCAGGACCTCAGACTCTGGAGTTAGGAACGCTATGCTTAAGGCATTGTATGAAGTTATCAGCAAAGCCGGTGCTAATATGGGAGAAGCTTCACGCAGCGCAGTGCTTGGATTGATCGATACCGATTCAGAGGATAATGATGTGTCCATGGCTATAACCAACGCCAAGCTACTGGCAGCCTTGATCAAGAATATTTCCCCCGAAAATGCTTCGGGGCTGATCAAGAATCGTGTTATAACAACTCACTTCACTCCATCCACGGTTCTTGCTTTGAACGCTGTCCTTGTTGAAGCACCCTCATCATTGACGGAAACTGCCTTTGCAGATGATTTACCGAAAGTCATTTGTCAAGGCATGTCAAGCAAAAATGTGAGGATTACGGTGTCAACTTGAAAGACTGAAGACTAATTATTCTATAGGACTTCATATCAGAGAACTGCATCCTCGCTGCAGGGAAATATCTTCTTGCTGAGACAGCCAACCATGGATTCGAAACAACAAAGCCAATGTTTGAGTCATTGGCAAAGTTGATTCAACCAGGGAATACTGCAGATGCTCGTCGCTTGTCACTCGTCGTGATTCGCACAATTTGTCGCCACCAGACCGACGCAGTTCGACCACACCTTCCTTTATTCGCCACGCCTGTATTTGCATGTGTCCGAGATCCTATTATTCCCATCAAGCTAGCAGCAGAAGCAGCGTTCCTAGAACTTTTCAATGTCGTTGAAGAAGAAAGCAAGGTATTCGATAAATATATCGCAGCTCAAGAATTGCCACCAAACCAAAAGAGAAGCATGCAGGATTACTTTAAGAGAATTGCATTGAGATTGGGTAGCACGGCACGAGAGAGGAGAGAAGCTGAAGGTGGACAGGGTGGATTGGGTCTTTCTAATGATGAGGTTGATGATGAAAAGGAGATCTCGAGTATTGGAAAGGTGGATTTGGGTGAAAAGGCATTTGATGCATAGGGAATCAGGTTATGATTTGATGTGATGATGGATTTCAGCATAACAAAAGCATTGCATTGTGGATAAAATCATTAGATATGGAATTAAATTTCGAGTTGACATGTAAAAATTCGTTTTATCTTTTCTCAATTAGCATTCGAACTTCTCTCCAAAACAGAATTTCATCTTTTGTCTGAAATTGTCATCCGGCTGATTGGACCTTAAAGCTCAGGCGATAAGCATCATGCACCACTAAGACTAAAGAAGCTTAGTTATCAAGAGTAAGCGAGGCGAAAAATCACCATCCCAATTTCAAAAAACCCTCTGAACGACATCAACGAACGACAATTTACGACCACCACCACCACCGACGACTCTGAATTCAGTCAAGATGTAAGCCCACGCCATTGCTAGATGTTTTCAATTCATTCAATCGATTTTTGTGCAGTCGATTCTATGCATTGCGAGCGTTGCGAGTCCTTTTGAATCGATATCAGCACCATGAATTCACAAACATCAATAACATCAAAAGCTGACTCTGATTTATCACGATAGGGTCAATCTCACAACCCAGAAGCGCTTGGCGGCTTCCGTCGTCGGCTGCGGAAAGCGCAAGATCTGGCTCGACCCCAACGAGACCAGCGAAATTTCCAACGCCAACTCCCGTCAAACCATCCGCAAGCTCGTTTCCGATGGCCTCATCATCCGCAAGCCAGTCACCATGCACTCCCGCGCACGCGCTCGTGATCTCACTGCTGCCCGAAGAATTGGTAGACACCGTGGTTTCGGTAAGAGAAAGGGTACCGCTGATGCCCGTATGCCAAGGTACGACATTCGCCCCTCCATACGAAATACACAAATTTTTACCATCGCCGAGTTGAATTATTGGGAAGACTTTTTGGGCTAATATTTGTTTAGCCAAGTTGTCTGGATGCGCCGTCTTAGAGTCCTCAGACGTCTTTTGGTCAAGTACCGTGCCAGCGGCAAGATCGACAAACACCTTTACCACGAACTTTACCACCTGAGCAAGGGTAATACCTTCAAGCACAAGCGTGCATTGGTCGAACACGTAAGTGTTATATTGAATTATGCTCAGGATTTCAAACTGACAAATTATTATAGATCCACAGAGCTAAGGCCGAGAAGGCACGTGAAAGACTCCTTAAGGAGGAGATGGACGCCAAGCGTGCGAAGACCAAGGCCGCCCGCGAGAGAAAGGCAGAGAGAAACCAAGCCAAGAAGGCTGCCCAGTTCGGCGAGGAAGAGGAGACCGAGACAAAGTAAAGGGTTGGGATTTTCTGGTGGTAGCATATGGAGTGTATCTGGCAAGGTTTATAATACAAGCCGGTTGCTTTCAATGTCTTATGGCATTCTGCAGAATCGCACGGGCAATGGTATCATGATCTTTCACTCTCAAATTCTTCGGTGTTCAAAGGTTTTTTGCAATCAGACGGTTCAGACGTGGAAAAACGAGACCTACTCTTTCCATATCATGATGACCTTGGTGATAGCCTCATTTCATCCAGCAGAATCTCAATTTTGCAGCTCTCTTCATGTTCGTGTTCTCTTGGTTCCAAATCCATGTCTATTCGTATTCCAATCCTTTCCATGTTAGTCTCACAATTGAGATATTATGATGCTAGCTTGAAGCTACTGAAATCCCCAAGTATTAGAAGCAAATATGAATCCACGTGATGCCAGGCTACAAAAACAAGATAATACATAAACATGAGACAAGGATCGGATATCATCTCCCGACACTTAACCGAATGGATATGGCGCTAGCTTATCTCAGATGGCGGGGATGTGGGAATCCTTCGAGTTGCATGTTCACAGGAACAAAGTATTTTTGTTTTGGTGTTACTTTTCTTGTAGGCACTTTGTTGATTAATTGAGTGGTATGCTTTGATATTTGGTCCATACAAAGAACAAATTATCAATCGAAGTACAGGAAATCATGTCACTCCTCAAAGGAATTTCTAGGAATGTTTTCAAGGCTGCTGCTGCGCAAAGAGCAACAGCTCCAATTTACGGCGCGAGAAGGGCGGCGAGCACTAGTCGAACGACTTTAGAAAGTCAACAAAAGGTTTGATTCTTATCAATTGGTCTTGCATACAGAAAGAGGCTGATTTTGTTCGTTATAGTTACTGTCGGCGGATCTTGAAAATGCAGATCCAGCAGTTTTCAGTATCCTCCAAAATGTACGGTTTCCCCTCACCGAGCCCTGTATCGATGATATGTAAGGACTAAACCATCATGCATAGGAAAAACGGAGGCAGAAGCACTTCATCAACCTCATTCCTTCCGAGAACTTTACATCACAAGCGGTTCTAGATGCATTGGGAAGTGTCATGCAAAGTATGTCTGGAGCGCGATAGAGCAATGAGTCAATGTTGACGTTTTTGGCAGACAAATACTCTGAGGGGTATCCAGGGGCAAGATATTATGGAGGGAACGAGTTCATCGATGAATCTGAGAGGTTGTGTCAAAGCCGTGCTCTGCAGACCTTTGGTCTAAAAGATACAGAATGGGGTGTCAATGTTCAACGTACGTCTTTCATCTGATTTGATACGGGTTCCTTTCTCACAAGTCTTTCAGCACTATCCGGCTCTCCAGCAAATCTTTACGCATACTCTGCTCTCGCCAATACGCATGACAGGATAATGGGATTAGACTTACCTCATGGTGGCCATCTCTCTCATGGATACCAAACTCCTACCAAAAAGATCTCTGCCATTTCAAAATACTTTGAAACTTTACCATATAGATTGGATGAAAGCACAGGATTGATTGATTATGCCAAGTTGGAGGAGCTCGCTACATTATACCGACCGAAGATTATTGTTGCTGGTACCTCAGCATACAGCAGACTCATTGAATATGAGCGTATGCGCGAGATTGCCGACAAGGTTGGAGCATATCTGTTGGCTGATATGGCACATATTTCTGGTCTTGTTGCTGCAAAGGTTATTCCAAGTCCTTTCGAATATGCAGATGTTGTCACAACCACCACTCACAAATCACTTCGAGGTCCTCGAGGTGCTATGATTTTCTTCAGAAAGGGACTTAGAAGGGTAAATCCAAAAACAAAGGTGGAGGAGATGTGGAACCTCGAAGAACCAATTAATGCATCTGTATTTCCAGGACATCAAGGAGGTCCTCATAATCACACCATCACCGCATTGGCAGTCGCGCTGAAACAAGCACAAAGTGCTGAATTCAGAGCTTACCAAGAAGCAGTCTTACTAAACGCAAAGGCATTCGCAAAGCGTCTTGGTGACTCAAAGGAGAAAGGTGGTCTCGGCTACTCCATCGTTTCTGGTGGCACGGATAACCACCTTGTCCTTGTTGACTTGAAACCTCAAGGGGTTGACGGTGCCCGAGTTGAACGTGTTCTCGAACTCGTCGGAGTAGCATCCAACAAGAATACTGTTCCAGGTGACAAATCTGCCCTCAAACCAGGTGGACTAAGAATGGGTACACCTGCCATGACAACTCGTGGTTTCCAACCTGAAGACTTCGTGCGTGTTGCCGATGTTGTGAATAGAGCCGTTACAATAACTCAACGATTAGACAAAAGTGCAAGGGAAGCTGCAGAGGCAAACGGAAGGAAGAGCCCTGGTAGTGTAAAGGCATTCCTGGATTATCTTGGTGAGGGTGAAAATGAGACGGAGATTTTACAGTTGAGGAGTGAGGTTGAGGAATGGGTTGGCACTTTCTCGTTACCATGGCAGGAGAGTAGCTAGAGTGAGAGCGAGTCTGAGTGTAATGGGATACCATGGTTTTTAGACCATCTTAGGAAGAGGCCTGCGGTGGTGACATATTGTGAATGATAAAACATATCCATATAGAGGGAAACCCCATATCAATAATAAAATCTTCATATTTATTGATTTTGTAAAGTATAACTAAACACTAAACCGATATGTGCACGGACCATTTTGGAATCTTGAACTTCGAGATCCTCAAAGCCTCAAAGCCTTAAATTATATCTCTAGCCAACGCAAGAGATTGACACAACCCGACGCAATCCAGCGCAAGGAAACGCAAGCCAGGAGATATCAATCGCATTCTCATCTCAATATGGCGTCACAAACTGTGGCGAAGGTGGCTCAGGCTGCTAATCGTGTTATGCCTGTTCACAAGGTATGTTTTGTCTTCTTGCTCGGTTTCCATGGGTTTCCTTCTCTTGTGTGTATATTCGGGGTTGGAGTATTGCGTCTATTATTCTGGATTCCCTTCCCTGCATCTCCTCTCTATCTCGCTCTCTCGCTCCCTCCCTCTCTCCCTTCTAGCGCATCATGATCACTGTTCAATATCCAATGCTAAAGCTCCCTCCCCTCCCCCCAAACAGAAATATACGCTCCAATCCACCGGCATCTGGGAAAAAATCCGTCGCATGTTCGCTGTGGACCCCACGCGCTCCAACGGTGTCCCCTTGAACCCTCAATTCCGCAACCCGCCCCCCGGCTCTAACGAACCCTTCTCGTTCATCGACCCCGTCACACTTCCCGCGGGAGACATCGCCGATAACGCGTATTGGAAGAGGGATTCGAGGAGGAATTACCCGCAGTTGAGCTTTGTGGCGCAGGGGGATGTCGTGGCGCTGTTGAGCGTCGGGAGTGAGGCGAAGCCGATGGGGGAGTTGGTCGGGGATGCCGGGGCGATGGAGTTGGTGAGGGTAGGGGAGGAGGGGAAGGGCGGGTTGGCGAAGTTCTTGGAGAGTGGGAAGGGGGGGAAGATGTTGGAGGTTTTTGGCACGGCGGGCTTGCCGCCTACGCCTAGTGGGGCTAGTTTGAGGGAGGGCGCGGATAAATATCATTTGACGGAGGAGAATGCTTATCCTGAACAGTACGTTTTTTTGTCCTGTCCTCCCGTTGGTGTTTCGGGAAGAACTTTCGACTAACTTGAATTCCAGATATCCATGCCGAACGTTCAAGTAGAGAGGGAGGGTAAGAGAAGAGGGTGAGTGGAATGGGGTGAGAAGGGATGGAGGCAGGTGAGATCTTGTACATATGCTAAGCAGATCACGGAATGAAGGCTCAGAAATCCAACCTCCACATTCACATCCACATGATACAACAGGCTATGAATTGAGCTAGCTATGCTATGGCATACACACCAGTGATTCTACGACTAGAAAGGTTCTCCAGGGGAGCATCGAGCACAGTGGGCGAATTAAGGAGCTCATGTTCGTTAGCTAGTTGGTTAGCGACTGAGACGATCAATCAACGAGGAATGGTTTATCACTCGGTGGTGTACAATGAAGGTGTGAAATCTGAAGATGGATTTTTTTGATTTGTTTATTTTTTTTACATCAACAGCGCACTTTTAGAATGGGATTTTCTGGTGTATACATGCATATGCTGAGTTGATCTGAGTTGAGTTGATCTGAGCTGAGGAGAGCTAATAAGGAGGAAAAGGAGAGGGAAGGGGGGAGTGCAACGCAAAGTTGTTGTGACAGTGTATGCCCTTAAATCGGATGGATATGTTAAGGATATTTGGGAATATAAGAAGGTACTCACGCGATACAAGATGGATAGAATCTCATATGTTACATTACAATTATACATACATGGATGGATCCAGCTTGACTGACAATGAGAAAGACGCCTCCCTCTCCTTCCCTCTCCCTCCTTCCCTCCTTCCTTCCTTCCTGAAGCACCTTGAGAAACAAACGCACATCCCTTCCCTTCCCTTCCCCTCCCCTCCCTTCCCCTCCCTTTCCTTCCCCATCAAAACCTCCAAAGGAAAATAAGTAATTTGGAATTTGGAATTTGATAATTGGAAACAGAATGAGACAGGCATCCATCCCTAGAGAACTGTGTCTTCGATGAAGGACGGTACGGCAGCTTCGAAATCGGGAGGCATCTTTGGAAATTAAACTATCCATACTAATTTATTCCATTACAATCAATTCAATTCCATTCCAATCCATTTCATTGCATTTCATGCTTTTTTCGCTATCCATCGCCATCGCCTTTTTGTTTGACGCATATCAAAGATCACAAATGAAAGATCAAATGAAAGGGAAAATACATGCAGAAGAAGTGAGAATGGGGGGGAAGAGGTATCCAATACGAAGAGAGCGCAAGAGAGCTAAAATGGATTGAGTGCGTCAAGTTATGTGTGTGTGTGTGAGGGTTCAAAGATGGACTTCAAGTTGAATCTTCAGCAGCCTTGGCCGCATCGTCGTCGTTGTTGCCATCGAGCTTCTCGGCGGTGTCGGCTACATCGGCTGCCACGTTCGCTCGGGCAATGTCTTCCTTGGCGTCAGATGAGTCGTGGGTGTCGTTGATGCCGTTTGCTGCTGAGTCGGCTTGTTTGGGGGAGCTGGCCTTTTCTTCGGTTTGCTCTTCCTCTGACTTTTCTTCGGCCTTGTCCTCCTCTGGTTTAGCGTCACCTGGTTTAGCTTCTTCGGTTGTGGCCTCGCTTTCTTTCTTGGCCTCTTGCTCTTTCTCAATGGCCTCAGCGGTGGTTTCAGTCTCTTCCTCGGACGGACCAATCAACTTCTCTACAATCTCAACAATACCCTTTGCATGGCCATGTTGGGTAGCTAGAACTTTTCCGGACTTGTCAATGACAAATACACCTATAGTGGGACTACTGCTCTTGTTTAAACCAATGGCACGAATAAGGGAAAGGCTCGTGTCGGAAAGAAGTTTATACTGAAGCTTTTGTTTGTTCTTGAAAGTGGTGTTTGCCTTTGGAGAATCCTTGGAGAGTCCATAGATATCATAGCCAGTTGCCGAGAGGGAAGTGTGGGCGTCTCTGAAGGCAGAGACTAGAATCCTAGCTGTGATTTTGAGGTTAGTCTTGATACAAGTAGAAGTTTTTTTTTTTTTGTGCGTGACGAAAGAGGTACTAAAGATATTACTCACAGTCAGATATAGACGCCTTTTCATAAGTGAAGAGAACAACGCCATTCTTGCTTTCGTCAACAAGTTTCTTGAGTGTTATCTTCTCACCATCATTGGTTTCGATCTCTCCACCAAATTCTTCAAGGTCGATGGTCTCACCAACAACAGCTTTAGAAGCTACCTCTGAAGCTACCTTTGCAGGGACAGGGGCAGGAGCAGGAGCAGAAGCTTTGACTGTAGCTTTAGATCCATTGGTCTTTGGAGCAACCGGTTTGACTGGTTCCACTGGTTCCACTGGCTCAGCTGGTTCTGCCTGCTGTTCTGCCTGCTGTTCTGCCTGCTGTTCTGCTTGTTCTGCTTGTTCTGCCTGTTCTGCTGGTGGCTCTGCCGGTTCTGCTGGCTTTGCCTTTGCTGATTTAGTTGCTTTAGTTGCTTTGGCTGCCTTTGCAGCTTTGGGCTCTGCAGGTTTCTTGATCGTCTCCTTGACTTTTACAGCGGCCTTTGCGACAGCCGACTTCTTTTTTGCAGGAGGAGCTGGAGCTGGTGGCTCAGCGGGTGCTGGACGTTTTCTTAATGTGACGGGCATGATTATGTATTGCGGGAAGAAGCCTGAAGAGATGGAATGTTGAGGGAATGAACGAATTCGTTGTTGAGCCGAGAAGCCTGCTTGTCGCAATTGAGATGATTCTCAAGTTGTGTTTGCGATAACAAGAACAATCGAGTTATCTGGATCTTATCGAAATATCTAGATGCACTGATGAATCAAGAGATGGTTTCCGATGGGGGCACGAGTCTTCACTTTGAGATGATGATGATGATGATGGAAGGTTGAACAATGCTTTGTGTTGGGAGAAAGGACGAGATGGGAATTCAAGAAGAAGAGAGGAGGATGTTTGGATTATTATAAGCTGAGCGAGAGAGCTATTATGGAGTAATCTCCTCACTGACATCCAGCCACAGGCCACAGAAACTTTTGGTGGACTTCTTTTTCCCTTGTACCGTTCATTGTCATTCATTACAAGACCTTAGCACCTACCAATCGCAAACGAACAAGGTCAGGGGAATAAGTCTCTTGGTGTGTACAAAGCCGTACTTTGTTTTCTTCTTCTTCTTTGTCTATGATCCGCCCTTCGGCCTTCTCAAATCATGGATTCTTAGGTTCTTCGTGCAGCGCCAGTAGGAAGTTTAAAGAACCGTCGACAAATCAGACGGTAGGAATCCAGGGCCACACATGGGTGATTAGCTGATTGTGCCAGAAGCGAGAGGGGATTAGCCAGGCTGGGGAAAAGCTTTGGGGAAAAGACAAAGAAAGCATAGGGGAATTGTGGAATCTAGATAGATTAGTTGATTGGGCTGATTGGTTGGTTGGTTGTCTCTATTTGCGTATGGTTTTCCGTTTGAGGAGAAGTACGATAGAGAAGAGGGGAGAAGGGAAGGGAAGAGGAGGATGTAGGATTTACATGTATGGTTGAAACAGAGTACTCTATATATATAGTATTAGGTCAACATCTAGACAACCCCATGGCCAAAGATCCCTTCTTCCTTCCTTCGTCGGTAGGTAGGTTAGATGCACGAGGTTCACATCACCACCACCCAACTCATTCTCGTGAATGAAACTTAACTCTACTCCTTATTCGAGGTTGAACTGAACTGAATTGAACTGTAAATGCTTATCCCGAGTTATTCCTCCTGAGCTGAGTAATGGTGAAGGAGGTTACATTTGATTGGATAGATGAATGACGGGAGTGCATAAGCGAAACACCGATGGCGAAAATTTGAATCACAAGCCAAAAGCCAAAAGATAAATATCCTCCTTCCATCTATCTTCCATTCCCATCTCCTTCCTATAATCTAGTTCACCTACTCGCATTTCACCTCCCTCTCCTCTTTTGATTGCTTCCGACTTCCGATTCCTTCTCGTAGTTCTCAATTGACAGTACTCATCAATACAGCTTCATTCCTGCCCGCTATCGCTATCGCTATCAACATCAAAGAAGGGTCCAAGACTCACACGATCAAATATGAAGGTCTTTTCAAGCGACTGCAAATTCGATTATTCATGGGAAGAAGTGTCGACGGCAAATTGGAGAAAGTACTGTCCGTGGAATGATAAATCAACACATGTTATCGCTGTCGATACACTATCGCGACATGTGGATGCTGAAACTGGAATTGTACGTCTTCGCTCATCCCACTCATGCTATCTTGAAATGCTCCTAACCTATCACGATAGCTCCGAACAGAACGTCTAATCACTTGCAGACAAACCGCTCCAAAATGGCTGCAGTCGCTCATGGGAGGCAAAGATACATCCCACGTCTTCGAAACCTCCTACGTTGACCCTGCTACTAAAAAAGTAACCATGACATCCACGAATCTCACTTTTTCCAATATAATCAATGTGCAAGAAACGGTGGTCTATCGTCCTCTCTCTGCAAATACAACACAATTTGTACAGACTGCACAGATTACCGCATTATGTGGGGGTTGGCACAAGGTTAAGAATGCCGTCGAGGAAGCTACGGTGACGGCCTTTTCCGAGAACGCGAGAAAGGGAAAGGAGGGATTTGAGGTGGTGCTGGCGATGAGTAGGAGGGTCTTTAGTGAAGAGAAATTGAGACAGCAGCAGGCGGCTTCCATGGCATAGACGTTGACTCGTTTTGCGAGTGCATATACTTCTATGTGCTCCGGTCCGACCCCGAGATTTACTCAATGGGTTACTTCAAAACCGCAACATCACGACTTGGAACGATTCTCCTCTCGTCAGCATTCTTTCAGCACCCTGCTATTAGCGGGTTCACATCACATCACATCAGATCAAATTACATAAGGGCTTGGTTCAATCGGGGGTGTACGGTATACAAAAGTCCTCTTCACTGGAGTTCCTGGTTCTGTTCTTTTCTCAAGTTCTATTTTAAGCGCGGAGTTGGAAAGGGGTTTAGACAAATGTTTATTTCATGCAAAGACTTGGTCTTTAGATGACTTTTCTTTCTCAACGCTCCTTGGGTGATTGTTACGATACAGATACCCTTTCTTTCGGTTTTTTTTTCTTTCTTTCTTTTCCAAAAAATAGATGGTGGTTTAGTTTACCTAGATGAAGATGATGCGAATAGCTACTAGGTAGAGGTGAGATGAGGATGATGAATGGATAGATATAGACGAATAGATGGATGGAATCGGAAAGAAAAGGAGAAGGAAAAGGAAGATGACAAAGAAGAAAAGGAGCAGAATGATAAAGCCTTTGCTATATGAAAACAATATTATCGTTGATTGCTATTGTAATGATTTTTCCTTTTCTCTACTTTACACTACACATAATATCATCTCTATCATATCTTTATCTTTATCTCTATTACATCTCAAACAATCCACACATTTTCTTTATAAATCCATCTATATCTATATCTTTGCTCGAATATTCTTATCGCATTTTCTCCTCTGTATTTGCATTTGCATTCGTTTCTTATGTGCGAATGAGTGAGGGAGGGAGTGAGGGCATGAGATGGTTTAATGGAATAGCTTACGGCGGTGGCTATGGCTATGGCTATGGCTATGGTTATATATAAGATCAATGGGTAGGTCTGGCTGGTGGTGGGTCTTGATAAATGGATGGATGGATGGCTGAGTAGGTGGGTAGTGAGACGGCGGGGGGGGGAAGAATGGATCTTGAATAGATGAGATGGGTGGAAGGATGATAAGTAGGTGGGTAGGTGATCGAAGAATAGATAGATATGAATAGAAGAAGGGGGAGGAGAAGGAGAAGGTGAAGGAGGAGGAAGAGAAGGAGAAGACAAGATGTAAGGATTCCTTCTCGTTGTATGAGGAGGAGTAATTGGTGCTGGGTTAAAATTGGATTTGATATTGATATTGAAATTGGAATTGGAATTGGAACTTGATGTATTAGTGATCACTAGACATTAGACGCTACATGATTTGCATGGTTGGAAAAGTATTTGTATAGAGAGATAGATGTGTCTATACTAGCTATAGGTAGGTATGTTATAATATAATAGTATATCATCATCATCATCCTCCTCCTCCTCCTCCTTCCCCTTCCCCTTCTTCACGTGCTTCTTGCATAGATGGATGGATGGGTAACAGATTTTGAGACGAAGTAGAATGAATGTACCTCGAAAAAATGTCCATTTTCGAGAGGAAGATTTGAAGTTTGGAGGGAACTCGATTGTGAGTTTGTGGAGTGTAAGTGTATTTTTAACTCTGAGTCGGTATTCCTGGTATGAGGAAGGAGGTTCACTAGAAGGAAAATGCGGGGATTTCTAGTCCTCTTCCCTTCTCTTCTCTCCCTCCCTCTTCTCCTTTCCTTTCCTTTCTGTCCTTTCTATCCTTTCATTTGATATCAGTATATGCTTGTCCTGATGTGGGATGGAACAAGATTGCTATTCCATACCTCCTCTTTCTCGATATCCTTCTCCTGCTCCCTCCACTTGTAATTCTCTCACATCCCCCCACCCATTTTGAGCTGTATTGCCATTAACTCCATCGATCGATCCGCCAAAGGAGCTTCATATCAGCGTAGATACCCAACCACTCACGTAGCCCGTCCCCTACCATCCCCCCATCCCATCCCATCCCAAGAAACCAGAACGAGAACCGGGGTCACACTGCACTGACAAGCATCTTTCCAAGATATAAGCTATAGCTACAAGCCAAACCAAGCTCTCAAGAGCCTGATTTGACTTCAAGCTCAAGTTTCCCCTTCACTCCCTTTCCCTCCCCGCCCCGCATCCTCCCGCCCCCTTTCCATCTCCAATCTCTCTCCACATCTCCTCCTATACCGCTCTATCACCCCGCGGAAATCCTCCATCAAATCCTCCTGCTGCAATACCTTCCCCGCAAGCTCCAACGCGTCTTGGAATCGGCGATAGAAATATAGTTCCTCGATTGCGTAGAGGGTCTGTTGGGTTTGCGGTTTGCTGCGTGGGTTGAGGGGGAAAGGAGGAAGGGTTTTATGGATCTATTTTGTGAGTTTTGGGTTGGCCATGGGGAAGGGGGATGTACAAACAGATGGGAAGAACAGAAATACATACATCGCCACACTCAATCCTAGCCCTCCACTCACGTTTCACCCTCTGAAAACTCTCTTCAGATTGAAAATCTCGAGGGATCTTCGCGCTCGGGTCCAGGGTGGATTCATTTGAGGAATCTACCTCGATTGCGAAGAGGGGGTTTTCGTTTTCGTTTTCGTTTTCGTTTTCCATGTGCTTTTTTGGGGGGGGCGGGGAGAGAAGAGGCGTCGGTGGATAGATGGGGATATTTTGAATTGGATTGTAGTGGCTTTACTTTATATATATATACAATATGCAGAGAGGTTATAAGAAGCGAGGTGAGTGATGCCCTTTCAAAAGCAGGGAGAGAATAAAAACACTCACCTGGTCGTATTTCCTTATCGATAAGAAGAAACCTTGACATCACTCACAACACAAACATAAAGTGGGGCAGGAGGGGTAAGCAACGTATATTATTATTACTCGAGTAGATGATACCACATCAATAGAATTGTAACTTTTATAATTTTCATGATTTTTGTCCATATTACTCATCCGTTTGCATATCGTTAATTTCTTTAGTACTCCACTTTCGTCCTGTTCCTAGCTTCCTTTTATCGCCGGTTTGTGTATATATTTCTTTACGATTTGAAGTATAATACTTATCATGGAAGATCGAGTAGCCAGGTTGACGGAGAAGGTTTGGGGTATGATTGACTTCCTATTAAGATATTGCTCAGGTTGGGGAGGATAGAATATGTAGAAGCTAATCAATTGGCATAGAGAACTTCCAATCCATACCTCCTAATGCAAGATATCTCGTCGCAGTATCCGGGATTCCTGGTTCAGGTACCTCCCTCTCCTACTCTCTGCTTTTCCTCATCTCCTCCCTCCGCACCCCCAGCTTACACCCACTCCAGGAAAAACCACCCTCGCAGCAACAATAACCAAGCGTCTCAATGCCCTTCAAGCCGCCCACTCAAACAACACCTCCCTGCCACCAATCGCAGGATTCATCCCTATGGACGGCTACCACCTAACACGAGCCCAACTTTCCGCCATGCCAGACCCCGCACACGCGCACGCACGACGAGGCGCCGCCTTCACATTCGACGGCTCTTCATTCCTCTCACTTATCCAGCAGATCCGAGAACCCATCACCCACTCCACCATCACGATCCGCGCACCATCTTTCGATCATGCCCTTAAAGATCCCAAGGAAAATGATATTGCAATCGAGCCTACGACGAGAATACTGATTTTTGAGGGAAATTATTTATCGTTGGATAAAGAACCTTGGAGGAGTGCTGCGAAGTTGATGGATCAATTATGGTTTGTGGAGGTGGATTTTGAAGTTGCGAAAGGCAGGTTGATTCCGAGACATGTGAAGGCGGGAATTGCGGAGAATGAGACGGAGGCGGAAAAAAGAGTCGTGGAGAACGATTTGGTGAATGGAGAGGAGATTGTAAGGCATAGGATGGTGGTGCATGAGGTTATTGTGAGTACGGATGATGAGGCTTGGAAGTAGTGGCATAGTGAAGTAGGATATAGAAATGCTTTGTGACGTGAATGAGTAAATAAGAGGCTGAAAGCTGGAGTACGGGCCATTCAGAGAATGGACTTGTAGGCACATGAGAATGCATGAACACCGGACTGCGGATCATTCATCTTGAATCTGGCTGTTCAATCTAGCCATGAGCTCTTCACTATTTCGGCATCTCTTAATAACCGCAGTACATCAGAGACTAAGTAAAGACTACCTGCCACAACTATAGGTCCACCTTGGGCAACAATGGCTGCCCATCTTAGTGCCCCGGAAACATCAGATTCTGAATCGTGCAGACAAGTGGTAGAGATACCAGCTATAGAAGCTGCATGTAATATATCTTCTGTATCCATAGCTTGGACCCATGGCATTCCATCGACGGGCCCAAACTGAACTGCCGCTACGCAGTCGCCTTCTCTCAAAATCTCTTTCATTATTCCATCAAGTTCTTTCCCTTGAGAAGCTGCCAGTACCCAGGTCACCTTATTTGATTCTTTTCGAAGCTTTCCATTAACATATGAACCAAGAACTTCTGCGGATTGAACGTTATGTGCGCCATCGAGTAATATAGGTTCCTTTCGACCTGTCACAGCTCTAACATCAGTAATTTGAAGCCTACCGGGCCAATGAATATTTTGTATAGCTGGTAGCAATCGATGCAGAGGAGATTCCAATTTCTTATACGCCAAATGGAATGCGGTATATGCGCAAGCTAGATTTTCCAATTGATGTGGTTCTAGATCTTGCCCTTTTATTTCATCTAGAAATGCCGATTCTGTGGAACTGATAACCACGTCTGATCCAATTCCTTTGGCATATTTTGAAATGACTTCTCGAACCGATGGTATATTGCTCCTATCCAAAACACAAGGAACACCAGGTCTCATGATCCCCGCCTTTTCCCAAGCGATCTCCTCAATGGTATTTCCTAAAAAAGATTGATGATCTAGACCAATCTTCGATATTATAGTGACGGCTTTGTTTCCCATGGTATTTGTGGCATCTAATCGTCCTCCTAAACCAACTTCGATCACCCCCATCTCTATCTTCTCCTTGTAAAATACTTCGAAGGCGGTGGCAGTGAGCAACTCGAATTCCGATGCTTCAAGCTTCTCTGCGTGATTTCTCCCTAACACCAAAGCCTCAGCCTCGCGAAAGATAGATTCTCGAATTGGTTGTTCATCGATGGTAATGCAATCCCACCTATCGATCAAATGAGGGGAAGTAAATCTACCACAACGAACGCCACTGGCATGTAGCATGGAAGAGAGGTAGGCGCATATTGAGCCTTTTCCATTGGTACCTGCAACATGAATGGCTTCCCAAGGTTGAGGGGTGTGCCTCAAAAGACGACTGATGCGACTGAGACCCAGCTCAATCATATTTGAAGTAAGATGAAGATGAAAGGATTAACAAGGGAGTGAGCAAGTTGGTAGAGATAGACACATTATTATTCGTTATTATACGGATGAATTACTACCTAGATAGGTATATATAGCAATTATGAAGATTGATCTTTTGCCTAGCCAATTACGGCTAGCTCATCCCATCAAATGCACGATATCCATTAGACTCTTATCTAGTGCGCCTCTCTTAAGAGATCTTCTTTTCCTTTAGTGGGTTTCCATTTCACGTCGTCTCGTATCATCATCCATTCCAATTCTATTGCTTTACCATCAAATTGATAATAAATAATAATATCACGGTCGCTAAGACGCAATACAACCATCTATCAAGTTTTCACTTCTCTCTCTCTTTCATTTGCTTTCCATCACTGGAAACATGGGTTTGCCGTAAGTCATTGGCCTCGTCTCGCGCCTTCTATGATATCAATCTAATGCGAATCATAGCATCTTTTTCGAACCTTCGAAGCCCAATCCAACACCAGAACGAGCAGAAAAGCCTGCATCTGATACACGATCTGGCATTCGACGTCTCTATGTACCTGTGAATGATTTTCGGACGGTACAGAATGCACGGCGGAGGCGCGCGTTGTTGGGCCTAGAGCATCTCGAAGGAAATCATGATAATTTTTTGCATTCTCAAGATCTCAATCCCATCGCGACGTTGACTTCTCATTTTGGGGTCACAGGGACAGAGATGAGAAGAAATCATATGCCAAGGGCCGCGAGGTCATCTAGAGCGCCTACGATTCCAAGACACGAGCGCCAATCCGCTGGGAGTATGGAGGCAGATGGGCCATCAATGCCAGCTGTTCCGGAATCTAGAGATTATGTCACACCTGTGAGCTTTGGGGTCCCTCAAAGGACCTTTTTGCTTCTGGATTCAACGCATGAAGGAAGGCGAGATTCTCGAAGAATGGCGCGAAGAAGACAATATTCAACTCCACCACATACCGAGACAGATATTAATTCTATTCCCGGAACACGAACATCTGAAGTCCCGGCAGAGCGCGAAATAAATGAGCGAAACATGGACTATTCGAGTCCATCGAATCCAATCCTATTCAATAGATTTGTAAGCCCGCGTGTTCAAGTATTGTCCCATTATGCCCCCAAATATTCTTGTCTGAACTGTGCGTGATCACCAAGAATTATTACTAAACCATAATAGACTGCCTTAATGGAGCGTGATGATGGAATGACACGTTATTTATCTACGCAAGATCATAGTATTGTCCGACAATTGAGACGCCTTGTAAGGGAGCGAGATGATGCAGAGCTAGTGCAGGAAGAAATGATACGCGTACGCGACCTCGCGCAGGAGAGGCAACGCCAACTCGATGACGATATCAGAGAGGAACGGCGGGTGGAACGTCGCCTCGAGGAACGCCGCCGTCTCGAGGAGATTAGAGAGCGAGCGCAGGCACGCATTCCTGCCCACGAGCCAGAACGAGAGCAGGAACTTGACGACCCCTTACACGCGCCAGAATCCCTCTCGGGATCCCTCGCACTCTACGTCAATACCATTGTGGAGCAGGCTGGGAGAGCCCTATTCGAGCCAGTCGAGGGAGGGCGAGAAGAAGCAGCACGTCAAGTTGGTGAAGTGCAGCAAGACTCCGCAACCCATTTTCATACCATGATGTATCAGGCACGCCGCCGTGTTGAGCAGGTTGAGAGAGAGCGCGAGAGAGTGCAAGATGAAGTCGAGAGAGCGCGAGAGCAAGTAGAGAGAGCACGAGAGCGAGTCGAGAGGTTGCGAGAGCAACGAGATGAAGTCGAGAGAGCACAAGAGGGGCGACTGGCGCATTTCGATGGTCGTGGCTTCGTAAACCAAATTGAGCAATCCTCTGTTGACGGCCTTGGTGACAGAGAACGTAGCCTCAGCCCAGGAGCCGAAGGCTCATGGAATGCTATTCTGATCACGCCCGATCCGCAGCCACCCAGTGCATCATCATCATTTGCTTCAACAGCTGCCTCAAGGTCCCAGCGAGATTCTGCGAATACCCCTGCTGGTAGTTCACCCGGCGCCGTTGCTAGTTTCCGGACGCGTTTCTACGAACCCCCTACTGATTCAAACGGAAACATTACTTATCGCGAATCTGGTGTTCCCAACAATGGCGACTGTGATACTATCGAACCCCCTGGTGATCCTTATTCTTTGATGGATTTATACAGGATGAATCAATCTCGCCGCCGGGAACGCGGTGCTCTAGCCGGGTTCCCCTTACAATTCGAGCAATAGACCTTCTAGTATGATGCGATGACGTTCCAGATCCGTCGTCTGATTATGGATTTAAACCTTACACTCGTCCGGGTCTGGAGACTTTCGCTCTCTAGGCTACCAATGATGACATTTTTACTATGGCTATTTTAAGGAAGGGTTTGCTTTTCGACATGGAGATCTAGCATACGATGGAGATTTGTTTGCCATGGATGTCATACTACATTGTATCTGTTTTATTCCGGCGTTGGGCAGGCAAATGCGTGATTATTTTGCTTTCGACTTGCTCGTTGTCACGATGAAACGAGCGGAACAAAAGTAGTTGGTCTTCACGGTTTTAACGATTGCCATATGAAGTTTTCATTTCAATCATAGGAGATTGAACTATAACCATGGGATTAATAGCACGGGTTACTGGGAAGGGGAAACTCGATAGTAGGAAAGTTAAAATTCGCCCGAGGCATCTGATTGCAAAATAGACTTCCATCTTTGAAGTGAAGACGATTTCGAAAGTATTCTGAAAGTATTCTGGGAAGACCTTCCTCGATGTCCACTGCATATCATTGTAAAGCGAAAGCAAGAAAGAAAGAATAACATATTACATTTTTATTGATTTATAGCAAATGCTGACTATACATGACAAATAAACAATGGTCTCCATTCGTTCCCTTTTTCCGATCATCAATCAGCCTTATTAGATGCAGCTTGGCAGAGAGAGCAGAGAGAGAGTACCAGGTACGAAGAAGGAAGGAAGTAGCACTTTGTTTTGTTTCAAGTAGGTAGGTAGATAATAATTCAAACAAATTATATTGAACAAAATGAAAATGCCCGAGTCAAATCATCACTTTGCTTCTCCATCTTCTTCTTCTACCATCACACCGTTTTTTGTAATGATTTTAACCTTACAAATGTTGATCTTCGAGATATAAACATCAAATCCCAATAATATCAACATAATATCACCACACCACCCCTTACCACCAACCAAACAGTGAATACTTGTTCTCATCCACTCGCGTGCTATTTTTGCATATTTGCCGCGAGGTAAGGGCCGGGATCCACCAATATTAACAACCTTGATATAGACTTATAACCCCGCCAAATAGCCATCGTGAAACAGGAACCTAGTCCACAAAACCACGAAAGGCTCATGCTTCAATGAGATCCTTCATCGGCCAGAGAAATACACCTCCAACAGCTGTCCTTTGCACCCTCTAAATCCCCGACCCGGGTCATCGCACATCGACCATGGTCTCTCATCCACCCTCCTCAGCCGACCGGCAATCCAATTCGAGATCAACGGGTGTGAATGGGAGCGCAAAGTCAGATAGAACCCCAGGGACACCGCGGAGGGAAAGAAAGGAAAAGGAAAAGGCTGTGCAGGATCCGGGCCTCAAAGACTACGTACATACCCGAGGCTTTTAGAAAAGGGAGTACACCTACTTATAAATGCTCAGCGTCTAGGAGAATGTCTCGGGAAAGGAGCTTTTGGATCGGTCTACAAGGCGTTCAATTGGGGCACAGGGGAAGCCGTGGCTGTCAAGCAAATCAAGCTGGGAGACCTTCCAAAGAGCGAATTACGGATGATTGAGGTAGGTGTGTTTTGTTCAGGTGCCTTGAACCATGGGCTAATATCATGTGTAGGCAGAAATAGACCTTCTCAAAAATTTGAATGTGGGTTTGCATTGGAACAGGACGGGGGCGAGCATTTTAAACTGATATTTCTTAGCATGACAATATTGTCAAATATCTTGGTTTCGTTAAGTCGTCGGACTGCTTGAACATAATTCTGGAGTAAGACATCTTGTGTTTCTGTTTCCATCCCACATTGGACTGACCATGGCCCCCCAAGGTATTGCGAAAACGGTTCATTACACTCGATATGCAAAAGCTATGGCAAATTCCCCGAAAACTTGGTTGGCGTGTACATGGGACAAATTCTCTTAGGGCTTCAATATCTTCACGAGCAGGGTGTTATTCACAGGGATATCAAGGGCGCGAATATTCTGACAACTAAAGATGGGAAGGTCAAGCTTGCGGATTTTGGTGTGTCGACCAGCACTCTTGCTGGAGCAGACAAGGAGGCACAGGTTGTGGGGACCCCATATTGGATGGCTCCTGAAATCATACAACTTTCCGGTGCAACCCCCGCGTCTGATATTTGGAGTTTGGGTTGCACAGTAATAGAACTACTCGAGGGTAAACCGCCGTATCACAAACTGGCCCCTATGCCCGCCTTGTTTGCTATTGTCAATGATGACCATCCTCCTTTGCCTGAAGGAGTATCACCAGTAAGTCAACATTGGCAATTTTTTTTTCGTGGGGGGACTGAAACTAAATATTTGGTAGGCGGCTCGAGATTTTCTCATCCAGTGCTTCCAAAAAGACCCAAATCTAAGAGTCTCTGCTCGAAAGTTGTTGAAACATGCTTGGATTGTGGGCTCACGGAGAACTGATGCTCCTGTTGCAAAACCCCCGACAAACTTCAATGAAGCGGTCGAAGAGGTAAAGCAGTGGAATGAAGCTCTCAAATCGCCCACAGCTGCCGGGTCATTTCGTGTTTCTACAAGGTCACAGCAGCTTGGCAGCCCCTTACCAGCCCGTCGGGATACCCCTCTGAGAAATATTCATAATGAGCAGCAAAACAATAACATCACCACACCCCCCAAGGGCCCCCTCTCTTTGGCGAAACCTAAAAGTTTGGCAAGTTCTTTTAGGTCTCCCGAAACTGCAGGTAAGCGAGTCCCACTAGGAAATTTTAAGAATTCCTTGTGGAAACTGACTGTCGAAGCGGATGATAATTGGGATGATGACTTCGCTTCTTCTATATCTCCAAGTGCGCTTCAACTTCCACATTTGAAGCCTCATGACAATTTTGGAGGTTTACTTTCCGCTGATCGCCTCAAGTCATTCGCATCGTTTGAGTTCGCAAATGATGAAGCTGATAACTGGGACAATAATTTCGAGGGTGATCTTGTAACGATCAAAGGTCCTAATACCCATGTTGAGACGGACGGTCATGAATTGGAGACTATTCGACCTTACAGAATTAAAGCCCCTACTAATATCGACCTCGACGAAGACGTCTCTCCTAGAAGCTATTCGAGAAAGCCGCCTATACCTCCTCCCCGACCAAAGTCCCCAGTCAAAGCTCGAGCTGAAGGAAAATTTGCTTTGCCTTCAAAACCCGCAATAATGTATCGCGAGAATACCATAGAAGATTATTCAGATTTATTTGTTGACAATGATAATGTTTTTGAAAAACGATTGGATATTATTAAAGTCAGTATTTTGATCAGCTGTCGTATGCGTTGCTAACTCTTGATGACTTTAGGATGATGCTCTTTCTCCGAAACTCTTTCATCCATCTGACCTGACAAGCATCCCGCGTTCTGGACAGTCCCCTACTACAAATGGGAGTAGCAGTATGCAAAGAAAAACGACTCCTAATCCTCAGGAAAACTCACCTATGCATCGGATAAACTCGTCAGTTGAGATACAAAAGTATGCCGAAAATGAGCAGGATGAAGATTTTTCAGACATCTTCGATCCTCGAGGCGCTGTCATTCCAAGGATCGAGACCGACAAGGGCTCAGAAGAAGCATTAATGATCAACTCGAAACTTTCGCACAACTCCTGGCTTGGCGACGAAGATGATGAGGATGACCCGTTTGCATCGTTAGAACAAGGTTTTGATGAGATGGATTTGCAAGCCAATATTGCCAGAGATAAACATGCCCGGCTATGCGCATCCGTCGAAGGATTAGTGAGCTCACTGAAAGCAACACAGGCTGAAGATGTACTATCTGAATTATCGAAACAACTGGTATGCTTCACTTCAATCATGGTCACTTTACGTACTAAAATCCGATTCAGCTTGATGTTCTATACGAGTCCGAAGATATGAAAGGCCTGATCATCAGTGCTCACGGAATGCTTCCAATCTTGGAAATACTAGAACCTTGCAATTTGAAGAGTCGTCAAAGTATGATATTGCGATTGCTAAAAGTCGTTAACGCCATCATTTCGAACGATGTCGAAATCCAGGAAAACTTGTGCTTCGTGGGAGGAATTCCCATCATTACGAAGTTTTCTGCTAGGCAATACTCGAATGAGATACGTCTCGAGGCAGCTGCTTTTGTAAGGCAAATGTATCAGACCTCTACATTGACCCTCCAAATGTTCGTCAGTGCTGGTGGATTGAATGTTCTTGTCGAATTTCTCGATGAGGATTATGATGATGCTAGGGATCTTGTTCTCATCGGCGTCAATGGTATCTGGAACGTGTTTGAGCTTCAGGTATGTTAGCATATGCAATGCTCAATTATTTTACTAACACCCAGTCAGGGACCAACTCCAAAAAATGACTTCTGTCGTATCTTCTCGAGAAGCAAGATATTGTCCCCATTAGCGCTCGTCTTGGATCGTGTGCTGGATGAAGAAGATGAACTTTCCGAGCTCATCGAAGGACGAATTGTCAATATATTCTATCTTTTCTCGCAAGCGGAAAACTATGTCAAGGAGGTTGTGGCTGATCATGTAGTTCTCAAACGTAAGTTATGTGGGTGAATTTTTTTAAGATCATTCTAATGCTATTCTAGGGGTTCTCAAGGATCTGAGGCGTATGACACCGGTGCATCAAATTACTATGCTCAAGTTTATCAAGAATCTGTCTATGCTATCAACCACCCTCGAATCATTACATGCTGCAAATGCGATTGAACTCTTGATCGACTTATTAAGCTCAAGTATGAAGCGCACGCCTGCACATTTTCGCGAAATCTCAAATCAAGTCTTGAATACCATGTATAATTTATGTCGACTCAGTAAGGAACGACAAGAGGACGCAGCTTTCAACGGTATAATACCATTACTTCAACGAATTATGAAAACCAAACGTCCCCCGAAAGAGTTCGCCCTCCCTATATTATGTGATATGGCGCATTCTGGGAAAGTTGGACGCAAATATCTTTGGCAGAACAAAGGTTTGCAATTTTATGTTTCATTACTAGAAGACCAGTATTGGCAAGTCACTGCTTTAGATGCTATATTTATTTGGTAAGTTTGGCATCTCGTAGGTAATGATTACATGTACTGATTCTGTATCCAGGCTTCAAGAAGAGACCGCCAGGGTTGAAAAAGCTTTACTGGAGGGTGATTTTACTGCCATGATAGTGCAATGTTTCGCTGCACCAAAGGCGAATGCCTTTGACTATAACTTACTGGAACCTTTGCAAAAGCTCTTACGATTAAGTTCACCTATAGCCGGCTCACTCGCTCGAACTGATCTCTTCACCGGTATCTTGCAGAAGCTCAACCACAAAAAGGCTGTTGTGCGATTGAACTTGCTACGTATAGTTCGCAGCATATGCGATGCAAGTGGTGATGAGGCAGAAAGCATCAGGCACCATGCCTTGTTCGAAGTAATTCAACATCTTGCTGAAAGCGATAGTGCTGTGTTGGTAAGGAACATGGCAAGCGAATTGGTCAAGTTCAATTTGGAGAAAGCCTCCGAGAATGGAAGTGCTTCAAGGTCTCGGTTGACTTCGAGACGTGGCAGTTGTTTCACGCTACCCTCGCTTCAACATACTGCATCGGTTCCTTTGACACCAACTCAATCTAGTCGAACGTCACAGACATCAGCATTTATTGACGGGAGTGTTACACCTCATAGACGTTCGGTTATTACATCGGCAGCGTCTAGCAGCACAGAATCCCTTCATTATCGACCCAGAACTACGGAAGGGACAACTTCCATAATGCGAAAAACAAGCGGTGACTTGACGAACGGGGTACCGGCTAATAAAAGTCGATTACCTCGAACGTCACACCTTCGTGCATCACGGTCGTCCGTCGCGTCAGCGCAGCTGAGGGATGACCCGTCACATCTTAGGAGGGAAAATAGGGAAAATGGAGTTAGGATAAGAGAAAGAGAGCGAGATAGAGAGCCAATAAGATCTACTACTTCTACTCCGACTGGTGGACCGGAGATTAAGTTGTCGAGGAGGAGAACAACGAGACCGCCTAGTGGCGATATTCAATGGACATGATATGATTATAATTATGATCATCAAACGGAATTATAAGACGTGAAAATATGATATGAGGGATCCATGTATTAGGCAGGGAATGGCTGGATGGGGGTTCATGGATGGATACTACTATGGATGGATGGGTGGGATGGGATGGATATGGAACGGAATTAACTGCATTTTCTTCGGAGTAATTGAAGGACTGAGGGGTCTTTAAAAGAGTCTGCTCATCTGTTTACTGTTTCATAGTAACGTGGTAGTGTTTGCATATTTGCGAGGAGTTCCTGGGTGCATCGATATGGAAGTGGGGGGTTGGGGTTGACATTGATATAACATCCACGGATGGAATAAAGTAGTTGGTTTTTGAAGTATGATACAAATTAAATTAAATTAAATCATTCTTCAGTTGAGGTGGAGTTGAGTTGAGTTGAGTTGAGATGAGATGAGATGAGATGAAGAGAAGTGGATGATGATGAATGATTGAAGATGGAAGACGGAAGATGGGAGGCGGAGGAAAAGGCAATTTCCACGCGAGGAAAACGGGGAAGAGAAAGAAAGGGGTGGGTTGTTGTTTTTTCTCCTTCTTTTTGATTTGATATTTCGGGAGATTTGTGTTGTTGGTGGTGTTGTTGATGGTTGTATGTGTGTATGTGTGTGTGGGGGGGAGGGGGCTGGGTGGTTTGTTTGATGTGTCACTTATTGGTGTATGCATATGAAGCTTTTGTTTTAGTATGTATGATATGAATGATATGAATGATCGATGGCAAATAACATTACTGGTAGGTAGGTATACTTTTAATCGCAAATTAGATAGATTGGATTGTGGGTGGGTCATAATGCGCTTGTCAGTGACGATTGCTTGGGATAGGAGAGGGGGTGAGGTGGAGAGAGGAATTGGGACGAGAGAAGAAGAGAAAACCTCCTAGGCTCTACATTGTCTCTCTCTTTGTGATTCGGAATTTTGGAAAACTCAAGGTAAACAGTTTGATCTAGTTGATTGGATTGTCTTGGTATCACTTGGGCTGGGCTATCAATGAAGGGGCATGATTAGCTAGGTCTTTTGTACTCGTTCATTCACTTCAATTCTTCCTTGATATCATTGTCGGGATAGAGTTTCTTGAGAAAACTACGGATGTTCCAGTCAATGGGGCTAGAAACCTGCACTTGCTCCTCATTCTCTCGCACCCCTTTTCCCTTTCTAGTCTTTCAAAGCTCGAATTTCTAGCATCGATCGTTGGGAAGCTAATGGTGATGAGTCATTCTCTTGGAGGCCGCCCTCGGCACGCAAAGCGACAGAGCTAGATTGGGACCTGGCGAATGTGGCTTTACCTGGAGGAGTACGGACGAACGAAGGTATTGGGGAGCTAGCTGGTGCTGATGACCCATCTCAGGGGTGACTGACAGGCTTGGTAAGGGTGGAGCTCAATGCACGAGCCGCGCCGGCAGCGCGAGAAGAAGCTGCTCCAGTAACGCCGGTGTCGTTAAATGAGAGTAGCACCGCACAGTTTGCGAGACTGTCGTCGTCGAAATAGGCGGGGTTTAATTTTAATGGTCGGTCGGGCTCTTTCTCCAGGGTATGGTCTTCTTGATCTTGCTCTCTGTCTGTGATGCGGACAGCGATCTTTTGAGCTGGGACCGTCTTGAGATTCATGGCTGAGATACTAGGCTTGTTCGAGATGTGTGCTGTTGGAGAAGTGGGAGCAGTAGTGGTGGTTGAGGAGCTCCCGGTGACTGGGCCGGTAGATTTGCTGGAAGCGACGGGAACAGAGATGGAGACGGCGACAGTTGCTGCTATGGTTCTTTCTGCTTCGAGCTCATCCATCAGGAAGTTAAGCTCTTCGATAGATACCAGATCTCCATAGGGGGTAGACATTCTGCGCAAGATATGGTGTCTATTAGCTTGGTACTGTGTTTTGCTGGGTAGATCGAAAAGATTGAAGTTACCAAGAGCTGCTGTGTTTGTTGGGAATTTAAAGCAAGTAGAATAATAGTCTCTTTGAATAATAAAACAAGACAATGGCAGCGAAACAAGCAACTGGTGCTAACAACCACTGGATCCTTCGCTTTGCTTCCCTTCGCTTCCCTTCGATATCATCTGGCATCTCATCAAACGGAGGACATCACACTACCCAGAGTCTCAAAGATATATGCTTAACCATCATTCTATCTACTCTCTACTCTCTACCGCTCTATCTCATACCACATATCCTCTATTATCCTCTTCTGTTGATCTAGAACTACTCAGCTAATACTTGAGATCAAGCGTCCCAGTCACTTGAATCAGGATATAAATTAGCACAGTAGAATGAATTTTCATTATTTCGACTGTACAATGGATTAAAAATTGCCCATCGCGGGCTATGGGCAACAAGGCAGCATACAATAGCAGATAAGAGAGTCGGGTTAAGGGCAGCTGCGTTTGTCTAGCCCTAATCCATTTCTTGCTGTCAAGCAGAAAGTGTCATCATAGCAAGTAGTAATACCGGTTCTCTAATCTTCATCCCGGCTCAAATACTCATGCTGAGGGCTCACAAAAAGCAAACGGGGAGAAAGAACTAGGCCGGTGCAGGGGAAAATATGCTTCGGTTCCTTCCCGCGTGCTATTTAGCCATAATTATAGATAGATATACGAATGATGGATGATATTCTTTGAATTGAGTTTCTACTGATACCTAATATATATTAAACGACATGAGCTACAAAGAATTCGTTCCCAAAGTTTATTCCAACAATTCTTCTGCCCGAAATCCTTCAATGCATTGACATCGTCTGTGGAGCCTCGCCGCGGCCCTTCGTTATTAAACCAAGGGAGGCTTATTCGTGTAGAGCTAGTTTTCCGGGAGGTTCGGGACTTAAAACCCTGCGTCGAAGTGAGTGATGTCTGCCGTCATATAACCGATAGTGTTATAATGTAGTAGTTGAAGAAGATGATTGTTGGAAGATACAAGCTACTCCGATCCCAAATTATAAGCATGCAAGCTAAGCGTACCATATTACGTGCTCCTGGCTAAAACATCTACTTTTGTAGAAAGGTATTTGGCTGTGAACTTGGTGAGCTTGATAAACTGAGATAAAGTCAGCGACTGATAGATCTAGACCTTGTTTCATTCAAGCTTCCGACTTGGCAGCCCATAGATAGATCTATTCTCGAAGGATACACACTATATGATCTGCGTTGAACTTTTTTTCAACTCTGAACAACTGGTTCGTTCTCAACCTCATCGTTTCTCGCCTTTCCCTCCTTTCCATCTGTACTCATTCCAATTCATCGTATTCAATCATTATGACCGTTATTATTAGGGTTGTTAAAAGGGAGGGGTAAAATGTCGCGGAGCTGATCTCCATGATTCCTGCTTGTCGTGTTACCCAAGTGCGCGAAAGACGATCGCAAGTGGAATATCTGCCTTGATATAGGGTAAATTTGACTTTGCAGTTCTACCAGATTCTCCTCAGATACTATCAGCCTTGTCATTTGAAATGACTTGATTTGTAAAGAGGAGATGAGGCGTCGACGCTTCTAGAGAGCACTTTGAATCCAGCCAAGGACGGCGCCAGTACAGACAGAGCCTGCCGAGGTGTTCTGGTTAGTCCTTAATTCACATCTCAACCCTTTAAGCAGACATCAATCATTCTTCACTCATTTAATCCCTCTATAATGTGTAAATATATTTTAGTTCAGTTTTATAGGGGAAGGGTGAGCTCTCTGTTGGTTTCTCTGAAGTGCGTTCTCGCGTCCCTAGATATTGCTTCGTCGAGTATCTGCGTACGTCTTACTCTACTGTTCTATGTACTAGTCCAGCCTGATCTATTATTGAATGGAGAATTAATTGATTTGCTCACTGAATCTGTCAAGACATTATTAACCCGAAGATCTTCCGCCCCTTTCTCATCTGTGTATTCTCGCTTCGACGCATCTGTAGTGACCCAGACCTCAGTTGAATGACGTTCTACAATTAACGCCCCAGGTCCCAGTTTTGATGTGCATAAATCTGATATTTCCATGTTTGATTCTTGATAGCAATCCCTTTCCTTTGCTGAGTGCTACTCGATTGCCTTATCCACTGTGGACGATTTGTTGAAGGCTGGAAAGGGAAGGTTCGAATGTAATGGACTCGCTCTGTGTGATGCATTGACCTACCTAATCCCAAAATGAGTAATGCCTGGGAGAAATATCAACCATTTGATATTTGTCTAGAAATGAGGAAATTCCAGATGGTTCTGTATTTGTCTTTGAAAAGAGTCGTGGAAGTATTCTTGCCATTCCATCTGGCCTGTATGTATAATATACGTTTGTTGGATTTTAGATGAAGAGGAAAATGATGTGAGCACAGTGAGGGCTTCGTGATAAAAAGCAAGGGAAAGATAGTATCGGGAAGATGGTGAATAATGGTAAACGGCACAAAATTCTACCGAGTTCTTCAAAAGCCTCGGGAGGAATGATAAGCTCCTGGTTTTAGGTTACGTTTAAGCCCGCTGCAGACATAGTCACATTGCAAATTACTTGGATCGATATATGATTTACTGATTTGATGCTAATGGAAAAAGCTACAGAAACTACCAGCACTATCGAAACAGAATGGGTATCCAAAAAGAAACCCAGTTCTGGGGAAGAGAAAAAATAAAGTTCTCTTGGCGAATGCATCCCTTACTTACACCAACCTAGGCAGATATGGGCTCCATGGAATAAACTCTCGAATTCTATGAAGATCTAGAAACCATACCATTCTCCTTTCGTTGTCTATTGAACTTATCCTGCGGTTCAATAATCGAAGCAATAAAACCTTGCGCCAAATATGCAATCGTATAAATTAAATCTGCTGATACTCTTTGATAGTAGTAGAGGTATAAGTATAAAGTTCCTTTATAGATATGCCCATTTTTGGAATCGTGGATTCTGGTATGCTGCAGTCTCAAGATGAAGGCTCTAATAGCTCCAAAATACTTGCCGCTATAATGAGACAGAATATCACTTCCTTCCGTTGGATTCGCTGGGTCTTACGTGTAAAGCCTGTATTATTGTCAAGACAGACGAAGCATCTGTCGTGGTTCATTATACGGGTAGAATTGTTGCAGGAAGTTATTTGGTATTGGACACAAATCGGGAAATTCGAGAAAGGAATAAAAGCTGTACTCTTGGGATCTCACATACGATATTCTGTATGCCGCTCTGACCTGGCTCTAGGGATGCATGAGGTAGTTGATAGCGATCGAATGCGTATGAGATATCTTGCAGTGCCTGTCCAGCACGGCCAGCATGAATGGAGAAGTTGTTGCAGTTGAGAGATGAACAATTGAATTGCGGTAGAGTAAGAGAGTCAGAAGCTCAATTCAGAAATTGCCAGTATTTTACGGCATAGTAGTTGAATAAGGTTATGAAGAGGTACGCCCTCAGAGTATCCTAGTAGGCCATTATACCCTGAACAAGTTCCTTTTGTGATGATGATACCTTTGATTTCTTTGCCAAATACTTGACTATAAAAACCAGGCTTAGATGTCGATCTGGTCTTTCGTGATTTCTCTATATCCTGACAAAATCAATTTGATGGATGGTAGAGTCAACATGAAAATCCCCAATCCTGGGATCTGCACGCGATTATTGAGGTATGAGAGGTGCTAAAGAAATTGTGGGTGGTGAAAAATTTGGAAACTGCTGCTGTGGCAGATCACCAGATTGACAGCAGAGATCAATGAAGCGTCGAAGAATGCCACTTCGGTTCCCCTAAACATTAACGGTATTTAGTGTCGACGAGGAGTCTTTTCATTCTTCTTATTCTTGCGAGCTGTCTTTTCATTCTCACTGTCTATGTATTCGTCATCGTCTTTGCTGTAATTTTCTTCTCCGTCATCCTCGCCATCTCCCTCTGTGTCTTCAGTCTGGGGACTTCCGGTTGCATATGAGTGCGCGAGGATCTCTGCGAGATTGCGTGTCGGCAACTTCAATTTCACCATGAGTGAAGCCGGACGCAGAGGCTCAGCGGGTGTTATTGTGAAACGGTGGATTGTCACCTTCAATCTAATGAAAAGAGAGTGTTAATGCGAGGATCTTGGTGGATTGTTGTTGGACACAACTTCTCGTGAATTCTCTGCACGCTGTTGCTGATATCTTGTGGCATCAGGGGTAGGTTGGAGTGAGGATTGTCCAGCATTGATTTCGTACACATCCAATCGAGGATGTGTTGGCAATTGATATTGGTTTGTTACTTGTGGAAATGTTTGTGGTGAATGAGGCTCCAATAAAACTGGTGTGATGGTGGGAAATGGTGCCTTCTCAAGCACTTGGTCATCGGTGAGGTGCTTAGTAGGAACTGCTGAGATTGCGTTGGAGTCTTGGGTTTCCAGTTGCGAGCCATGGAGGAACTGAGCGTTTGAAGTATGAAGAGAGTCTTCGGTTACTTGGCGGTCAACTATCATTTTAATCAGCATTTCCACAAAACCAGAATAGTAATTTGAGCACCGCGTGTTAGATAGCAGGAAAGAATGATGAAAACGGGTAGCAAACCAGCTTGAATCAGAGGCCCTGATGATTGAGGTGTATGGTACGCTGTATGGAAACTCGCATTCTTTTCGTTCGACGGAATATTGGCAAGCTCCATCCCTGCTTCCGCGTTACAGTAGGCAGCATAATCAGTCCACCCATCGAAATCGACATCACTCGTTGGATGTAAGAGATTCTCTAGCGGAAAATGATGATTCTGCGGTAGCGGACTTAGAGGTCGTGCCAAGTTTTGATGTGCAAGCGAACTAAAATGTTGTTGCAGGGAACGGTAGGGGCCAGCAAGTTGGAGCTGGACTTTATGACTAGGTTTGGAGATCTTGGAATGTCCATAGTGGGTCTCAAGATCCCACGCAAACGCGGCCTCCATATTATTAACTTTAGGGAACTGTAATGAGACAAACATTAACCAGGGTTGTAAGTCTGAAAGCTCAAGAGGAAGGATTATAATGGTTGATCAGAGAGAGGTGATTGTCTTGCCCCTGAGATTAGCCGAACACGTGATAATGGTGTTTGATTTTGTTTGATGGGGACAAAGTGGACTTGGATTGATTTTTGAAGTAATTGTAAACCTTGATCAGCAGAAGAGAGGCTTTGACTTGGTGAATACAGCCAATGAAAATATAATTAATGCAAATCAGGATCCAGAGAACATTGGATGAATCGCGTCCATCCCTAGCTTTACCACACCGCTTTCATAATAATCATTCCAATCTAACCAATCAATAGGACCAATTATCTCAGATATATTTTGTTTTAATCTTAACCTCTTACTTTTCAAGATAAAATGGATCCTATATTATAAAAATAGCAAGACGAGGCTTATTCATTACTAACACAGTGTACAAACCCTCTAGCATGCTGAGGCCTCGCATAGACAGAACTCAATAAACAAGTTGTATATCAATGAAGCATATACGACTTAACAGAATCATATAAGAAATATAAAAATAAAGGCATAATAAATGCATTGACTCGGATGTACAGTTCTCAAGTGTGGCCAAACAATTCATTCAAAATACTATCACGTGTTCTGCGCGCTTCATCACGTCGATGTAATTCATTTTGCTGAGGCGACTCGCCTATAAAATTTAAGATAATCTCAGACTATACAAACAAAACAAACATATATGCTCAGTGGTCAAGCTGTTATGTGCATTGATTCTTGTTCTCGAATTCACCAAGCTGACAATTTCTATAGTGGTGAATTTCATGGATCGATAAACTCCCTCGTTGGAGTATGACAATCTAGTTATAACATCTAAGCAATGCAGATGATGATACTCTTCTTTATCCAAAAGTAAAATTAATGGGACCCACTACCTGGCTCGTGTACCAGGGAACCAGGACAATTGAAGTATTAACTAATATGGTGGTGGCTCAAACTTAGGCTATTAAATAGTGAGTTATAATTCCTTACACTTCCAGCAAACAGCTTGGCCACTGTACAATACAATTTTTTGCAAAAGTTAATCAAACCTTGCTTTCCACCGCTACATTTTTTCTCTTTTCCTTTATGGACGCGACGTAAACACTCTTAGCTGATTATAAAACGATATAAACTTATTACGTGATATAATTATCAAGTACGTTAAGTATAATATCAACAAACATTCTTGAATCAAAGGTTCAATTTGAAGTTAACGCTAGCAAGAATGACCCTTCTCAAAGATTATATTATGAACCAGCAGTCATTTCCAAAATCTCAAGCACTTGCTTTTTGGTAGTCAAGGGTACTGCATTTGTAGATAACCATCTATGCTTCAAACAATTATCCGCTAGTGCATTCAACTTTGCCTTCCCAACACCGACATCCTTTAAAGTTCTCGGCATATCGAGCTCACTCACAATTGCACCTACCGCATCACTTGCATCTGAATGTTCTTTCTTCAATCCTCTTTTCTCGAGCACCTCTTTAATGGCGGCCTCCCCCCACAAAACTTTTAGGACTTTTCTCTGGCCTGCAATAACTTTCTCATCCTGGTTTCCATGCTTCGCATTATACTTCAGCACAGGTGGTAACATAATACAACTTGTCTCGCCATGGCCAACGCCCAATGGCCCCAACTGACTTCCGATTCCATGACTTCCACCCATCGGTATTCCTCTGATTAGTCCTTTCATTGCTTCCAACACTCCCCACATTTCCTTCAATCTTGCGTCTTCGTTCGTCGGATCTTTTTTAGTGATCAACAAATTCGATACAAGCAATCTCAATCCTTCTGAAAATTCCTCGTCGCTTTCAGCACAAACTTTTTCGTCGAGCGAGCATAGCCCTTCAACACAATGGTCTACAGCGCGGAGACCAGTGCTAAGCCAAATATGTTGAGGGGTGGAGATACATAGGGATGGGGATAGAATGACAAGGGAGGTACTCATCGATGGATGACTGAAAGATACTTTTTGGTGGGTCAAAGTATTGGTTGCGCCAGCCGTCGAAGAATATTCCCCGCCAGAGAGGGATGTTGGAATGTTTATTATGGGTATTTGACATGGCTTTGGATTTGGTGTCTGGGCCTCTGGTGAGAGAGAGTACAGCTCATCGTGGCTGGATACGTTGTTTGCTAATGCCTAATCACGTGTTAGATATGGATTGCCCGTTACGATGTGGTGGCTAAGAAGCGTGGGGTATTAGGGCAGTGAGTGGCTTTACTGCGCGTCATCCCTAGTCGACGGTAGGGATCTAAAGGTGGACTAGAAAGCCTCACGATTATATCAAGTGGGTATGACATACAAAAGAAACGAGTTTTGCTCCATCAGTGAGTGATCCAGCTCCAAGCGTAACAATGATATCTGCTTCTTTCACTCGCATATCATGTATGACCTCCAAGACGTCATCCCATGGTGTATGTGGCTTGATCCCATACCTCACGCCAACAACCTGGTCACCAAGACGTTTCTGGAGAGAACTGAAATTGAATGTCTTGCTAATAGAGTTCGACACAATTATGTAAGGTCTGGAGGCATGGAATGTGTTCTTGATGTGATGAGCACATGCCTCTTGAAAAGGGATGCCGGTAGAGATGTGAGGCTTGGATTTTGAAGGAAATGCTGGGGTGTAGATCTCCTTGGAGGCCGCCATTTGGTTGAATTTAGTAGCCGCAAGGATTCTTGGAACGAATATATATGCTCCAAGGTTAAAATCTAAGCAATTTATGAATCCATTGATGGGGTTTCCGGCGTATTGTATGAGAATCATGAACGTTGGAGCGGGTGGACGTTGAAAATGACCAACAGATTACTAATCAGACTTTCCGGTTGCCGACCTCGGCAAAGTTAATTTTACAACGTCATTTCTCTAGAAAGACATCATGATCACAATCCTTCCAGTTTCTTTACTGCAAATGATTTTCACGAGTATCAATATTCGATATAGAACTATACTGAATACATTTCCCGATGGGCCCCCCGATGGGCATTATTTCATTGTTGTATTTCGTTTCGTTATGTTCCCTGGCAAGATCTCCTCCTCTATGATCTAGAACGCTAGCAACGTCTTGACATAAAGTTTACAGTAAATTGGAAGTTTGACTCTGGGAACCATGGGGTACATAAACTCTTGAAGAGCGAGCTGTTTAACAAGTCCAGTGGATCACCCACAAATCCCCAACGGCCCCTGCAGTGTTTATCCCCATCCTACGCCTCGCCAATTCGGGGTGGAGCTTGATGATCACTGTCGCTTCAAACAACCTCAATCAGTACCACGTCGAACGTTCACGTAAATGATTCTACAAAACTAGAAGCAATTTGAGCCGTTGAAGATGATCCAAGACCCACTACGCCATTGAAATTCCAACGCTTGTTTGTCTACGTCCATCCTTAGGCTAAGGAAGTTCTTACCAAATTGAATGAGAAGGAACCCCAGCCCTGGCACATCTTGTTGCACATCTATACCAGGATTTACATTTCAGCAAAAGGCTAAAATTATCCAGTTATGTCCTGTTGCACCTCTGGACGGGGGGCTGCATATGATCCAAAGGCTTAAGTTTCCTTGTTTGTTTTCTGTTGCATATCTGTACTGGGATATGCATTCTAAAAGAAACCTAAGATTCTTGAACCATATCCATTCTGTTGCACACCCTTACTGGGATATACAAACTGTTTAAAGGCTTAGGTTTCATTGATCGTTTTCTGTTGCATATCTGTACTGGGATATGCATTTAGTGGAAATCTAAGATTATTCTCTAATTATATTCTGTTGCATATCTATATCGAGATCTATATTTGTTAAAGACAGAAGTTCTGATCTAGTTTAAAATAGACCCTTGTTTTTATGCACTCAGTGATGACCCTGCGAGTATCCTATAGTTACGTCACCCAGAACTATTAGCCCTTGGATCACCAAGCGACTATCATGCACACCCCAAATAAATACTTATCGATCGACAAAACTGGCATATTGAAGTACTTCAAATTGCTCGTAGTTGAGAAGACTCCGGCTTTCACGCAGATTCCAAAGTGTTGCGCCAATAGTGGTAGGAAAGACTCGGAAGTACTGCTCAGCTGCGAATCGCAGAGATGGCTATCCAAGTCAAATCAATCAAATACTGTCTCTACATTCCCTGCAGCTAACATTCAGTATTTCAAATGGTCCCAGTCATGATATATTGGATCTCATGAATCATTTGGTATAGTGAACTAACCCGACCTGTTAAATCTCTTGCACACAAATTAAAACTAACAACTTTTTGAACCTTAACAGATTTCTAATTTAGACTGTTCGAGACCATGGGGGTATCCAACGATGTTTTATGGTGATAGGAACTGGAAAAGGGCCAATCATTAGACTGGGTGTCGTATAGGATGGGCAGCCATGGAGCTAGCATGGAGAGGCTAGTTCTAGTCTACAATTTTGATATAATTGTGAGGAACTACGCAGCAAGTAAGTTTATGAATCCAAGAAACCAAGAACTTTAGACAGTAACTCGTTTCTCCTTCATTACACTCATTGTCAAGATCTGGGAGACTTTTAACAATTGCTACGGTTATACGAAGGAAAGAAGCTTGCAGCTAATTATCATCTAGTCAGCGATCTTTCTGATGAGGCAATTTATAGCATGTTGAGATCTGAATCGAATCGCAAGTACTAAATAGAGATACTAGTAACATTACAGCAGTTCATTTCAATCATTCATTTTCGAACCTTCAATGCTGTTTTCTTTTCCAACATTTCAACCTCATAATTTCAACGATGATAAAAATATAATTGATCTAACCAAAAGTTTCAAAGGTTGCAAAAATATACAGAATAATAAGATAATTAAAAAAAGAGATTGATTTTATTAACAACTTTTTTATTAGATAAAATCATATACTATTTGCAAAGCGTTCCTTTTAGATTCACGCTTGACGAAACTAATACATTTTCTAGCCCTAGTTTGTGTAAGAAAACACCTAACAGGATCTAGACAAGGAACCATATCCAACTCAAAATCAGATTTTCGCCCTGACACCTGTCATGATTAAAGTTTAATCATTTGAATGAATGTCTGAAACTGGATAGGATAGATTGAAGGTCCCGGGAAATATACTGAAGTAACGCAATAATAGCCTGCTAGGTTTAGGGCTAACCCGATATCGCAAAAATCGCAAAATAAAGAACAACATCCAAGAACGTCATTGTCACCAACTTAGCTTGCCTTGAACTCACCGTATTAGATTAGATCAGGCCAGATTGCATAGAAAGAGGTATTGTTAGAAAGTGGAACTGACTAGATGGAAAGTGCGAACTGTTGAGCCTCGTTGATCAATACGAGAAATCGATCAATCTAACATCCCATCAATTAATTGAAATAGACTATCTGAATGAGGCATCTCATTGATCGATAGAATGCCTTAATACAGCGTTTTTTTCTATAAATATATATACTGAATACTTTTCTGAAATTTGAAATTTGCTGATATGATCTTAGACTAACGGGTCTTAATAGAATGAATGCTAAACGCTGGCATTTTGGTTTAACAAGATCTGGTCTAATATTGAATAGACTAATCGGGGATCAACAAACCTGTCAATTGTATATATAGATATAATTGATTCTTGAAATAGGGGACAGTGACAGTGGCACCGACACAAATCAGTGGACTTTTTAGCAATGGTAGATGGAGCTAACTTTTAGTTTTGCTCGCAACAATAAACTAGAAGAGCTTGATATTGAGATATTGAGTAATGGAAACTTTATGATATTGATAGCATTGCATTGTTCAATCTGTTAATTCTTTTCTTCAACTATAACTCTCCTAGACCAACCTGTCAATAAAAGTGATGAACTAAAAACGAACAATATTTAACACTAAAAAGTCTTTTCAGTACTTAATAAGCTCTCTCTCCCTATTCACTTCTGATTATTTATTCTCTCCAGCAAAATATTCACAACTTACAGATACCCATTGACGACATATTTATTGAATATTTGATTTTACCTACCAACTTCTACCTTTCAGTCCGCGAAATACTGGGGAATATTCAATTCATTGTTGATAGTTGATTGATTGATTGTTGTTTTTTTGGATTTAAACAGTATTCATTTACTGTACTATTCACCCATAATCCTTCCTCTACTGGCAGCTAGGGTACTAGGCATAAAGTCTATTGCTTTAACTTGTATTTAACTGAAGAAGGTGCTCAAAAAACAATATCTCATATACAGCAGTTGAAGTTACACTTATTAACATAATATTATAGGCATAGATAGGTTGACATATACCAAAGCATAATGTCTTGTCCACAGAATCCTGAGGAAGACATGCAAAAGCAGCAGTATGATCAAGAACAGGAAGAAGATATGGATGTGGAGGATACAGTGGTATCACCACTCCTCAAGAGCAACTTGTAAGTCACTCCCTTTTGCAGCGTTGGGCATCGTTCGGCTATTTGAATCTGTGTCTTACACTTCCATCTGATTACCCCTCGATGATGTGCCATATCAGCTAACAGAATATAGTAAGGCAGATGGGGCTTTCTCAGGAGTCCCATACGAAATAGTCGAGATTATTTTGAACAACATCGACCCCGTCTCGCAGCTGTGCTTCTCTCTGACCACATCCCGCTTCCACAACATGCTCAAGACCTTCAGGGGTCGTCGCAGCTATCATGAATATCTTCATGATTATTGGTGCCGTCCTCGGCTCTCCTTGGAGTTGAGCACACGAGCATCAATGTGCGGGAAGTATATTTGGGATCAGGATGATTATGATCTTGGCAATGTGCCAGATTTTCATGATACCGAAGTACAATGGTACCCTTGTCTTGCGAACCTTTTGTGGGATGAACCTTTCCTCTGGTCCAGCGGCGGCCAGTGGTGCGACAGGTGTTACAGAGTGCTGCCACCCACAAGTTGGGATCTCTGCGGCTTTGAGAGAAAATTTTGGGACTCTGCACTGCCACGTCAGGACCAAATCACCAATCTTCTCGCCCGTAGTCTTGTTGGAAGGCTCAAAAGAAATCAGGCGTTCCACCATGAAGAAGATGCTGATGTTCTGATGCAAGAGCTCATAGAGTCCGATTCATCGAGCGATTACGCGTCCCATAGAGATGACTTCGACTACGACCTCTGCGTTAAATGCAGGTTGAAGGATATCATCACCGATAATGGCAGACGAGCACAGGTGTGGCAAGGCTCTTGGCAAGAGTTTGAGAACACTGGCAGGGAGGCTAATGCCGTGGCAATCTATGGAGGCTCCGGAGGTAAACATGACCTTCATAGGGTATTGTCTTTCGAGGGATGGCCTGACAGCTCGAAGAAGGCTGTGTCCTGGCAAGACGTATGGAGGGAATGTGGACTATACGTCAAGGAGTATGAGAGGATATTGCTGCCAGCTCTAGAAGGTGAGCATCAACCAGCTGCAACTCCGGAGCTGCGGATTGAGATGGATAAGCAAAATGATTTTTGGGAAACGTCAGTCTTGACCAGCTAGAGGAAATCTAGAGATGTGAATTTCCGCCAAGAAATCGGGCTTTTGATAGTTAGGGTCCAATGTGCTTAGAGGTGCTGGATTCGATATAAATGGAAGTCGCATCTAATAGAATTCACACAGCGCTTTCTTCTGAAATCCGAAAGAGACACTATTTGTTTGTCTAACTAGAAAGTCAAGCTTCTACAATCGCTATCATTTAGATCTGAATAAGATGAAAGCTGCGTTTAGTACAACTTATAGTATCTCTCTCTCTAGAACAACCAGAGAGTACAATTCCCTTGTTTAATTCAATAATAACAAACAAAGCCTTTGTGATTACCATCACTTGAGTTCAATATAGATAGCAATTTTATTGAATATAACCTAAAATACATTCCGCCCTGAGATTCTTAAGAGGAGATAGTATCTAATTGTTCAAGTCGATATGAATACAATAATAAAATGTTGATGAGCAGAAAACTTCAATATAACATGATCCTGCGCAAAAATATTATCCGTCTATCGATCAAGACCTCTAGCTGTTTGGCACAGCTTGCGTGCTTGGCACTTGGCACTCAACTTTCTTTCAACCACATGCCACTCACGATATCAAGAGCAGACACAAATGGATCAATACATCAATACATTTCCAGCCGTGAAACAAAGTGATCGCTTCAGTCGACTGCGGGATAGCAGCCAAGTCCCAACGACCACATATGACTGGACTGCTGCATGCGTCGATGTAACATGAATCTGGAGAAATCATGGCGAAACGCTGGGGAAATGATTGAAGTTCTCGATGCCGCTGCTCCAATCGACTAATATAAAATCACCCAGAGCTGTTTGCACATGTCCTGCTCCCAAGTAGAAGAAGTACACCGCACTGGCGTGAATAAAACCTGTGGGATGATTGTCCTGGTACCATGATGATTGTGTCAGCGGGCAAATCTATCCATGCACAGTGCAATTTCATGTAATATCATGGAAAGAGAGTCAGGCAAGCTTAATTTAGAAGCAGAAGGTGTTCTTCCGTTTCGTTTCACCAACTTTCCATCGATCTCCACCACTGAGAGAAGCTCGGAAACAGGTTGTGATCACTCGGCCCATGGCATTTCAGGTACCAGCCGTGAATTCCATCAGGGATAATATATATCAGCAAGTGTTCTTTAACGCAAAGCGGTTTATCCTCTAGTGAGGGGCAAAAGTCTGCAAATTGAAATGCGAATATCTGTGAGTATATATGAGCCGTGTTGCAATATTTAATGACCGCCATCTCCATTCTCTAGCAACCGTCAAACATCAGTATCATAATTTGATATTCTAAAGTCGTGCAGCACAACGGATGCGGTGCCGTCAACATCATCAACTTTTATACAAAGGATCACGGTAAATCATACCAAAGCTATGGAAACCTGAGTACCCCCCCTCTCCCTCTCCTCTTTCATCTTGCAAACCCCAACCTTGAAAATTCCTCCCATCTTGTGCAAACTACTACGTATACCCCCTTGCACCCCCCCAAATAACAAAATCTCACCCCCTAACTCACCACACACACAAAAAGTGTTCATCCCAATGCAAGCGAGCGCAACATCTACATACATCAAAGCAACCACCATCGACGGCAACAAGCTCGCCGCTATAAATTCCAACTGTGGATGGATGGAGATGTCGCCACGCTCAAAAACTGTTGTTACGATACGATACGATACCGCGCATCCGTGTCAGATGTATATTTATTGGGAAGGAATGGGTGCCGGGGCTGAAGCTGAAGCTACAAAATCTGGGTATTGCTATTGCTATTGCTCTGGGCCATTGGGAATGTGGAATTTTGACGAGAGCGTGTATCTTGGCACGGGGTTTGTTTGTGTTTGGGGGGAAGATGGATGGGAGACGAGGGAGTGAAGAGGGGAGAATTTCTGAAACTTGGAGTTGTTGGTGTTTTTTGTCAATGTTTCTGGCGAGGATTGATGGGGGCCATATGCATGTATATAGGAGGAATCATTTTACCGGCTTTACTTGCTGTACTTATTTGCAGTGTATCAAGTACATAAATATCTACAATATTTCCTATGCAGCCAGTACTTTCCAAATGGTGAGAAGATGCATCATTCAACAGCCTTTCATTGCACTTGGAACAGCTGAAAAGCGGAGGAAGCTACATGTAGCCAGCCCCCTGGATTCAAGAAATTGATGGAATCGATTGTAATACCAATACTATATAGCACTTAGCCTACATAAATTCTCATGAATTAATCCCCCCGCTCATGATCCAACGAAGCAATCGATTAAGCAACCTAGATAGACGAACGTAAACCTACCCATCAGAATATTCCTCCCTCTGGCCTCCCTCAGAATTGACTTTACTCGTACCAGTTTTCATACCCGATCCATTGACCTCACATTCACATTCACTACCCAACAATAACCCACTACCATGCCCACTCCTCCCCATCCCCTCTTGCCTCAACCTACAAAAACACTGCCGCCACCGCGCCGACTCCGCCCAAAACGCCCATTATATTCCCCACCCGCCTCTCGCCTGCTCCACTAGTATTATCCGCACTCGCCGCGCTCCTCGTAGCACTAGCCGTATCACTTCCTCCCGTCCGAGTTGCACTTCTCGCAGCTGTCTCTGCCCCTGTCAGCGACGCAGTGGCAGAGGTAGACCAATCGCGAGAGATGGCCGAGGAAGAGGTAGAGGTATAGACGGAAGCGTCATTGCAGTAAGTTTGTTTATTTGAGAGAGCGCCCGCGTAGCCCGAATCGTTGGGGCATTCATTGTAGCAGCTGCAAGGGGGGTGGCGTTAGTGGTAGTGGGGATATGAGGGAGTGGTGAACGAGAAGGGAGCAAGGAGAAAACATACGTTAAAACCGCGTTCCAGCCCGTGCACAAACAATTGTAATCCGTGGATTGACACGCGTTAGCAATCGCCGTCGTCGAGCTCAAGCAAGCGTCGAGAACATTCTGCCCCTGACAAGTACTGGAAGAAGAGCCAGCAGTCGCAGCGGGTGCTGCTGCAACAGCGCTAGACTGAGCAGCGACATAGGAAACGAGGAGAGCGAGAGGAAGAGCAGCGGTTGAAAAATGCATGATGGAGGTTCGATTTTGGGTATCGTGTGATATATGAGTAGAGGAGGGGGATGTAAATCAATGCAAATGCGAACTTGCAGATGTACGAGGATGTAAAGGAAGACCTTCTACTCTGTATGCGTGTGATGGATGTAGTGCGCGTTGGTTTGTATAACTTTCCAAACGATCAATTGACTCAGTGCCGGAGCAATTCTCCAAACTTGCAATACAGACAATGAAGGAAGCAGAGGAACAGAAAGTAATCAACAACAACGCGCATCATACCCAATTTATACACCGCCCCAGATGCATGCTGCCCCGTCCAACAGCTACCATCTCGATTTCTCAGGGCCAAGTCATTCCAATCAACACACTTCAAAAATCCCCCGACAACCAAATCGCACTAATATGGCAATGTCACTCGCACCAGCCCTCCATCCAATCTTTAAAATTAAAATTATCCTCTTCAAAGGCCACTCCCCTCTTCCCTAGCGTCACCCGTATTGAATTCCCCCAAAGATCCTCGCGTTTCATTGGCCAACTTCCAAAAGCAGTCTAGTCTTTGTGTACATAGGGTCGAATGTATCAGGGTTCGCCGAGCAACCACGTTGCCCTCCCCCCCCTTCAAGAAATGCTATGCATATTTTCCCCTTTACACGTACGTTCACGCATAACCACTGCTTACTACCACTGCGATGATGAATAAACATCCAAAAACTAAAGCAAAGATCGTATCTGTACATTAGATTAGACCTCCTGAGGAAAACCCTTACCCAAATCCAAGTGAAGTAGAGAAGTGCGGTCGAGGTAGTAAGGTCTAGAGAAATCAATAGCCGAGATTAGCAGACCGAGAATGTTACCCCAGACTGCGGAAATCTATTCTGGTTTCGGCAACTCTAATTTAATGCACCCATTCTGGCCGTTCTCTCTTGACAGTTGGTTGAATCTACGGATTAATTAGAAGGAGAGAAGGAGAGCATGTTTTGCATTGAATCATCTATCAACACTCGAGTAACCGCTTATTCCAACTCTGGATAGAAAACTTTCTTGTAGGCCCGCTGCTCAGAATCGATACTCGTGATCCAGAACAAATGGGATTGGTGACAAGCAAGCTGCCATGCCATTGTACTGTGATACCCCTTCCTCGTATTTCTATTCTCCGGCAATTGCAAACTACCATACTCGTCCGCACAAAAATGTCTAGATAGCCCCCAAACCCCCCCAATCTTATCGTGCTCTTATCTATGTTTAATTGGAGATAGCATGGCAAAATACCATGGCCATACCGAATGATTCTTCTTTCTGATGCACTACATACTAAATACAAGGTCATCGGATACTCTGAGCTGGATTTGTTTTCTTTCGATTAATATATTAATCGTTACAATGCATCCCCTAACAATGAGACTCGAGCCGTTCAAACGGCTATTTATTCCGAATATTCATACCTCCCCTCTCTTCCAGGTGATTTAAGAGTTGCGAAACGAAACCTGTGGGTCTTCCTCAGTTTTTATAGAAAGTAACACCGTGCGGAACCAATGAAAACGCTCCAAAACAATAATCACTCCTGTCCGAATCCCATCGTCTCTTCTACTGCCATTGTCAATTTCGTTTGTAACTGCTCAAGAGTCTTGTACTGTGGAAGATCCAGTCGGTTGAAACTAAAGAGTTTGATTAGTAAATGTAGATTGAAACCTCGCTCTGAATATCTTACCATGTGTGGGATTTTGGTAAATTATTGGGCTCTCCTTGCTTTTCAATCGTGAATCTTCTTGGGCCATCACTACCCTGGAGATCTTTGAATCCGTTGACAGGGATACGAGATGTACCAGTAGCAAATTGAAGAAGACGGGATTTCTGTTCTCCATCCCAGCTGCGAATTGTTTGCCAGAAGAATTTAATGACCTCATCGGATTCAGTATATCCTCTGTAGTCTGTATGCTTCTTCCAATCATCAACGTCGATTTCTGCGATACCACCAATCAACAACTCAAGTTCTCTTTCATCGAAAACATTGACAAGTTCGGCTGGAATAAGCTCATGGAAACCGTTGATGAAAGCTTGAAACTGCTCATCGATTCGCTTCTGGATCCTCCATTTGACCATTAAATCGACATACTCCTTTTTATTTTCATCCGTAACCTCAATATCTCTTCCGCCCGGTTTAAGATCTTCGACATTTGTAACACCAAATCGTTCATCTTCCGTTGAAAAGGTCTGGTCTAGAACACCTTCAATTGGATTATCCAACATCCATTGAAGACTTCTATGGAAATCAGCATCAACACCCTCCATATCTTGAAGGGAGACTGCCTTATTGAGCATCATTTTATACAGGGCACCAATGAAAAATGCATCCAAGAACCGACGATGAAAGATGGCCAAACCGACCACTCTACCAATGAACTTGAAGTAGTTGAGATGTTCTGGGTTGATTCCGGAATGAGGGTTGATTTGAAGGGTATAGTTGTCGTGAGCGGAGTATTCGAACAAACAGTAGAAAGGATTGAACATTTCATGAGAGAGAAGGAAGAAGAATTCTCGCGATAAACCACCATAATCGAGACCATCTTCTCCATCAAACTTAATCATAAGACGTTTCTTGAGATCCGTCGCAGATTGACGCATAATCTCAGCGTAGGAATCCTCGAAAATGTGTGATCTTCGAATCTTAACATGACATTGACCAGAGAGAATGCGTAAGGCTGGTTGTGAACGGAAGTAGATCAGCTTCCTTCTGAAATCACGCTTGTATTGCGGTACGTTCTGGTCCAGTGAAGATGGAAGTCGAGGATCGTCCCACGTAGTGGTCTTGGTGTTGTGATCTACAAAGTACACTCTTGCGGTGTTCGTAAGTCTCATTTCCCAGCCACTTGGCAATGGACCAAGTTGTGAAACTGGCTGTTGCTGAATGGTGTTGTTGGCGTTTTGACCACCATACATGCGAATATATTGTTGACGTCGAGGATCCACCCAAGTCGTAGTTCTTGTATTGTGATCCACGAAATAAGGACGCCCTTCAGGAGTATGTCTTTGTTCCCAGAGCGGTGGAAGTTCCCCAGTTCCTGCAGTTGTAGCGCCAGTAGCCATCATCGTCGCCGCAGCTGCATTGCTACTGCCAGTGGCTTGTTGCTGTGCCAAGCTTGGTGAATTAGCACCCGTTCTATCCTCAGGTAAAGTTCGGTTCTGATGTCTTTGACGCTCCACCTGGGTATTGGCATTTCTCTCGTCCTGCCTTGTCTCGCTCGTTCCTGATGCAGATGGTCGATTCCAACTTGTGGACCTTGTGTTGTGGTCGACATAATAAGTTCGTCCCAAGTTATCTTCACGCCTTTCCCACCCGGCTGGCAATCTACCTTGAGCATCCTCGAAGGAACTTAAATTATTTCGATGTCCTGCTCCTGCATTGGCCGGGGGTGCGTTGCTTCCGCCGCTGCCAGCAGCGGGTGCATGGCCTGGTGTCGGTCCAGAGGAGAGAGCCCCATTAGCCATAACGACTCCCTGCGGTTGGGGAGTAGATGAAGATGCAGGGGTTAAGAGACCAGAAACGGAGCCCGTTGAGGTATGGAGAGAAGGTCGATTGCTTGAGTTTGAATGTCCGATGGCAGGGGGTGCGAGGTTACCTCTTATAGGGGTATCGAGATTCGTAGAAAGACTGATGATGAGTTTCCCGTGCACCACAAGATTATCTGTCGACTTTTTGAGATCCCGGGTGAGCATTTCTGGGTGATTCGTTATAAGCTTCTGGACATGAATCATAACAAAGAGAAGCATCACGACTCACGATCTTGGGGCGAAGAGAAATCGATAACATCTCCGATACGGACATTGATAACCCCCAAGAACCCTTGGTCCTTCTTCTTGAACTTCTTCTGATCAAATATCTGTACAGCCAATATACTATCTTCGTTCGCACGTCTAAAATCAAATCAGTCAAGTCCTTTCCCGCAGAGAATGCTTCATATTCACAAGTCGAAGATTTCGTTCCAATATGGATTGAGAGTCCTTTTGATAACAGTGGTCGTTTTAGTCTGCTCGCCACTCAACGTCGCAACTGCGAAAGGGTCCGGAAATCCTATGTCACACGATTAGAAGGGTTATCTGGGAAGAGGGTTGGAATTCATACTAAAGACATCACGCTTGTACAACCCGTCGGCAGCAATTACTGTTGATGATTAGCATATCCCTTGCTTCCCAAGTCCTGAGTTGAGCCTACTATTTAACCGCAAGTTGGGCTGCCTATAGAAGCGTCAGTTATGTTTCTCTCCTGGCATGACCGAGCTTCAACATACGCTGGGAGACTTGAGTCCATTCTGCTACTGCTGGCCATCGTGAGGGTTCGCCAGAGACGGCGGCGGCGTTTCTTAGAACGACGATAATGAATAACAGAAGAATAGTAGCGTGGGTCACTTTTGAAATTTCTGAGGTTTCAGGGTTCGCCTTGGTGGGAGCTTTGCGCTTGTGTCGATTGGGGGGGCTGTGTTCAGTAGAGCTGCGGAAGCTCCCTTTCACAGTTTGGGGGCTTATCGTTATCGTTATCGATTCAAGAATACATGAGACATAAAGACATGATAAAAAAAGAATACTCGTAAATGAGGAATGGGGGTTGGAGAGGGGTGTTGAGAGAGGGGGTTCTGTCTATTGATTTAGAAAGAGGACTGAAGTCTGGTAAAGCCAAATAAAGTTAGTCACAGAATGTCCCCGCTAACCTAACCTTGATGAGTAAACTTAAAGCCAGATCTGTAAGGCAGCATGAATCAAAGACCTTTAGCTATCTATTTTAGTTCTCACGTCATACATTTAGAAGGTTCAGAAGGCTAAAATTGGGTCACAACACAACTCTTCCAGAAGAAGCGAGTTGGATTCCGTACTCGTCTAATCGACCAAAGTAGCTTGAGTACGTACCTGGGTCTACCCAGGTAGTTATGTCATTTGTGGCAGACAAAGGGCGATGGCAAGGGGTTATACACTGTGGATTTGATCAAAACATCAATTGCGCAATCATCCTCATAATACAAACTCGAATTCCGCTTTTGATAATTTAGTTCAAGACCATAGTGATGATCTAGGAGAATCCAAATGGAGAATCCAAAGAAGATCAACTGCCTAGGAAAAACGCCGTCAAAGTGGTATTCTCATGAACAAATCCCTTCCCGAATGAATCCTTGAAAGTTCAGAAATACAATCTCCATCTCATCATATGATAGAGCCAAGACGCTTCAAGCAAAGAGTTTCACGGGTTTAATATGGTGTGAAACCTCTGCCACGATTGCCTCGGTAGCCGCCACGGTATCCTCCCCGGGGAGAGTAGCCGCCACCGCCGCCACGTCCACCGAAGAAGCCACCACGACCTCTACCGCCTCTACCACCACGGCCACGCTGCATTCCAGGAACGTTGGTGCGCTTGGGGACAACCTGTCATGATGATGAGCGTAAAGTTCATGTACATGGGTATGAAATAGGACTCACCTTGAGGTTGCGGCCCTTGAAGACACTCTCATTAAGGACCAAAGCTTGTGCAACAAGACTTGGCTCAACGAATTCAACATACGCATACCTGCATAAACCTAGATTAGCATCCTTCTCTTGCCAGGTAGCGCTGATCACAATGACACTCGGCAAAATTCGTCGAGGTATTAAAAGGCCAAATTTCGTAGAACGCACCCCTTAGGATGACCAGTGAACTTGTCAAGCAAAATTGTAACGCGGTTGATCGAGCCGCAGCTTTGGAAGTGGGCCTGAATCTCTTCTGGCGAAGCAGAGTAATCAACGTTTCCCACAAAGATGCTACGGTTGTCGATATCCTCCTTGTCTTCTTTGAGATCGGAGCTTTGCTGATCGAGAGTGGCCTGCATTTCTCTAAGCTTGGCTGCTTCCTCTTCCATTTCTGCGACACGACGTTTCATGGCTGAGATCTCCTCCTAGATCACCTGTCAGCATTTTTTCCTCGACGCTCGATCTTTCACCTTGTGAACATACCTCCTCAGTATTGTCATCATCACCCGCCATAACCTGGTCTTGAAGCTTGGGATTATTGTCCGCCATCATGTAATTGTTTTGAGCTTTTATTGTTGAAATCGTGAGTTGTAATGTATTTAGAAAGGTTGATCTTCAACAACCAAGATTAAAGGGAGGATTTCGATGGAAAAGTAGAAGCTTGCGATCCTGAGAGGAGTTTTATTAGCATTTTTTTTACAACTTAAAACTGGCAACTGAAAATCGCGCAATCTCATCACAGGGTGAATTTGAATGTGAATTGATCTGCTAGCATGACTCTGTACTGTGCTCCTATAGATGATGATACCTTCAGATGAGACCAGACGATTCCTGAATGTGGTGGATGATTGGACTGCGTAAGAAAGATAAGAGTATTGACTAAGAATTCCAAGCAACTTACCAGAACATCAAATGCAATAGTTTAAGAACTCAAAATGGAAAAGTTGTTGTGAATGGAAAATAAAGCAATTGATATTGAGGTTATTCTCATTTCACCTCAATCGTCTGGCCATGGGCTGTACTACAAGGCTGAACATACAGATGGTGGCGGCTAAGTTGTTGCTGCCGCCTTTCGCGCGGTTAAAACAGGCTGTGAATGGTTGATAAGCAATGCCAAGACTATATTCGATAAGAGCTATATATATATCCATATCTCCTTCAACCCAACAACTGGTAGGGTCATAGTCTCAGGCTTGCAGGTAACGTCTCTTGAGTCGTTGAGTCGATCAGGAATCTACACACATTCTCTGCAGATAGTCTTCAAACACCACGAGGTGACGGCTCTTTAACCTTGCCCTTCAAAGGAAGCTGGGTGTTATCCCCCTGAGCTCGAAGAATCTCAACCCACCAAATCTAGCAACTATATGTCAGTCTCGTCAAGATGTCCAGACGCAACTCCTCTTTTTCAGAACATGCTCCTCTAATCCGCGCGTCCTCCCAACCCATTTCCATAACTTCTGAGCCCTCTTATCACCACACTCCCCATCCTTCTTTCTTTCGAAGGCTTTCAAATAATCACCGGAAGTCTCGAATCTCTGTGAAAACCTTTCTATCTTCCCACGCCCAACATTACACTGTTCTTCTCCTCGTCGCATGCGATCTGATTGGGATTTTCGCAGATATCATTATAAACCTCTACCAATGTGATAATGATAAGGAAGGCAAGACAGATCCAATTTGGAATGAGGTGAGGAACGGATTGGGCATTGCCGGCTTAATATTTAGCTGTCTGTTCATGGTGGAATTGCTTGCTAGTGTTTGGGCTTTTGGTTGGAGGTGCGTATTCTTAACTGTTTCATTGCTTTGTTTGGATACTGCGTGTATTGGGAGCTATTCGAATTCATCATGATGGAGTCTTTATTCTCGAAGACAAACAAGTTGCTTGTTGATGGATCTGAAAATCCACTTGCTTCATGAGACTTGGCTAGGCCTGCTCAGGGGACCCTGTCGCCAAGTTTTTACCTCCTACATACGTCTAATCACTGTTTTCCTTGGCCATCCCCTACGCTTGCATATTCTCTTATGTGCTACAACCACTCGTGTTCCTTTATGTCTGTTTTCCAGGATCCTATCCCTCCCTTTCGCCGTCGTTATCTGAAGCTAACAAAACCCCTTCAGCTATTTCCGCAGTAAGTTTCACTGTTTTGATGCCACTGTGATTCTTGCCGGTTTCATTGGTATGTACAATTTTTCATGACTCTTCCTCCTCACGTCATTCCCGTCTCCAATCTAATCCCAATCCCGTCTAGTTGATGTCCTACTTCACGGTATACTCGAAGAAGTCGCCTCTCTTGTAATTATTCTCCGTCTATGGCGTTTCTTCAAAATCATCGAAGAGTTCAGTGTTGGCGCACAAGAACAAATGGATGGACTCGAAGAGAGAATTGAACAGCTTGAAATGGAAAATGAAGAGTTGAAGAAAGAAATCAGGATGAGAAAAGCTGGTAACGAGGATTTGGAGAATGGGGATGGTGTTTCAGAAAGGTGAGATGAGGGGATGTTCACATGATACAACGATGACTAGTTGAAGATGGAGATAGGTGTATCTATCTCCATTTAGTGTGTTCCTGGGAAGAGCACCTTACAGACGATGCAGATCTCCTCTTCTCCCTTGTTATATATCCAGATTGGGAGCTCAGCTCTACACTTACTCCCATGGCTGACCTCAAAGTTTGAGTCAATATTAATCTATTTCCTGTTCTGCGCTCCTTGGACTCCATGATGGCGCTGTCAAATCATGTCATGTGAACTTCATTTCTGATTGTCAATCGTCATATCAAGAGTTCAACTTATACCAATGCCTTTTCGGCTTCGGAAAGTACTATCCGACTTTGAAAGGACATGGCTCAAAAAATAGCGGATGTTCAGAAATCATATTCTCAACAACTTATTCCCAATTGGCCGGGTCGTGCTATTACTGTCAGATCATGATACTCTGACAGTCAGATCAATTTTGTATTCCTAGTGGGAACAAACTATCAGCTAATGCCAATGTTTTATGACGCCAAAAGGCTCAAGGAGATGTGTTCCCCTAACCTTTGCCATGCAGCGATGGATACGCAATCTTGTCGTTGATAATAAGTTCAGAATATCACACATGAGCCACGGCATAGAGTCTGGAACACGTAAAGGGTATAGATTGGTAGCAATGGTGATGGAGGAGTCGATTCTCATGCCTTCAATTGCAAGAAGTTTTTATTTACAGTGGAGGAGTTGAGAAGAGATCGATCTTTGTTGAAACATTTTAAGCTTACATTGTGCATTAACTCCGCATGATCCATATAAGCTTAGTAAGATCTTATATAAACTCAGTGCTAGTGCATGCGTGTCATGCCCTGAAATGTTCCAACAAGGCCGTTACGGCTCGTGCTGCGGCACAAAAAATGCGTCTTCAGTAAGCCCTGATCTTGGGTTGTATCGGATCGGTTTTCTGAGTATATACTATGTCGCTGATATAGGGGTTATTACGTGAAAATCCCCTCAGATATTTTCATCTCGTAATGCTCTGCATGTTATGAGCGGGCGATGGGAGTAAGGATAGTGAACGCCAAGTCAATGTCTTGAAAATTTACGAAATAGAGAGACGAGTGATGGGGACAATGATGATTAATCTAGGGAGAGAATATCCCTATACAAGACCCAAAGACCCTCCCCCCATCTGCTTCTATTCTACATCAACAACTCACCCACACATCCAAATCTAAATCTACATCAAAACCCCCCAAAAAACACACTTCAACCAACCACGCAACAACTCTCAAAATGAAGTTCCTCGCTATCCCAGTCTTCACTCTTCTCGCCACCGGCGTCCTCGCTATCCCCAGCAATCCCGAGGCACCCGAGCTTGACACACGTGCCGAGCTCGAGGCTCGCGCTAATTGTAAAAACATCCTCCCAGCTTGCAATGGAGGCCATGTCACCGGACATACCAACTGTCGTTGCAAAGGCCAGAAAGAGACCTGTGATCTCTGGTCATGCCCTGGCGGGGCTCCCAACGTGGTAAGTTATCTTTTCCTTCTCTATCTCTCTTCTCCCAGCACTATCTACTTTGCTCGTAACTCGACGCGCCAACACGATGTGTTCCCTCTTCCTATTTCTCATTTTCGGGAAGGAAGGTCAAGTAAAGAATGGCGGCTAATCACTGATGACTTTGTTTCTACAGATGGTCTGTGGCCAAGCGGGTACCGGGTGCGTCTGGATCTAAGTCGTGCGCATCGATCCCCTCCTCGCTGTCTAGGGAGAAGAAGTCGACTTTCTCAAAAACTTGTCGTCACAAGTCTCAACAGCTTTCCTCTTAGAACAGACATTACCAGAGTCGGGAATCTTTGCGGGTTTCTTATATGTCTCTCTCTCTCTTGCGCATGGAATAGGGTACAAGGCATGATATATGATGATGGTCTTGGTTGGGGCAGAGCATTTGCGGAGGGGAGGGGAGGTGAATGCAGATGGATTGTATCGGTTTCATTCTTTTCCTCGACGTCTCTGGATATTTGCGGATCGGGTTTTGGAGGTTTTATCTTTTATACATGGCCTGATGTGTGTATGTAACGCTCTTTTTTAGCAACCAACCAAAAAAAAAAGGAGATTTTCTGGTCGCGCGTCAGCCATATGCATGTCTTCAATATATTTTTATTTTTTCCGCATGTTATGTATCTTGGGCATCGGAGGTTCGTCTGCTAGTTCATGTATGTATGTGAATGTTATCGTGGGTGGGCAGGCTAGGAAGTGATGAAGAGGACTTACACTACACAAGCACAGGCTTCAGAAGGCCAAAAAATCAACTCTCAACTGGCTAAACATTGGCAAGAATGATTATGGTCTGGTCGCTTAATCCTCAACCCGAATGAATGAATGAAGGGATAGAAAATTTATGGTTATCACGCGGGAATCATTTTGGAGGATATCTCACACGACGCGTGGAGACAGACAGGTAGATCTAGACAGTTATGAGAATATACTGATTGATGGACTGGCTGGACTCAGCTAAGTATACATACATACATCCATACATACATACCTTGAAAGCTTTCCTATCTTTTCCTTTCCTTTCCTTTCTTTGCTCGCTACAGTATTTAATACTCAACTAATACAGCAAGTACAAGTAGCTGGTGTCGCTCTCCTCCCATCCCATCTCCTCCAACCCAACATCTCTTTCTCTCTCTTACTCTATCCTCTATACTCATACTCAAACTTATTTCCAGAAATCTTCCATATGCATATGCATAAGTACATACATATACTATCCTCCCTCCCTCCTCCCCCCCTCATTACACTACATGACAAGCACATAAAACCCATCCAAACCCATCCAAACCAACCAACCAAAGGTAATGTGAGTGTGGACTTCACGGACTCCTTCATTTCCCTTTTCATTTCGCCTCTTCACATACAAAATATTACAATCCCTACCCAAAATTTTATTTTACATATTGATTATTTATTCGTATCTTATTTCAGGGCTATTTTTCAATGCTTAGAGCTTTTTATATTTTTTTGGGGAAGAGTGTGGTTTGAAGTATTATACTCTAGGGTTTTTATTTTCTTTCCTGGGGGGGAAAAGCCACTGCCATGTAATATGTATTTGTATAGTTGTATCATTCATAAACCCCATCGCCATCGCCATCGCCATCGACATCACCATCACCATATGTAATCAAACCAACCTTCCCTTCCCTCCCCTTCCCTCCCCTTTCATTCATCAAGGGAATTACACCCTTCTCCCTAAAACATATCATACTACTCCCCAAGTCTAAGCCCTTCAAAACTCAACGAAGTACTATTGTAATTGTTGTATGCAATACACATGAAAGGAGTTTCGTTTCATCAGTCCATCCATCCATCCATCCATCCATCCTATCATGAGGCCACTCCCCCCACTCCACCATGTGTAGAATTTCTAGCAAGCGATATCATAATCGAAGAGTAGAGGAAAGCGCTTGCAAAAGAAGTAAAAGAGTTATAAAAAACACCAGCTTGCCAGTCAATCATCAAGGAACCAAGCCATCTAGCTTGGACCGGAAAAAAAATACAACGCTCGCCATTTCATATTCTCATCCGTATTTAACCCACATCCTACGGCCTGGGTCTCGCCATTTTATTTGTTTCATTCGCATTTGCATCCGGAACCTCCCGGACAAATGTAACATGTTTATCGTCTTTCTTGGTGCGTTCCTGAGCTCTCCCAAGGACTGCTCTACCAACAACCTTCTCCGCATCACAATCCTCTATATCAATTTCCGTTACATCACTACCCTCGTCAGCATTCCCTGACGACACGCTCTCAGCATCATCATCACCTTCGTCATATTCACCATCATCACTGACAAGACTCGGAGCATTGTTACTGGCAACAGTGTTTGGACTTAAATCGATAATGGAGGATGCATCTGTGATACCCATGTCAACATCTCCATCTTGATCGTGTTCACGGATATTGATAGGTTGTGGGCGATTGGCATGGGGTGGTCGGGTGGTCGGTGCCGCCATGGAAGTATTGAGGGTAGCGTAAGATGAACGAGGTGAGATGTGACTAAGGCCAGGTCTTGTGGAGGCATCCATACCTTTGCTGCTTGTAGGCCTCCCAAAGTGTGCTGGTGACATGGCAGCCCGAGCTGGCAAACGCATACCAGTCATGGGTGTGTCGACTGGCCCATCAAACCCCGCAAGACGACGCGACGGAAGAGCAGCAGTTGAGGTTTCAGCCACCTCATCATCGGAAGATTCCTCTTCGGATGATGAGAGCTCATCCACACCCACACGTGTTTTTGCATCACCAACTATTTCGTCAAGATCACCACCAAAACCTCTATTCTTCAATAGCTCGGAAAGATGAGGTGTGGAAGTTGACGGCACGAAACTTGGCTGAGGGGTTTGCACTGGAGGCTTCACGACGGGTTGCTTCTTCGGGGATGAGGCGGCACTTCCAGGAATCGAGGTCACGCCAGGAAGTCTGCCTTGTAGATATAGGTTCATGGAATCGTTGATACGAGAAAGAAGAGCAAGATGGGCTTCTTGGTCGATGGGGGCACTTTTGATCAGAGGATGAACGAGATCACCAGTTGCTACACTTGGAATCTTCTCCAAAACAGGGGCGGCACCAAGCTCATCGACTTCGATAATCTGTCCACTAATCTGAGCCGCCTCTTCATGACTCTTGAATTCACGATGATGACCAATGCGACAATGATTGATGAAACCTTGGGTGCTGGAGAAATCTTCGCGATTGCAATCCAAGCAGACCAGCTTGACCGTTTTACCGTCACTACGCTTGAGGATAGATGGACCGGCTCTCTTCGGTTGAGAGTAACCGCTGGGAATCGATTGGAAACTCTGACCAGAAGAACCACGATGCGATCTTGATTTGGTTGAGAGAGTGCTTCCTTCGGCGATACTATTCCTCGTCGCTCTTCCTTCCGGTACCATCTTGCCAGCGCGCGGTCTGCCGGGGCCTGCATGTGTGTCAACAACATCTATACCATCAAAATCCGGACCGGGAATGAGCCATTTGGCCCAGTGTCTCGTGTACGGCCCTTCGGTGATTCCATATGGAGGAGCCCATTTTGGAACCTTATCGCCACTCCAGACTGCTGGACCCGTACCAGCACTCACGTTGGACATTGACTCGGGAGAAGCCTGCGCTCCAGTCCCTGGAACGCCTGGAAATGGGATCAAGTGAACACGACGCAACTGTTCCAGGGAGACCTGACATTTGGCCAACTCGGCTTGGATGAGGCGCAACTCGTTGTGCTTCATGAGGATCTCGAGGCTGAGTTCAGATTCGATCGTTTCTCGAACCAGAGCCAGCTCATGAGGCTGTTCTTTGCTGCCCGTCATCTCAGCATCTCCTCCATTCGGCGTGGGTGAAGGGTTCTTCTCCTCCGACATTTTGCACTTTCTTCGTTTCACTTCTTGAATGGTTGAAGCGTCCAAGAGCGACGACGGAATCTTCGGACTACCAGTTCTCTTTCGTTTCGACAGACTTGAGCATTCGTAAGCAGAGAGATCAGCGTGTGCCATGTCGTGCCTTCCTTCTCCATCTAACAAGAGATCGCAACCCCTGGATTCCGAGATCCAAGCAGGCAAGCGGAACATTCGCATACAATTTGGGGAAGGGATGATGTGAAATCAGGTGGATGTGCGACCAGGCGCGATGGGTGATTGATTGGGTTGAGCTCGGAAAGAATGCGCTTCGTAGTTGCCGACCGAGCAGTTTCGCGATCTACTGGTGGTGAATGAAGCAAACTTAAATTCCCTTGGGGGGGGGTGTCGTAAGTTTTGCGCAATCTGCCGTCGATGATGAAGATGATGAAGATACGATAAGGGCCTCCCTAAAAGTGACGATATGAATTCTAGGCGCAATTTGAAAACGAAAAGAAAACCAATTACAAGAGTTTATGGTGGAAGAATGGCCAAAGGATTGCGCAAGAATCGAAATGATGCCGTATGAATTTGGCTTTGTCGTGATGGAGGTGAGTTGGACGGGGACTTTTATTGGGGGAGAGGGAGAGGGAGAGGGAGAGGGAGAGGGAGACGGGGGGAGGGATGGTTGGGTGGTTTGAGTGAGTGATTTGGCGGTGGTGGTGGGAGTGGGAGTGGTGGTGGCTGTGTTGTATTGAAAGAGAAAGAGCGAGAGGAAAGAGAAAGAACGAAGCTTGTTCCTGATTCCTGGTGCGATCTAATGGCAGTGATAGTGTCACGGGTGCGTGGCGTTAGCGCTCTCGGCGGTGTATGTATATCTTCCACCAGGCGGAAAAGTCGGATGTTTTCTTTCGTTGTGCTGATTTATGATTTCGTAAACTGGTAAATTAACGTAAAAGGAAAAACAAGTGCACGGTGCAAAGCAGAGGAAAGGGACATGCATGGAGGTGGCAAGCATTGAGAATCAAATCTACGCACGAGGGCCATGATTGGGCGGGAAGATAATTTGACTTATCAGGCCCACGTCGCCCTAAGCCGATGGAGGATAGATCATCCCAGAGTCTCCATCCCTTCTTTTCGTCCGTTCCTTGCCATTCTATTTTCATCGTGGTCAGAGACAGACATGTATCTCTCTCTCTTGCGGAGGAATGCGTCCGGTTCATTCTTGGTCCGTAAATAATGCGTATACACTTCATACGTGCGTGAACCTAGAGTCTTTTGAGCTTACCTTTCCAGCTACGGTATTCGGGAATCAGAGACTGACTCATAATGTTCTCGACCCATTCGCTCATCATGGTGGACTCAGTCAAGGATGATCGATGCTTTGGGGAGGGGGAAAAGTCTGCCCCAGAAATATTACCTCAAATTTAGAATCATTCCTCTTTCTTTCTCTCATCAAACAGCCGTGCGCGGTTGGCAGGAGTACCTTGGTCCTCGGTCCTTGGTCCTGTGGGCGATCATCCATTCCGAATACAGTAGTAGTAGAGAACAACTAGGCCGCGTGGATAACCCTATATAATACTCGAGTAATGGGCTTTCAATACGACCACACACTCTCTTTTATAGCTTCGTATCCTCGTTATCCTTGAGATTGGTTCCCCTAACTCCTCCTGTACCCTGGGCTTGACGGTTTAATTGAGACCAGGGCAAAGAGGCGTAGGAGACTCCCGAGGGCCAGTCAAACGGCTGCAATCTGAGACTCTCCTGGGCAACTACCCTTGTTTGATTTTACTAGGTACGTATTGAACATCAACCTCTTCGGGAGGCTGCGTATTTCTGGTCCCATGGGGGATCTTTCGTGCTTCTTGCGCGGTGCTTGGTACTGTACGCCATTTACCGGCAGATATGCACAAGGCTTGGGACAGTGACATGTTTGCGTAGCCTTAGACACCAAACGAAACGGGACAGTACGGATTCAAAAAGAGAGAAGGTCTGCTCTCTGGAAAGATAAGGTTTTCAAGACTGCAGATATGAAACCAAAAGTACTTGATCAATGATAATGAGGGGAAAGCTTAAGTGCTCATCTTTTCAATATTGGCAAAGCACCAATGGGGAGATAAGAGGTCAAACTAATCGATAGCTTTATCCATGGATTGATGACTCGGTGTGTGAGGATTAAGTGCGCCTCTTCATGATAGGACAATGTCACGGTGAACCTGACAACCCGGAATATTATGTCTAGCCTTGCAGAACCTGGTGGACAAACATTGGGAATATCCGCATATCCACTGCATTCCGGGGTTCTGTTGAAAGATTCTGGTCAGCACCTTGATATTGATGAAGGGGAAGGGGAAGGGGAAGTGAAAGGGACAGATACAACGAGGCACAACAGGACACGACCATTGATAAGTGTCAATTTTGGTTGAGGATGATAAAGTAGTTTGTGATTGTGATTTGAGAAGTCTCTCGAAATCTAGAAACTCCCAATTGCGAGGACTTTGTGTGTGTGTATTGGCGGATGCGGCCGCTCATCTAACAAAAGCGAGGCCTTTAATTGGTCCGTTAACAACCTCCGACTCTCCGATATGATCCAAAAAAACCATCTGGGGCTATCAATGGAGCAATCAAAATGATATTATAGTAGGACACAACTTCAAACCTCAACAACAATCAACAATACCAACAATGGCAAGAACCAAGAACGCAGCCCGCAGAGGCGGCGCACCCCGAAAAGAAAGCAGAGACAATCCAAAGCGCAAACGCGAAGAAGCAATCGGAGCTGAAGGACCCAAACGCAAAGAAAATTTCCCCTCGACCTTTCAAGAACACGACCAAGATCGACCATCCAAAAAAGCAAAGTCGACCACCACCACTGTTCCAAGCACTTCCCACCAAGCCAAGCCAACAAACACCATCACCTCAGCAAGCGCACTTCTATCGACCAACCAAAAACCTCAAATCTCCCCACCAATCGACATAACCCCCTCCCACCAAACCACCCACCTATCCATCCTCTCCTCCTCGCCCATCCAAAAGAAAGTCGCCCGCATCCTCTCGATCCTCAGCACCTTCTCCTTCTCCGACCCATCGCCCCACGTCGTCCTCCTATCCGCCAAAGCACCCTCGGTATGCAAGCTCATCTCCATCGCGGAGATCGTCAAGCGGGAGCTGGCCAAGACGGGAAAGAAGTGGTACCAATACAACGTCGTTGGAGAACTGGCCAACAGTGTCCCCCGCAGGATCGAGGCAGAAAGAGAGGACGGGGGAGATGTAGAGATGCGAGATGGCGAGGAGGAGGAGGAGGAGGAAGCTTTTGAAACCATGAAGACGCCCTTCGAGCGCGCGCTGGATGCCGAGGGAAGACCGAAGATGAGGGCATTGGCTACTTTGACGCTCTATCTTTCTCGAGTGAGGATTGAGAGTTTAAAGAGGATTTATGGGTATGTTTGGAAATTGCATCCTTCTTCACCCAAACTCATATTATTCATTCATGTACTAATTTAGGACTCGTAGAGAGCAAACTAATGCTTTGACTTGAGCTAGTTGTGTTCATGGCTAGGGGAAGGATGAAGGATGTCTGTCCTATGGTATAATCGAATGGATGGAATGAAATGGATGGAATGAAATCAAGAAGGAATAAGGCGTTTTGGGATTAAAGGGAATATTCATAGATGTGAATGGAGATACCCAATACTTGCTTTCTCGGAGTAGTAAGTTGGTAGTGCTACAGCGATGTACACCCATACATGAGATATTAGCTTCGGCTTGCTATATTCAAATCGAAATATACATAAATTTATATTATACTGGCTATGTGACACTATACGGTGGTGCAATCATGCCTGGCATTCCCAATCTAAATACCCTTTCAGTTCAATGACCGTACAAATATCCTCCCAAAAACCGAATATACATGGATATGCCGAATATACAGTTGATTTCGTAGCGGCATAATTATGCTTCTTTAGTCCCAATTTTGACATGCTCCTCTCTGCTCCCAGCAAAAATGTCCTTCACTCTCATCCCATTATCTCCTATCAACATTCTCGCTTCTACAACCACACTTCATCATACACCTCCCCCCCTCTCTCTCATCCCATCCCCTAAGGTCTCCCATAGACAATTCTCAGAATAAAATTCACCACCACGGCCACCAGTAACACCAAGGCCAAAACCGTAGGGCCCACTCGATCATCAAAGCCTCCCTGTCCTCTCAATCGAATACTCTTCGCTCTCCAATGATACACATACAGCGCGTACGCCATCGTCAACATGCTGATGACGGTGAAAATGGAGGCCGAGATGAAAGCCGGTCGGTCGCCAAAATTCAGCATTCCGATGGCGAGGGCCCCGAGGATGACGGTGAAGTTGAGCCAGGAGAGAAAGGTGCGCTCGTTGGCGAAGAATACTTTGGGCTCGACGCGCGTGGGTAGCGCGATGCGTTTTCCTGGGGGGGAAAGGGGGTGTTAGTTGCTTGGGGTCCTCGCGTGGGAAGAGCGAAATGCTGGGAATGGGAATGGGAATGGGGGGGCGGGGGCAAGCATGTGATGGAGAAGAGTCCTAGGGCTGGAGTCTTTGTGCGCGCGAGCCTTGAAGCTCATCCATCCCATCTTGCGAACACTTTCCCGTGAGAAGATTGGAGAGAACTAACCAGGCGCAGTCTGGAGGAGGGGTTGGCTAGACATCTTGAATGGGTGGGATTTGTATTTGCGGGTGTGTGTGTGTGTGTGAGGTATGACGAGAAAAGCCAAATGTCTCAGACAGCCGCTTCAAATCAATTCGTACAAGATGGTACGAGGCAAATTGCTCCTTTACAAAGCTTTCTTCGTCTCGACGAACGTGTGTAACTGGTGGCAAGCTTCGTATTTAAAAACTTCAAGCAATCCAAATAAATGTTGGTGATTTATGAAGCGAAAGTTGGAATTGGAAGAAAAGAAAGTCACTACGGGTAACTAACTCTAACTTCTCTACTTCCCAGGTACGCTTTCATTCTAGGAGCGAATGAGCCCCACTTTATATCAAGTGCTAGAGGTTGACCAATCAACAGGACTGTAATCTTTGACACGTGAATTGGCAAAACAGATAGCTAGCTGTGTTGATATATAGCAACTGCCGTCAATCAAGCCCCTCACAATCAATCATTCAACAACATTGAGAACTTCACATCGCAAGATAATTTGAGGACTATTATACTATTATATCATATAAATAAATAAGAGAAAGCAATTATGGCAGCTCCTGTAAGTCGTTGTTCTTGGTAATGAGGAAGAAGGATTTAGCTGATTGAGATTGATCCTTTTAGCCTATTTCATACACAAGATTGAGACAAATCGCAAATGATGTGAGTTGTTGGATCCCGACCAACATGCGTTTTGCTATTGATGTTGCTGGATGGGCGATGTACTGAGAGCTGCATGAATAGGCGTGTCAGAATGCACTTGGAAGTGCAGAGTTCTATGAGCATTCCAAGACCGAATCTTGGAATACCACAATCATTGTATGCACACACGCGCTTCTTTCACCGGGGCAACCAACCTGCGGATTTGCAACAACTAATGCTTCACTCACCAGAATTCCATCCTCAAATCCCTCATCTCGGAATCCACTCCTTCTGCCGGCGGCTCTCCCTCATTCAAGTACGCAGTCAACAGCACCATCATTCAACATCTCGTTCCTACCTCCTCGCTCAACAAATCCAAAGCTGTACCGCCATCTTCTGCAACGGAGACGGAGGAAAAAGATGATGCGAAGATAACCACAAGCGATGCGAAGGGGGAAGCAAAGAGTACTGATGGAAAACCTCATGTGGGAAGAAGGGGAATGCATAGTGCGACGGGCGCATACTGGAATGAAAAGAGCGATGGGATGTGGAGTTTCAAGTATGAGGGCGGTGAGGGGAAGGGCTTGGATGTGGTTATTAGTATTATTTGGATTGCGTTGTAGGGGGGCTTTGATGATGGGACGTGTAGGGGCCGATTAGAAGATAGATCGACGTTGCTGGTTCTATTGGAGGATATAATGGTCAAGGAGAATGTATCGGGAGTAAACGATAAATGGATGATATGTTGGGATTAGCTTGGGGTATGAAGTATGGGAGGGAGTACACGATTCGCATTTCTTGCGCTCCTGTCGACGTAGGTTTGATGGTACCTGATCGACCGAAGCTGTTGTCAATCGAAGGGAATCTGCCAGAAGAGAAGTTTCAATGATACATATTCCATGTCAATGATCTTTTGGCAGTTATCCGAACCGTTGTATCATTTCATACTTTTCTGGCCGTCGTGCTGTGGATGGAGTTGGACAGAGGGACTCCGAGTGTTTGATTGATGTAAAGTATCGAGGTCAGTTGCTGGTGAAATAAGGAAACTTCTTTGTCACATCAAAAGAAAGGATGGACATCTCTTGGTTAGCAATAATACACCGCACTATTGGTATGTGAGAGTACAGTAGAGTGAGTAGGCAAGGTTAAGATTGTCGGTGAGTCTTTCCTGCGAATCATCTCTCTCTCTCCCTTCTCCCCCCTTCTTCCCCCCTCTCGAGTATTATTGTCGATTGTTCATTCAAAGTCCATAAAAGAAAGAAAGATAACTCGAGTACATCAATTTGATTGGAAAGGCTCAAATATGGCCTAGGCAATCGAGTCATGATGCCCACGATAACCCCGTCTACTCTAGATGAGATGCAGGATGCGCATCGGATCAATTGCTCTGTCCAGACTAATGGATCCGCTGTTGGTGAGATGAAGGCTTACGAACCTGAGGCTTTCATTTGACGAGGCGAATGAGTGTAGATCCGATTTTTCACCGTGGGAGTGGTTGGATCCTGATTAGGTTTGGATTAGGTCCTGCTTTAGAGCGTTCCGGATTAGTGGGATGCGTGGGAGACTCGGTCGAGTGGACAAGGGACATTGAACATGAACATGAACATGACATGACATGATATGATATGATGTAGCTAACCCTATATATAGATGGATGCATATATGCATATATGTATATACAACCCGGCAAACGAAACGAACGACATAGAACACCATTATCCGATAGACGAGATTCGAGACGAGACTTCTGTATATATAGGGAGGCAGGCTATTTCTGTGCATACCCTCACCCCACGGATACAAGGTTTGATGCAAAAGAAAGACAATCGTGAGACTTGGAATCACGAGATTCATACACACACACACAACAGGGGAGTCAACGACGCGGTGGCCACGGAATGGTTGTTTGAGTTTGTAGTGAGAATGCCTTGATCTTCCAACAAACTGTATCGTTTGCTGACTCAGATACCAGACAACGAGACTTTTGACACGTCAAGATTCAATCGTACCGTACAATCGAGCAAACCTGTGTACGGTTAGGAGAACACATAAATTCTGCCCCTCAAAACGACCCAAGAGATTCTTTCACAGCATTGCCCCATCTTGTGGGAAAATTTCACCATGTCTCCCCACGCCACCTCCACTCCAAGCCCAGACCCTGCTTCCCCAAATCTAGGTCTGGAATCCATGCTCCGAGACCTCATGACCTCTACCACATTCACCACTCCCGCACCTTCATCCGGCCCTGGTCTAGATTCCCCGGCTTCACCCACCGCCGAATCTGAATCACTATCCAATACCGATACTGAGAATACCTCTGCGGTTTCTTCTGATTCTGAAGATGCTGATGCTGATGCTGATGTCGACGTCAAAGAGCAAGGCGAGTGGACATTCGAAGTCACCCCCGAGATCACTCGGAGACTATCCATCGTCCCCAGTCCAGAAATCACGCGGAGATTAAGCATTGTCCCCATACCCATGCCATCGCACCTCCTCCAAGCATCAGCATCTCTCTCGCAAGCCACGGAAGAGAAAGAAGCAGAAGAAGAAGAAGTACATGCTCACGAGGCTGAAAGAGAAGAGAAAATCAGCCTCCCCACCCTCCCCAACGAACTCAAACTCGAAATCTTCTCCCACCTCGACCCTATCGATGCAACCTGTTTGGCCCTCACCTCGCGCCACACCTATCTCGTGTACCGCGCTATCCACGGCACGGCGCTGCCGCTCAACACGCGAAGAGTCGGGCCCAACAATTTGGAATTCGCCTTTACGAAATCGGAAGAGAGGTGCTGTCGACATTGTGGGAAGGGGAGGTGTGAGCTGTGGATGCACATTCGACAGTTTATGGAGAAGGGACCCTTGGAGCGCGAATATTGTGGCATGAAGGGGAACTTTGGGGGGAAAGGGAGGGAGGGGGTCGATGGGTGTTGGAGGGGGAAACCAAGTAAACCGAGGAGATGTGGGAGGCATCCGGAGCGGACCACGACGGTTAGGGTGGAGGATGGGGGGGAAAATCTCGAGAGGATCATTGCGCAGGCGAGGGCCGCGGTGGGGGTTTAGATGGGATGGAATGGGGAGGGGCAGTTCATGGATCATTGGTCGAGGGACATACATACGAGCCTCACATATCCAACCCACCCCCCCCCCCCACCCAAGTCCAACCCCCGAACAGAGGACACGCTAGCGATCCCACATCTCATGGCACATCTATCTCGCAAGCACGGATAACAAGTCGAACGAGCAACTCTTTCCTCCTATTTTGTACATACCCCTTGCTTGCCCCGCAATGGCTTTCTCCTATTATCTCCATCTAGATCTAAACCAAAGAGGCCGCGTTTCAGTTTCAGTATCATCCTATCTACAACTACTCGTACTTTCTTTCCCCTTGGAGTTTCCTCTCTTTGCATCGCGTCGCATCGCATCTGCATTTATGTATCTTAAAACTCCTCTCTCTCTTTCTCTCAAGTAGAAATCAAGATATAGATATATACATATAGATATAAACATACATCTAGAGTCTGGATAGATCAAAAGCAACCAATCAATCCAATCTGATCCTGAAATTCTTAATGATGCTTAGGGGAGATGAGATGATACATCTTGATATACGTACGATGGATGGATGGATAGGTAGCAGTAGTATGTATGTGCGGGGTAAATACTGATCGAACTCTTGACGGAAGGAAGATGAAGATGAAGATGAAGATAATTACGAGTAGAGCAGACTTGGGTGGGGGGAGAACCATAGATTTCATTCTCTTTCTACTTGTGGAAAGAAAGAGAGATAGATTGATTGATTGTGGTAGACCATAGTCTATTATGGTATTTGTAGAGGATATTTAGGTTTGGGGAAAACAAAGCAGATGGATGGATGGATGGATGGTGTTGTTGTTGTTGGCCATGGGGCGTTGGGCGTTGGGCTTGGATTGCGTTTGGATTGTATGTGCGTATGTATGTATGTATGTATTTGGGGATGATAGGTAGGTATGTATAGATGTATATATGTATATACACATGTAAATGGGTTGAGTTAATCCATCGATCAATAACCCCAACTCCTATTCCAATTCCCCAATCGTTCTTTGCGCGGGTATCCAGGATGAATGCGCGAAGTGGAGGAAAGAACGCGGAACCCGAGGACTGTTGATTTTATTGAAAGTGGGAATGAATGCGAGAATGGGAGCTGCTACATGCTTAACGCGGTTCATACATGATTAATCGGGCCACCACGAGTTAGTTATTCAGAGCTGGTGGGTTGAGTAGTTTCGAGAGATGTGGTTGGTGGTGATGATTTTAGGCTGGGGGTTATGCATTTGCGTGTTTGTGTGTATGTATGCAGTTATGGAGAGCAAGGGAGGGAAATTAAAGGGGGAAGCGAGGATTTTGGTTTTTCGGGTTTCGGGTTTCGGTTTTTGGATGGAAATACGTAGGATACGAGGAGATTTTAGGGTGTATATTTATACTCGAGATTAAGGTTGGCCTTCAGATCACTCAGAGTGTTTGTAAAGAAACGTTGTGTGTCAATTGATGATACGGTATATATAGATGGATATAAGGAAGGAAGTAAGGATGAGGGAGGGAGGGCAGGAGAGCTCTGTATGGATTTTTATGCAAGAGGAGACAGTAAGTAACCTTCTATCTATCTCTTCGCTATTGAGACACAACCCAACCAAGATTGAGCCAGGATAGCAGTGAGTCTTCTGCATGCATGAACAAGTCTAGATCCGAGTCCGGTGCTAACTTCACAGGAGCTTTTGGGATATGCGAAGTATTAGCCGTTGTTCGATCTAGATATCTCGGTTCGATCATCACGCATGCCATGAATTCTCGAGTTGAGTTGTGAGTCCAGCTTCTTTTTCGAGAAAGTATTTCCTTTCCGTAGCACGAGGAAATAAGACTGGTTAAGCAGAATGCCAAAGCCAAAGCCAGCCCCATATCTCTTATAATGAGAGGAATATTAATATATCCATTCATTCAGCGTCGATTATCCAGAGAGTAATGGTTAATAAACTGTATGTGCATCCACCAACCCACCCTCTATGATTATCAGATAGGTTAGTAAGTATAGGGAAGAGATTGCTTTACCATATATTCAAGTTGAAGCGAAAAGCACCGAGAGCTTGTAACCAAGCGAAATAATCCTCCTTGGTCAAGGGACAGGCCTGATCTAGATCCTATACTGATTGTGGTTGTGTTTCGATTTTCTCGATATTCTGGGCTGAAGTGTGTATATCTCCAGAACTTCCTTTCATGATGAATCAGACGACGCCTGTGTGCAAAATTGATATGCACAACTTTAAGTTGAATGAAACGAATGTTTAGGGCCAAAATATCTGGGAAGATATGTATTACGCATAATCCGGTCCCGAATCTCGATAATCCACATGTTTGTTGTTGGTAGCTGTGCCAATAATAACTCACTCGTATTAGATGATCTGGTTAGAAATCGCTTCCCATGGGGATGACAAGTGCTGGAACGTTGCTTTGAGGTCGCTTTATTAGCCGTTATGATTATGAAATTAGATTGATCTCTCGCAATCGAAACGGCGATAAAGACTAGTCTATGCATGAGCTGGAAGAAATATAATTAATTAACCAACCAATCAAGAGGTAAGCTAAGAGCCGCTTAGCTACAGGAGAACCGGATGAGTTCTTCCGCCGGTTGAATTCGACTTGTACCAAGCCTATGGTTCGACTCCTTTGCTAAACGATTCAATCCCTGTCTTATATTGCATGCACGTATTAGTGTTCTGTGGCTTATAAGACATGAGGAGGATAGTATTGGCTGGAGAAGATATTCTGTGGCAAATACCAAGTTTACTTCGATACTGAGATGGGTTGATGCTGACTTTGTTGGAGAGCCTTAGTTGGAGCTTCATTAAGCATAAGATATGATTGCTGCAGTATCATATAGAAACTCAAGAGCTAGCCAATATGATACACTAACCTTGACTTGACGACAACATTCGTATACTCAAAAATCTCTATTCACTGAGCCTGGGTTCTATCCATGCTTCAGATATAATAGCATCCATCAGCATCTTTTAATCCTTAAATCTTTGGTTAATACCCTCTTACTCTGTAATGAATCAAGCTCACATGAAGTATAGAAACAGGTGAGGGAGATGGTCTATAAAGAATATTGCTAAAGTTGGAATTTCCATGCAGCGAATAAAACATGCGGGTAAGACTCTCTACTCTCTAGACTACACATCAAGAAAAACCATAGATGAATTTTGAATCTGGCCCAGAGCCCCGCTGATATTTATCCCACGCTATCCAATCATGATCGAGGTTTTTCAATGAGTTTAACGAGATAAAACTGCCTCCCTTAACAGCACATCCTGCAAAATCAACCTTCAACAAGATGATTCAACGTCCCAAACTTCAAGTATGACCAGAACAACTTGCGTGATGTTAGGTGCGATACTCTTCTCAGCGCGACAGCTAGACCAAGTCTTTTAAGCGCATCCTTAGACGAGGCTGCGCCTGGTGCCAGCTAGATTATAACACCGCGAGGCTTGTTGTAAACTTCGCTTAACCTCATAAGCTAGGTTTGTGCCGTATGTTCTTCTTCGGGCCGTTTCGCACGTGCCGGGTTGATGCAAATAGCCAGCCACAAAAGGAACAAAAAGAAGCTCTTCCTTCAATTCAACCCAACATTACTCAATCACCGGAAAGATTCTATCTAGAGAGACTATTAAACACCAAAATATCCCATAGGACTCAAGACGATATAGACCACACAACCGAACAAAGTTCCCAACATCCCAACACCCACCGTGACCCATCTCCAAGTATGAAACCCAACCCATGCTAGGATTACTCTGCTGTTGAGAAGAAGAAGAAAAGATCAGAGGTGTCACACGTATACATTTCTACAGTTCTGCCTCTGGTTCTTACTAGTGTGCTAGTATCATATCGCTACACCTGATTCCATATTCTATTCTCAAACTTTGAAAAGGGGGAAGGGGGAGCAAAACCTTGCCTTGGAGATCAAAAGAACGACGATAATTTTAGATTCTGCATCGCATTTTCAAGTAAATACATCATTACTCGAGTAGAAAGCAGTAAGTAACAAACAGCACCAACTCATGGAAAACGGCAATACTTTATTTTTAACTAAAAAAAAAAGAATCAGATATGAAGACAGGATGAGTCAAACACAGAAATCACTAGATTTCCAAACTTTTTGCATCTTGGATTAACCAAGAGCTCGATGATTTCTACAGTACGCCATGGCATTGATTCATCAAGAAACACCCTCCCCCTCCCTCCGGAGTCCCTATAAATATAGACAAACGTGCTAGAAAGCCAGCATGGTGATGGCGAGGAGGGATAGAGAAGATAGAGCATGGGAGTGAAAATTGTTTTCCCCAAGAGACTGCATGACAACGATTTGACTGTACGCATTTCCAAAGGAGAAGAACGGTGAGGTTAAATGCCAGAAAGGGATATTGAGGAATTTACATGCCAAATTTCAACTTATCGAAATGTATTGTCTAATTTCAATACTCTACATTAAACGTCGATCAAGAATTCCAATTCAGACTTTGATGACCGCTAACCCTGTCTCATGAAGAACCAGCTTGGGTGTGTGTATTCAAGCGTGAGATCACGGTATCTCTTCACAACCGCATAGTTTCATGGTGAAGAAAATTCTAGGCGTATTTGAGAGAGAAGCCCATCTTGTAGTCAAGAATCTGAATTTGGCCATCTGCTCGGAGTTTGGGAGATTGCACTCTCAACTGTGAAGAGGCAGGTTTCTCTTTGTAGGCTGCTTAACATTGTGAGTGAAGATAGGCTGAACGATCTCAGTGGATTTGATTGTTCCCAGGCCCCGTTGGAGATTTTATGACGCTGCCATGTTCTTTTTGCTCGTTGATCTAGCTCCTCGAGATTGAGACATTCTCTGTAGGATTACTGTAGAAAGATTCTACTACCGCCCATGAAGAACGCACAGATAGGAGCAGTCACTGCCCCGAGAATGGTCAATAGACAGAAAGAGGTAGTGTTGACGGAGATTGTACGTGTTGAAGACGGGAAGGGTAAAGGATCCGTCTATAACGCTAATGCTAAAGGGGTCCAACCCCGATATCATATTATCGTTAATAAATACATTATATAGTAGACAATGAAACAAATTGAAGAATAAAATGTCATGATACACTTATCTAGATAGATGCTGTATTGATTTAGTATGATGATATAACATAAAACGAATCTGTATGTATACTCGGGTAGATCATATATAACCAACTTACGTAATTCATAACCACAGCTGTATTTCCCAAACAATAATCATCAACTTTCAACATAATTATAACCAAAAACAAGCGCAATAATCTCAATTCTATTCTACTGTTTATAGATAAATAAGCGAACCATTTTTAGCCTCCTAGCAAGAAGGGCGTCATTTTCAGTCCCTCTTTCCCACCCAGAACGAACCTAAAGCTGCACGCGATCTGCAAAGATAATTCTTCTAATCCTCCACACTCACATCCAAAAGACCCCTTTCAACTCGACAGATCTCTTTCTTTCTTGCCTACCGACCTGGGTGCCGCACAGATAGTTCCCATCTATCTATAACGACATCGGTCTTTGTTTTTCATGAAAATTACGACCCCGCATTCAACCCATCCTCTCTTGCAATCTCGTCAAGGAAAACCAGGGCAGGATATCTAGATATACGTGTTGAGAGAAGCTTCTGAATTGTTTGTTGGCTTTCTGTAGAGAGGACTAGGTCTATCTTCAAGATGGGTCAGACTCTTTCCGAGCCGGTCATTGAGAAGGTATGTTGGCGATTTCCTGTTGTCCACCGTGTCCTTGTCGGCGCTGGCACTTCTGACCAAGGTATCGCATACCTTGCTATTTAATCCTAGCTTTCAGGACTTTTGCGCCCGCAGTGATTCAAAGACTTCCTTCTACACTGCTCCGGAAATGGGTACAACTTTTCCACAAAAAAAGGATTCAGGGAAGACTCGGTCTGCAGCCGCAATCTTACTATCACGATTTATCTCCCGCTCTCGCTGACCACTGATGTTACTTTTCTATTAGAACTCGGCTATCGGAGGCGATGAGAGATTGATCTATGGCGTCTCCTCTATGCAAGGATGGAGAATTAGCATGGAAGACGCGCACGCGACTATCCTTGATTTGCAGAATACAAAGGGACGGGAATTGAAGCCAGCTCCAATCGAAAGCAGACTGTCCTTCTTCGGTGTTTACGATGGACATGGAGGAGATAGGGTAGCACTCTTTGCTGGAGAAAACATACACCAGATCATTGCGAAACAAGAAGCATTTCAAAAGGGTGATATTGAGCAAGCTCTGAAAGATGGCTTCCTTGCTACAGATAGAGCAATCTTGATGGGTTAGAATAGCTTCCACTCTCTACAAGAAAGAAACACTGACTTGAGTTTTAGACCCAAGATACGAGGAGGAAGTCTCTGGCTGTACCGCATCAGTCGGTATCATTTCGCACAAGAAGATCTATGTGGTATGTAGTCTTGAAGCAAATCAAATCGAAACATGCTTACCTTTCCAGGGAAATGCTGGAGATTCGAGAAGTGTGTTGGGAGTCAAGGGTCGTGCCAAGCCTCTGTCATTCGACCACAAGCCACAGAATGAAGGTAGCTTTTCATGATCTTGGTCATAGGCTGCACAAAATACTAACGCATTTTTGTGCAGGCGAAAAGGCTAGAATCAACGCAGCTGGAGGTTTCGTCGATTTCGGTCGTGTTAATGGCAATCTTGCATTGTCAAGAGCTATTGGCGATTTCGAGTTCAAAAAGAGCGCAGAGCTTTCACCTGAGCAGCAAATCGTGACTGCGTTCCCTGACGTTACAGTGCACGATATTACAGACGATGATGAGTTCTTGGTCGTTGCTTGTGATGGTCAGTCTTTTGCGACGAATCGCTAAGAAAATAACGCTAAAGATTTCACAGGTATATGGGATTGCCAATCCTCCCAAGCTGTTATCGAATTTGTGCGACGCGGGATTGTTGCCAAGCAGGATTTATCTAAAATCTGCGAGAACATGATGGATAATTGCTTAGCTTCCAATTCGGAAACTGGTGGCGTAGGATGTGATAACATGACTATGATTGTCATTGGTCTTTTGAACGGCAAAACCAAGGAAGAGTGGTACGATGAAATCGCAAAACGTGTCGCGAATGGAGATGGTCCTTGTGCCCCTCCGGAGTATGGCAAGTACTCCGTCAGTTCATAGGATCGGAATGTCTCCTAATATGTTTTACTAGCTGAATTTCGCGGGCCTGGTGTCCATCATAATTTTGATGACAGTGATAGTGGTTATGATGTTGATATGGACCAGAAGCTTAAGTCTTTCGGTGGGAACCAACGCGGACGGATCATTCTTCTTGGAGATGGTACAGAAGTCCTCACTGATTGCGATGATACAGAGATGTTCGATCACGGCGAGGAAGACAAAGACCTTGCTAGCCAAGTCCCCAAGGGGCAGCCTAATTCCGAAGTCCCCGAATCCAATGCCTTACCCGAAAAGATCGACCCGAAAGAGCCAAAACACCAGGCTGTTGTAGACAAGGTTTCACCCAAAACGACCGAATCAAAGGGGGAAGGTATTAAGAAGGAAGAGAAGTAGGGGACACATGGAGCATTCTTGATACATCGTTCAAAGATTCTTGACGCGAGGGCTGGGATGAGGGACGGGGTGAAGATTTTAATGACACGAGAAATTATGCAGACCAGATTCATCTTGATGAATGATTATTTTTGCGACCATGTCTGGAATAGAAAGGGTTGCAATTTTGTGCGTTGTTACAAGCAACACGTGAGATAAACTCACGTGTTGCCATTTCTCTAGGGAGCCATCTTAAATGCTACGGGGGGTGGAGGGGGGAGAGGGATATGGACGCACCAGGGGGAAGGTATGAAGGTTATGAACACTTGATATTGGGAGATCCCCTCGGGTGGTGGTTTCTCCTTCTTCGACATGAAATTTCTTGAACTTACGATCTTCATACGCAGCGAGTTATATTGTCATGGTCCTTGAGTCGGTTTCTTTTCCCATCTTACATTACAGATCTATATAGGAAGGGTCCCTAGACTAAGGGCTGAGTTGCATTATACTTTGAAAACATGACCAATTGACATACTGACTATTATCAAGAGTTCATCTAATATCTCATCGATTTACCGTTTGCCGTTTGCCGTTTGCCGTTTGCAGTTCACAGTGTACAACACATGTGCAGGTGCTCATAGCCCTTTCTTTCTTTCTTTCTCTTTTCGTCTTATGCTGAATGAAGTGTCTACGGAGGGATGGGGGTCTTGAAGTGGAGATAGGTAACTAATATTAACAGGTGGGGGTTACTGGCGGCGATCAATGATAATGATAGATATACCGTATATATAAAACTTCAATTATATACAGATATACAGTAATTAGAAGATTCTATGATACAGTTAGCTTCCTGCCACCTAATCATAAAAGGATGGATTCTGATGATCATGAATCCCCATCCGCACATCCCAAGGACCCCCAGTGATAAATCTACGAGTTATCAAGATCAATCAACTAGCGTGACCACGTGCCCTGCCCCTTCACTATGACGATAATGGTGTTCTCGAAATTTGGAACGCGTCCACAAGGGAAAGAAACCTGGCACAACAGCTGGAAAGAGGATAGCTTGAAAACTAGTTTGCTGCGAAGGACAGCAAGATAAAGCCAAATCAATCCAACCCGAATCAACCCACATCAAAACAATTTGGAGTATTCCTCTATGCTGTCAGTATCCTATCCTATACAATAAAAAAGCTTTGAGTTATTCTTACGAAGCATTATCGTCATATTTGCTCGAGGCTTTCAAAAGAACTACGGCGAAGACACGAACAACACAAACGGGAGAATTGTGTGTCACAGTTGCCCTCTATCAATCGGATCCATAATCAGATTTGAGAATTATCAGAATCAAGATGTCTTCTCCATCATCTGGCGGAAGTGTGGGAAAGAGAAAGCGTACTGCTACTGGCACATCATTCAAGAAATCATCAACACTCGATCAATTACAAAATTCATCAAGAGACGCATCGGCTGAAGATGGGGAATCTACAGCTCCAGAAACCCGCGAAACCCGCAGCTCGAGTCACAAAAAGACCATTTCGGTCGATTCACAAAACCCACCAGCGAAACGTCTTCGATCATCGATGCATGATAAAGTAGCCGTCAATGGATCTGACAGTGCGCGAGATATGGGCGAGCCATCAGACACAACTGAGGGTAGCACAGATATTGCGAACAGAGTGGGGAAGAAGGGAAGAAAGAATATTTCAAAGGGGGGGGAGGAAGAGCAAAAGCAAGAGGGAGAGAAAGGGAAAGAGGACAACACACAAACTATGGCACCACCACCAACTGGGAAATTGACGGATCCTGTTGGGTACAAGACCAATCCACCACCTGCTGATAGACCTGTTCGTGTCTACGCGGATGGTGTATTTGATTTATTTCATCTTGGGTATGTAACGCGAAAACTACGGGCCTAGGAGCAGTCGCTAATTCATGGCAGACATATGCGACAACTCGAACAAGCCAAGAAAGCATTTCCAGACGTTTATTTACTGGTCGGAGTGACAGGGGACGCGGAAACACACAAGAGAAAAGGGCTCACAGTTCTATCTGGGCAGGAGCGAGCTGAGACTGTGAGACATTGCAAGTGGGTTGACGAGGTCGTGGAGAATTGTCCATGGATTGTGACCCCGGAATTTTTAGCAGAGAAAAGGATTGACTATGTCGCGCATGACGATCTTCCCTATGGAGCGGATGAGGGAGATGATATTTACAAGCCAATCAAGGAACAAGGCAAGTTCTTGGTCACGCAGAGAACTGAGGGTGTTAGCACAACTGGTATCATCACAAAGTACGTTTTTATAATCCTCATTCTCAAAAACTCCGCTAACAATTGTTTAGAATTGTCCGCGATTATGAAAAATATATCGCACGTCAATTCAAGCGGGGTACCACACGACAGGAGCTTAACGTATCATGGCTCAAGAAGAATGAACTTGACCTGAAACGTCATGTTGCAGAGATGAGAGAGGCTATTCGAACCAACTGGACTACGACTGGTCAAGAATTGGGCAAGGAATTAAAGCAATTCTGGCAGTCCAGTCGTCCTGGTAGTCCTGCACGCACGCACAGCTTTGAAGGAAATAATAGTACTGGATCTCTGATAAGCCCGTATGCCCTACAGCATCTTACCCGCCGCCTGGAAATCCCAAGAAATGATAGCCCGGGTCCAGGTAGTGATTTTGCTACCGGGTATAGCTTGGGCCTCATCGGTGGCGTACGATCGTGGGTATGTTTGAATTGTCTCAATACCTAGTGACTCGCGCTAACTTGACTTTTCAGATGACTAGAAGTCGACAAACTAATCGTGATAGCTTACAAGGAAGTGAAAGTAGTGAAGAAGAAAGCGACGAGAGTAAATCATCTCGTGGTAGAAGCGAAAAAGGAAAAGAAAAAGAAATTGATGAAGAGCAAGTTGATGCACAAATCGATGCTGCCATGGCAGAGAACGCTAAGAAATCCGGGCAATAGATGATGGAGGGATACTTCTTACGATGATGAAATGGCTTTTGGTGAGTGGCACACGGGGTTACAGGACTTGGAATGAAAAGTCGTCTTTTTGTTTTTCTGCTTAATTTTTACTTCGTAATATATACATTATTACGTTGTTGTACTACATACATACATACACACATAACATACCTACATGAGCTATCTGTAATATCTCTAGAGTAGTGGAAAAGGGGCAAAATGGAAATGTAATGATCTGGATAGACGAAAACATCAAGATGATAACGGGCGGGCTAGACAATTGATTATAAATGAAGCATTTTGTATAATATGCAAATCTAATTGACGTTCAATCATCCTGTTGATCGAATCAAAAGAATCAAGTATCAAAGAAATTTATATCACGTGACCCCAACCAATCATCGATTTTGAATTAATCAACCGAACCGAAATCTTTCGCTTGCCTTACTTTTGGGGTCTTTAGTGGCAGTTGGCCGTGGCATGGACGACTTCTTGCAATTGCCTCCCGCCGGTACATACGATAACTCTCAACACCTCGAGAGCAAGAGAACGTGAGGACCTTGAGAAGAAGAAGAACATCATCACACGCTACGCCAACGGAACGGAACGGAACAGAAACCCCCCCTGCTGTACTGTAGGTAGGAGAAAATTGAAATTGAGATAGGATTTGGTTGTTGCTGTGTTTCTTCTTGTTGGATTGGGATTGGGATTGGGATTGATTTGATTTGATCTGAGGAAAGGGATTTAGGGAAGGGATTTAGGGAAAGGGAAAGGCAAGGAAAGACGCAAGAGAGAAGGAAAGGAAGGAAGATTGATAGGAAGATTATCAGGACGAGGAGAACGAACGAATTGATCGGATCAGATCTGGATAGGTCGAAACGAAACGAAACGAAACAAAATGTTTAAGACTGCGCTGGTTCATAATGGTGGGATGGCTTTGAGAGGTTTGTGCTTTTGCTTTTGCTTTTGCTATTGCTGTTGCATTGTTTTTGGGACGCACGCGGCCACTGGATCTCCCTTTCATTTTCCTTTCCTTTCGCCAAGTACATTGTATCTTTAGTGTCTACCCAAATCCAAATCTAAATCACATTGCGAATTCCAATGCTAATTACTCGTCTGAACAGCCAAACCTGCTGCGGCACTCCTTCCCTACCGATCCCTAGCGGCCATCTCGAATAGTGCGAGGAAACCCGCTCAGGCTCAGGCGGTTGAGACGAGGGGAAGTGTGGGAGAGGTGGGACCTAATGGGTTGAAATTGAGTGTTACGGGGAAGGAAAGGAGAGAGGTTTTACTCCCTAGCCAGGAGGGGAAGAAGGGGTTTACGCAATATGCTTTGTAGGTTTCTTTTTTTCTTCTTCTTTGGTTTTTTGGTACTTTGGGAGGAGAGGGGATGGGTTTGGGGATACTTGGGGGGGGGTATACCTGATGGCGATAGGGAAATGATAACATGTGGGATACAAATGTTGATAACAAACAAACAGAACCACTCTTGACCAAATTACCAACTGGACACGTCAAAGCTCCCTCTGGCCCATGACATTCGGACTCGCCTGCTGCGCCGTCGAAATGATGCACCTTTCCACCCCCCGCTACGATCAAGATCGTCTTGGTATAATTTTCCGTGCCTCGCCACGTCAATCCGATGTCATGATTGTCGCCGGTACCCTCACCAACAAGATGGCCCCCGCTCTCCGACAGGTCTATGATCAAATGCCCGATCCAAGATGGGTTATCAGTATGGGTTCTTGTGCGAATGGAGGTGGTTACTACCATTATAGTTACAGCGTGACGAGAGGTTGTGATCGCATTGTGCCGGTTGATATCTACGTACCGGGCTGTCCGCCTACTAGTGAGGCGCTCATGTATGGCATCTTTCAGTTGCAGAAGAAGATGCGGAATACTAAGATTACGAGAATGTGGTACAGAAAGTAGATGTGGATGGAGAGGGTTGGGGGATTTATGCTGGGGGATGGATGGATGGCTTCACGGGCTGAAATTGAAAGATTGGCAATGAGGATGAGGATGGGGATGAGTGCAGTGGGGTCGATTCAAGAGTCTGTACACAGTGTATATAGTCATTTGGGAGTTTTTTTCGTGCTTCCTGAGAAGGGGAAGAAGATGCAATACAATGGAATGAAATGGAATGAAATGTAAAATCCTTTCAAAACATTCATTGACGTGTTGATGGTGATGGTATATCTTTTTATATTGTTTATGTTATGGGGACGGGGTAGGGAGGGAAATTGTCGATGGTATATCATTCTGAACTATTTTCTTTTGTATTTAATAGTGTACTGTATACAAAAATAGGGCTTTGATTTTATTTGGATCTTTGTGAGGGAGGTATACGTATACACGTACACGTATGTTATTTGGAATTTGGAATTTGGAATTTAGATCTTATGAGGGGGTTATTTGGATTTGATGTTTGGTGTTTGGTGTTTGTAATTGGATGGGGAGGCGGGGGTATGGTGAAGTGAGAAGGGGATGGGATGGGAAAGGAGGGGAAGGGTTGTGAATGGTGATTATTTTTATCGTTTTCGTTTTTGTTTTTGTTTTTGTTTTGTTTCGCTATATTTCTTTTGCTATAAAATCCAATATCAGATAGATAGATGTTCTTGGATGTACAGTAGCTTTGATATCGATGGGTTCTGTCTGGTGTTGGGTCCTGCAGGTGTTGGGTTTTCTTGATATGAGATGAGATGAGATGAGATGATATGGACATGATGTTATTTGTTCGAGTATTTTAGCTGGAAGGGAAGGGAAGGAAAGGAAAGGAAAGGAAAGGAAGCACACGCATACACACATTTACCATCATATCTCAAATCTGCACATTCTATCGTCATGATTGGTGTGCAATGTGATGGAGAACCTCATATACTTGCTAGTTCGTATTATTGATCTTGCTGGTAAGGTTAACAAGTATGTATTTCTATGTATGTGGTCTTATATTGAATGAATGACAACCCCCCCATATATTCTTCGCTTAATTTCTGTTCTCCTATCTTGAGCTACGCTACTGTAAAGGTAACCTTATAAGCGGAGAATGAATGTTAAAGAGGAACATGGTTAGGGATTGGCAAGTTCTGAGACGGCTTGATGGATGGGATGGGATGGATGGATGGATGGTGGAATCTTAATGATATGGGAGGTCCACGGTCTCTTGTATAAATGCATCAGGATAGTAGCGGGAACGGTTACAAATTTGATATCATGGCGGGAAAAGAAACCTTTGTATCACGGTATGCTTCATTTGAATTGCGCCTTGAACATTCTGATATATTGCCATCCTAAAAGTGAGCCATATATCATCACACCAGCCTCCATGACCAATAAACCAAACGCCTTGGTATATCTAAAGCAAAGAAAAAATCAATGTGCTTTCAACCATGCCAGAATTTGGTCATATGCCTCAGCTTGTGCTTGTTTGATGTTCAATTGCTCGTAATCACCAACGATAGCAAATCCATGAGGTACCCCGGAGTATGTCTTGAATTCATACTCCACGTTATTCTCATTCAAGTATGTTTTCCCAACCTCTTGGACTTCATCAGGGAATAATTGATCAGCCTCAACACAAATAAATGCCAGTGGGGCTTTGGTTCCCTCCCAGTCTTCTTTTCCGACCAATGTTGCGTGAGCGATTGCACCGGCCTTAATATAAGGTCCTTTCTTTTCGACGGCCGATTCTTCATCCTTTACTTGATGTCCCCAATGAACGGCCTCCGACTTTTCGCCTGCAAGTAATAGAGTCATTCTTCCACCTAAGCAATAACCCACAGAGTATATTCCTCCGCCGTTGGCCACAGCATCTGCGAACTCATCCTTTGCAGCTTCTATAACTTTGTGGATGATTGGTAGGATCTTTTCCGGTGTTTGTCTTGCGAGCCACATATCTGCCAAGAAACTCTTCGCTGCCTCGGCGGCATGCATCTTTAATCTTTCGATGAAAGAGGGGTCCTTGTCTTCTACATAGGTCACAGATCCAGGCAGTGGGTCATTGTGGAACATATCTGGCATGATAACGAGGAAGCCTTCGCCCGCGAACTTATCGGCTTGAATTTGATTGTTAACTGAATGCATACCCGTGGCACCGGTGAGAAGTAGCAAGAGTTTCGATGGTGCATGAGGGTATTCGCTTGGTTTCGAGATATAAACGTCCACTCCTCCTAGTTGTGTGATTTCTCCCGATGACGCTTGGCCAGATGCTATTTCCGTCAGTAATAAACATCTTCATCCTCGAGGACTTTCGGAATCGATGCGCAAAGAGTACTGACGTGTAGGTCTATCCTTTACACAATGCTCCTTTGTAAAAGTTAGTGATGCTTTTCTCATTCATGCCTCAACGACGTACACCCAAACTCGCACCGCTTTGCGCCGGTGTATCTCCTGGAACTGGACTCTGTTCGACTAGAGGAACCTCTGTTGATTCCTCCATGGCATCACTCTCTGGGGCTCTGGTGGCAATCTCGTCAGCCATCTTGTATGTATTTTCTAGATGTTCGAATTCGTAGAATGAATGCTGCTTTTGTTGCTTTGTTGACATGGGAAATTAGAAATTATACGAGTTAAGCTTGGCATGGGAATGCCACGTGAAGAGGGGCGGCTCAAAGGGCAGGAGGGGAACGACATAGTAAGTTTAAGTTTCAAGTTTTAATTTAGAGCACGTCCGTCCCAAAATCCCGAGACGCGTGAAATAAATCAATTTACACGAACCCGCGACTGGCAATTGAGGCTATCGTCACTTGTCAACACATTCCAACCAGCACCTCTTTATACGTGTTGATACTATGGAGGTGGCAAAAGCTCAGATTACTCAGGGGGCCTTGAAGTAAGCATACTCTCGTCTCTCATCTCTCATTCTAACCGTTGAAAGTGCCATCTTCAATGATCCTGAGCGTGTAATGAAAGATTTCCCAGTGCCAGTATGTCAGGTAGTACAAGTCAAGCCGATGGGTGCTGGAGGAGAAGGACAAGCCGAAAGATTCAGACTTGTCGTGAGCGACATTCAAAACTTTGTGCAGTGCATGCTTGCCACTCGTAGGTAGCAAGCGACTTGCATATATGGTAAGAGGGATTTGGCTGATGGCATTTTAGAGGCAAATCACGCAATCCATGACGGGAAGTTGACCAAAGGCTGCTTCATTCGCCTGAAGAACTATCAGGCAAATGAAGTGAAAGGCAAGAGGTTAGTATGCGCAGGCCTCCTGCACATAGTATGGTTGGCTAACCTTTCTTAGAATTCTGATTATTCTTGATATCGATGTCATCGAAAGCTTGGGAACGATGGAAAAGATTGGAGAACCAACTGCGGTGAAGGTCGAGGATACCAAACCAGCCAATACTACCATCGCCGGAGGTGGCTTCTATGGAAACAAACCTCAAGTCCAACAACCTGCGGTTCAAGATCGCTCACTCCCATCTCGCGCTGGACCCTCCAGCTCCTCAAACCATGCCACCATATATCCTATCGAGTCATTGTCACCATACGCTCACAAATGGACGATTAAAGCACGAGTTACAAACAAGTCCGAGATCCGAACATGGCACAAACAGAACAGTGAAGGAAAGCTCTTCAGCGTCAATCTTCTCGATGAGAGTGGCGAGATCAAGGCTACAGGCTTTAATGAGCAGTGCGATGCTTTATATGATATCTTCCAGGAAGGCAGCGTCTATTATATTACGAGTCCCTGTCGGGTTCAAATTGCGAAGAAGCAATTCTCCAATATAAACAATGACTACGAGCTTATGTTCGAACGAGATACTTTGGTAGAGAAAGCTGAAGACCAAGACAATGTCCCTCAAGTAAGATATAACTTTTCAAACATTGGAGATTTGCAAACAATCGAAAAAGACAGTACAGTCGACGTTATCGCTGTGCTCAAGGAAGTTGGAGAAACCTCAGAAATCATGTCAAAGACGACGAATAAACCATACAGCAAGAGAGAGTTGACATTGGTTGATGATACTGGATATTCTGTTCGATTGACCATATGGGGCAAGACGGCAACCTCTTTTGATGCTAGCCCAGAGTCAGTCATAGCTTTTAAGGGGGTCAAAGTTTCCGATTTCGGTGGTAGAAGTTTAAGCTTGCTGTCGTCCGGCTCTATGTCCTTCGACCCAGACATTCAAGAAGCCCATAAGCTTAAGGGTTGGTATGATTCTCAGGGTCGCACAGAGAACTTTGCCTCCCATAGCAACATGGCTAGCGCTGGAGCAGCAGGCGGCCGCCAAGATCCCCTTAAGACTGTCGACCAAGTCAAACAGGAAGGTCTTGGAACGTCAGAGGAACCGGATTATTTTTCAACTAGAGCCACCGTCGTCTACATCAAACAAGACAACTTTTGCTACCCTTCTTGTGCCAACGAAACTTGCAGTAAGAAGGTTACCGAGCAAAGCGATGGAACATGGCGTTGCGAGAAATGTAATCAAAGCCATCCCAAACCCCGATATCGCTATATGCTATCCCTAAACGTCAATGATCATACCGGTCAATTATGGCTAACTGCTTTTGATGACGTGGGACGACTCATTGTTGGAAAGAGTGCGGATGAGATGATGGAGCTGAAGGAGAATGATCAAGCAGCTATGGAGAAGGCGTTTGAAGATGCAAATTGCAAGATGATGACTTTCAAGTGCAGAGCAAAAACTGATACTTTCCAAGAGCAATCAAGGTATGCTAGATCCCACCACCCAGAAAAATGTCCTATGAATGAGACGCTAAGTATTACACAGGATTCGATACCAAGTCTTACAGGTTTCGCCTGTGAATTATGCTGCTGATTCTCTCAAGTTAGCAGAAATGATCAAGGCGTACAATATTGACTAGATCTATATGACTTGACATGTGTCTTTGAGGGACTAAAAGGATATTGATTGGGTTAGCGGAGGCAGGCGATTCTTATCAATGAATAAGTTATGCGATGATATAGGCACTTGATACTGTTTGGCGTTGTATGGTTATTTCTCATGTCCAATATCACGATAGTATTAAGGAACTGCAAGATAAATTACGAAAAATATGACTTATAAATGAGGCTCATTCGCTCGCGCTTTAATCCATGCCTTCGTTTTCTCTATTTCATAGAATCATTCCTATCATACCTTCATAAGACGCCCATACGCCACGGCTTTCGATTGCTTCGAAAGGCTCTACTGTGCATCACAACCATGCACTTGTGAAACCTCGCTTTTCACGATATATCCATATCGCGTCTTCCTAAAGCCAAGCCCCATTTTCTCTTGAGTCGCTGACCAAATCCGCCATGATTAAACTCAATACATTTCCGTCATTAGATCCTCGTCCTCATTTGCGGGGTACCAGTCCATAAGCTCCCCTTGTCCTCCGGCAGTCTTCACCTTCAACCTAGCTCTCTGAGCGCTTTCAATATATCGCCTATCATGTGTTAAAATCCTATCCGTGACCTTGATTTGGTCGAGTAAGGATTTAATACGTCGAGTCGATGCCACTAATTCTTTTTGTACATGGGTTTCTGATAGGGCGGGTCCAGCTGGTGAAAATGTCAGAATTGTCTGCCCAGATTGATCACGAATCAAAGTTGCAGGAAGGGTGCCGTCAGCAATCATGCTTTGCACAAGATCTTCAATTTGCTTGATTGAAGTCAACTTTGCGCCAGTTTCTGCGCTAGTTGTGAGGCTCATAATGTCCGCAGCTCCGATCCTTGAGTAGACATTGGCGAGATGACGAATTTGAAATTTTTGATAAGCGCCCAAAACATTGAGCATTAAACCAGTATTAGAATCATCATTCCATAATGTTCGGCCATGCTCAAACTCGCCCTTTAATCGCGAAGCTGATCCGGTTTCAAAAATACTGCCGACAGCTTCGTATGGTTTCGCGATAATATGATAAGCTTTGGCTGCAGCCCCCGAAGTATTTCTGGGAAGCTGGAGAACTCTTCCATGTTGGAGAAGTCCAACGAGTAACCATCTTTTATATGCTTCAACCATAACAACACTTACACCACCTTCGCTTACTGGGTACGTTATGGCATTCTCCAACATCTCCAATGCAGCCTCCCATCTTTGTAAGCCAATGTAAACGGATCCGCTGTAAAAGAAGTACTCAAGAATTTCCAAAGGTTTCAGTTTGGAGGAGAAGCCCGAGCTGATCGTGACATAGGAATGTGCCGGCAAGTCGACTTCGCAAAGAAACTTTGTGTATGATACTGGCTCTTGAGCTGGTATATAGAGGATATGTTTATCAATAAGTTCAGTAACGGCAAGGTAATATCCTGTTTGGAGAGCCAGTCGGACAAGATATAAATGGTTCGAGGTCAGGACCGATCCTGAGGGGTCGATTCGAAGTACAGCTTCTCGAAGTGCTGGAATGGCTGCGAATAGCTATATGGGCTTTAGTATTTCTTTTCATGATGTGAAATGCATTCTACGCACCGTACGATTTTGCGAAGCAAGTTGCGCAACAAAACTCAAAACTTCAAGAAGCTCATGACCAACGTATCGAATCTGTCTTCCATCGAAACTATGTAAGAAGCCGGTCGCCTTGTCCCACAGTTTGTCCCAGTTGACGTTGCTCTCATTTCTGTGAGCTGCAGCGATATGAGCGTTCAGAATGTAAAGGTATGGAACTGTATTTAACGAGGGGTTAATAACCTATTACAGACATGTTAGCTTAAGAAATGTAATAATTCCGATGCCACTGCTCACATCCAAAGGACTTTCACCACCCGCGGTGGACTGCAGCAAAGTCTTTTCTGGTGTCTTCTTTAAAGTATCGATTTGTGATTTAATACCAGCATCATATTGCGAGTCTGTGAGGGGTACCAAGGGCGCTGGATGAGGGGGAAATAAAAGCATGCTGGGGAGGATATTATTCATCTTGAAGGTAGCTAGAGCGTGGATGCTACCTGATAATGAGTGCTTGTTGTGCGTAATCAGTTGATGAATTACACAGCTCTTGTGAGCTTAAGCTGATTTCGGATGGTTTCCCGCGCAGAAGGGACAGGGCAATCTCCAAATTCACTCCAGGTACGCCAACGATGGCTTCAAATGCTGTGTTGGAGTCTCAACTCTATCGCTACCAGGTTGAATGATGGAACGAAGATGCAAAAGGCTTATGATATTGCCTTGGAGCTCCCACTTGTTATCTGGGGTATAAACACGCTAGCGGCCGTCTGCTCCGTCTATCATCACGTGGTATCAAAATTTCCAGGAATCAGTTATAGACAAAGGCATTGATGCAATATTCCAATGAATTCATATCAATTTGTAAAGTTGCTAACAAAATTCTGAGGGCTTTATAGTTCATGAGTCGTTCTCAAGTTTCTTCACTTGAATCATCTCAATCTCCATGTCTCTCACAAACGCAACCCCAGCAGAAGCTGCAAGCGGGGCGAAGAATGCTTCTCATATTCTGGCCACACTCCCAACAGCCTCGAGAAATGCAGCTCTGACTGCTATTCATGATGCACTTCTACAAAATAAGACAGATATCTTGGCCGCTAATGCCCGAGACCTTGAGTTGGCTAGAAAAGAAGCTGAAGGTGGTCGCTTGAGCTTGAGTATTGTATCAAGATTGGATTTGGGAAAGAAGGGAAAATGGGAGGATATGTTGAAGGGAATTTTAGATGTCAGAGATCTTGAAGACCCAGGTAATTTCGTTTGTTCTCTATGAGATGAACATGAACATCTGCTGATCACTTGGTACAGTCGGAAAAGTGACGCTGCGAACAAGACTTGACGAGGGTCTAGACCTTGAGAGAGTGTCATGTCCTATTGGAGTACTTCTGATTATCTTTGAGGCGCGCCCTGAAGTCATTGCCAACATTGCTTCATTGGCAATCAAGTCTGGAAATTCTGCCATCTTAAAAGGTCGGACAGAATACAGTATTAATCGTGCATGTGAGAGCTAACATTTGGCAGGTGGGAAAGAATCTACTGAGTCTTTCATTGCTATCTCTAGGGTCATCTCAGCAGCTTTGCAAGCTACAGAAGTTCCAGCAGCTGCGATACAATTAGTCACCACCAGGGACGTAATCCCTCAACTACTTGCATTGGACCAATATATCGATCTCGTTATTCCAAGAGGTTCAAACGAGCTAGTTAGATATATCAAGGAAAATACCAAAATTCCAGTCATGGGTCACGCAGATGGTCTCTGTTCGATATATCTTGAGCATACCGCTGATTCAGCAATGGCAACAAGGGTTATCGTTGATTCGAAGACATCATATCCAGCAGCGTGCAATAGTGTAGAGACTTTACTGGTCGAACAAGCTGCTCTCGAAACAATTCTCCCTCAAGTTGCGGAGGCACTCTTGGAGAAGGGAGTCTCGTTACGATGCGATGCTTCAAGTAAAGCAGCTCTCACATCAAAACTTCCTTCTCATCAAGCTGTTTTTCTCCAAGATGCAGTGGACAGCGATTTTGATACAGAGCACCTGTCGCTTATTCTTGCGATCAAGACTGTCTCTAACCTCAACGAAGTCATTTCACATATCAACATTCACGGCTCTCACCACACAGATGTAATTCTTACGTCATCCTCTGAACTCGCTGAGCGATTTATGGCTGGTGTGGATTCGGCAGGAGTTTTCTGGAATACTTCCAGCCGCATGGCTGACGGTATGCGCTTTGGCTTCGGTACCGAGGTAGGAATTTCAACAAACAAGATCCATGCACGTGGACCAGTTGGTTTGGAAGGCCTCATGATTTACAAATACAAAATTCGCGGTAATGGCCAAATGTCCGTCGAATATGGCGAGGGAGAGGGGCAAAAAAGGTTCAAGCATGAAAAGCTCTCGATATAGTTTTTTAGGGCATTATCAAAAAGTATTCATGCCGTCAATTAGCAGGCCTACAACTATCTTGGCTCATTCTCATTTTGTTCAAATCTTGGTTATCGATACTTGAGACGTCTGAGGTACTCGAGACGAGTCCACATATATAGATGCAATCCGTTGAAGATAGTGTGTGTCTGTTCTTCGCCTCTTCAAACAAATCTTCAAGAAATTGGCCCAAACCTTGTTTCTCCACTTATCCTGTCACGGTATCAAATTCCTCTCACCTCTTTGGCATTATCATCGGTGTATCATTCCAAATCTTGTTAACTTTTGACTTTTCTACTTAATAAATCCTTACTATCTCTAAGATCTCCTCTTAAGCTCTTATGAAATTTCAGTATAAAACTCCAAGTGGATTGATTATCTAGTGGCTATAGTCTCGCTACGCATGTACATACTCGATAACTCAAAACGAACGACTCCTTAAGCCCCTTGACACATGCTATGTAACAGCCCACCCCATTGTTTGGATGATGTTTTGATGTTTCTTGTAGCATCTATCACCAATAACCTTTCTTCCACCTGCTCAATTGAGATATGCGAATCCGAAAATATGGGTATGGCGATCTGCTTGTCACGTGTAAAGTCCCAGGCTGTTCTGGTCTCCCACTTGGCGTTCAAACTTGCGGGAAAGGGATTGTTTAAAAAGTGAGCTTCTCCCATGGAATTTTGAAGGCTACCGCCGGCCGAGGATTACTTCGGGAAAGAGTCCAATATATTTTTCATTTGATTTAGCTGCAAAAAAGAAACAGAAAAAACAGTTCAGAAAAGAAAGAAATTTGAGATTTCTAAAGAAAAATGTTGGCTTCTAACTTGTTTATGACGGTGGCCCTGGGGGCTGTTGTGTCTGCAAGAGCAGTTGAGAAGAGTGATCGTGAGTACTTCCATATTTCTTTTTCATCTCAGATCACGTTGGATGGATATTCTCCAGAGTTTCTTCGCATTGGATCAACAATGTAAAGCTAACAATTCACTCTAGGGTCAATTCAAGAACCCATCAACGACCCTTCTCCGAATCGTGCAACATCCTCACCTAAATCCTGCACATTTACGCCATCCCTCCCCATGCCACCCGTCTCCTTCATATCCTCCCTACCAACCTCCCTCCACAATTACCTCCCCGATGTTCTCCTCTCTCACTCGATTCCACCTCCCTCCGAGTCGGTCTCCACAGCCCCTCTAGCCTCAACCATCTCCCTCTCCGAAGAAACAGGAGATTCCTCCCTCCAAGGAATCTTCCTCGGTCTCGTCTACACCCCCATCAGCAAACCCCCATCATCCAAGTCTCCCCCCCAAAACCCAGAATCCCAACCCAAACCCAAACACAAATGCCATCGTCCACGTCCCACTCCCGCCGTCACCGGTGGGCAACCAGGCATCTACCAATCGTGGGGCCACGCCAATAACCTTGAGCTCCGCTCACCCATCTTTTCGCCGTCCGCGGTCCCACACCCAAGTCCGGACGTGGAGGTGGATAGTTGTTACGCAGAGGCCGTGGAGGGCATTAGGGAGAGTGGGTTGGTGGAGGGGACGCTGGAATTCGCAGACGCGGGGTGGAGGATGCGTTTTTTGGTTTGGAGGGTCGATTGAATTGAGCTCTCTCTCTGTGTGTGTGTGTGACTGTTACCGTGTCATGTCATGTCATGTCATGCATGACATGTCCGGTTATGGGGTGAAGGACTAGGCGAATGAATAAATAAATGAATGGGTCGGGGATTGGATTTGATTGGATCGACGAATGTAGATAGAGGTCGATATCGCCGCTTTATTTGGATGTATATGAGGCGGGGTAGATAAGTTTCTCTGTACGCTTATTATGTATGTATGTATAAACCGATGAAGTAGCCCAAGGGGTATGTATGAATGGATTTTCCATAGCATAGGATCATCCGCCATACAATTTTCCGTCCAATACAATACAATACAACACAATACAATAGAAACATGAACAAATAAACAAACAAATAAATAAATAAATCCATCCAGCTTATCATTGTCATTGTCAATATTCCAGAACAACATCTCTCTCTCTCTCCATTTTGAAAACTTCCCAACGCCGCAATGATGGTAATACCAATACCACACGAAGCTATCTACCTACCCAACACCCAACAGCCAATCCCAAACCACAAACCACAAACCACAATCAGAAGAAGAACCCTCCCCTCCCCTCCCTAACCCATAGAATGAAGCAAAATTCATTTCATTCATTCATCAAAATCTCCTTTTCTTCTTTACCTCACTCACACTCACTTACCCAAAACCAAAAACCTAAACCCCTTCCTCTCCCCCTTCCCTTTCCCTTATAAACCCATGTATATACATACATACATCACATCCTCACATCCTCACATCTCTCAAATCCACATCTTCACACATCTACATCTTCACAATATGCTCAGAAAAATAACCAAAAAAAAAAAGACCGCTTTTTAAATTTTTGGTCTCTGATTCATTCATTCCATTCAAAATATGCCAAAAGCGATCCCACCCAATCATCAACCATCCAAACCATCTTCATCATAAAATCATTACGTTCATTCATCCATCCATCCATTCATTTCCATGCCCTCCCTCTCCCCATATCAAATCATCCATTATTCATTCCTTTCCTTTCCTTTCCTTCATCCCATCCATCAGTTTGTTGCCTTCAGAATTAGTTACAAAACATTTAAACATTCAGCAATCAGTTTGAATCAACAACATATTCCATCCACTCATTTATATCATCATCATATCATATGATAGACAATAGATTCATCCATATCATCACCATCAACATTTCCAGAAATCCAGCAGCAACAACAACATCAGCAACTACCAAGATAGAAGAACAAGGAAAATGGTCATAAATCATCATAAATTTGGTGTAATAAGCGCTGAAGCTAAAGCTCAAAGCCCAAAGAAATCAGAAGTCCTTTGTGAGAAGAGGGAAAAACAAAAATCTCATAAACAAAGCAATCTGAGTTCCTGTTCAGTGATCCAGTATTCCCTTCTCTATCCAGCCTTCCCGACATCATAGCGAAAATATTGAGACAGGTGTTCTCGTGCTGTAAAAATCGGGGAGAAAAACAATGGCTTCATTCATTATTTTGGTCGTTTGTCTGAACAAAAACAAATCATTTAAGCCTTTCCCATGTACGAAAAACACAAAAATCCAAAATCCCAAACATTTCATATCGACGCCTAGAGTGTCATTACTAGGCGTGATTTTTTTTTTTTTTTTTGTTCTTGAGTGTGAAAAGGAAACTCCAAAATAAAAAATCCCCCTAGCATGCGTGTCTTGGGGATCATTTCTCAACAGATTATTTCCTTTCCCATGTTGCAAAGCGTAAATTCGTCAGGCCGTATCGATGATCTTCATCAAGGTCATCTAAGAATTTCAGTCATAAACTCGTCGTCATTCCAGGGTTCAAATAAGTTGCCAAATCTATGTTCGGCTAATACAGAGACAATCGTGAAGATAAAAAAGGAAAACTTCTTTCAAAGAGCGTACTTGTGATTGTCGAGAATGCTTTTGAGGCGCGAGCCAAGAACGAAATAAGAAACAGTTGATCATGATCAAGAAGAAATCAAGTCACTGGAAGGAATTGCGAAAGTATGCGACTAAATCATCGATCCTAATTACCGGCGCCGTTGTACAATGGTCGATTGAGCTCGGTTTAGCCCAGGGTTGTAAGAAGGTCCAGAAACGGATCCTTCACGAATTGTCTTGCGTCTCTTTAAACCATCCGCATCAGCCATTCCTGGACCTCTGCTGGATGGTCGACCATCATCATCATCATCGTCTCTACCACGCTTGTTATTCGCAGGCGCACCATTCATGATATTCTGTTGACCAGCGTACCCGTTAGACATTGAAGATCCAATATCCGATTGTGGCGCATATACATCACCACTTGAGCTGCCATTAGCTGTGCCGCGCTCTTGACTAACTACGTTATACAGATTACTCGAAGTTGGTTGTATTCTCGGAGGTGTACTGTAGCCTTGCTGTTGAGCATAGTATGATTGCGGCGCGGAAGCTGTTCTCGGAGTGGCTCGGCCAGAAGCTGGATGATTTGGTGAGCTAGTCATCTCAGGTGACAGGTGGGTGTGTTCACCTGTTATTGATCCTACGGCTGAGCCATTGGAATAGTTATACGGTCGACGATTTGAATCATAGTTATTCTGACTATCGTGAGTGTATTCACCGCCATCATGTTCATGATCATGGTCTTCTTCAACGTGGCCATTTCCTTGATGATGAATCATTCCATTTGAATCCTTAGGCTCGTGATGTTGCGATTCAGCATCTGGTGCCCTCGCCAACGGTGGACCCATTTCATTCTTGATGTATGGATTTGTTTGCTGCGCGTATTGCGGCATGCTTTGTTGAGGGGGTGGGGCCTGTGCGTATGCGTTTTGAGGTGGAGGTGCTTGAGAATACATCTGCCTCGAATCATAAGGTTGCTGATTCTGTTGATACTGTTGCATCGATTGGACGGAAGTTCCAGGTGGGGTGGTGGCTGGAGTTGTTGGCATTGAGCGAGCATTACTTAACCCGGTATCAATTGACAGAGGATTGGTACCTTGCACGTTACCCATAGATTGACCAGGCCACTGGAAGTTGCCGTTGGGGTTATCCATATTACCCATTACACCAGATGCACTTGTGGGGGGAGTGGGGAATGTGTGCGATCTATCGAGAGAAGGACGACCAGCATTTGGATGAGGCGCAAGTTGATGCTGTGGACCTGGAAGAGGAGCGCCAAGTGTGTTAGTCATTGAGTGATGGTGATGTTGGTGTAAAGAAGGCAGACCAGGTGCTTGCGGGTTCCGCATTTGGGTTTGCTCATTCTTGCGTCGTTCTGCAGCTGCCATGACTGCGTTTGTTCGTGTCTGATTTGTGGGGTGGTATAAAAGGGCACCAATGTTGTGAACAAATAATGGGTACAACAGCTCTGTAATTTTTTCCTTGTTCGCGAAATCCAATGCACGCTCAAAAGGAATCCTAAGATTTTGGTCAGTTATACACATGCAGAGATGATTCCAAGTTCTACTCACCAAACGCCCTTTAAATGCATGGGCCCAATCTTTACAACATGCCTCATTTTCTCACTCTTCAGAATACCGTCTCTTCGTCCCCGAGTCATGCCAGCAACATTCAATAATTTTGTACCATTAATCATGTGGTTATCTTACTGGTTAGCGTAATGCGAGAAGGATAAAAGAGTCAGGCTTACCTTCACGTCTAGCCACACAGACACCCTTGGCCTCTACTTGAAAGCACAGGCTCCCCTCATCTTCCCAGAGGGTTGCTGTCACTCGGGGCTTCATTCCTGGGGGTGCAACCTGACCAGTTTGATCGAATTGTTGTGGCCCTCCATAACCTTGGGTTGGCATACCAGGTTGAGTTGTCATGGCTGGGAGTGGTAGCACATTACCTTGACCACCCATTGACCCGGGAATCTGAGCGGATTGTGGCGATTGGAGCCCATTGCCATAGTATTGACCATATGGAGCTTGTTGCGCCGGTGAATAATGAGGAGGGCCAGGTTGAAGGAGTGGTGGCTGATGTTGAGGATATTGACTCAATGCACCTGATGTAGCAGTCTGAGGTGGCGGAGGTTGTCCAGCTGACATGTGTGAAGGATAATACATATCTTGAGGGCCGTGGTTCATGTTGTTTTGGTATGGCTCTTGACTGTAAGAGTATGCTGGGTTTGATGGTGGAGTGCTATAAGATCCCTGGGGTAGAGAAACGGCCAAACCACTGCTCGTGGGAGAAGGGGAAGGCGTTTTGGGGCCGTTTGACGAACTTGCTGTCGTGTAGGATGAATGAGAGCTTCCGTTCAAGATTGAGGAAGATCCAAGTGAGCTAAGTGAACCAACCCGGGGAGATGAAGTACCAGACGAATATGCCTGTTGCGGCGGTGGCAAAGGCAAGGCGGGCAACCTCTCATTCACATACAGTGGTCGCTGCGCGGCGTGATGATTATAGAATGGTACGTCGGTAGGCCCCCGGGTTTGCACTTGCGATATCGACGGAAGATCCAGTTTTTCGGTTTGAATGATCAAGTCCTGAAAGGACAATGATCTGGCAGACTCAACAAAGGGTCTTCCGGGAAGAAAGGGATGAATTTTCGATTAGACAACAAGGATCAACTTGTGGTCTATTCGTGTATATGGGTAAAGTTTGAGTTTAGAATATGGGAAACTTTTCTAATGAAAGTTGCCGAACCAACGAGGGAACAATGATGCTTGGGTATAAAATGGCAGAGACTATCGTCGATATGAAGAATCAAAACAATCACTGCTTTTACAATGAGCGCAAGTTTATTTTTCGTGAAGAAATAAGTTGCATATGCCAAAGATGCAGGAGCAAAAGGATCTCGTAAAGCCTCACCGAAATGGACAAGAAAAAGAAGAAAAAAAGACTCGAAAAGTAGACAGACGTTTGGATCGTAGAAGTCGTTACCAAAAAGGACTTGAAGCTTTTGTAAATACAATTGAGGTGCGATTGAAGCTCCACGACAGGATCGTTGGCAGTTACGCGAACCTGCAGGTATGTATGCTTGTGCTTGTCGCTTCTTTGGAAGGAATTTGATCCGTGCTTCGATTCGAGGATACGAACTTGGGGAAAATGGTGAAAGTTCGTGAGATTGATATCGGTAGGGAAGCAGAAACTTATGTGTGGAGTTTTTTTTTTTTTTTTTTTTTCTTTTTGGTGAGCAGGCGCGATGCGTACTTGTGGAGAGGATAGGGAGTTGGTTGTGTAAATCGATCAAGAAGATTTGAGGATATCTGCCACCTCTAATGCAGGTACACCAGTCAGCGCTGCAGCAATTGCAATGAGAGACTTATGCGCAAAATCTACACGATATTGATTGGAGGGTCGGGAAGGGGAGGGGAGGGAAGGGGAAGTAAGGAAGGGGAAGAAGAAGCGGGAAGCATTGATCATTGAACAATGAGGTACATTACCTTTTGTTTGGATATTATCTAGGATTTCTCTTTGGTGTGTTCTTGTCTCTTTCTTTTTTTTGGCTTTTTTTCCTTCTGTTTCCCTGCACCTTGTTGAGGTTTAAGAAATGGGGGAGGTCGGGAGAGGGAGGATGAGAGAGTGGATTGGAGAGAGTTTAAAAAAGGCGCGGAGGGAGAGGGAAGAATGGAAACGAGGGAGGAGGTTGGGCTGGGCGGTGGTGATGTGTGATGTGTGATGTGTGAGAGAGTGTGTGGGAGGTATATGATGTGAAGTGGATGGGAAAGGGTATTGGCCGAAAGGGTTAGATCAGCTTTTAACGAGAGTGTATAAGAGGAGGCTAGCCGGAAGATGGAATGAATGAAGATGGACAAGACAAGAATCAAGGTCAACAAGGTCAACAAGGTGGTCAAGAGAAGTGTCAAGGTTTGGGATGGACGGGCTGGGTAAGGTCATGGTAACCCTAAATAGATATAAAGATAAAGATAAATACAATAGAATATCCTGATATAAACCCAATCAAGCTAGGCTGGAGTTTAAACAGAGTTGCAACGGATGATGGCTGGCATTCACCCTTTAATCTCCAATATATTCTTTACTAGCCCTCCCTGTAGTCATCCACTTCTTTTTCTGCCATCCGATCCACCTCCCCGTTCTCAAACGAGCCTAGCTTGCTCCCCCATCAGAAAAAGAAAGAAAACCCCCCTTCTTAGCCGCCTTCTTAATCCAGTAATTAATCCCTTTTCATCAACGCCAACGAAGATAGTTACGCTGCCCTTTCCATACGGCTCGCTCCTCTCACTACTCGTTTTCTAGCTTTTATCTTATTTTACCTTGTTTCATCCATCTTGGTCTACACTATCGCAAACCGCGCCCGCGCTCAAATATACACAGCAGACAGATACATCCTTCGAAGCTTAAATTTGAAAGCAAACACCAATCCTGGCGTGTAGAGTTGTTTGAAATAATAATGGGAAACTTGGAACGGCGGGCGCAATGCTAGGCTTGATTTGATCCGGGTTGGATTGGATGAGTCGATCCGATTGGCTGCTGACGCATATTTATATATCATCATCGTACTTGTTGTGATCTTATAAATACGAACGTGATGTTCCTTCGCTTCGAAGCGTCCGTCTTACTTCTCCTTGCTCTTTTGGCGCTTTCTCCGAGGTGCTACGACAAGACAAGAATAATAGTAGGCCCTCCTGTACGTACGTCTGCCTATACAAGGTTTCTTTGTTTTCATCTCTGCCTCTGTTTTATCGAGGTCTGATCTATCAAGAACTCAAATAAACCTTCTCTTCCTCCCTTCCCTCCCTTCTCTTGGCTTGAGAACTTTGGTTAAACAATGTAAAAATTGATGTGTCTGTCTAGAATCGCAATTTACGAGAGCGAGAGCGAGAGCGAAAGCGAAAGAGAGAGAAAGACATGATGATATAAGTTTGATCTCATTTATTCAGTAAAAGAAAAGCAATCGTAAAACGAAAGCAAATTACAAGACAAAATATCAAAATACTATATACTCATGAACACAAATATCAATTTTACAAAGCGAGATGAGAAAAAAAAGAGAAATAATAACACCAAACAAGTAATTTTCGCGATGTGAATTAATTCTTTACAGTTAATTTAGATATATATACTTGTTTGCATTTCATTATTGCGTGCATTTGATTGCATCTAAACCCCTGCCTTGCCTTGCCTTACCGATCAAGCCCGCATCGCATCACTATCTCCTACAACGTTTTTTTATTTTATAAATGACAGAAACTAGCAATATACATATATAATGAGTAATACCATGACCACACCATACTTTCCTCACCAGCATTATAGATTCCATTCAATCCAATATTACAGCAACATATCACATCATATCACACCAGAGCATCCATACAAACACTAATTCCACATACCAAAAGAAGGATTCGGACAATTTTTCCCATGCGAATCTTGAGCTTGAGCTTAAACTAGTTAAACCGGCTTGGGCGTAGGGTAATGTGTGCATGTTTGACATGCTTATGCTTACCTTGCGGGCGGGCGGGCGGGCTTCCACTACAACGATTACCATGATTGCCATGATTTCTATCTCTACCTACCTCGTCCTATTCCGCCATCCCATCCCATCCACATCCTGCGCTGCGCTGTGCTGCGCTGTGCTGTGCGATTTCTGTCCTGTGCATGCGTGTGTGTGCGTGCGTGCGCAAGGCGTGTGGCTTGGGTGAACCGGCTTTTGAAGCTTGAAGCTTGAAGCTTGAAGCTTGGAGCTTGGAGCTTGAGCTTGAGCTTGAGCTTGAGCTTGGATCAAAATACATACTGTTCTGTACATACATACACGCACACACATACATCCATACATACATACAAAGCCGGTACAGTATCCATCTCGTGCGCATATGATGAACCATGAGAGAATGTGAAACCTTGGTGCACGGAATCGAGGACCACTATTGTACGTACAGAGATCGATATTCGTGACCGTGACCGTGACGGATTGACTGTTTGTCGTTGTACGCATATAAATAGATCAGATAATAGATCACTGATGTGCCGGCATAGCATAGCATGACATGGCATGGCATGGCATGGCATGGCAGAGTCTAGGATAGATAGGATAAGGTTAACCAACAGGCATAACATAATACATGACATAAAGTTATATATATGTATATATATAATATAATACTCAAGGTTAAAGAATCAACCGTATAAGGAGATGCGAAACAATAATAGTTAATGATGATAATGATAATGAAAAAGCAATCACACACACATATACGCACAGGTTCCAATCAAACCAACATCCTCCTCCAACATCCTCCAACATCCACAAAATAAACACACGAGCCGTCCGTTCTAAATCTTCATCCGCAATCCCCCCCTTTCCATTTTTAAACCCTCACCCTCACCCGCGTCCGCCATCCATCCATCCTCTTTGACATAATCTTCCATGCCATGCCGAGAACTTCCCTCTCCTTCCCCCTTCCCCTTCCCCTTCCCCTACGCATACGCATACGCAGAACGCATAACGTATACCCATACCCATACCTCCTACAAGGAAAGTAAGAAGTAAGGTAAGTCTCGATAATCTCACGATACGTCCGTCCCATCCTTTCCTATAACATCATCGGCACATACAAGCGAAGTATACATAAACATACATACACATGTACATACATGTACATACATACATACGACTAATGAATTAGCAAGGTCGCTTAGCAACATTCGCCAACGAAATCTCCACACCAAGCAAGCAAGCAAGCAGTCAAATCTAAAAGGCTTGCGTGGGGTTGATTGGTATACGTCAGGTTTGTGTCGTGATGCTTTTTGTAGGTTACAGTTATTTATCAATGAATGGGGGTTATTGAATTTATTTATTTATTAGTGTTAGGTTTATTATTGTGGGTTTGAGTTTTGGTTGAGTTTTTGATATTGGATTTGTTGATTTGGGGATTGACGCATCGAATCTTTGTTGCTAAATCTCGGACTTTTTAGTAACGTCCTTGGACTGGAAACCTTCATTCAATGTTGTAGATACTTGCTCAGAGACTACTAACTACTACTACTACTGCTGCTGCTGCTGCTGCTACTGCTACTGCTGCGATGGTGGTGGTTAGGCTTTATGAATTAGGTTAGTTTGGCTAGCTATAGGTAGTATAACATCGTCCGCTCCGATCCGATAACGATCCGATCCAATAATAACAATCCACGGATGCCGGCAACTATCTAAGTCATTTGAAAGGCGACGGACTGGAGTTTCATGGCCAGTCAAACTAATACGTACAGAACAGGAGAAAACGGAAACGGCACGTTATCTATCATTAATATTTCATCACGCCATCAATTTCAACTCGGCTCGCTAAGGGCTTCTCACGCCTAGTTTCATCTAGATAGCTACCTTACTCTTCCTTTCTTACCGAGGAAGACATTGAACGAATGGGTAACGGGAGAAGTCCGATATTGAATATAGAGAAGTTGCTTCTTGATGCTACTGTATCATTCGATAACCCGGAAACGCAATCTAGACTGCAGTACAATACATCCATCATCAATACGGCTCTTCGGATGTTTTGAAGGATTAGAGCGGCGTTTAAGGATTTTTGAATTTTGAATTGTTTGGTTCTTGGGGGCTTGGCTGTTGGCTGTTGGCTCAACAGTTGAATGTTGTTGGATGGTACGGCAGATGTTTAGATTTGAAACCGGGTAGATGATGGACGGGTTCTTGTTTTTGGTTTTTTCTTTTCTTTTCTTTTCTTTTTAGCGTTTTTAATCAAGGGAAGGACTCGATGGGGGGGGGTGTAACTGTTACTCAAACATATGGATACTTGAATTCAATCCGTATAAATTCAATATTAGAGAAGCCTCGATTGTTCCTCCCTGCTATCTATTCTAGGCAATATTTACGAGTTACTCCATATGTATAACCCGGTCAATACCCCCTTCAGCAAGTTTGCCGGCTCGCCCAACATAGATATACATATTAACCTCAAATATTCTTTTAGGAAAGGCCAATAATACATCGCGATTACCGGCTGAAGAAAGGGGGGAGAGAGGATCTCGAATCTCATCTGTTCTTCCAAGTACCTACCTACCTATCTATCTTACATACTGAGTACTTCCCGTATGGCTTCTAGTGGGGTCAGAGGGGTTACACCCAGTGCGAGGATAAGCACGCACGGGGGGTTCTTTGGGGGGAATTACGAAATATTGATACATGGCGTATTGAGGCTATATCCGATTTGTGATTTGTTTTCTCTGAGTGCGTGGTGTCAGCAAGCGTTGGGGGAAGGGGGGGGGGTTGTGTTGCTTGATTTTGCAACAGATGGGGATTTTCGGATTCGCTTCACGGTCACTCCATCCCATCCCCATCCATAACTTTGTACGAAAGAAAGGGTTAATCTTCTTCGCCCTTTCTCAGCCCTTGTCCATCACATACACAATCAGGCCCATGGGGTTTCAAACCGACAGACAGACAGACAAGCAAGCGTGGGTGCTTCGATATCCCAAACGGCCTGCCTTCCTCATTCCTGTAAGATTTGTTGGGTGGTTGTGATTAGACAGACGACTAAAGTAGCGAGATAAGAAAATACAGTAGTAGTCCTTCCAACTTCCAAATCTTCGCTGTGAAGTTTATTCAATAGTCAACCAATCCGTCAGTCATGGGCATACCCAATGATACCACGACGATGAGAAAAATGGCCATCCTCCTCCTCCGCACACCTTCCAAGGTTCGTTGTTCGTTAGACTCCAGCGCGAGAACCTAATCTCAAGCATAAAAAGGCGGTGTAGAAGACGCTAAGAAGATGCCATTCACCTTGGTTCTGAATTAATTCTTGGTCTCCGCCTAGTTTCATAACAACGAGAGAAAATAGAAAAGAAGAAGAGAAAAGAGAAGAGAAGAGAAGAAAACAAACGGCCTTTTCTCCGTCCCCGCTCATGCCAGCTACATTTAACATTTTTATTTACTGTTATTGCATTTCTTCGTCTTTCATGCTCTCTTTCTTTCTTTCTTTCTTTCTCCACTGCTAGACTACTAAACCCAAACCCAAACCCAGATAAGGTCATTTTGTATGGCTATTATAGTACAGCACAATGATTGAGTTTCATTCAATGACATTCGCTTGAGCTCTCAGTTCAATCCAATGCATTTCATTTCAATGCATCGCTATTCAATGTACGGGTAGGTAGGTACAGGTAGGTAGGTACAAACAGGTACAAACAGGTACAGTACAGCACGCACAGTTTCTCCCGGAAGCAGAGAGCAGCAGGAGGTAATCAAGCGTCTAGGGTTCAAGCCTTGTCCTATGAATCTTGGAGAATCTTACTCCCCCATTCCCGCCAAGACTTTATACGCTCAGCGCGGTGCAGCGGTGCGTGGCCCCACCCATCTAGTTCAGTACGAGGGGGAGGAGGAATAGCTTGAATATGAATACTGTACCAGCAGTTATCAGCGGCATCGGCAGCATCATCGCCTTCCCTCTCGTGCATGCTTGCATAAGCGTCCGTAAAACCGTGCAGCGCGATGGGCCGATGGCACGCTTGAACATGATGAAAATAGCTACAGTACATGCAGTACCGAATGAACATTCCCATGAGGAAAGGCGGAGTATGATTATTCTTCTGTCCAGCCATCATGACATGACAACCCCTTCTCCCGACGCCGCTTACATAATCCATCCAACCCTACCCCTAGCCCTAGTCCTAGTCCTCCCTCCTCCTCCTCCTTCTTCTCCAATCACTGCACCCCATGCTTCCAGGATCAACACCCTTCTGCACACGCGGAAAACGGTCCGTCTCTCACCAACTCATCCATCCCAGTCCCAGAGGCGTCTTGGCTCAAGGGAGATCCAATCACATAGCCCGATCCACCTCGCTTCGGGATTGACATGGCTTGCTTTTGCCCGCTGCTCTCGATGTTGTGCGTTTTGTTGGTGCAAGGTGGTGGTTACAGCTGTTGAATCGATCTTTTCCCAAAACGTGTCACCGAGTAGGAATATTTTTCTCTTTTGGCTCTTAGCGCCATGTCATTTATTTATTTCTTCCCCCCTTCCTCCCCCCTCCCTTCTCCTTCTTACTTTGGGAGGAGAGAGAAAAGGACTAGGGATTGATGAAAAGGCTAGGGAAACAACAACAAAAAAAAGGCTCGGTCAACGACGTGGTTGATGTTGATTGGGGTAACGTCACTCAAAAAGCTACCATGATCGACAACACTGAGGGGTTTTTGGTAGATGAATAGGTGATTGATGTTTGACACGATACAAGATAGGAATGATATGTGGAAACTTGAAAAAGAACGACGGGTGATTTGAGTTGGTTGGTGAGCTGAACCCTCCTCCCCCCCATTCCCATTCCCATTCCCATTCCCGTGCGTGTAGATACTATTCCCATTTTTGAAGGCCGCAGAAATTCACATCATCAATCACATCACATCAGTGCACGCGTGGGAGAAAAGGAAGAGAAGAAAGAAGAAGACGGAGCTTAGACCACTCTACATTATCCTTTTCCTTCCTTCCTTCATACATATATACATACATACATCCATCCGGACGTTCATGAATACAGTAATATCCCTTACCCCAGCCACCCATCCTCATCCTCACGCTCACATTGGCTACGTCTCAGCAGCCTGTGAGCAGCCGCTGCGCATGATGCATGCTTGCTGCAAGTGTTGAAAGGCAAGGGCCACCAGAAAATCGAACAAGGTATCTATCTACACACGCTTTACACTCCCGGCATCAGACCCTGCAGACATTCTTGCGCACCCCCCTACAGAGCAGAGAGACAGGAGACAGGGCCGCCTCTCTTACCGAGGCGGTGAGAGATCCCAGAAAGGGCCAGGGTAGACATATACGTGGGTCACGTATTGCCAATGGATTCGCAAGGTGTGAGACAACGTGACTCGTGGGGTTCGTTTCTACGTTTTACTCAATCTCGTTCGGTCTGGATAAGGAAGAAAACGAAAGAAAAAGAAAAAGAAAAAAAAGGCGCGTCATTTCATTTCATTTTCTTTTTTTCGTACCATGCTGGATTTTTGGTTTCATCATCAAGCCAAAACCTAATTCGAGTCTCTCTCTCTCTTTCTAAGTCGTCTAGTCCAGCCCTTCCTTCACTTTCTCGGGTACTCCTCAATATCATGGCATAGCATACTTTTTTGTCTCGGAGAGCCGCATTCGCCAGCAACCAGCAGTTAGTTACCTTTCTTTGTAAAGTTGTAGGTAAGCTGCTGCTGTAGAACTTTAGAAAAGAGACGATCTCCATTGCAGTGGCATTGCTTGCTTCCGCAACTCGGCGGGTTCAAGTTCACGTCCACGTTCATGGATGAGTGGTTCAATGATCATGATCACCGACAGATGATACAGATACAGATGGGATAAGATAAATCACTTGTAATTACAGAGGTTGAGAGTTTTTGAGTTTGATTTTGATTTTGATTTTTTGATGGGGAGGTTATAGATTGCATGCAATACAACTACTCCATTCCTGAAAGAGAGAGTGTGTGTATGTATGTATGTATGTATAAGCTGGCAGTAATTATGCCCTTGAATAATAAATAATCCATTTGAATATCACCAGGATTTGATTTGATTTGAGTTGAGTTGAGTTGATTAGATGGGTAAGCCGGAATACAATAACATAACTCTCACTCGCGTAGTTAGCTCGCACCCTCCTTTCTTTTACCTTATCTTAACTTTCATTGATCCATCAGTTTCCACCCACCAGAACTTGGATAGATGGACCATCCAATATATCATATATCTATCTATCCAATTACCTACCTACCATATCATCTCATTTCATCATCGTCAACGTCATCATCATCATCATCATCATCATCCTGTTATCTATCATGATGATTCCCCCAATTTCCATACCGGGGGGGTCTCGCTCGCGATCCTGTACCAACCCCGTCACGACAATAACAAAATAACAACAATGGGGAAAGTGATCCGGTTCCCCCCTCCCCCCTCCCTTGCCCAGCCCAATGTAACCGCAGGTAGAGAGAGCTATAGCTTATTGATAGCAATGAAAAAAACGGGTAATAATGTGAGCGAGGAGGCGCTTTGTTTTCTTTTCTCTCTCTCTCCAGAAAGAGGTTGGTTGAGTTGAGCTGAGCTGAGCCCCCCGGAAGGAAAAGGCCGAAAAACGGTTTCTCGGTGTTGTTGGCTGATAGAATGGATGGATGGATGGATGAAATGGATGGGTTGGATGGATGCTCAACATCAATTTGCGACAACTTGACATCCCTACATGGATGGCATAGCAGACACCCCCTGAGCCCTGGGACTTTCGCTGTACGGTACTCTACTCTCTGTACAAGTAATCATGACAGGTAGGACAGAGGGCAAAGCAGGCTTTATTCGGATTTGATGTCCACGGAGTAGAGTTCCGATGACAGACTTGCTTCTTTTGAGAAATATGTACAAACATATATGTGATTAATTAGACATATAATCCGGAAGAAGGTTCTCCAAAAGATCGCGCTGGCTAGTTGGTACTTTCAACAGAATCAGTACCGACCGTAATGATCGATGATCTTCACATACAGCAAGCAGGAGTTAATGTTTGTTTTGCTAGTTTACGGAGCACGACGAACTTCACATGGCGTTCAAGGGGATGGATGGATGGATAACTTGCATCTGTCTTCCTGTGATGGATGGACGAAACGGGACTATCCGTGTCATTGTCCCCAAAGCACCTGCATTATACATACATACGTACATACATACATCAGTCCAGACTTTCGCCATTGCCAATTCTCGTGACCCTCGCATGGGGGGGGAGGGTTTTTTAACATTTCGACCTCTCGGACTCAAAGCCTCCCATTTGGTAGCACCCTCGTGTCCCAAAAGATACAAATCTAGGATGTATATTTTTCGCGCATGATGTTTTAAATGAACTGTGTGGTTTGGTATCACCCCAAGAGCGGCTCATCCAAAATACGGTTGAGAAGTTAACAACAGGATAGAGGGAGGGTAGGGAAACGGCTGTTAAATTCAAGAATGGGATTACAGACATGTAAGTAATGAAGCAGAATGCGGGCCGCAGGTTAGGAAGAAAGAAGGCATGTGAGAAAGTTACGACGCACGCCACCTTTCACTTGACTGCATTCGATGGAAAATAGGAACTTGCAGAACTGGGAAATGCACGATTGGATAACCTTTTTTTCTTCTTTTTCTTTCTTCCTTTCTTTTCGTATTCTGGCTCGTCTGGAAGACGCACCAGGCATATCTATCTGAGGGGTGGTGTTACACAGAGAATCGAATGAAGTAAAGACGCACGACATAGTTGCAGCTTCATATTACAGGGAGAGTACAGGAGGTAACTGTACTGTAACGATCGTGCATCAAGCCGGCATATCCTATGCCCGCCCTTTAGCCTTTTCCCCAAGATATGTGTGAATGAAAAGAGAAAGACTGGGAAAGGAAGGGGGAAAAGGAAGGGGGCGAAAAAAACCGGGATCGAATGGAGAAGAATCCAAACGGGAATCCGATGAAAAAAGTACGTGTTGAAGACTCATTTGAACGAAATATACGGCATTTTCTTGTCCGCTCAACCCCCAAGGATCTCGAGGTGGGCGGAAGGAAAAAGTTGGAGGTATCGGATGATGTTGAAAAGTTGAAGGAATCATCGGATTGAAATGCATGATCGGGGGAAAGGGGGGGAGTTTCTTTCCCAGGGTATGACGGATTCGAATTCTCGCTCAACCTGCTGTATTTGTTGTTATTTTTACTTCATTGTTCAAAACAAGATGTGACATCAATCATCCATCCCATTCCCATTCCCGTTCCCGTTCCGTTCGAAAGTTGGATGGAGATTCGGAGAATACGCTTTCTCATGTGGAATTCGGTGGGTACAGGAATCATGCACGGCTTTCTCCGTCTCTGAGAGTGAGCAACTATTTCTCGAAAGAAAGGTTTGGTTTGGTTTGCATTGCATTGTGGTATTCCTAGGTCCTCGTGAAGGGGTCGATGAACTCGGTCTGCCGATATAGGCTGGGTTCACGTGATTTGGCGTTTGAAGCGCGCCTCCTGTAACTGTATCAACGGATCCGGATTCGCTTGTATGTTTTTCCGTATCAAAACAACCAACCATGACTGATACGGCACGCATATCTTTGACTAAAGAGCAATACCAAGTATTCCACACGACATGAAATACATTCACGACTAGTGTTTCTTTGTCCGAAAACGTCATTTTGACCCCTGGAACTGCAAACTTGACCTGAACTGGCTTACAACATAACGAGTATGACACCCCCAAAACCCCTAATACCTCCAGCGGCAAGACCAGTATTTGGCGCGCATTTTGATGCTTGGAATTCGTCCGCAACAGGGCATCAACGGGCAGAGAACAAGATAGGTGGCTCAACAGGATGGAGGCAATCGAGGGCCACGAAGCTAGGCCACCAGTTCAAATCTGATGGTACAGGTGGCAGAAGGATCTCCGACAAAGTTGGTGCAGGATCTGAAGACTGGGATGAGAAAGCGAGCGCCCTGATTCCGAAAGAGGTCAGGGCAAGAGCAAGACAAAGTGTCAGTGATATGCTAGTGGGGAAGCCAGGTTGTATGTTTTGTTTTCCTTTTCAGATCCCCTGCCCCTGTCTGTAGCTATCACACATGCTTTACTGATGTTCGTATCTTTCTTTTCCCGCTTAGTACCAATGAGCGCTGAGGAACGATTGATGGAGAGGCGGAGACGCGAAGATGAATCAAAAGTGGAAGATGAGGATCTGGCCCGGAAGTCTAGAGGCATCTTTGATGAGCTGGTCGTCTACATAAACGGCAGTACATATCCAATGGTCTCGGACCACAAGCTCAAGCAACTGCTGGCAGAAAATGGTGCACGCATGTCGATGCATCTGGGCAGACGCCAAGTCACCCACGTTATCTTGGGAAAACCTTCACAAGGCGTAGGAAGTGGAGCGGGAGGCGGGTTGGCTGGGGGAAAGTTAGGCAAAGAGATACGAAGGATTGGTGGTTGTGGAGTCAAATATGTCGGTGTAGAATGGTATGAACTCTTTGGTATTCCCTGCACACATTCATACTAATAATACCTTTGACCAAAATAGGGTACTAGAAAGCATCAAGGCTGGCAAAAGATTGTCTGAGACGAGGTTCTCGAATCTCAAGGTGGCTCCGAAAGGCCAGCGGAGCGTTTATGGCATGTTCAAGAACACTGCCAACGTGAATTGACACCTGGCGCTACCTATAGGTACCGCGAGTGAGACGTGGGGAATTAATTTGTCCATCACTCCAATTTTTTCCCCTCAAGTCTAGCTCCCCAGTCTTGACAAGTATGTCATCAAGGTCAATGCATTTGGCATGCATGTATGATCTGTATATGCCATGGGTGCTATAAGTCAGTTGCCTGCTTGCCTCAATGGCGTTGTGTTAGAAATAGGGTGCATTCTGGGTGGCTGCATGGCATATGTGATGGGAATTGGGAATGTCCATTCGGAGTTTGAGAGGCGTTTAGGTGGATTCTTTATATAAAGTTGTACCTGACATAATTGCATTCATTGTTATTGAGTTCATTGCCATGCATCTGTGATGGATCTACTTAGAAGGAACGACATGGCCATTCTCCATGATATCGATTGAATTGAACTCTTACTTTGATTTAATACCTTACAATACAAACCATTCACTAGGTAATCAAATCATAGTCAGTCTAATCAGTCAGTCAGTCCATCTTGAAGTTAAATCAATGTCCCTATGCATTTCGTAAGGTTGAGGTTTAGTGGAAATTGAGATTACATCGGAACGGCAAATAGTTTTACCGAAGCATGTTGCCCTGTAAACAGAAAAATGAACCACTCACAACACATCATATGAAAATGTTTATCCACGGCCCACACGATCAATATCTCCAACATTCCATCCATGATCACCGACCTGATTCACAAGAAGACACAATCAATCACATTCACCATCACCATCACCATCACCATCACATTTACATTCGCATTCGCATCCACATTCACATTCATCAATAAAGAGAAGTTACCAGATGGCGGAACCCTTATCAGAAATAGCCAGCGCCGATATCAATTCTGGAACCTCATCCGTTGTTAGCAATACAAATAACACCATGTCCGAAGATACCAGTTATACGGAAAACACACCCATTAGTGGAAGCGTGGGGAGTCCACCGAGCTCGCCTTTCATAGATGCGACAAATGATACGGCGGATCTATGCAAGGAGAACATCTCTCCTATTGTTAAGAGGCAGCTGTTGGCTTCAAGAAACTCAATTGATGGAGATCATATTTCACCCCTGAAAATATTGAAGAGCCAAACTTCACCCACCAAATCAACAGAAGGCACACGGAGTCCGAGAAAGATGCCAACACCTATGAGATTTCCCGTAAAGCCGACGGCAACCCCTTCGCCTTTAAAATTGCCTGAACCGCCAGTCATTGTTGAGCAGGAAATGGACCTCGACGATCCACAACTAAGGGGTAATGAAGGACTTGCGAAAGCGATCGAGATATTGGAAGAAGATGACGACGATAACGACGAGGGACAAACGATAGACGAAACATTTGCATATATAGGTACTGGTAGCGCTGGCGCTTCGGATAAGGAGGCGCAAAATTTGATGGACGATACAATGGTCAGCACATTCAGCGAATTTGCCGCTGTACCAGACATGACAACGTTTTCCAGACTCGGGCATAGTCCGGCCAAATTGTCCACCATGGGTGCACCAACACCAAGACAAAGTCATCGATTCAGTACCCCAGCTATGATGCGCAGACATGTGGACCTATCCGACGATTTTACGCCAGCCCTTCGTGGACATAGAAATGTAAAAAGTAAAGATGATGCGAATACGACTAACCTTCTTGACTTCACAGCGCAAATGAATGGGTTTAGTGGTCGCGGCCCATCGCCTTCAAGAAATAGAGATTCAATTTTAAGGAGCTCGACTGCACAAGATCAACATTGGTATGCGCAAAATGCTTCTGCGACACCTAAATCGCACCGGATGAGCAACCTTCTCGATTTCGACATTCCTCCTGCACCTACACCTAGGAGTTTGCCTTCCATTACGCCCAGAGAAATTGAGAGGTTGAAATCAGATTTCTTATCGGAGATCAGCAACTTAAAGGCTACTTTGAGCGGAAAGGAGGCCGAATTACAATTCATGAAGACGGCGGTTGGAGACGCCGAGAAGAGGGTTGGCGAGAGTTTAGAGCAATTGCGTGAAGAACGAAATATACAAGATCAACTGGCCATTGAAAAAGAGGAGTGGGAAAAGAGAGGTCGGGAAATGGAGGCTGTGTTGAGAAATGTGAGAGAAGAAATGGTCCAAACAGAGCAGGAACGTGAAGAATTGGATGGTCGATTGGAAGAAAGTGAAAGAAGGAGGGAGATGGCTGAGATTATGGCTCAAGAGGCACAGAGAAACTTGGCCGCTATGCGTGCTGGGAAAACCACACCTGGACCCACTTCACCTCTTGTGGAGGCCTCGAAATCACCTTCAGAATGCCATTGCGGTGGTCGAACTGTCGAAGTTGCGGTTGAGAAGGTCTCTAGAGAATTGCATGCTCTCTATAAAGAGAAACACGAAACCAAAGTCCAAGCTCTCAAGAAAAGTTATGAACGTCGCTGGGATAAGAAAGTCAAGGAATTGGAGGCTACGGTCGAGGAACTTACCAAGGAGAATGAAGACTTGAAGTCGGACCGCCATAATACGGCAACTAAAGTGGGACCTTCTGCTGAAGATCTCGAGAAGCAAGCCGCTCGCGATGCTAGAACAAGAGAATTGGAGGCAGAACTCGAAGGCTTGGGAATGGAAGTCAGGAGTTTGAAGCAAGATAATGAGGAGCTTCGACATGTGCTTGACGAGGAAAGAATTGAGAAGACCAAGTTGGTTCAAGCTGTTGATGAAATGATTCCGATGATTGCAATGTTCGATGATATGGTTGCGAAGAATCTTGAGGATGAAAAGAAAACATCTCCGACTCCAGCTAGATCACCAGTACCCGAAACTCCCATCTCGCAAAAGAAACAACTTGCTTTTGAGAGTCAGATGAAGAGTCCTACGTTGGGAAGGGCAAACAGTATTAGTAGACCGAGTGGATTGAGGGCTCCCAGTGCGGCGGGAAGTAGAATCGGAAGGGGTGGTATGAGTGGTATCGGGTTGGGTATTGGCGGAGCAGGACGTGAGAGAAAGGGGAGTAGTGGGAGTGTGGTGAGTCAGGGAAGTAGGCCAGGGAGTGGGCTTGGTGGAAGGAGCAATTTGCTGAGTAATATTGACAAGATGGGTGGGTATCGGGGTTAGCTTTGTGCTGTGGAGCGTTAACTAAGGACTGGGGTGGGAGGTGGCCTTGCGGCTGCTTTGGTTTGGTGCTTGTATATTCTTCTTCTTGGGTGGTGGTGGATAGATTATTGTGTTTAGAATGTCTTAGGCAAGGAGGGCCACAGAGACGGGTTGGTGCGAAAACGAATTCATGAATGGCTGGCGTGTTATGGATGAATGTATGGATGGACGGTAGTCAAATACCAATGAGGACATGTCCGCTTTTCATATTCTAGTTTATAGCTGCGGCTAGGCCCGGGCGTTGGTGTTGTATTGGCTCTGCGCTTGTTTCATCAACGAATCGATCGGATTACATTTACAATTGCGTTTTTTTTCTTCTTTTGGTTCTCTACCGCGATGTGATGAGGTCATTGAGGTGAGGAGAGGGAAACTTGAAGGAAGGAAGCATACTTCAGCGCTTCAGTTTGGCGGTATGGAAATGATAGGCGGGGTGGTGGATTAGATGATGATGAATGAGGTTGGTGGGAATGGGGGTGAGATTGCATGAGGTGGGTGAGGTTATTGTTTGTTGTTGGTTATCGAAAGTACGTTCGCTGTTGTCACTTTTTGGCATAGCATTAGCATTAGCTTTTCTTCTTCTGAATTCACTTGCAAAACCCATTTCCTTCCCTTCTCCACCTGGTCTCATCTCATCTCAGTATAGCCAGCCAGCCAATCTAAATTACGTAAAACAAAGGAGCTGATTATGTCTATCAGGCCTACTTCCATGCTGAGCATCTTGCTTTGCTGAGCAGAGCGGGGATTATGCATTTGCATACTTGGTTGGAGACGTGTTTGTCGATATGATGATTAAGATATTTACTTTTAAATATGATTGATCCCTTATTTAAGAAGATTCAGATTCAGATTTAAGCAATGCGAACTTCAAACCATATGGTTGTCGCATGTATTTGCGCAGAGCCGAATTTGCTGGACCCTCGGATCTACCCCTAGCCGATTGATTTACAGGTGGGAAAAACCATTTGCGGGGAGGAATCGGATGGATGATTAGGTTGAGGTTGGTGATGATGGCGCGGGCTTCGACGGCGGCGAAGTTATTGCGGAATTGCATGATTGCATCTATGCGTTATTGTCAATTCAAACTTGTTGTCACCACCAACTCAAGCTTACATACACCCTTCACTTCCTACATGCCAATCCTTCTTGTGCGATCTTCTGGGGCCTGTATTCTTGTGCCAGTGGCCGCCTTCTTTGCCTCCTTGCCTTTTGTGGCTTGGTTCCTTCTTATAGCCGCAGCTTGTGTTTGAAAGGTCTAGCTCCTTGACGTTTACATCGCGCCACATCTATGGCATTCTGATAACTTGTTTTTTTCCTATCCTGATCGGGAAGAGCGTCCCCTAAACTACTGCATCTCCTTCTTCCTAAAACACTCTTCTATAATATATATCATCGCTAACATCTTCTGGAGTCTGTAGGAGTTGAGGCAAAGAAAGGCATGAAAGTCAAAAATATATCTTCACGATGAGATAAAATCCACAAGAGTTTGCTGGCTTTTGGTCTTATGGGTAGGGATTGGAGGGAGGGAGTGAGTGGGAACGTGAGAGTGTAAGAGGCGGTATGCTTGGTTGAGGGGGTCAAAGGAGAGGAGAGGAGAGGAGAGGAGAGGTGAGGTGAGGTAAGCTGTAGAAGGGGTACAAGGGATTGCAGTTGGTGGTGATAGGGGTGGCGTCCTACCATGCCGTGATGACGGCGAGATTTCCCGTCGATGATCGCTGTCACAACACTCCCAAAAATAGTGAACATTTATCATCGTCGCCCTTTCTTCCCTCTTCTAATTCTCTCTCCGCATTCCCCCTCCTTCGCACTTTAGCCATCAAGCATCAAGCATCATACACCAGCACCTAAACCAAAAGCCACCACCCACCATACTTCACGATCACGTGCATTCCGATTGTTTTCTGATCACGGAGCGTTGAGAATGAGAGAGGCTTTATATACTGGATTCTGACTTTTCGCTTCCAGATATCGGCTAGTTTTTCTCGGAGTTGAGAATGGGTGTTGGAGAGTTTGGGTCTATGGGTTCAGAAGTCTTCCCATTATGCCATCCATAACCCTTTTTTTCATTTTTGGGGAAGATTTATTCCGTGACGCTTGAGACGCTTGGTGTATAAAAATACCACTCTTTTGCAGAACTGTGGAATCATAGAACGTAAGATTCGATCACTGAGCCAGGCAGTATGGGTTCGTGGGAGTTTTCGCAGGGGAAATGAACTCTTAAAAATCGTTCGTTATGATAGGAGTGAGGGAGGTGATTGGGATACTTTTTGAGGGGACTTTGTTTCCTGAGGAGGAGATGGGATGAAATATATGACGATAGAGAGTGGTCATCGACAATGATGTCTTGAAGTTGAGGGTAGAGTGATCTCGTTGTTAGTTACATTAGAGAAGCAGTGATCAAAAGAAGTATTACATTATCATGTTCCGCCAAAAGTGCAAAAATTCCCCCTTCTTTTTTTATCCCAGTATGTCGACAAGCCTTCTATGATCTGAAATCTAGAAATTTATATGTGCTTGAGATCAATCTTTTCGTTGTGGCTTTGATCTTAGTGTTGTGAGACGGTCACATGGCACCCTGGATCACATAACCGTAGGAGTATATCTACTTCATCTCTCCATAGACCAAAAAGAACCATAATATTTTTCTTCAACTACTTGACTATTATTGTTTGGCACTGTATACCTAGTTCATTAGCCACCCCCCTCTTGTTATACTCCTAGAGTAGATTCTAGTATAGCAGAGCCATGTTTTCTCACGGTAGTTGTCGAAGGCTTTTCTCTGTTTCTCCTGCCTACAGTACCTTCACTCCTTTACGGTATCTTTTGTCTTTCCGATTACTTTTTCTTTTTTTTACAACTATATTCCTTTTCTTATCCTTTTGGCTTTGTTGATACGTTTAGTTAGTTGATTAATTAGCTGTAAAATTTAGCCCCCTTCGCTACACCGGAGCTCCACTCAGGGGTAGCCTTTTTATTAGAAATGGGAGCTTTGAATTCCTACGGAACTCAGTCACATATGCTACAGTGTCCAATTACTGATCTATACCACTCAAGTTCAATTATATTGATGAATGTACGCGTTCTCTTCTGAAACTGATGAATGTGGAATAAATAAATGAACAAACTGAAAACAAGTGTTGCAATATCGAAAAAATCTAGACACAAGTTGAACAATCACATTTTTTGTTCCAAACACCCTCAGAACAATCCTTATGATCTTCCATATACGCAGGCTCTCCGACCCCCTCAGAAAAACTTTCATCACCCATCCATCCATAGATTCAAACTACCACTAACATATATATCTCACCAAAACACAGCACAACAATCAACCCACAGCAAACCAACACCACTTCAAAAGCAAGCACAACAACCGCCAAGATGTTATCCCAGTGCGAATATTCGCAGATCGAGAATCTCAAGTCCTTTGACCCCTTCGCCGACTCGGGAGAGGTGAATCTCAGATCCACCAACAAGATCCACATCCGAGCCGAGCAGACGCGCGGACCGGCCAAGAAGACGGGCGACGGAAAGTCGAAGCCGCACATGGTCACGACGGTCGCGGGGATCCCCGACAAGTTCGACAAGAAGAAGATCGTCCAGTTCTTCAAGAAGAAGCTGGCTTCTGGGGTCAAGGTCGTCGGGGATGAGAAGTGGGGCGAGGTAATCCAGGCCCAGGGTGATTGCCGGGAGCAGCTCCGTGAGTTTCTCGTCGCTGAAGATGGCTTGGCGTTGAGTAGGCACCTTGTTGCTGTGCATGGATGATGAGCACGGTGAGTGGGATGAATTGGTGAGGAGATTGTGACTCGCTGGTCGAGCAACAAGGTGAATGAAGGGTAAGATTGCCCACCTCTCTCGCTTCTTTTTCCAGTTAGATATATAATCCGCTCGTTTCTTGGAGTTGAACGAATGAATCAACAAAAGCCCCCTTTCCTGTGAGAGGGGGATATCAATAGAGCTATTTTTCGCCCACCAAAGTACATGTTTCTTTATTTGTATGTGAAATTATTGGTTGAAGAAAATGTGACGCTAGATTTTCCTGCCCCTTGAACTTTTATCAGTTGAGCTGATCAAACCATGCGAGATTTTGAATGTAGTACTCAAAATTTCCGAATAAAAATATACACTACTGTCTTCCATCATTAGCCCTTTCTTTCTACGTGAAATGTGCATCTATTTAAAAACCTGATAAAATACATGAGTACCGTGACTGCTGCGTACGCTCTGTCACGTTTTCATCACCTCGTTAGGTTACCAGGGATACTTTCCGCAGGCCAATTTCAATAGACATCTTCAACATCTTCGTTCGTATATGCCAGCCAATTGCCCACGGGAAAGTACAAGCAATGTTAGACTGAGGGATGAAAGAGAGATGGAAGAGAGAAAGAAGCAAGAGGAGATGCTCGTTCTTCGGATCAATCCTACAATACTGCTCTCCTGTATCTACACGGTAAGAGCTAGTACATCTGATTACACTCAACTCTTCCTTCTATATACAAGGGAAAAGTAATCCAACCAGTACAATGGTTTTATTTTAAGATTTTGTATTTCAAAGTATAAACAGAATTATATAATAAATGTTTACAAACTGCTTATTTATTATATAAAAATTATAAAACGATATTCTTGATTTATATTGTGACGCGTGTGCCGTAAAAGAGCTGAATTAACAGGGTCAGAAGCTCCCTTGGAATTTACTACTGCTTTGACTAGCTACGGAACAACGCTCCTATATTCGTATGCCAGGCACCTCTTTTCTTCAATTCTTGATCAACATGATTCTCGCCGAGATCCACACAGAACTCAGTCCCTTCGATCCATAACTCTCAAGCGCTCCGCCGCTCCCGCCCACACTTCCACTCGTCCAAAACCTTACCTCCCCAACCCTGGAAAGTTCGGCAGAAACACTCACAACAATAAGTCATATACTTTCAAACAAAACATTGATTCTGTCTACATTTATATTACAAAGTTTAAAAGAACTCTATATAAAACCCATAAACTATATCGAATATATTTGTTTTGTTTTCGGAATAGTGTATGTTTCTTAGGTGTAAACTCTGAAGCACGAATACGAATAACAAAGTATTCGAAACGTGATGGGGTTGGGAGTGCGTTGGAGGTATTTGAGGCCATATCGAGGACGTTTATAGGATTGTGGTGATTAGTTGAATGGTAACGAGGTAGAATCTGAACAGGAGTAGGGTTTGGAGTAGAGTTAGAGGGTCTACTTGTGTGCGCGGCGAGTTGTTGTATGACTTGAACGAATTCTGTATAGGAGCAAGGGAGGGTTAGTTGTTGAGAAAGGCGATTTCTGAGAGTAGGATTGAGCCCGTTTTGGAAGGTTGAGATTATAGCCTAACTTGAGATTCGAGGTTAAGATACATATCATAAAATTGAACAATGAAATCGCCAATTGCAGCACCGTCTACCTATAGCTTGGCTCGAATTGAAGAAAGCCAGATATCGAACTTGTAAATGTTTCCACCAAACTTCTTAAAATCAGAAAAGCAACGTTTTGGATAAGTAGAAACGTAAACAAGAGCAGCAGAGGATTCGAAAGCCATAGATCGAAGAAAAACGATCTCCTTCCACTATCGATTGAATTCCACACGGATTTCGGCAAGAATCACATTGAAGTCGTTTTCCATATTGATCAAGAATTGAAGAAGAAAAATAACGCCGAACCTATTGAAGAAGTGCCTGGATCATACAAATCTAACGCGTATGCCTACATAGAAACAGATGCGTAGCTGAATACAAGTGCGTATGCCTAGAACATGTGCATATGTAGAAACTAATATGTATATGTATATGCTAGTACGAGTATGCGTATGGTTCAATTCAGAATTGAGCAAGTCGAAATAATATGACGAAGGTTAGTGGCTATGAGATCAACATTTAGAATTTCAACTTAAAAAGCTAACTACAATGGCATCTAAAGGAAGTTATATATATACATGGATCGCCGACCACAGAGCCCGCATCAACACGCTGGTCTCTCGGGTGCCAACCGAGGTCCGATCGCTAGTAATAACTCTTTGATTTAACAAATCATATCTCACCATTTGATTTTCAAAGGGTTTGTATCCAGGCGAGTGAGGGAGTACATTTGATCATCGAAACTACTCCGACAACACCTTCCGGGTGGTCTGCTGGTCGAAGTAAGCGGGCTACTCCCATGTTGGTTGTTCTTGCATCGCTCTAATTACTTCTTGCCTCGTTCTCGTGGGACCATAGTTGGGCTTTTTGTACTTCGCATTCGCATCAAGAATTCTGATCAGCCTTCGAGTCCACTGTACTCGAAGAGATAATGCTCACAAAATCAGCAAATAGTGAATGGAGAGAAAGATGAATTGTAATGTCGGATTATACTTTTATTAAAAAGAAAACAAACTTGCCGTCGTTTATTCGTCGTTCAGCTTCCCCTTGCCAATATCAGGCCGCCCCCCCCGGCGTAAACCAATATCACTTCCATTCACCCCTTGCCAATACCCTCACTGCCCTTAACTTCTATATATGACTGTCACCATTCACAATCACCATCACCACTATCATATCATCGCCTTCCTAATTGACATTATATAAGACTCAAGCCACTCAGCCCCTCGAACCCCTATATCTTCCTCGCTAGAATGTGTTCGTACGAATACGACAAAGTGGCATGAAAAACTAACTAGTAATATACCATGCAGCATTGCCTCCTCACCCCATCCCCATCCCCATCCCCAAAACTCAAAACAACAAGAAAGAACATACACGTGCCTCACGACCAAGTATCCCCGCCATCCCCTCTGCATTCTCCACGACTTGAAAAGATACAATCGATATACAAGTATCAGGAAGGAATTCAAGCACTAGCTTGTTTCTCCATGATAATAATAATAATAAAATCAAACCGAGAGACAAATAAAGAAGATCCAAAAGACACAGATAGGAAATTCATTCAAAAACAACATAGAGGCCTGCCTTTCCAATGGAAAGACTAACCCCTGGCATAAATCTATCGCATACCAACTGGCAAGGCATGCTTATGATACCACCAAAACTCTAACCATCCCGTGCCAATTGCTAAATGTATGGTATAGGGTTCTCAACTCCAACTCCAACTCCAATTCCCGCTCCGATGCAAGTGCATCTCTCTCTCTCTCTTTCTGTGAGTACGGCTGTAACATAACGCCCGACAATATTCGAGAGAACCAGACACTGAGGACATGAGCCAAGACAAGTCTAATGATTCTCATCCTCTTTCCCGGCAGACCCCAAACCTTCCGTCCGCACTCTCTCGTCTACCTCCTCAACAAACCATCTCAAACTCAAACTGATACACTGCCCGGCACCCAACTCTCCCCAATCCTCCTCATATCCTCGATGAACAACTTACTAACAATTTTCTTCCCTCCCTTCCCATTAAGCGGACAGTGTTCATCTGGGTCATAGAAAGGATTTTGAAGCAGACGAATATATGCCGCCTGCATGGCTTTGAAAATCTGTCCACACCATTAGCATTCAATCTATTCCTCTTCCCTTCCCCTCTTTCCTATTTTCCCTCCCAACAATCCCACCAGACAAAGCCGCCAAACAGGAAAACGAATAAAAAATAAAAAATAAAAATAAACCCACACTCTTAACATCAACCTCCCTCACCGCACCACCCACCCCCTCACTCCCCACCCCCAGCCCCTGCCCCCTCACAACCCTCCCCCTCGCATCCACAAAAACGACAAACCGCACCCCAGTATTCGTCTCGAACCCATACGCCGCCAACCTCTCATCGACCGCAAACAGCAGGCCCAGATCGCCCGTCAGATTCGGCGCGCCGCTCGTCCGACTGCGCGCATCAAAGACATCCAGCGTGCTCGAGAGGAGCAGCGAATATTGCAGGGGAGTGCGGAGGGATTCGTGGACCGGGGGTGTGGATTTGGGGGGGGAGGAGGAAGAGAGAGGGTACGGGGCGCTAGGGGGTGGGAAGACGGATATATGGAGGGGGTTGTTCTGGTGGGAATTGTGTTAGCATGAGGGTTGTGTGTGTAGATTTGGGGAGGAGGAGGTTGAGATGGGTTGATGGGATATCTGCGATGCGATTGAACGTACATTTCTGCCTATGACGCCTAGGCAGGCAATCGAAGGGATTGTTGTCATGATTGTGCGGCTTTAACCTTTCCTTTCCTTTCCTTTCCTTTCCTTTCCTTTCAATTCAATAGAAATTGTAAATAGTTTCAAAGGTTTCTGGGAGTGAGTTTGTGATGCGTTGCGATTGATGTGATGGGTGGTCCTTAGGTTTACCGAGCAATCTCGCGAGGCTGGTCTTTGCGACAGCGAACTAAAGTCTCGGAACATTCAACCTTTGCAATGATAAGATTTGACTTAGTATTCAGGAAAAGCAACTTTAGAAGAATTTAGGTGAAGTAGATATTCATTATAACACTTATTGGGTATGGATTGTACCGTACAGCCTCGTACAGCCTCGTAGCCTCGTGACGGGCTCATTCATCATCATTATCATCACCCCCTATATACAGAGGATATGAAAAGCGTCGCTAACCAAAGACACCTACATGCCATTGCCATATTCTTGAAAGCCCATCTTCTTATCCCTCGATGATTCCCTCCTAACAGATTAGAGATAATTCAGCCCCTTCTCCCTCCCGATGGGTCCTCTGAAGAGAGGAAGCACAACCGCGAGAACCCAAGTAGATTCAGTCCTCTAACCCAAGAGATTCTGTCTCATCCAACGCTTTCAAAGCCTCCTCAATCTCCTTCGGATCACTAATGCCCCAGACCCCACCCCCCTTTAAAGTATCCATCCCCCTCATCCCAACTTCTTTCCCCACCAAATTCCTCCCGACCTTTCCAGGGCCAATCCCAATCCACCTCCTAACTTTCTCCTCCTGATCCAAATACTTGATCGAATCCCACCACCTGACTGTCTCAACACAACTTCTCGACCATAAGTCCTTCAACTCCTCTTTACTTCGAAACGGCCTCGCACTAACGTTACTGATGCAACCCATCGTCCCAGGAAATATCAACAAATCCTTGTCCTCCTTCCCTTTCACTCTACTCTTGCTCTCCAACAACCTACTCATGACCTTGGCCGCTGGCCTCATCAATGGGCTATGAAAAGGGCTATCGCTCTTCAACCTCACAGCCCTAGGATCATGCCCCCCAAACTGTCTCACATGCGTCAACAATTCCTTTATCCTCCCAATATTCCCACTCAACACAATCTGATTCTTGCTATTAATATTCGCAATCAGAACCTGCTGTATCGGGGGAACCTCCGCGCTTTCCGATTTCGAGCCCGCGGAATCGTGCCCGAGGAATTCGTATATAGCTTCGATCAAGGGAGAGAGATGATCAGGCTCGGTGACCAGGGCCACCATCCCGTACTCCCCTCCATGCTCCTCGCTCGCCCGTCGTGAACACTCGGCCATGACTTCCGCCCGTTTGCGCACGAGATCCAAACTATCCTCAAACTCCACATACCCTCCGACGACCAGCGCCGCGAACTCTCCCAAGGAGTGTCCCAATGTGAAATCGACTCGTTCATGCGTCTTGAACCCAAATTCGCGTTCTAACACTCGTAGAATCAGGATGGATGAGGCCATAATGGCAGGCTGTGCATTCCCCGTCGCCGTAAGCGTGCTATTGGGTCCATCCGCAATGATCGAAGAGAGTTTATAGCCCAACAGATCATCGATCTGTTCGACGATCGGTCCAGCAGTCGAGGGAAAAGCTTCGAGCCACGGCGTCAACATGCCAACTCTTTGCACCCCTTGCCCTGTGAATGATTAGTAAATGGAGCGAACCAACACAACCACCGAGACGCAAATCATGTCACCATACCAGGAAAGAACAGGGCGGTTTTCGGCCTCGAGCTCTTAGCAGATGAAGCATAATGCCTCTCATTCCCCGACCCCGAAGCTCTCAATCGATAAGTTGTGGCGGGACAACACGTTTTACTCGTCTTCGAAGCGCAGTCTTCAAGAAAGGAACCCGGTCGCATTGAGATGCGCCGGGGCGCAAAGCACCTCATTATTGGATCTGTACGAGTAGATGGTTCGCGAAACGAGTGGGTGGATAAAGCTAATTAAGCTATACTTGAAGATCTTATAATTGAAAGTAAATGGCTTTTGGGATCTTGGACTAACTCATAGCTCTTTGAATCTTCCCGAGGTGATTGGCAAGCTTCTACGAGGCTATCACCATCTCTCGGTACTCCCGAATGTCAGCCGACCGAGGAAGGCCGCAATCGGCCGAAGAACATGGGGAAGTGATAATGACAAAGTAGATCGATAGATAGTTATATTGAAATAAATGTCGCCACAGCAAGATGAAGAGTTGTAAAGTCTAGTTCACGATATGATTGCAATGGAGTAGTAAAGCAGTGGAGTTTTCATCAGCAGCATCAAATTCATGGTATTCTCACAGTAATTTTGTCTAACTCCAATCCCCAATTCCTCCAATAACATTGGTTCCCAAACTCCATTTGTAAGCCTAGACCAATACCCCAAACCATCCCATATTTCATAAAACACCCCATCTATGACTCAAGCCAGTCAAGCAGTTGTGGTGTGAAATAACTGACAATGATAGTCGCACCAGCTCTCAAAATCCCTTCGGAGGATTCAACAGCCATGGTCTTCAGGTCAAAAACGCCAGCCTTTGCTCCCGCATGAATCATTGCAAATTCTCCACTCACTTGATATGCTGCCACGGGCATGTTCTTTCCAATCTCCTTCGCGTCGCTAATGATATCAAGATATTGACTTGCTGGCTTGACCATGATAATATCCGCGCCTTCACCAATATCTCGTTCGATGGCTCTGCGAGCAAGACCACGACCTCCGGGTGGTAATTGATAGCATTTTCGGTCGCCGAATGAAGGGACGGAGCCTGCTGCGTCACGGAATGGTCCATACAAACATCCAGAAAACTTGGCAGCATATGACATCAACACGACTCTGTGTGCAATCCCCTCCTCAATCAACTTGAGCTTAATCGCACGGATGCGTCCGTCATTCATATCTGAAGGAGCGACGCAATGCGCACCCGCTTGAGCATATGCGATCGCCACGTCTGAGACACGATCGACAGACAGCTGGTTGTTGAGACTGCCATCATCGCGTAAAATCCCACAATGTCCGTGAGAAGTGTACTCGCAAAGGCAGACATCTGCGACGATGAAGAGTTGTGGGAATCGCTGACGGAGAAGTCGAATGGCAGCAATGACGGGACCTTGTGGATCATCTGCAGCGGTTCCAAGAGCGTCCTTGGCATTGGGCGCAATTGGGACACCGAACAGTATAACCGATCTCAAACCCTTGCGAACAAGTGGTTCTAAGAATGGGACAACTTTGTTGATGCCTCGGCGATGCTGATCAGGGAGGGAAGGAATGAGGGTTTCTTCGTCATCGATATCGGAAATGAATAAGGGGTAAATGAGCATTGACTGTGTGATCGCTGTCAGAGGCTGAAACTAGTGTAGGTGTGTCGTCAAGTCAATCTTACCTTGGTCAATTGTCTCTCAGCCTGCCATGATCTTGCCAAAGGATGGCAGTAACCCCCGTGCAACTGACTACTGATATCTCCTGCTATGCTGACACTCGTGGCAGCTGTGCTTGCATATGATCTGGCTCTCGAGACATGCGAGTCGGCTCTAGAAACATACGATGCACGATCATCGAAGGTCGAAACGGATCCTGAACCTCGAGGGGGCGGTCTTCGCTCACCGGCAGCGTCTCTGAATGATAAATCCTGTACGAGGCTAGAGAAAGACATATTAGAGATGTAGTGAAGGCAGTTTTGCTTGCGGCGGGAAGTTATTCAAAATCTATCGACAATTGAAAGGAAGATAGATATTTGGAAGGTTGTCGAGCAAGTTGAGATGAACTTGTGCGGATGTGGCGTAGAGCGGGTTGTGAATCCAAGAGTTTTGATTGGATGAAGGATATGCAGAGTAAGATAGTAATGTCAAGTGAAAAGAGGAAGTTCTTGGGAGATTTTATAAGTTACAAGTTACATTAATAATGTCAAAATCTATCAATCAGGAAGAATACGATCTAGTGTTTTGAATCGATTCTGTTGTCCAATGATCAAGAAGATGATTCAATTGATAAGTACGGTGACCGAGTTGATATTTCAATTGACTTTTCTTCTTTTATGCAATCACTCGTAAACATCTACAAGAAGTCTATAAAAATACAGTACTGTTTATTATTCTATCGGAATCAGCGGAACCTTGATATGATATCTAAGACGCTAAAAAAGCATCTTTATATCGAGGTTTTGCTGTAGTTTCATGCTTCTCAAACAACCTCGACCTCGAATCTGCCGGCAATCCCTATTCCGAGCTCCGCTCTGCCATGTCGCATGCCGTGTCGCATGCCATGTCGCATAAACGATTTCCCAAGCCAGATCGATCGCCATCAGCATCCGGAGGACTGCCCCTCCTCAGGCTTTCGTAGTCGCGGGTCCCATCCTTCGAATCGGTGATGATGCCTTGGCTCTGCGGCGATAGCACCGGCACCGGCACCGGCACCGGCACCGGCTCCAGATCCCTACAACCAAATACAATATAATCATACGCGCCGACACAAGGCTCTTGTGCGCATGTCAGCACTTAACACGTCCTCCTGTTCCTACTTCCCACGTTGAAAGAGTCTCCGCAGAGAATTGTTCCCGCAGTATCATCACCGGAACAGCATTTGGCGGAGCAAGCACTTCCCCACTCAAAGGAAAGGGAGAAAGTGTTCGAAACATGCGTTGGGTGGATGGCGCAATGTCCAGACACCGTTGGGAGAGTAGTATTCAGCTGGATTCTCATTCATTTCGAACCCCCATCTTTGAATTACAGTATTAGTTTTTGTTATTCCACGTCTGCCGATTCTGTAACGTGGCCTGGTACCTGGGTTCGAGTATGATGAGACCAAGCGAAATAACAAGAGGTCCGACAGCGATATTGGTGAACGTATTTGGTGGCCCTTATTTTGTAGTAGTGCTTGAATGAGGACAGCGTAATCGAGTAGTTGCTCTCAATCAAATACCGACGTGGTTGTCCTTGTTGATGCACGGGAAATCGTACTTGAGGTAGTGAAAATGATCACTACAAACGTTCCTGGTATAAAAGTTCTGGGTATGAGTTGCTAGTACCTGCTGGATTTGATTCGCGACATCAGACTAAATAGCTTGAGAACTGCGACAAATGTATCATTTCGAAGAAGCAGTTTTGAGGAATTGAGCAATAGGGTAGCTTAGCCACTTAGCATTGCATTGCCCTTCTTGCTTGACAACTTGGCCTTGTAAACTCAACAGGACACAAAGCCTCTATAGTCAAGTACTCTTCTAAACTTAAAGTATGTGTATAAATTCAATCAGAACAGAAGGTCGTAGTTTAGTAACTAGCCAACATTCTACTAGCAGAATAAGACATTAGTAGACTACACCTTGATTCATGCATCATTTAGTAATGATTGCAAGGGATTCGATTTTTGATCAATGACATATTAAAAGCCAGCTAGCTGCATGTAAATGAACTGTTCAGTTGTGGTGAAGACTGAAACAGTTAAGTTCAGCACATTCACTGTTGGACTCAGACTAAAGACCAAAATTTGGGAGCACTCTGTAATCCAATCGGTTAATACAGGGGTTCAATCCAAGGAAGTTCATCCGCAGGATCATCTCATGCATAGGAGCACTCGGTTAATCCAGTCGGTTAAACCAAGGGGGTCAATCCAGAGCTTTGATCAACAACTATATTTTTTTTCAGTTCAGAGCAGGAAGCTATCAAGATCTGATACTGTAGTTGTTGATAAGTCATATTAAAAATTCTCAATGTTGTTAAGAAATGTCATATTGATAGTAAACTTTCGAATTAGTTATGCAAGCAATGATTGATGACTAAACTGTCTGTTTGCCTATAAGAATAATTTTATTAGAAGATTTTCGACAACAAAGTAATAGATGCCACTTACATATATTGTGTCAGATTCTTCTTTATTCAAAGGCTTTCAACAGAAATGAGGTCCTTGAGTCGTTCTTGTTTAAGCCAGTAGGTAAAATCAGTTTGGCTATTGATTACTTAGTGGTTGATGAGTGGATGCATCTTAAAGACAAGGACTGTTTTCATCTTCCATTTGACCAACTGGCACAACGGAATTTGTAATACCAGAAATAAGAGATCCTTCCTTCTCTTAAAAACTGGTGAACTGGCTTTGGTTTTCGGCTGAGTTTGTGCAATGTGCTTGCTGTAGTCTATTATCACCAATGCAAATAGGAATTTCTCATGCGCGAAAGCCAGAACCAAAGAAAAAGTTATCCAGGAGCATTCCATGCCCATTCTATGTTCACTCCTCCCACTGGTATTATTCTTTGATATAAGGAAAGGTATTTGGAGCCGTTATGGATGTTTGTTCGAGTGAGATGCTGATGACTGTCTGTTGCCCCTGCTAGCAAAGTATGAATAGAAGCAGAGCAGTGAGCTATTACGGCTTTTTTGTGCTATTGTGTATGTGGTTTTGTGCGATTGTAAAATTATGCGCCAGGCAGCCTAAGGACTCCCTGATGTATGTATGGGTGGTTTTTCGTGCGTTTTGAGAGATGACCCAAGGTTGGAATGCTTCAGATAAATGTATACTCTTTGTCTAGTCGAAGGTAGAATGAAGGGGATTTTCTAGTAGATTGTGGCTATTAGCTAGTTGTCTAATACTGTCAAGTAGGCTGAGTAGAGTAGAGTGCAGGGAGGTTTGAACAAATATGGACAATACTTTCAAGCTTTCATCAGTGCTCAGAGAACCTTCCTCTCCAGTAAACCATGATATGATGAAATCATCGGCGATGGACAGAATAATGAGCGGTTATTTCATTGTAAAGTGGGACATAATTCAGTAAATAGGTGTCCGAAGTTATGATACTGGGTCGAAAATAGATTCGTGGGAGTTGGAATTATATGATTTTTGGTTCAAACGCTGCTAATGAGCTTAGTGGTTGAGGATTTGCTGATCATATTGATGCTGTTGGGTGTTTTGCTGCTGAGCTTGTTGCTGTGACTGGGCGCATTGCTGCTGCTGCTCCTGAGTATGTTGGTTCTGTGTATATCACTCCTGCTGTTACTGCAGTGTGTGAGGATATACCTGCGGCTGCTATGAATCCCTCTTGTTATGATGCGTAGGTAGTTTGCAGTTCCTAGTTAATGTCAATGCAGACGCACAGAAAGAACTCGAAAGCGGGTAGTCAATCGAATTCTCTCTTATTGTGCGCGGTTGCCTCTGATTTTGTAGAGCTTATGTTACACCTTTGACTGAAGAAGGTTTCCAGTCCCAGAAAAGATTCCAGGAGCTAGCCCGCCTTTTTCCAGCTCTCCGGAGAGACACTGGGGATTTCAACAACTGTTATGTTTAGTTAAAAGTAAAAGGGTTATTTGTTGTTGTCCTGGAAGCTGTCCGATGTTTCTCAAGCCATGTATAGAGAGACAGGCATTGGCAATTCGAACAGTTGCTGTTTCAGAAAATAGCTGGTTCTTATTGAGCTCTGCGAAACGATATTGGAGATTCCTGCGATTGCTGTCATCTTTCTCAAGCTCTGCGAAGAGATATTGGAGATTATAGAGACTGCTGTCACGGTCCCAGAAGCTGATCGGTCTTTCTTAAGATTTGCGAAGGGTTATTGGAGATTTTACCGATTGCTGTCGCGGTCCCAGCTGGCTGGTCTTTCTTAAGCTCTGCGGAGAGGCTTCGAGCGTTATGGAAATTTCTGCAGTCAGTTCAAAGATACTATTGTGATCATAGAAGCTGCCCGGTATTTCTCGAGCTTTGCGAAGAGATATTGATGATTATAGCAATTTCTGTAGCTGACTCGAACCAAGAAGGCTGTAATCGCGGACTCAGAAGCTCTCTAGTCTTTCAAGCTTCAAGCTTCAAGCTCCACGAACGAACGGAAATCTTATGGTTGTTGTGGAAGTTTCAAATTGAAATAGCTACTGCCGGATTCTCCGTATTAGTGCAGCGAGAGGAAGGTAGCTGCGCCAGTGGTGTCATGTTTAGTCTCTATTTTACGAACAGTTTGAGGTAGTGACTGATCCTCAAGACGACCCTCTACATGGTTTGTAATTTACCTCGACAAAACAATCAGCTTAGCAGCTGCCTCACTTCCATCTCATTATTTCTGCCCATTAATAAAATGGGCCGAGATGACTCTTATCAAAAATAGATCTCAATTCGTATTCTAAGCTGGGTACTCCCCATCATACTACTTCCTTATCCAGACTTCACTGTCATCAACCCTGAGTTCCGTTCCTGCAAATCTCCGTAGTAGGCTAGTGACTCTTGAGGTACCTTGACTCACATCACCTGTTTCCCGGAACTTCTTTACCCACTGTAACAAAGTATTCTCTTCCTCAACTCCCACAATCCACCACCTTCTTTTTACCTTTTTCCTACGATAACTTCAAACCTTCAACGCGTAGCAAAGCTTCGACATTCTCTAGATTCGATTTATAAGACTAAGTGCTCCTATTACAGCTTCTTACGGCTTGAAATACAGGCCATCGCCCTACTATTTTGAGGTGAGATCTCATCATTCTTATTCCCTCTGTCTCCTTCTCCCCCTTCTCCATTGTTACGCCAATAAAACGACTATGGCCATCTGATTCCTCGGGACAAAGAGCATAAGGTACTTGCAGTGAGGTCGCAGAATCAAGTGCTATCGATTCTGCCCCTATAACTTGAGTTTTGATTGCCATATCTTACTACAGCCTCCAACTTACTTTCCTCTTCATGCTTTGGACCAGAGCCATTACTTACCTCAAAACTACTGAGCTATGCCTACATATCAGTATCTTCTATGCTAATTAAAAGCAATCTACGCGCTACCCCTTAATCTCTCTCTCTCTATTCCTTCCTTCCATCGTTGTCATCAGTTTTGTGCACCATCGATCTTGCCTTAGCTAACAAAATTTACTGCCTATAGTATCTAGCCACTGCCGCCTCTCTCTACGTTTTTCCCTGACGTAACTCCATCATACCTTGTATACGATAATTACCTTCTCTCACAACCATCATCTCGCGACCATTGTCACCAATCTCCATGGAATCTTATAACAGGAGGAAGAAAGCTCTCATGAGCCCCTTTGCTTCATTAAGAAACTCGCAGTATATCAAGACAAAGAAGAATAGGACAATCAAGAGGGGTTAGTTGTTCCACTCTATCCATTTCAAAAGTCAATCAAAACAGTCTTACTCAATCTTTATCACTTCAATTATGTCCTTACATCTCCAAGCACACTCGATCATCTAGTAGGTGGTCTACCAGCTCGTTTTAGCTCCAGGATCTTCCTTAGAGACCCCTTGAATGTCAATGTGCTCGTCGTCATTAAATTGGCTCATTATCGCTCCAAATTGAAAATCAAGCTAATATGAGATTATCAATAGAGCCAAACACGCGCCAATTATCGGCTTTTCACTCAACAATCGGCATCGATGGACAAGAACCAGTTCTTCCACAATTGCCAAGTCTTGATTTTAGCGAAAAGGAGATCTCAGTTCCGGCAAAGAGCGCCGTCACAGAAATTAACTCTAATTGCGATCACCACACTCAACAACCCTCCTCTCACACCAGAAAGAGCTCTGCACCTCCTATCCCGAGGAGATCTTCCAGGAGGAAGTCCGGGCTATACAAGTCAACTCGCCATAGGAGTTTAAACAAGAATTCTCAGCATCGGATATCTAAAGAGCCTATCGTACAAGTACCAATTGAGACTGGCGAACAAACACAAACTAGTAGTCCTGCCAAACCCAACAAGATCAATGATGATATTGCCAAGACATTCCAAGCAATGGAAAAGTTAAAGCCAGGCTCTACCCAGACACTCATTGTCGAAAAAAAACGACGCCTAAAGTCTGGAGCTTTTTTGAAAGTAAAGCGCGTCTTGCAAGGAAGTCTTCGTCGCCATAAGAACGATAATAGCCAAGAATGTTCCTCAATTGACCCTCGTCTCATTCAATCGCCACCTATTCAAGAGCATGTTCTTGGATACTCTAAAGCTCTTGGTGATACAGATTTGCGACTCAATGAAGGTAACTCAAATTTAAAATCTCTTCTATCTAATATTGACGAGGCTAACTTCTTCCAATAGTACGAAATTTGGACGAAAACTCCAAGCTTCGTGGTCTAAGTAGTAATTTCAAAATTCCCAGAAAGCCACTGAACTATGACGGAATGTCCTTCCACAGTCAGCAGTCTGCTTTGACAGACCCTTTCACCGAAACACACACTTCGGGCGGCCAACTTATGCCTCTGCTCCCATTTGGAGGCCCACCGCTCGGCCCATCAACATTAGATTTTCTAAGCGGTAGTAATAAGAAGGGTTCAGTTCACCAAAATAACAAAGGCTTCGACGACCTAGATTCTTTACTCACATCTAGTCCGTTAGCACAGTCGACACCAAGACTTCGACTTGAGGTCAATCATACGGATCCTGATAGAAGTAGGAGAATGCAGAAAGTTGACGCGGGATCTCCGTCTGTGCTTGATCATAACACGTTCGCTGAAGACAGTGAAGTCTATCAAGGTATGATTGCTATTAGTCCACTTAGAGCCAAGCCACAGAATCAATCAGAACATCTTCGGAGCCTAGTTCAAGCCACAGTACAACAAGTCGGCTTGCTTAAAGAAAAGACAGTGAATAATTTTGCAGCCGCTGTTACCGCAGTTCAAACATTATCTGGATCTACTAGTGATTCAGGTTTCGCCCCATTAAATCGGAAATTGAAGAAGCATCCTTCTCCAAGTAAGGACTACCTCGAAAGACTGAGCAGAAGACTTCCAGATTTCCCCGATCCAGAGCCTCTTCCCCATCATACTCATAAGCACAAGGATAGCAGTGATATTCACAAGGCGAACTTTACTTTGCGAGAGAAGCGCAAGCAAGATTATCAAGAAGAGAACAAGGAACTTCTGAGTGATCTACTCATTTCCGACGACGAGTTTGAAGAATGTAACTCGTCCATTCCTGTCGTAGCTCAGTCATTGGAAACATTTGGTGTTGAAGACTTGGAAGTCGGAACTTCTGTTCAACTTGGAAAGATCATGGATCAAGATGACTCTATGATGGAGCTTGATGAATTACAGTCAGCACCTCCTTCTGCCCCAATCTACCACGAGAATGATTGCGACGAAGACTTGATCAGTTTCTTATAGACCTTGAATTTTTTGCTAACCGAGGATTTTCAGGTGGGACGAATCCAAGTATGATGTCGGTATGAGACATTGCTAGTATCCATTCGACTCACGACTTTCCATACCTCTTTACAATACTCTACAATTTCTTGGAGTTTCTCTCGATTAGGACCTTCTTGTTGTTATTGCTTTGGTTGATTACTTATGCTACAGATATCTCATTTTCTTTTCGCTCTCAAACTATAACAGGCGAGCCTGCTTAGATGATTAATTATCTCGACGCTTGCAGCACTTATAACTTCAAGAGATACCGTTCAAGTCAATCACCTCGTTACAGTTCTGCTTCTACCTTGTTGTTGTACCTTTCTTATATTTTTGGAGGATAATAATGGATTGTTACGATACGACACAATAAACGAATGATCCTGAAGAATATCTACGAGCTTGTTTCTGTTTTTTATGGATTTCTTTGGCGTTTTCTGCTATCACATCTTTCCTGGTCGGATGATGATGTGAATTGATATCGTGGATGGTTGGACGATTTGAGTCTTCACATCTCGTTGGTTCGGATGGGGTAGGGATAATGTTGTGCATGGGTGATTGATTTGGAGGAATGGTTGGAGGATGTAATAGAATAACTGTGGAAGATTGTGTTTGGGAATATGAGGCGAATGCTATGGGAGGGTATTATAATTGAGGATCGAAGGACGGAGCCTGATTGCATATAATCTGGTATATTTTGGACGGAGGAGTTTCTCGTTTGAGACTTCGTCGAGCAGTTATATACCAGATAAGCTACAGTAGAGTTGAAGAGTAGTACGAATGGCTCGATTTGCTTTATTTGCTGCTGGATGATTGGGCCAAACTAACTTACGAATAATGACGAGAAAGCTTCCAAATAGAAAGGGTTGAGTTCAGTTTATCATATGTAGTACATAGCATAATGTGGAACAAGGGCTAGTATCTCTATAAGGGGACTCACTCGGGTTGTATCATACATAGTGCATAGATAGGCAGAAGAATTTCAAACATCTGATTTGCTATACAGGACAACCAATCGATGTTAACGTGACCGTTATTAAAACACTTTCAGATGAACCATGATTCAATTTTATTAACAAAGGAAAATCTTCAGCCTCCTTCGCTTTACTCTGCTCTGGGTATCGAATCCATATAATACACTCGTAACTCGTGATCCATATCTAAAGTGGGTATAGGACAAGGCAATAGGAGAAAGACAGCAAATGCGCAACAAGAATTATCTAGTATGCAGCAACATGATGACTGCCCTTCTCATCCGTTCCTCTCATTCTTCTAGTTCCTGCTGCCTATAATCACATCATGATTAGTCTAATCCCCAAGAAAACCCCTACCAAATAGCAAGCATATGGCATAAAACTAACCTTCAAACCCGGTCTCCTCGTCAAGCTTCCCCTCAACTTCATCATGGCCCCGCTAATCTTATCACCAACGCTGGGCTTGCGATGATGGTGATGATGAACTGGTTGTGCGGTCACGCCAGCACGACGACGTCCCCATGTTCGTTGGCGACGGGCTCCCGTTGTGGTGCCGGCTGTGGTATGGTTGTGGCGGTGGTGGGTTCCGTGGGTGGAGTTCTCGTAGGTGCGTTGGTGGGCTTTGGCGCCACGAAGACGGGCGAGGAATGAGGGGCGGGTCGTTACGGTTGTGGTTGTGTGGGCCATCTTTAGATGCTGGTTTCGAGGTTGTGTGGTTCCGGTTTGTGTGAGTGGTCGGACTAGTGGGGTTGGTGGGGTTGGTGTAGTTGATGTGGATTGTAGTGGTATTGAAATGGTAGACTGAGTGGGACTTTGATAGCTTTTGATAAATGAAGATAGAGTTCTGAGTGTTGCGTTGTCAGGTAATTGGTCGTCGTCTTGAATCTTTGGTACGATTTGAGTTTGTGAAGAGGATGCTAGTGGTATGGGAACGGGAACAGGAGGGGGCATCTCGGATATTTTTATAGGAAGGATTTTGGATCCTGAAATTCGGAATGGGAAAATCCTGTGGGGGATCTTGTTCTCAAACTGGGAAATGTTGATGCTGTGATGGTGATATTGGAATTCACTGGGTGGTGATGTACATATGACGACGGAGTTTGGGAAGCGGTCAGCCTGTCAAAGAGTAAGAGAACAACTGGTATAAGCCCTGGTCAGTTGAACGTCATAAGGGATTGGGTGTTGGAACATATTGACATGGTAAGTCAGGTTGATCTTGGCTGGCGGTACTTGTGGCTTAACGGTCGAACGGAATTTCAGGGTCCTGTGGCTTAATATGGTTCACAAATCTTGTAATTTTGTGAAGATCAAAAAGAAACAGAAACCGAAAACTTGATTTCCTGTATCGCTAATGACGTAAGGTTAAAGGAGGTCGCTTATTGTGGCTGGTGGCTGTGCTGGCAGACAACTGTGGCTCATGTCCCAAGGAATATGTCTGTTTGAACAACACCGACTTAGAACTTGGGTAGAAACTCATGACTACGCGAGAGATATTGAGCGTGCATCAAGGCAAGCTGTTATGTCTCGATAGGTGTTCTAGTAGTCATCACTTATAAGTGGAGTGTAGGACACTTCTTCCTACTGGTCTGCTAAATCGATGATACTCGCTGTATGCCAGTGTAAGCTTGTGAACTGTCAAATATATAATCACCATGATCAAAAATTAAGAGTATTTCACAAATATATATACCATGGGTTTAGCTGATTAGATGGCATTTCGCAATTTCTTGATCTCCATCAATGCTATTGATCGACGGGCCAAGCCTTTTAACTAATCGACTTCGTCACTCGGCAATGCTTCCGACTCGACCCCTCAATTAGAAACTAATTGACCTCTGATGTTAATAAGCAGCCATCTAAACTTTACTCTTTTCTTGAGGAGTCTGGACTGACTCTTTACCTCGCTCATTATCTCATAAAACCTCTTTACATCATCGATTTGGCCTCAAAAGCACAAAAACCCACCCACACGGAGCTACCCCTCCATCAAGCACTGATGTCATAGTGTTACTAGCCAACACTTGCCCCCCTTTTCATCAAAATACAAATAGTGATTGTCAAACAGCTTCATTGGAAGAAGCCTAGATCATACAATTGCTAAGTATAAGAAACGATGAAGTACTGCGTGAATTGGTTAAGAATCTTCTTTCCATACACAACCATCTCTAATTGATTTTAATTTTATCTGTCATCATCCCGTTGACTTCAATTAATCAAACTTACGGAACTAGACTCATCCAAATAACCAGATATGTCTGCTAGCAAAGGTCACTTCGAACAGGGTATGCCATGAAGATATCCCCAATCCAACAAATCTTCCCTCATATGTTCAGCTCAACCTCTCTTAACACCATAATATTTGAATAACACTAATCATCTGTATCTCACAGGCCACCAACCCCCCGTCTCCCACCAATCCTCCATCCCCGGTAAGCAAACCGAATTACCAATAGAAGCCATCAACGACCAACTTCCAACCGATGATGGTGGATACCAACCATATCTCGCCGCTGGCAAGCTCAAGGGCAAGAAGGCCTTGATAACCGGTGGTGACAGCGGAATTGGTCGTGCCGTTGCAATCCTATATGCAATGGAAGGAGCAGAGAGTTCCATCGTCTACACACCAGAGGAAGAAGAAGATGCACAAGAAACCAAGAAATTGGTCGAAGCCAAGGGAGGAAAGATCCATTTATTCCCAGCGGATTTGAAGACTCACCAGGCTTGCAAGAGCATTGCCGAGAAGGCCAAGGAGGCCATGGGGAGAATTAACATTTTAGTTTTGAATCATGGTACTCAGCTGGTGGTGGAGAAGATTGCCGATTTGTCGGAGTATGTGTTTTCTCTACCCTTCTTCCTGTTTGGGAAGTGGTTCATGATGCAGCATGCTAATGATCATCGTAGAGATCAATGGGTTAACACCTTCAATGTGAACGTTCACTCCTTCTTCTTCCTTTCCAAATACATCCTACCACAGATGTCACGCGGCGACACAATCATCACATGTGCCTCCGTAAATCCCTACGTCGGCCGCCCAGACCTCCTCGAGTAAGTTCTCCAGGCCTCTCCTCCATCCTATCACCCCCCACTAACAACCCCAGCTACACATCCACCAAAGGAGCCATCGTAGCCTTCACCCGAGCCCTCTCCAACCAACAAATCGGCAACGGAATCCGCGTCAACAGCGTTTGTCCCGGACCCATCTGGACGCCTCTCATCCCCGCCACCATGAACGAGAAATGCCAAAAGGAATTTACCAGTCCGATGGGAAGACCCGGTCAACCATCCGAATGCGCCACGTGCTTTGTGTTCTTGGCCAGTGCGGATAGTAGTTTTATCAGTGGCCAGAGTTTGCATCCCAATGGCGGGGTGCAGGTGGGTTCTTGAGGAGAGAACTTGGTAGGATCCGAGGAGGGGGATGGTGGATGGTGGATGATGGATAGTGTCACGATTCTGACGTTTCGGCCAGACTAGCCGCCGCTCCGGCGCACGTGCTTGCCCATGCAGCTCACGTGCGCCTCATGTAGAATATATATAGGAGCGCTGTTCCGTAGCTAGTAGCGATAGTAGTAAATTCTAAGGAATCTTATGATCCTCCAACGTGTACTATTTGGCACTCTTTTGTGACTATACCATACGTCTACGAGCTCTTTTACGGCATAAGCGTCACAGATAGGTTATGATTTTATATGAATACTGATTATCATTACAAGACTAACTTTTCATGTGATAATATGCTCCTCTTGGTTTCGGGAACAGACTTTTGATTGTATTACCGAAAATAGAGTTCTTGTATTTCAAGCAGACGTCTGTCATGACTCGAATTTAAAAACAAAATAGAAGAATATCAACTAACTTTCTATCACTGGAATGTAGAACCGACATTTGACTTTTCTTTTGCAAATCTTAGCACCATTTTACTCATACCTCCTCTCATCGTACCCCATACCCCAAAAGTTTATTCACGCCTCGCTCATGGCACTCATCATCTTCACATAATGTCCCGCACCCCGTCACCAATTCTCGCTACACGTAGTATTCCATATCCCGCTTTCGCGGCCACTTTCTCCAACAACGACAGCATGATTTCTGATGCCTTTTCTTGATCACTCGTGTGATATAACAGTTGTCTTTCCCTGATACTCGGACGGTAAGATAGAAAGATAGAAAGATAGGTGGATTAATGTCAAGTTAGGAATACTTCCCCCATGATTACACCTGAGATGGAGCGTGCTTACGTAATACATCTTGTACCCCTTCATTTGGTAAACGAGCATGTAAGGTTACCGATAAAACTAACCTTAAGCTTACCCTACCCCTTTTCAGGAAAACAATAATTATATAAAACCCCAACACCTTTCTGTCAACTCGTATACTGACTGTACTTCCCTCCTTGCCACTCCTTCAGAAATCATCTCATAAAATAACATTAGCCCGCCATCCAAAGAAAAGGATGAGCCCATGTAATTCTCCATCTCGAACTTTATCGGTACGCAACCTTAACTTTCTATCAAAGATACCTCGGTTCATAACTCTAAGCTCTACTCCGTAGATCCTGCCCCGCGAAAAGGGGGTACCTTAGGGCTGTGGAGGGGGGTTCGCATGAGGTAACCAATTGCATTTCTCAAACCTTCTACTGGATGAAGTGGATGAATCTCTGGTAGGTTCTCGCAGAAGTGTCATTCATTTTGGTCTATAGAAATGTCCGAAAGCGTGGGAAGGGAAAAGATCCTTTTGACCGATGAGCTAGCTAGCTAGCGGTAGGTATGGGATGGGGAAAGGTAGAAAAGATCTTTCCTTTCTTCTCGTTCGTTCATTCACTCTCGAATCCCTTTCTTCCCCTTTGGACAACACAATACGATATAGTTGTTTTTCAGAAGAGACTTTGCTTTACATTCCGCAGGCTTTGAAAGAAGATATTCAACCTTCCCACTCCATTCCCTTCCATTGAAACGCCCATCTCACCCACACAAACCCCCTCCCTCATATATATCTTCACGATTCCCCAATTCGGAACCGCCAATCACCCCTCAAAAACATCCTTCCCAAACCAACATCAAACATGGCACCCGTCAAACCCTTCTGGAAGCAGCCTTCCCACCCAGAAATCCAAGAAGTAATCTACGGCGAAGATGAAAACGGATACACCACCAAATCCATCTCCAAAGTTTCTCTCCCTCCCTTTGCCACATTCGCCAAAATGGTAGCTCTCACTCTCTCTCCTCTCCTCCCCCACCGCATACAAAAAAAGACTTTTTTAAAAAATAGACTAACCACTCCGCCACTGCAGGATTTCCCTCCCTGCACTCTCGCCCCCAAAGCAACCTACGCCACGGTACAAACAAGCGCCACCACCCACCTAAACCTCAACTCCGACCTCCTCTACATAAACCACTCCTGCCAGCCCTCCCTAATCTTCGACGTCCAAAACCAGACGATCCTCGCGGGACCCAACGGCCTCCAACCCGGCCAGGAGCTAACGTTCTTCTACCCCTCGACCGAATGGCACATGGCGCAGTCCTTTGCGTGTACATGTGGGAGTGCGGGGTGCGTGGGCGAGATTAGCGGCGCGGGACAGATGCGGCGGGAGAGTTTGGAGGGGCGGTGGTTGAGCGGCCATATTCGGGGGTTGTTGGAGGAGAGGGAGAGGGAGAGGGAGAGGGAGAGGGAGAGGGAGAGGGAGAGGGAGAGGGAGAAGGCCAAGGGGGAAAGTGGAGGGCAGCAGCATGTGAATGAGGGAGAGATCAATGGGACGAAGGTCAAGGCAAATGGGGAAACCAATGGAGATGGGGACAGAAATGGATGTAGAGGGATCACGAGTCGGGAGATGAGCGGGGAGATGGGCGGAGATACTTTGTAGATACTTTGGGGGGGGAGGGGGTTGATTGAGGGGGTGCTTCCTATTTCGAGTTCTGTATTTTGAGTCTTTGGTCCTTCAACAGGATCTTGCGAGTTTGGTATGTTGGGATTTAACATCTATTGGTACGAGGTAAAATGAAATTTCTAATCAACTTCGGGTCGTTTGGATGCTTAACAATAGGTTTAAGATGTTTCCCTGGTGATATTTATTCTGTACAAATCCTGATGTTGATATTGATGTACAACTGCTAAACATGACTAAGCATGACCTGTTAACTCCAAAAGATATCTCCCATATCTACCCATTGTACAGGGTGAAAAACCAAACACATGTACCGTTCCCCTTAAGCGCATGAGACATTAAAGATTTTGTGCATGTCCACTTCAAAGGATGTCCCCCATATTTACATTGAATTTATTAATCATCAAACCATCTTCCCCATCCGCTTTCCTTCCCCCTTTCAGCCCCCGCACCACCTGCATATCTCTTCTCCTCCTCCTCCCACTTCAAGCGTTCAACTCTACTCCTGGCCAAAAATGCCCTTGCAAATCTCCACGCTTCGGTATCGGCTAAATTCCATGCTTCAACGGCCCCCCTAATTTTTAAATCTTCAGGGTTTTCACTCCGGCCAAAAGTCCTTGCTTTTTCTAGCAGAAGTTCTTCTTTCTTCTTATCCGCTTCTGTTGGTACTGGTCCATCTTTTGGATCATGAACGGGTTTAGGTCTACGTTCTGGTCCTGGAACTGGGGTTTCCGACTTTCCTGTATCGGTAGCATTGCGGGGGATGGCGAAGCCGAAATGCCAATCTAGATCTGATGGAACTTCCTTCTCGGCTGTGAGCCAAAGGGAATGTGATGTTCCGTGACCACTTGCAACAGCCTCCTTGAACTTTATGATACGTGGGCTGCCGGAAACACCCGTACCAAGAAGCTCTTTGGTAAGTGTTGAGAGCCAAGCATCACGAGGAGACTCTCGTCTGATCCACCTGATATCGATTTTCTCTTGGAAGCTGATGAGCATAGACATTGTGTAAGGATGTGGAACAGTCCCGATAGTATAAAGGCCTGAGGTATTGCGATAGAAAGCGGGGGTGCTGATTTTCATTGGAGATGAGGCGACACATGGTGTGCATTTTGGTCGATTTGGGGGACAAGATGCTGGCATTGGCGAATTGGGACATTGCGCAAGGTATTCAGCAAGTTGCAAAGCTGGCTCAACAAGATATGACGTGTGTTGTGGTTCTGGTTTGACCACGGAAATTCCATTGTTGAAGATATTTTGCCATGTTTGATGAAGATGGGATGTGATGAGTTTGTTCAAAAGTTGCAAACCTGCTGCACCATTTCCTTCAAACCCCTTTGCAACTTGTGGATATTTCTTTTCTACGATCTTCGGCTGGTAGAAAGCCAAAGAATCGTGGGAAGGATCAATTTTGAAAGTATCTTTTGGTACAGCACTAACAAAATCTTTGGCATCTTTCAACTTTGGATTTGCTAAAGCGGCTTTGACAGCTGCTGTGATATCCGCCTTTGATCCCGAAAAGATACCACTCCCCAATTCATCATATCTTGTCAGAGATGGATATTCTCCTCTTCTCAAATAACTCAGGGTTTGATCTTCGTAAGGGCCCATCGGGAGTGTGAGGTAATTGCAAAGAAATCCATTTCCCATATTTTGCCAAGCTAGCCATCTTGTTAAATCGACTTTCAATGAATCGCCTAACTCAAGTCGTTGCATTTCGAGATATAATGGATTGTTCATTGCTTCGGCAGGACTCAAAATTATGGGCTTGAAACCTTGTGCCCACCATGCCCTTCTCCATGTAACCAGGAGTGCATTCTCGGCAGCCTTCACCTCTTCATCCTTTTTCAATGTGTGATCATAGTATGTATAAATGGTTTGACGTTCTGCAAGAGGTGGGAGTAACGATCGATTTTCGTCCAATGTCACCGATGATGAAAATGGGCTTAACCAATTCCAATTAGCATGCCACTTCGATTCGCCATATGTGCTATTCTTTTGAACTGGTGGAGCATGTGCTACCTGTCGGAAAGGATTGAGGATACTCGGTGAAGGTAATTGTTTAGGAAGTTTTGGTAATGACATGCGATGATCTGCCAATCTGCCAAGAGATGAACCGGATGGGATCGAGTTTGGGAGAGTAAAAATTAACGTTATAACAGCGAAAGTTGCAATGGTGCCGAGAATAACTACCATGCGGCGAGGAGAAATATGAGCTATCGGTCTCCCCAAAAAGGTTCGCTGAACAGGCATTGTGAGAGAATGGAATGGAATATAATCGAGGGAGTAAAAGAATCTCGTAGTGAAGCACAAGATCAAGACCTGCTTAACTTCGCATTGGCAGCTTGTGTATGATGATTTGCGTTGGAGGTTGTTTCCTGGATGAGCTGACGTGCGCCGTCAAGCGAAGCACAATTGCAACCTACCAAACGAAGAGACCAAAACCCGAGACTCTTTTCAAATGAAGATGAAGTGGAAGCTTTATTAATGAAGATGAAGTTTAGAAGAGGTTGAAAATTGAAGGATGTGGAAAACGACAGGATTACAAGTAGGTATGAGTATGAAGAGAAAGATTGAAATCAAAAATACTGAGATAGGAGTAAGAAGGATAAACTTTTTTCCTTATCGAGATCTTGGCATAGACATAAGGTTATCAGACACGTGACGTGGCGGGGCTTGGCTTGCCCTGCTTGGCGATCATATAAAAAATTGTATGTACAAGTAAGTTATGACATCTCAACACTGAACCGCCTTCCATTCCATACAAACACGGCGACTCAAAAACTCCAAAGTTGGGCTGGGTAAGGTTGAGGAGGATTCAAAGGGATCCCTTTCGCCCTGTTCTCCGATTTGAAGTAGGTAGTTGACCTTCTCAAATCTAATATTTTCAATAAAATATATCCCATCGTCTAAATCAAAAGACAGCCATCCTCACAACTATGGCATCAACAAACTTCGAACTGCCAGACCCAACATCAGATCTTCATTGGTCTGCTTTCCGTGGGGCAATTCAGGATATCTTCACTACAAATGCCGAAGCTCATCCTGATAGACTTTGTGTCGTGGAAACTGCCTCAGCATCTTCGCCAAGGAGAGAATTTACCTATCGACAAATCAATGAAGCTTCAAATATTCTAGCTCACCATTTGGTGGAGCGTGGGGTCAAACGGAATGAAGTGGTTATGTCATATAGTTATCGTGGGGTAGATTTGGTTGTCACGGTCATGGGTATCTTGAAAGCTGGTGCCATTTTCTCGGTCATTGATCCTTCGTATCCTCCTGATCGACAAAACATCTATCTTGATGTTGCGAGACCAAGAGCTTTGGTGGTTATTGATAAAGCTACTAGAGAGGCAGGAGAATTGACTGAGAAAGTGCGCGACTTTATCGCCGAGAATTTGGATTTGAAGACCCACATCCCAGGTCTCGAATTGAAGGATGATGGCACTTTAGTGGGTGGTGATGATCAAGGAAAGGATGTTTTCCAAGAGCAACAATCGTTGAAGTCGAAGAGTCCGGGTGTCATTGTTGGACCAGATTCTACTCCAACTTTATCATTCACCTCGGGTTCTGAAGGTCGTCCAAAGGGTGTTCGAGGAAGACATTATTCTCTCGCTTATTATTTTGATTGGATGGCTGAGAGATTTGGTTTGTCTAAGAATGACAAATTCACAATGTTGAGTGGGATCGCTCATGATCCTATCCAAAGAGATATTTTCACACCTCTTTTTCTGGGTGCCCAGTTATTGGTTCCATCCAAGGACGATATTCAACATGAAAGGTTAGCCGAATGGATGAAAGAGCATGGTGCAACTGTCACTCACTTGACACCTGCAATGGGTCAAATCTTGGTTGGTGGAGCTAGTGCTGAGTTCCCGGCTCTGCATCACGCCTTTTTCGTCGGAGATATTTTGATCAAGAGGGATTGCAAGGCTCTACAAAAATTGGCCCCAAATGTGTTCATTGTGAACATGTATGGAACGACCGAAACTCAGCGTGCAGTCAGTTACTATGAGATTCCAAGCAGAGCTTCGGATCCACAATACTTGGAGAACATGGGAAATGTTATTCCAGCTGGTAAAGGAATGAAGGACGTGCAACTACTCATCGTCGATCGCGAGAACCGGAACCGTATTTGTGATATTGGCGAGATTGGAGAAATTTACGTTCGGGCCGCTGGACTTGCAGAAGGTTATCTTGGAAGTGATGAGCTCAACAAAGCCAAGTTCGTCGACAGTTGGTTTGTTGATAACTCCAAGTGGATCGAGGAAGATGCAAAGAACGCAAAATCCTTATCCGAAGAGCCATGGAGAGAGTTCTATAGTGGCCCAAGAGATCGAATGTATCGATCGGGTGATCTGGGCCGATACACTCAAACTGGAGATGTAGAGTGTGTTGGTCGAGCGGATGACCAAGTTAAAATTCGTGGATTCAGAATTGAACTTGGTGAGATTGACAAATACCTCTCAGATCACGTCATGGTTATGGACAATGTCACGTTGGTCAGAAGGAATAAAGATGAAGAACAAACGCTTGTCAGCTATATCGTACCTGACATGAAAAAGTGGGCACAATGGTTGGAGCAATCGGCACTTGAAGATGACACTTCCGGTGGCGAAGGTATTCAAGGAAGACTTCGGAGATTCTGGCCTCTGGGTGAGGATATCAAGAGATATCTCAAGACCAAGCTACCCACCTACGCAATCCCTGAAGTTATCATTCCTTTGGAGAAATTCCCTCTTAATCCAAATGGAAAGAAGGATAAGCCTGCGCTTCCATTCCCAGACGCTGCACAATTGGCAGCAGCAAGACCTGTTGGAGCATATTCCGAACTCTCAGATGGTGAGAAAGAGGTTGCAGCAATTTGGGGATCTTTAATCCCTACTATCGACGAGAGAACCATCAATCCTGATGATTCATTCTTCGACATTGGAGGTCACAGTATCTTGGCACAACAAATGCTTTTCAAAGTTAATAAAAAGTGGACTGGAATTAACATCAACATGAGTGCCATCTTCCGAAACCCTACGCTGAAGGGATTCGCCGGAGAGATCGCACGCAGATCCTCATCTGACGGCGATGTGAAGGAGGAGGTTGAAGTTGCTGAGGATTATGCAGGGGATGCCCATGCGCTTGCCAAGACTCTCCCATCAACATTTCCCTCGGCAGATGAAAAGATCACACCAACCACACCTCTTACTGTCTTCCTTACTGGTGCTACTGGTTTCCTCGGTTCTTACCTCATGCGCGATCTTCTTTCCCGCTCTCAAACAATCAAAGTCATTGCTCATGTTCGCGCACTTGACTCCAAAGCAGCTCTTGATCGTGTCATCCAAACTTGTCAAGCCTATGGAGTCTGGGATCCTTCTTGGACATCTCGTCTCTCTTGTGTCGTCGGTAATCTTGGAGAACCACAACTCGGCCTCTCTCTCGAGGACTGGAAGACCGTCGCCGAGACTGCAAACATAATCATTCACAATGGCGCGCAAGTCCACTGGGTTTACCCTTACCAGAACCTCAAGCCTGCTAACGTAAAGGGAACTCTCGATATACTTTCTCTTTGCGCAGCGGGCATTCCCAAACGTCTCTCCTTCGTCTCATCTACCTCAGTTCTCGATACCGATTACTTCGTCCAGCAATCCCGATCCGGCGTCCCCGTCTCCGAAGAAGATGATCTCTCCGGTTCAGCTCAGGGTCTCGGCACAGGTTACGGCCAATCGAAATGGGTAGCCGAGTACCTCGTGCGCACAGCCGGTTCTCGTGGTCTTCGCGGTACTATCGTCCGACCTGGATATATCACCGGAGACAAAATATCTGGCGTAACCAACACCGACGATTTCCTCATCCGCATGGCAAAAGGTTGTATCCAACTCTCCTGCCGTCCCCAGATCTCCAACACCGTCAACCAAGTCCCCGTCAATCACGTTGCACGCGTCGTCGTAGCCGCCGCCCTCCACCCCGCCCAAACACCCCTCGGCGTCGCCCAAGTAACATCCCACCCCCGCCTGACCTTCTCCCAATACCTCTCCACCCTCGAAACCTACGGCTACACCGTCCCCGAAGTTCCATACCCCACCTGGAGCTCCAAACTCCAAACCTACGCTGCAGACCGCACGCCTGAAAAGGAACAACACGCCCTCATGCCCCTCTACCACTTCGCAACCTCGGATCTCCCCGCCGACACCATCGCGCCGGAAATGGATGATGCGAATGCAGCCACTTCCCTCAAAGCCGATGCGGCATTCACGGGTGAGGATTTAAGCGCGGGAGGTTATCTGGATGAGGGGATTTTGGGCACTTATTTGGCGTATCTGGCGGGGATTGGATTTTTGCCTTTGCCGGAGGAGGGCAAGGGGAAGAGATTGCCTGAGGTTAAGATTAGTGCGGAGCAAAAAGCTGCGTTGTTGAGGGTTGGGGGGAGAGGTGCGTTGGTTTGAGGGAGGGAGGTTTGAAGTGTGTGGGTGCGTAGGGGGGTGCAGAATGAAAAAAAAGGAGAAAAGAGTAAAGGAAATTGGCATTGATGGATGGGGAGTTATTAGTTCCTACATAGTGAGTCAGTTAAGAGATTGAGGGTGAGAGAGCAAGCAAGCAAATCTGAATGAACAATTGGACAAATACATATATATACATTATGAGGTTGAGTGATTTGAATTATTTTGTGTTTGTAGAAAACATTGATACAAAAACATTGATACATTGCGATGGAGGAAGGTTGAATCATGTAATACAGTTAGTTGAGCATGACATTCATGGCGCATGCTCTCATCACCAAATATGACACATGGATTTCAAAGACTGGATCGGATTGAGGGACTTTTGTTTCATTCTCTCATGTCAATTTCTTCTTGTTGTTGATTATGAATTATGATCCATCAGTAGAATTTTCAAAAGTGATATCAAAGTCATGAGGTTTGTAGACCAAAAGATATGGACCAAAATATCCACGACCCTCGAGAGGATCCAAGATACGTCGGTGAGTAATCGGACAAGAGTTCAATCTTCTTCCTCCAAAAATAGGCCTATACCACAGGTTGAACCGATCCTCGATGGGAAAGGGGGTAAGGGCCAGAGTGTTTGGGAAGTATAATGTAATATTGCATGGGGCAGATATGCAGATATGCGCCACGAGAAGCAGATGTGCAAGATGTATTGTTCGATATAATCATTGTATTGTTTCGTATGTTCTATATAGTTTGAGGACTGCGTGAAAGTATTCCCAAAGAAAGGTTTCCTGTCTTGAAAACAATGTTAGCTTCAAGTTCATCGAACTCCTGCAGTAATAAAATGGTAGATTGATGGCTTCGATCAGACATCCAAGGAAGATTGACCCTCATCTGTCCTCTATTTAGGTTCTAAGTAAGGCGAGGACTCGAGTGAAAACTGCGAATGTGGTATATGTTTCATCATAGTGAAGCGTGGTAAAGAATATGAAAGGGAGACAAGAACTGACCTTTGAAAAGAATAAACACAGCAATGATGCACTGTTGGTTAGTTCGATGAAATCATGTAGCAATAAACGTCGCGAACACATCTGATGCAGCAGTGATCATAAAGGATCATGTATGCTTATCTGCATTGCTGTTGAACCACAACATAATCCCGGAGTCTTTAGCCACATGGTTGTGCAGCAGAAGAGTACCGCGACCATGGTGTTGCATTCGCGCACGGTGATCCGCTAGACGCGAAGGAAAAATTTGAAAGCTAGTTGTCAAGACTCTGCATGTGGTCAGCAAAAAAGTTCCGAAGGCACAGCAAACAAATTTAGAATTTCCAAGAATCTTTCAGACAACATGTACTGGCAAGTAACAAGATCAACTCGTGAGTATCTCTCGAACAGCGTAGTTTTAATCATGGTCGATTAATTTGGGAAAAGAAGTATCGATTGAAATTGTCATCATGAGATGTAGACGGGGAAAGAAAGGGAAGAAGATGAGAGAAAGAGATGTTGTTACATACCATACATACATAGTTGATGGGTGGAAGCTCATTGTCAAGACGACCATCAGAGCGATGTAGTTTTCCTGCAATTGTTGCAGGTCATGAAAAGAAAAGAAGAAGAGGAAGAAGAAGACAAATTTTATATTGGAAGCGACGCCTTTTAGCGTGCATGTGCATATCACATGATCATATGAAGCGCTAAACCTATTTGTAATATCATATAAAAACTACGGAGAGCAATACATATATGGTCATGCATACGGCAACCGTACGCCATCCAAAACTTACTTGCGAAATCACTTCGTTGACCCAAACATCGCTATCAATCTCGCCATCTCGCCATCTTCTTCTCCTTTCCCTCATCTGAAGATCATATCATAATTACGGTCACCCTTGGCGCACCCCATCTTGCTCCCCAATCAGAATACGGTCACCCTTGCATCGAGACCATCATCAGTACGGTCACCCGCTCACTCGCCAATCCACCCGCTCCATTTTGCAGTCCAGAGACCAAAGCTGCGCTCCTGGTCCACATCCCCTCCCCTTCCTTGTGCACTCCTGGTCCCCATCCCCTCCCCGACTCTATACTTAGCCTCCATATTATATAATCGGGGAGTGATTCCTCACATCGTGACAACTACAACAATTCACGCCCGCAAGGATTCCCAAAGAGGCCCAGAAATATATGGTTATTGCTCCCCGGATCCTCCTTTCACTTTACTTTTCGCGCCCAACTGACTAACTCTACGTCGTCGACTGAGTCTGTGAACATTGCGCATATCTGGGGGGAAGTATTTTTTTCTATAAGAAAACAATTAAAAATTAAATATATTGTTTACCATCTTCCATCTCCCATCTTCGCGGATTGCATATCGGCGAGGTTGAAGGAAGGACGAGAGAGAAGCAGCACCACTTTTCCACCTTTTCAAAGAGACGGCTCTCGTTTTTCCCCCAAGAGGACATTGATCGTCGTGCTTTCGCCGTGGTACGCATCTGCCGATCATAGTGGCTAAGAATTACTTATTATTGCACAAATTTCCTCGATTCTTTGAAATTCCTAGGTACTCTTGCTTTCGAAATTCCGACAAACCATTCGCGGTCCCCAAAGAGAGTACCCACTTTAGAGAAGATCATCGTGCGCGATCGGGGTTAGCTTGTATAATCCTCGCGAGAACATTGTATTCAACACGCAACGACAAGGCCAAATCGTTGCGGAGATCATTGGCGGATTCGATCAGGACGTGGATTGAACGGAGCAAAAGGTCGTGGAAGAGATATCTCAGTCCAACCACGGCGGCGGTGGAAATTGTGGCTCGAGGCGCATGTTACTTGGTTAATCGTCACTGTTCGATCCACATTCGGTGGATAATCGACCTCAAGCAAGATGATGTCGAGTTTACAACACACACAAGCACACACACCATATCCAGTAGGACTTCCACATCAAGGTGTCCCCCAGGGTCATATGGCGGGGATGCCTCATAATCAGGGTCAGCAAGGGCAACCAGGCCCAGGGATGCCTCAGCAGATGCACATGGGAGTTTCTGGACCAGGCGGACCTCAAGTCACTCAAGCTGGTGCCATGATGGCGGGAATGCCACCTGGGGCTGGTGGTCCAAATGCACATGCTTTACAACACTTGAATCCAAATCAACAGGCAGCGCAGGCGGCAATGTTCCAACAGCAACAGCAGATGAGTAAGTCGTATCCTCTGTCACTACTTTCCTTTCCTCATTACCCTCAGCGTGAATTCTATTTAGTCACTATCTATAAGCCATGCTTCGCTCACAGATCATGCTAACAAATGACTCTTCTCAGTGAGCGCCCATCCACAGTTATTGCAACAGCAAATGCTACAACAGCAAGCAGCAGCAGCAGCCGCAGCAAGGCAGCGCTCGGTGCTGATGCAACAACAATACAGTGGTGGGATGCCAAACGGGATGCCAATGAATATGCATGCGATGAACCCAAACCAAATGAACGCACAATTCGCAATGCGACACAATACTCCCGGATTAGCACGCCCAGTTAATCTACCACAACATCTTGCGCAGCAGCAGCAGATAGCTCAAGATAATGTCAATCAACAAGCACATCAGCAGGTAAGCTCAACCTACGAGCTCTTCGATTTGATGTACTAATACTTCTTCGTGCTAGAGTCAGAACCATCAGATGATCATGGCAATGCAGCAACAAAATGCTCAGAATCATGGGCCAAATGGCCAACCAGGACATCCACAAATGACACCCCAGCAAATACAACAATTCCAACAGCACCAGCTCCAGCAGCAGCAACAACAACAGCAGCAGCAGCAGCACCATCAACAGCAACAACAGGCTCAGATTAATCATGCCCAGGCCCAGGCCCAGGCAGTGGCTCAGGCTCAGGCCCAAGCTCAGGCTGCAGCTGCTTCTCAACAACAAAACCAAAGTCAATCACAGGTTCAGAGTCAACCGCCCCAGTCAGCCTCGACACCTCAGTCTCAGCCACCTCAACCGCCACCAACACAAGCTCAACAACCACCGGGAGCACTCCAACAGCAGCAGCAGCAGCAGCAGCAGCAACAGCAGCAGCAGCAGCAGCAACAGCAGCAGCAACAGCAGCAACATCAGCATCAACAACAACAACATGCAGCGGCAATGTTACAGCAACAGCAACAGGCTGCAAGACAAGGAGATAAATTAAAAGGGCAATGCCTAATGAGATTAGCGCTCTTTAGTGACCATCTCAGTGGCTTCTGCAAGGTTACCAAGCCCCTATCTGCTTATATGGCAAATGGTGCTTCACGGTTGGTTGCCGAGAACTTGAAACAAAAAGATGATTTGGGATATTGGGGAGGCTTCGTGGACCGATTCTTTTCTCGAGTAGGAGTTTTACGCCACTCCGTATTTGTGACCGATGAGCATTCAAACAAGCAGTACGAGATTACATCTCCCGCACTGCCGAGATACTTTCATACCCATTTCGAAAGTGGTATTAAAAACATGCAGATGATTTTGGAGAAAGGGACCGAAAAGGAGTTACCACTCAATGGTCATTATATTGAAAGTCAAAACTCAAGCTTCGTGTATTGGTTTGATAATGGCTCTCATGTAAGTCACAAAACTGAAACTTCAAGGTCAATTTCCTTTTTGCTAATTAAATCCAGCTGGTTGCAAATGGTACACTACGTGCACATTTTGATGGAGAGCAAAAGCTCGAACTCCTTGAATTCGTGACTGTTAACCACGAAGAGTATGTTCCACGTAGCATGGCTTTGGAAGCTGCAAGGCCACTTCACAATTGGGGAAAAGAGTGGAAAACCATGAATACTGGACCGGATGGCAAACCGTCACCTGAGATGAACAAGAAGAAACAAAAGATGATGAAGTCCCCACCAAATCCCCCCCCTGATTTCGACCTCCCGGAAACGAAACTGAAGGTTAATTTTGGAATCACTCCTGCGGTGTTTCGGTATCTCGAGGTATGTTTTGACTCGGATCTCTAACGTGCCACATTGTTCTAACAATCCTAGCTGGTCGAGGTTTTGGGTCAAATGAATCCTCTATTCAACTTCTCCCATTCAAATCCCACACTTTCGCCTTATGGTGCCCTGGATTCATATGTCGCGCAAGTAACGAATGGAGTCAACGGTGGCCAGCAAAATCCGTCGGGCCCACGAACACCGGCAATGAGTAACTTCCCAATTGGTGCATCTCCCGCAGCTGTACACTTACAGCTACCTGAAGGATCACCCCACATGGGAGGAAGTCCAGCTCAAGCTCCAGGAATGCAGCTTAACCAGAGTCAGCACGGAACCACGTCAAGTGGCCCAAGCGCAAACACGAGTCCCAACGCGAGTAACAAGAGAAGAAGACCCAGTACAGTAAAGGCTGAAGAGGAAGGACAAGTCAATGGGACAGCTAAGAATAATGTTAAGCCCAGTCCACGCATAACGAAGAGACAAAAAGGGAACCCGGCTTGATCACCTTGCCAAGGTTAGGCGAGTTACCCCTCATCTCACCTCAGGTTATCATCCAAAGATAGGAGGAGAGTAAGACTTGACTTTCATCCGACAACATACATTCACTACTTGAATTACAACCCGTCTTTACGGCCAATCATCAACTCCATGATGAAGCTGTCAGTCATTGGCATTGTCATATTATTTATCGTTTAGTATCATGCGTTCTTCACAGGTGGGAAAATGCACAAAGTCTATATCAACAAGCGTTGGCGTACAGTACAGTTCCTACATAACTCCCTTACACACCTACTTGGCGTCTTGTTAAATATTTTACTCTTTTTTTTTTTTTTTTTTTGGCTCAGCGGGGAACGGCGAATTTTAATTCTTTGGGATGGGTTGGGAGTCATTTTGGGGCGGGGAGGGGAAGGAGAAAGGAAAGGGGACGTTATAAGTGTGGTGGTAATATTCCTTGTATACTATCTCATTTTCCATTATGGTTTTGGTTTTCCTATGCAATGAAGCGGTGGGCAAGGACGCGGTGCATTTTGTCTTTTTTTGCTATACCCGTGGCTTGGGGGTTTGGAAATAGTTGGAGGATATGGGTAGCGGTGTGGGTAGTTGGAATCGGGATGAATTGGGGAAGTGAGATGAAGAATGGGGATGATAGATTGGGTTGGTATGTGGAAAGAGAAAGGGGGATGGAATGTTTGAAGTGAACTGATATTGTGGTGAGATAAAATAGGTGCAGGAGTCAGACGAGATATGCGAGATGATAGACTTGAAAGGGGTATAGTGTGGTGATAAGACACTTAAGAGATGAATAAGTAATCAAAAAGATTTCGAAGCTAACCTGAGGTGGCCTCTGTTATGGTCTATAGTGCCTATTTTATGTGATCATACCCTGTGTCTTGATAAAGTTTTTGGTGTTAGCAGCGAAGTCATGTATCTGCATACACGGAATGAAATCCCATGTAACTTCGATGATAGCAGACAAGTGTCTCGGTACCCATGAAATCAATTGACTACTCTCCTTCACTCCCTTAACTTCAACGAACATCAAGTTGAACCATTCAAATACCTCCTCCAGGTGTATTCGATCGAAATAACAATCTCTGTTTCCCATACCCAAGTAACCTTTTCTTCTTACTCTTTTATTTCCTCACATCGAAGGCGCCGGTGGACACTGGCAATCTGCATTTTCCATTTATCAGCAGCGTCTTGTTTACTGATTCCTAACTAGAGGAGAGTGAGTAGTTAGCATGGATACGTATGTGTAGAGAGAATAAGAATCGTCAATCCATCTGGATCTTTCGTTGCTCGATTGCTAGCTGTGGTGGTGTGGTGCTAGATATCATTCCTCTATGCTCGGATTCGCTTATCAAGTTCCCTCTGGTGCAAAAAGCAGTCCTGGGTGCACTCCGCATTGCCAGCTGCAATAGATATAACAGCGTTCTGATACCCATCTTTTTTCATCTTTGTGAGCTCTCTATCTTTATCAGCTTGACTATCACTATCTAAATGGAAAGGGTATGTATGGGGTTAGCAATTCAACGTTCTTTATCCGATGAGAAAAAGCCTACCCTGTATTATGCAAAGAGGAACGTCGATCCATAGGCATTTTCAGACCCAATCTGCTTGTCGCCACTCTTGCGTCTTTTCATGTCTGTGGGAGACCATCGATATCTCTCCCCAGTATGAATGTTCTATGTATATCAGCAGAGGGATCTTCTGTTGAATGCTTGCTGTGTAGATACCTGGGTCAGAACCAAGTTAATGATGGTTTTCTGATAACCTTTTCACCGTTTGTAGAGTGGACCCCCGGGCTTAGTCAAACTTACATAACGGGTTCCTTCCATATAGGACGTACGCGTAGATGCTTCTTATCAAGTCAGACTGAACTCAGTAGGTGGGTTGGGATCCTGTATGATGGAATATATGCTGTCATGTTATACTCGTATCCTACCTAGAATTTCCATTTGATGGGATGTACTCACTCATGTACCCTGTCTGCTAGAAGGAACGGGATATAGAGAACAAAGCTTCATACGAGTGCTGGAGTACTGGATATTGAGAATGGATTTTCTTAGTATAGAGTACATACATAATCAATATAACTTAACTTACTTACTTACTGTTTGTTACCTTTCATCACCCGCCCGTAGGCTTACTCGCTAACACTAACATAATAAATATATGAATGAATGCATGCCCGATCCAGCTGAAGACTAATTATAATGAATGTATGGATGGTATTCTCAATCTAAAATAGATGCAATAGATGCAATGTATCTTGTCTCGTAAGACTTATACTTGCTTCATAATCATCCCAGTCAGTCCACTTCTTGGTCAGATAGATACACGTACTTTTACATCCTGAAACCAGGGCCTTGGTTGTTCTTTTCTCATTCTTTCACCGTTCCCACACACACATACACACACACATACACATATACATACACATACACATATACATATACACGTTCCACCGTTCCCTCCCAATACCCAGTACCCTATAATACATATCTACAAATCATTCCAATCCATTTCCTTGCGAGTGCATTTTCTCGCCCATCTATACTTGCATCCCAAGTTAAATGAAAGAGCACGCAAAACAAACAAAAAAATAGACCACCAAGTTGAGCACCAATGCCAGAAGACATTATACCACCCGAGACACCAAATGAATCCAAAAATGAACCCTTAACCCATCCCCCATCTATCATGACCCCAGGAAAAATATAAGATTCCAGGCACCCAAGAAACTCCCCATCCATTCATAAATCATGACAAATTCCCACCCGTTTGTCCTACTCTCCCACCAACTAATCCCCTTCTATTTCTTCCCGTTCTACCTCTCCCTAACCAATTCAACTTTAGTCCTCGTCCCAAATCTTCCATTTTCTCCTGCGCCGAATCATTGTCGGATCGTACGCCCACGCTACTAAGTACACTCATACACTGTAACATTCTGCCCACAGTCTCGGTGAGTTTTTTCGAGGAATCTTCTACATTCGCTTGTCTTCGTTCTCGCGCACTTAATCCATAGCCTACCGCCGGATGCGTAGTGCTTGGTGTAAATGGCCTTGGTGGCGGTGGCATCCCGGAAATACCTAGACCCCCGCCTCCACCCGCAGATTGTTCAGATCCATAACTCACATTTGAGATAGCGCGTGAGCGTGAACCTGGACCGTCGCCAGCCGAACTGCCACCTCCTAAAAGCGTAGTGTTTTGCGAAGAATAGGATCCATGACTGGGATCTAGACTAATAGCGGTTCCTGGTCTTCCTTGACTTTCTGGACTAGGCGATCTTAGATCCGAGTTTGGGTTGCTCAGGTTGATGGAATCAAGCGAGAGGCGTGAGAACAGCCCCTTCAATGTTTCGTACCGAGGGATAATTACGGTGTTACGGTATGCAATGAGTACAATTCTGCGCACCTCAGGAGCACGACTTGCAGGTATACCGGGAGACAAAGTGGATTGAGTTGGAGAAGCGCCCCAGGCTTCGCGGGCCATTTCTGGTGATATGAGGGTGCCATTGCCGGAAAATTCGATATCGAGTGGAAGAAAGACGGCTTGCATGTAGGGGAGGACGGATGTAAAAGTAAAGAGCCACATTTCTACCAGATGAGGTATGAGGCGCTCATCAGGGGTTCGACGTAGAGTTTGGTCAAGAGATCTAAAGCCTGTTTCGATTAGATCTCGTAGATCTTCTACGATAGCACCTGGACATCTCTTCTGTACACAGCGTTGAATGTGGGTTCTGGAATTTGTAAGTATGGTATAGGTTGAATGGGCAAAAGAAGACTTACGTGACTAGACGGTTAAGATCCTCCACGCATAATCTCAGATCTTCACCCTCGAATATGATTAGTAGTTTTGCTTTTAAAAATGGCCATGCATCATCTGCCCCCATATGGTTTAATCCATATTTGGTCAAATCGGATGCATCAACTGCATAAAGACTGGAAGGATAGCCAAGGCCGCTTGCCCCAGCTGAGCCTAACTGTGATGTTACACCTGCTGAGCCAAGACTAGATGGTCCAAGCCACTCGTTACTATTTTGATATGATGATTCCCCTTCCCTCAGTGTTTCACTTTTCTCTTCCTTCTTCTTTTCTCTCAATGCTCTTCCGCCGTGTCTGAGGTCTAAACCACTCATGCTCTTCGCAAAACTTGTAGATGTAGGACCTGGACTTGGTGGGAGATTGAAATTATATAAACTGCTAGGCGCATTTGGATCCACGGGCTTTGAATTCGATGCTGCGGATGATAATGGTAAATGATGATCTTCTTTGCTACTCAACTTGTGTTTCTGTCGAGATAAAAAGTGATGTTTATGTTTCTCCTTGTCTTTTTCCTTTTCCGGTTGTGACGTATCAACTGGCCGTATCGTCGCCGAGGAAGAATTCGCCATGCTGTACATACTTGCAGCGCCTGTAGCACCTGGACAGTTATTAGTATTGTATTTTCTGGTATATCTAAAGTGAAAGTGTAGACATACTAGGACTTGGAAGAGCCCCAGACTTTACGTCTTTATCCTTGCTTATACCAATCTTTCCCGGCCTCGAAAATAATTTGACTTTGGACTTCTCCGTCTTGGAAGGCTTTTCCGCTTGCGCTTGCGTCTGAGCTTGTGCCAATTGAGCTTGCGCTTTTGCTTGCGCTTGAGCATGAGCTTGACTGCGCTGATCATATTCCTCAGGAGTCAACGCCGGCGATGATCCAGGAGATTTTGGAAACACAACAGTGGCAGCCGTTTGAGCGGCCGTTGATCCTCTCCCAAGCAACCCATTATGATATCCCTGCCCACCCAACGTATTATCCCTTGGAACTGAAGCTTCCGTCAAACTCAACAGCGGTGGTGATGCAGGACCTTTAGAAGGTCTACGACCTCCAGAGTTGTTCGACGAGGTATCCAATTGGGGGGTCGGCGCCGTCTGTGACCTTTGGCGCGCATGATGTTGGTGCTGCATAGCAGCTTGAGCAGCTATTTGACTGGCAGAAAGTCCTGGAATGGGATTCGACATGTTTCCCAAATTGGACGATGCAGCTGTGGGCAAATAAGCTTCAAAGGAACCTTGTGTTTGTGAATGTTTGCGTCCGTGACCCTTGAAATCGCTGGGGGATGATTTTGAAGTTACAGCAGTGAGAGGAGACGCATTCCTCAAGGGTGTACCGCCGATATCAGTTCGTACTTGCGCAAGAGTTGGTCGCGAGAAGTTTTGTAGACTGGTAGTACTCGAGTTGTTCTTGTTCGATTGGGTATAGAAATGTTTTGGAGGAACAGGCGCATTCTGCGATTGTGGACGAGCTTTGGTGGAAAGGGAGGGAGGTGGAGCCAGAGGTGAAGGTAAATCTTCAGAGGAAGAGGACTCAACTCTACGCAGTGGGGGTCGTTGCGTAGATGAGACTTGTTGCACGATTGGAGAGAAGCTCCCTGGTGCCCTTGGCAGAGGAGGCCCCGTTGACTGTGACATGGATATTTTACTTGAAGTGGGACTCTTGTACTTGTATGATTTGCGTTAGTCCTCCGTATCTTTCAGGGTACAGCAGCGGGTCGTCGATTGTAGCGAGCGAAGCTGTATCTGGGAACATTTGCGCAAGAGAATGAAGAATGAATGTTGATGGTTTGATCATGAATTCAACGGAGCAATAGGACTGGGGAGTGAGGGTGAGAGTGAGTGAGAGTTGGGTGTCGATGTAAAATTCCTATGGACTTGCGTGAGTGATTGATGGATGTTGTTGTCGGTTGTTGAAGTATAAATATGATATAAGTATGGTGTATTTATGGCGTATTTATGGCGTATTCATGGTATATTCATGGTATATTCATGGTATGTCGTCGGAGGAGTCCTAGTAATCTTATATAAAAGTGTATATGATTGTGATTGCGATTTCATAATTTCATAATTTATTCCATAATTTAACATCTTTGACCCGTTAACTCTGAGAATCTGGTTTGTCTTATCATCTTATCTTTTATCCTCTTATCGTCTTATCGCGGGGGATTCGGAACCTAGTCTCCGATCAGAAAGCTTTTATAGTCCTCTCCTCCCCTCTCCTCTCGAGATTAGATTAATCAAGGAGAACATCACAATGGCAATTCAAAATACAGATACCCTCACCACTACCACCACCACCACCACCACCACGGAGACTTCATACCAGACCCTCTCAGCAACCTATTCATCTCCCAACAATGAAAAGTTTGAGCACATCCGCAAATTGCCCACACCCACGACATCAGACAACGTGAGCGATAGAACCGCATATTTGGGAGCACTGCGAAAGGCGACAGTCGAGATGCAAGAGAAGATCAACAAGGAGTTGACTGCACGAATGGCGGAAGATAAACTACGGGAGACGGGATCAAAGGTCCATGGTGGGGTGATTGATGAGGCCAAGGAAGAAGATAATTATGGCGAGGAGATGGTGGACGAGGAAGATTGAAAACATTTTCTCATGATTATAATGCTCGATGCTACATTTCCAAGCGCCTCCAAAAACTCCACCGCTATGTTAATTATCACCACCATTCATTACGAACTAAATATCATCGTCCTCCCCACGAACCTAGCGATGAAGCAGGGCGTGGCACATTTGCTCGACTCAAACACCCATAATGTACAACAGAGCTATCCGGCAATACGGCGATAACACTACCTCCCAATCTCTTGTGACAAACACCACATACTCTCTCATCACTCACGACAACTCTCCTATTTCTCCCCCCTTGACCATTCGATAAACCGTCTCCTAGCAATAATGTGGTTTGTGCACGCACAACTTCACTCTTTCGCAAGCCTGTCACAACCCGAGATTCGCTGACCACCGAATTTGCGGCACGTATACGACCACGAAAATATGATTCGAGTTCCGCCACGGGAAGTGCCTCAGGAATCAGGTCAAGAGTGGAGGATGCAGGTAGACGTGATCCGTGTTTCGATAGAAGCTGTAAAGCTGGCGGCCAGTTGGGCTGGTATGGAGGCATTGGCTTGAGGTAGAGAGAAAGAAGGGTATGATATATGGAAGGTAAAGGGTCATCCGGTTCAGATGTGGATGTCCGTTGGTTTGGGGCTGGCGATGAAGTTGAAGCTTCCTGGTTCATGTGGACCCGGTTGCAGTATCTTAATATGTTAGCAGGAACAGTTTCAACAAGTCAAGGCCTAACTTACTCCTCTGCCTTTTTAAAGTCCTTGATCTTGAAAACATATATTTCCAGTGCCTGTTTATGTGAACCTATGTTACTCAATACAATCGCTTGGGCTTCGTAGAAATATGGATCTATGACAGACGTTAATGATTCGATGTTCCATTTTTGAAGAATAACGCCTACCTTCTCTGTCTATCAACCCAAAAGCTTTTCCGCAAGAATATATCTTACTGGACCGTAAGAATGACACCATTCGCTCCATCAAATCTTTCCATTCCTTAGAATCTCTATCTTGCCGTTGTTTTAATTCTTGCATATATGCACCAGCAAGTCGATTGTGGAAGTCGGGATTCAGATCATTAAGCTCATTGATGAGATGTTCCAAATACCTAATCTCGAGATTGATATCAATGTTGCGTAGAAAATCGAGGACTCTCTCCCTCGGCAATGTCTCCGCATTCTCTGTGTCGGCCAGGAATATTTCCATACCGAGATGAGGGTCAGCTCGTAAAGGCCACTCAGCGAATTCAAGAATCAGATCAATCATCTCAGGAGGTAAGTGTTGTAGATAGCCAATGGTTCTTTGCGGCCCATATAGTGTTGGGGCTTCTTCATTTTCCTCTTCTCCCATACCAAACTTCTTGAGAAGTTCCAGAGCAGGACGATGTAACTTTTTGCCGTGGAAGAAATCGACGAGATCATTATATCTCCCAGTCTCCAACAACTTCTCATTGACCACATCTGGGTCGCAAAAATTTGGCAATCGAAACAGTGGCCCCGCCAAGCTAGGCATTGATAGCATGTAAGAACGGAAAAGAGTTGTATCTACTAATTTCGCAGTTTCCAATAATTTTTGTTCCCGGTCTTTCTCGGCTTCAGCTTCAGATCCGGGAGCAACCAGGAGTGACTCAAATGTGGCTTCAAGTCTTCCATTATGGCCATTTTCTTTTGGATGAATAATTTTTCCAGTCTCGGAGTCGAGGAACTTTTTCATTCTCGTTCTCGCGTTCACAAGGAATGAGTTTAGCTCTATAGCCGCTGTGATAAGATCTTTGCCCTCGAGCGGACCATCTTCAACCGGGGATCCTTTGATACTTACGTTGTCGTTATCTGAGTTATCAGGCTTCGTAAGAGACCTGACTGACGATGTATCAGAGCTGGACTTGTGATTTTTCCTGATCAAATTCTTCACAGCGGCTGGCTTTAGGGAGTCCTTGGAATCCGAATCACTGTTTGTACTGCCAAGGGTTTCATCATCTGTTTCGACACCCCCATTCTTGTCCTCAATGATTGATAGATCACCAGCTATAGCTTTTGGGTACAGCTTAATCACACGTTCCGGAGGTGCTTCTATTGCAATGAATATATCGATCGCTGCACGGTATCTGCGTTGGTTGAAAAGAGACTGAGCCTGCTCGATTTGTTGATCAAAATAAAGTTTCGACTTGAGGGCTTCTACTTGTTGCACTCGTTCGTTCTTATTATGCAGTAGAGCATCCTCAAGCATATTAAGGATACTAAGTGATTCATCATACCGTCCCTTTGCAACGAGTTCATCAATTTGTGAATCATAATCCGTAGCACCCATTCGCCAAATACATCGCTCACTAGCAACATGAAAGCCTTTGCCGGCGTGTGCAAGACTGATGTTTGGAGGTGGAAAATGCAATTGACTTGCATTCGGTAGCGGTATCGATTGCAAAAGCGATAGAGTATCCGGATTTCTAACCTCAAGCATTCCTTTAGACGGTGCTTGGAGAGTAATGATATATGGATATGAATATCCGATAGCGTCTGGTGCAGGCTGCCAAGGGATTTGCCTTTTTTCCATTGGCTTCCCTTCTGAAGTTATGAAAAGAGAATTTATATCCTTTGCAAGAAGTATTTCTCCATCTGCAAGCTTCGTTGCCAGTGGTTTGGGTATATATCCTCCAAGACCCATGTAGCCCATACTTGCAGACCCCATTCCGCCAAATCTACCGCCTTGGTTGCTGGCTGCGCCTCCAATAGCTCCTGGCCCAACAATATCTTCAATCGCCTGAGTATTGACATCTACAATGACGTATCCCGAGTTCATCCCACAAATTATCTTGGTCGCAGATGCCCACGTCAAAGTTCGAATGGATTCTGCGAGCGTTATTTCTGTCGTCTCGGACGATAGCTCGGATTGGTGCCACGACCATAACAATAATCTTCGTTTGACAGCTACTGCAAGTCTAGATATAATCTCTGGTATTCCCGTGGCAGGGTCCTTCACAATGTTTGATGTAACGGCGAAAGTGGATGCATTCTTAGTCCTGGTCAACTGTTCTTGCAGGGCGTACGTCTGTAGGTCGTGTATTGAGACATAGTAGTTTGATAGAGATATTAAAACGTTTGCCTCCTTTATTCGTGCTAGTTGCTCTATTGCCCGAGCAGAGAACTTCTCGACCTCGCGAAGTAAAGCAATATCGCCCGGCGTCTCGCTGACTTGATATATTCGTAAACTACCCGTATTCAGACCTACCAGTAGCCGATCGCCTGTATAACATTAGTCGAGGTTCTTTGCTCTCCAGCTGCAAACCTACCAAAGGCAAGAATAGACTCGATCTTCGATTTGTCTCGTTGGCGAAGCTCAACAATCGGTCGAGCAGTAAAGGCGGAAAGCATGGCTTCTAGCTGCCAGCTTTGAGTGAGATAGAGGTTATAGCTGAAACTCCATTCATTGATTCTCAGTACATCTTATTTATATCCATACTTCCACATATCCAGTCAATTCAAAGTTTGATCTGTTTCGTCCATTGGCGCATGTAGCTCTGTTTTCGTGTTGTATCCTTTTCACCTCTCTTGTTTGGTGACAGTGACGAGGTGGCTCTACCGAGCTTCTGACGAGATTCTACCGAGCTTCTACCGACCAAGTTATTCGGCTTTCAATGTTCTCACTCAAATAATCATCCACTGTCCACTGTCCGCTGCTCAATGTTGAACTCCATTTTAAATCTACCCTATTGCAACTGTATTCTTCACTTAGTGGTGAATGTGAAAGTGTTGTTAAGGGCAATGGCGAGCTGAACATAATATTAATTTGCCCTGTTTAATTGCTGGAGAGGCTGAGCTATCTGTCCGAGGATTAGGTAGGCATGCTGCAAGGCTGCATGTTGGCATTGAGATGCGTCTGTCTGTCAACTCTGGCAAGGTTTTCAGACTTCATCTCTGGGAAAATCCAACATGACCTTTTCATTGAACAGTTAAGGATTCTCTATGCTCGAATTGCGCTCATATCATCGCTGAGTTTCGTTTCTTGCATCCAACTTACGGCCTCAGCCTCAATGTACATGCTCAATATCACACTCCCAATGTTTCTCATTTAAAAGTTGAGGACAACAGAAGGTGGTTCCTTTGCAAGTTGTTTCTCCGCGATGTGGAGCGCGGGGATAACCCCATGTTGTCCGATTGTCAAGAGGATAGTGATAGCTCCTTGGAACAAGAACTGGTTCGCTTCCCTGGAGGCGGGCTCCCACTTATCAGATCCATCTGTCGAGCGAGTGTGAAGCTACATATATACCCTTTCAATGGAAGAAGGGAGGGTTATAGATTATATGAAGGTTGTATAAAATCTCTTAAAGAGTAGATTCTGAATCACGACCAGAACAAATACATGATGGGTATATACTCGAATGATATATTATAGATATATAAAGGAGCAATTTTTATATAAAAAAATCCGTAGTTTTAGCTTATCCGTAGTACCCCTCAGGAGGTCAGAGCCTGATATACTTCCCTGGACGTTAAACACCATCAAGAGGATAGTGCATCAATTAGCAGTTGCAGCTCTTGGATTCATTAACTTATATTGGCACGCGCTGTCCAAGAACTTGGAAGTTAGTTCTTGAATCCGCAAGTTCTGCTTTTACGGGTATAATGCGATTCCTCCCAACCAATTTTGAACCGGCTTCTGGCGCCTTCACAAGATCTATTTATCCGAGCTCTTTACTTTTATATTTTGCCAAAGACAGTACGCCGAAGTGGATTTCCCAGCTGGTCATGGCTAGGGTGGGATTTTGGTCAATTGGTGCACCATTAAGGCAATCTTCACTTACCCAGCAATTTTCTAGGCAATTTATATGCGGAGGTGCTGTATTATGATACACCCATATCTGTATTAAAATAAGTACGGAGTAGTAAAGAAGATAGCCCTATGAATACTACTGGCTTATATATAGCCTTTAATAGCAGCCAATATGCTAGTGTGCTAGCGTACTAGCACTTGCCTACTGTGACATGCTGTGGTATCAATTTGTTGGCACCAGACCCACACCAACCACCGAATTCAAAGTCCCTGTCTCCCCAAAAGTAATCATGTTTGTGCCTCTTGCTGGACGACTGAAGACGTAAAATCATTACCCCCCGGTTTCAATGCTCTAATGTTCGATTCTTTCGTGGTTGCTGTTTTATGCAAAGATATCCCTATCGACTACAAAGAATTCAATGTTCTACTAAGGAAGCGATGTATACTGATATACCCTAGGATACCTCTGTCCTACCCCCCATACCCTCAACTGAAGCAAGTTCTAATCCGTATTCATCCGCCGACTTGCTCGATCACGTACCATTCTGTCGACACAGCAGAAAACCTTTTTCCAAACTTAAACGAGTGCCTAACGAGCTTTGCGCGGTAGCAATCCATACTGATCTCAAGGAAACATCAGAAATAATACCTGGCATAAATGATTGCTATTTCACGCGTGCGGCATGCTCAAGTCTTGACCCAATACGTAGGAATGTATTTTGCACTAAATCAAAGATTTCATAGATTTTAGATAGAAACTAGACCTGAATTAGAATAAGTTTTCAATTTAGTGTTACAGGAAAAGTAAGTTGAAATTATATCATTTTTAAAGTAAATATTGATATGCTTAATAAATGAACGAATGAGATGATTTGAAAGTATTAATAGAATTTCTATTTTTATATTTGAACCCTTTTTAAACATGATTCCTTAAAACTGTGATACAGTTCAAAATTGATTAAGAAGATGAAATTTAACGTATTCAAATATCACCCGATTGAGCTGCGGCTAACTGCAAGTTGACTGCAGCTGACGCATATTGGCTTGCTGATCTCGACCCCTCACTTAAAACAGGGAAAATGGTCTCTCAAACCACAACTCTCTCAATTTTAATTTCAACCCTTATAAGAACTCTACGCACAGAAACGGGCGTGGGATTATTCTTCTTTACTAGAAATCCTGCTCAATCAAACCCATCATGTCGAGCTTTCCACAATTTCCACTTCTCCCTACCGAGATACAACTCCAGATATGGTATTTCGCACTCGAAGTCCAAGACGGACATATTGTTCCAATTGAAAACTTGCGATATGGGCGATCCCGAAAATTCATGCCGCACGTCTTGTATTTCGTGAATTGCGATGCGCGCAGGACATACCTGGAGTTCCATAAGAAAAACTTGGCCCGTTATTCAAGAATGGGAATTGTGATCTTCGACCCGAGGATTGATATAGTTTTCATGGAGGGGGGATGGGTTCATCACGTTGGCTTGCTTTTCGCCCAGATCAGAGATGGCGTGGAGAGCAGCATTATGAAAGACGTTCGCAATATCGCGATTGGTGGATTCATGGAAATCAAGGCCACCCATGATGGGCGACGTCCCCGAATCTTTCCGAATTCGATGGGAAATGCTATCGCGCGAGTTTTACCATCACTGGAAACCTTCACCTATGTTCTCGGGTTTGATTCTAGATATTCGAAACATCGATCAAGATACATGAAGGGTGACGAGATCATCAATAGTGAACAAGGGCCGCCATGTTCATCGCGGGAGAATTCGTTCGAGACTATAGTTGAGCGGACACGTGAGGTCCTGCAGGAATATAAGCGCAAAGAGAACTCCAATTTCAAAGTCCCAATAGTACAGGCAAAATTTGCCATTCACGGAGAAGCAGTCCCCCGTACGATGGTGGATTTCAAGATTGATCTTGAAGCAACCTTTCGACCTCTTGGGCTCTCATCGCGAGAATCTTCCTTTTTGGAATGAGCAAGAGCAAAAGAAAAGGAAAGCGACTGTTACAATGTTGTGTGACTTCTTTTCGGGATGAAGATTGAATAAGAACTCAAATTTGAAAGGGAGCAAAGGGCGTGGTCAATGGGGGCCCTCACTATTCATATGATGGCAAACACGAGTTTTTGATCCACATACTAAGTGAGCAGGACTCAATGTGAGATATGGATAGTATAGGATGCGAAGGAGCTAGCTGGATTGTGATCACCACTTGGCATATAATAAAAAGCGCAAAGGAAAGGAAAGGAAATGTTGCAGATGGTGGATTGGATTCGAGTCAATTTATAATTTATATTTCGCTTCCGAACTTAACCTTAACCTTAACCTTAATCCTTTTGTGGCCTCAGGCACACATGTCTAACCTTGAACCCAGAACTAAAGTTATTTTGATATTTCATATGATATTCGTCTAGAAGAACCAATTCTACTGCGAATCCATGTATCAATGAATTGCTACTCACAGTGACAAATTAGAAAGATCCCTCTCGATACGACCCTAGGATCGACCTCATACACGACCGCGACCATATTTGACGTTCAACATCACCTCATCCACCATGCCTCTCCTCCCACCAGTCCACCCCTCCCTCTCACTCTCGTTCACTCGAACCTTCACCTCAACAGCTCGAATCCTCGCAAAATCTACAAAGCAACGATTAGCAGCCGAGCATGCCGATGTCCCACCATATCCTTATGGGCCCTCACAATTCTACAAACAATCCAATTTTGGTCTCTACGGCCTCCAAAAGATCCGTTATGGAAACATAGTCTCGGAGAAGAATGAAATCAAGACCAGACGACATTGGCGACCAAACGTACAAAAAAAGCACCTTTACAGCGCGAGTTTAGGAAGGCAGATTAAATTGAGAGTCACTACAAAGGTGTTGAGGACAATTGATAAAGAGGGCGGATTGGATGAATATTTGTTAGGGGAGAAGACACAGAGGTTAAAGGAGTTGGGAATGGGAGGTTGGAAACTGAGATGGAGGATTATGCAGACGGACGCTGTGAAGGAGAGATTTAGAGCGCAGAGGGAGAAGATGGGATTGCCGCCGAAGGAGGAGGTCTATCTGGATGAGAACGGGTATGGAATTACAAGGGAGGAGATTATGGAGGAAGTCAGGAAATATGATGCAGCAATAGCGAGGGACTCGGAGGTTGTTGTGGGAGAGGAGGCGGAGGGAGCTAAGGACTCTGAAATTCCGCAGGAGGGTTTTATGGAAGAGCAACCCAAGGAGAGACAGCCGTTGTTATAGCTATGCAGGTCGTGTAGGATCAGGATGTACCAATATCCGTCGCGCTTAAGTATATACCCGACTTCAAAGTACAATCTACAAGTTATCATGAAGATTGCTTCTCATTTACAATTTGATTGCTGATTTCAGTGGTCAACTTGACGTGAGGATATTGCCCCTTTTTCAGACTAGCATGCTCCAAGGAAAGAGCATTGCCGCTCCCATCAGACCGATCTCATAAGCGATAGTTTGGCGTTGGAGCCGCAGGATATCCAGATTGCAGAGAAGGTTCAGGTAAGGGTTCTTGGTATAGACTGAGGTTCAGAAGTGACTTGTTTGGAGCAGACTCGGGCATTTCCCTTTTCGTTATTGTCCTTGGTGACACATTGCTGCTTGATGGAGAAAGTCAGGACAGTGTTCTATAGCTTTCCTGTGAGCAAGTCTGGAAGCGACGAGTTCACATAATCAGACGTTGGGAGGGAATAAAAGTAGAATATATCTTTTTGGATACTGTACCGTATGAAGCTAATTTAGCGAGCAGCCACAGACGCGCCACCCACTTCAATGTGGGGTAACTTTCCATCAACCTCCCTCTTTCCATGGCGGCTAACATTGATTGTATTTACATCAATAATACGCATCACCAAGGATCGCCGAGCAAATCCATACAATGAATTATTGTTGAGGGCTGTCCTCGACTAAACGTGTCTGCTTTGGGAAGCAGATATATTTGAGAATATAGAATGATTCTATTATTATTCCTTCGTCTATTTCGTCGCCAATAGTCTATCGCTCAACATCTTATCCAAATGTGCAATAACTGACGCGCTATCTTGAATATCACCGCTTTCGAGAACAGAACTTCCAGCTGTCATGAGCATGCGCTCTGGGGCTGGCGCGCTCAAGTATGGCTTGATTCTGACTTGGTGTGCGGTTCTGAAAATCCTCATTTGCTTAGCGATGTTGTCCATTTCGTTCTCAATGTCATCATCTCCGTTCCTCTTGGCCTCTTTGCGGAAGCTATGCTCCGCAATTGTCTCACGGAATCTGCGTTGCAAGTGTGGAACGTAGCGTTGGGTGCTCTTCTCATCCAAGAATCTATCGAGTCCCAAGAAAGTATCTATAATCTGCGGCAATAATGCCTGGTTTCCGGAAATGCCGTCATATTCAGTGTATTCCCCAGTAACTGGGTCGATATCACCGGCAGCCCAGCCTTGAAATCCTTGTGCATAGCGCAGCCAGACTTTTCGCGAGACCTTGGATTCGTGTATGGTTTCGTAGTATACCTTCAACGGTATGCGCAATTTCATGTTAATTTCTTTAAGTGATTGTAATGTGCCAGCGCGGTCGCCATTAGAATATTGTTGAATGGCTTTGGTGACCATGTGGTAGATGGGGAGAGCTTCTTTCTCCATGTGATGGAAAACATGACCAAAGTTGTATTCCGCAGATTGGATGAGCTCGTCCATACCGAGGTTGATAGGATAGGCAATTTGACCTCTTTCGTCGAAGTTGCAGAGATAGTTACTTGCGATGTTGCCACCCTGAGATGTTGCTCCATATCGTCTCTTAAGGTATGACCAGGCGAGGTCAAGACAGGCAGGGAATTCGATGACTCGTTCTTGTTGGGCGAGTTTAACTACAGGGATTGTTCCCCATCTTTTTATGTTAGAAGGGAATTCATTGTTGTGCAACTGAGAATCAAATGTACTTACCGGAAGGAGTGTCGAGACATTGCGATGCAAGCGAAGAAACCATTCCAAGCTGCACGAGATAGAACGCTCCCATCATGTTCTGCTGCGTCTAAGAGGGCTTTTACCTCCTCCATGCTGACTTGATCGTTGTAAAGTGTTCTCATCTGTGCACGGAAGTCCAAGCATCGCTGAAAGTTTTCTACATCATTGCCGCTAAGTTCTGCGGTTGACAAAGCTGGTGCCATTGCTTGATAGATGTTGTGAAATGGTTGAAGGACTTTTGGCCAAGCATCTCCGTACACAGTTGTAGGAGGCCATGTGCCAGCTCCATTGATCTCGACCAAATCCCGAAGAGATCTTTGGGCGGCATGAGGCGCGTCGGTACAGGCCTTCTCAAATGCATATATATCTTCAAATTGGCCCTTTTTTCGGCTCAGCCTTCCAAGGATAGCTTGGTGGTAGAGTTTGAGCAAGAGCCCAAATATGGCCGCTGCAAACAGATAAAGGAGAGATAGTTGAGTATTTGTTATAATCGGATCAAAGTTGAACATTTTGAAAGTATTAGATGATGAACAGAATAAAACAGCTGAAAATCTCGTTTGAAGAGAAAGTATTTACATTCAAGAAGACATACAATTGATTGAAGTCTTATATCTTTTTAAAATATTAATGATGAAATAAATGATCTCATTCGAATGTATTTTAGTTGTCTAATTGTAAAAGTATTATAAAACTTGTCTATTTATTAAAAACGTTCTAATTATACTTATTAATAGAAATAATATTAAATTTGCTTTTTGTTACGGTATTACCGTCACGTTAGTTAGTTCTCCGCGATCGGACTTCGGTTGGCATCCGAGAGGCCAGCGTATTGATACGGGCTCTATAGTCGGCGATCCATATATATGACTCTCTCTAGATTTCATCGTAGTTAGTTCTTTAAATTGAAATTCTAAGTGTTGATCTTATAGCTACTAACCTTCGTTACATTATTTCAACTTCTTCAATTCTGAATTGAACCATACGTATACTTGCATTGGCATACGCATATATGCATTAGTTTCTACATACGCACACATTCTAGGCATACGCATTTGTATTCAGCTATACATCTGTTTCTACATAAGCACATACACTCGATTCGTATAACCCAGGTACCTTTTTAATAGGTTCAACGTTATCTCTTTTCTATAATTCTTGATCAACATAGAAAACGACCTCAACGTGATTCTCGCTAAGATCTGCGCAGAACTCAATCGACAGCACAAGGAGATCGCTTTCCTTCGATCCATAGCTCTCGAGCGCTCCGCTATTCCCGCCTATACTTCCGCTCGTCCAAAACCTTGCCTCCCTGACCCTAAGAAGTTCAGCGGAAACACTTACAAGTTCGATACCTAGCTTCCTTCGATTTGAGCTAAGCTACAGATAGATAATGTCGCAATCGATGATTCCACTACTCAATTTTACTACATATATCTCAACCTCGAATCTCAAGTTCAAACTATAATGTTTCCGCAACTCTTTTTCAATTCAACCATTCCCTTTAACCATAACACAATCCTCGATCAGCTTTTTTGTGTTTATAACAACCCGAATAAAGTGCAGAAAACTAAAAATAGATTATATACTCTCAAACAAAATACTGATTCTTTGTATACCTATATCGCGAAGTTTGAAAGAACTCTATATGAAACCTATAGCCAATCATAGCCCAACTCCAACAAAATCTCAACTTTCTGAAACAAGCTTAATTCTATTCTCAGAAATCGCCTTTCTCAGCAACTAACCCTTCCTTACTTCTATACAGAATTCATTCAAATCATACAACAACTCGCCACACACACAAGCATGCCTTCCAATTCTACTCCAAACCCTACTCCTATTCAGATTCTACCTTGTCACCATTCAACTAATCACTACAATCCTATAGACGTTTCACAGATCAATTCCATAAACGTCCTCAACGTAGCCCCAAACGCTTCAAACGTATTCCCGACTTTATTACATTTAGAACACTTTGTTACTTATATTTGCGCTTCAAAGTTTACGTTTAAAGAACGTATACTATTCCAAAAACAGAACAAATACTGTCACGGGACGGTAGCAGGCGGAATACAGTTCAGAGCAAGGCTATCAATCAGTTTAGATTTATAACTAAGACGTAGCTCAAAGAGCTACGTAGAACAGACTAGAATACATTATTTATACTATACGTGGCCTCCATGTATAATATAAGCGAGATTAGATATGATCCCGTGATCATATCTGTCAGCTGATTGATTAGTAACTTGATCCTCAAGTTACTAGCCAGTTTAGGGTCAGTTTGCTAGTAACTTTATCTTACGTAAGGTTACTAGCCGGTTAGGCTGTCACGTGGCCACAACCCCGTGACAAATAATCTTATATAAGGTACAGTTATTGATAAACTAACTCAAACTGATTAGTAATTTAAAGGTTAAATTATTAATCAATTGAAATAAACAAATTGATATTTGAAATATATTTAAATTATTAATTAATTAATAGATATAATTATAAAATCATATTTAATATCACAAGACTGTGGCCATGTGACAACCTGATCGGCTATGTTACGGGGCTGTGGCTACATGATAGCCCGATTGGCTAGTAACTTTACGTAAAGTAAAGTTACTTTACTAGTAAACTGATTTAATAATTTAAGGGTTAAGTTATTAATCAAATGAAATAAACAGATTCATAATCTAAAGCATATTTAGGTTATCAATCAGCTGACAGATATGATCATAGCATCATATCTAATCTCGTTTATATTATATGTAGAGGCTACATATAATATAAATACTGTATTCTAGTTTGTTATACATAGCTCTTTGAGCTACGTCTTAGTTATAAATCTAAACTGATTGATAGACTTGCTCTGAACCGTATTTCCGCCTGCTACCGCTCCGTGACAATAGATTCGTTTCTAATACTCTTTGAGAAGTCAGGTCTAACCAGTTTATGTCACGATTCTGCCGTTTCTGCTAAGCCTAGCTCACCGCTCCGGTGCACGTGCTTGCCTGTGTAGCTCACATGCTCGATTAGCGAGTACGTGTCAGAGCACGTGCACCTTGTGTAGAATATATATAGGAGCGCTGTTCCGTAGCTAGTATTAGCAGTAGTATATTCTAAGGAATCTTATGACCCTCCAACGCGTACTATTTGGCACTCTTTCGTGACTATATTATCCGTCTACGAGCTCTTTAACGGCACAAGCGTCACAGTTTATATAAAGACGTTAAACTATAAATAAATAAATAAATTGTGACGCTTGTGCCGTTAAAGAGCTCGTAGACGGATAATATAGTCACGAAAGAGTGCCAAATAGTACGCGTTGGAGGGTCATAAGATTCCTTAGAATATACTACTAAAGATCTATATACGACTAATAGAGCTCTATATATATACTTATTGCCACGGCATATTCCATTTCAGCTCTACCAGAGAACGACTCATGAATGCCCCAATCCTGCTATATACATAACGCATATAGGCCTCTTAATCCACCTCGCGATTCAGGTTCCGAACTAATGCATGGTGTATAAGTGGATCAACGCGGGTCGGCTAAACTAAGGGCCGGCTATATGCAATAGATTGAGTCATGGGCATAAAGTGCGTACGTAATGCCTATGCATAAAGCACGTGCCACACGTGACGGCAGAATCGTGACATAAATAAATAAATAAATAAATAAATGTAGTATAATATCTTGTGATATTAAGTATACTAACAATATATAGCCGATTTGATTGTCATCTTAAATGAATTGCTTAAACGAAGTACTTAAACGATAATGCCTTGTTATAAAGCGACAATGCTCCATTAAAGTTGTATATGAATTCCTCAACAATCCCGCGAAAATGAGCTTTCCAGGGCGGAAAGTTATACCAGTGCGCTAGCCGGTACGCTAACCGGGCTTATAACTATCGCGCCAAAATGGCGCGCCACATCAACAGTTGGGAGTATTCGTTAGATTTATCTATACAAGAGAATCAAAGCCTAATGCTTTAATAGGAACGATTTATTTATGTTCGAGGTCTTTTGAAATGAGGGCTAACTGTATAAAGCATATCTCAGTAACGGTAAGCTGTAGTAACCTTCGACAGATTAGACTTTCGCCAGCTTTTTTAAACTTTAATAATCATCATATCGTTATTAGGAGTGGCAGAAGTTCCGGCTCTAGCGTTATATAAAAGTATCAAATTCAATAAAATAATTAAAATATTAGATTTTGGAAAGGAATCATTACATATTTAGTCAAAATTATTGAAGCAGCAGCAAAATAGACAAAAACAAATGATATAAATCTTAAAAATGTTTGATAATACTTAACCTTGCTAAGTAATCCAATGGACCTGGGTTACAAAGACCTCTAATGAAAACGTGTAGAATGTCTCTAATAGTGCATCTATGTTGGAGTAATTTACTATAAGTTAATACATCATTTCATTCTTTTAGTTTTCATATTAAACTTGAAATCCCTATCTTACAGAATCAATCATATCACCGTCTAGCTAAAGACTTCGCTTAGGACGAAGCAGGTCGAGGCGGTTAACCCCTGAAAGCTTCAGGTTACTGTGAGTTGTCATCATTCCACAGGTTCACCCGGAGAATATTTCGCTGGGAATAGAAAATGTAGCTAAAAGTGTAACAATCCTTGTTGCCACTAAGCTATTGCGCCCTACTTGGCTTGATCTACAGTCCCAACCCTAGTTATATATAACACTACCCTGTTAAATTACCGAAACATACAACCGGGCGTTTTTGGGGGATGGAGCTAAAGGCCGTCAGTGGTTACACGGACTCATAAGAACTACTCGGTAGATGTATAACTAATACGCTAGTAGCCACTAGAGTGCACATAACAGTATGTCATGTCACACACTCATCACACAAGTCTATGTATCTACCGATCGTTGTCTTGCTGGAGATTTCGATATGTCTTGCTGGAGATTTTGATAACTCTCTGCCGCAAATCAAGACAGCACAACGTGTTGTGATATATCGAAATGAGAAACTTTCGCTGCATTCAATGTTATTAGTCTGTTTGATTTTGAAGAAGTTTGGATTTGTCGATACTGCTACTGATGTTGATGATTTGAGTGAAGAGCTTCATAAAGGTTTCTCCTACATTAGAATTGTTGTTGGGATGCATCCGTTCATCAAGAAGACTTGGCTTGGATGATTCCTTGTCTATAGCCAAAAGGACAATGGAGGAATGGGATTCTTGATCAGATGGACAAACAGAATCATGAAGGCCTGGCAGAAGGAAATCGCCGAAAGAAAAGAAATGAAAGAGTTGATCTTTTACTATTGTATGATATTCCCCCTTGCCTATCTGAACACAGCTAACAAGTCAAATTCTACAAGGCCCGGGATGCCCAAGGCCAATTACTCACCGAAGAACATATCCGAGCCGAATTTGTGCTCTACCGGAACATCTATGGGCGCAATGATGGCATATATTCTTTCTAGCTCAACTATCTACACGAAACTGGTGGCCAAAATTGATGCCGCTTTCGAAAGTGGTGTTTTGTCTACCCCGGCTAACAGCCATCGCAGGAATTTCCAAGAATCGCTTATACTACGTTGCCTGTGTTAGAGAACCCCTTCGCTCATGTTCTTCGGCACCTGGCTGGGCAAAATACTAACACTCATCAGGTTTTCCGAGTATTCAACCCACGTATGTGCCTCACAAGCAAGGAAACCCCATCCCCAGACGTATTTTGGACGGTACTATGTTCTATTGGGGATCCTATTTTGATGTAGCTTGAGAAGGTAAATATTTCTGAGTTTTCTTGTTGGTGGGTTTTCTTGTATAGATAAGACTTACAAGGATCAAATATGACATTTTGCCTTCAAAGTCAAGCTAAGCTTAAACTTGAATGCGCGTTGATGTTTCCAGGTCCTGTATGCAGTCCCCTAAAGTCTCAGCCGTAACCTGACATGACTCAATTAAGTCAAATTCTGCACTCTAACCCCATGAATCGCATGCATGTTGCGTGAATAGCAAATCAACTTGAAAAACGTGAAAAGAATATCATGTAAAGCTCAGATAAACGTGTTTCTCTCAACGTCGGAATTACTTTTTTGTTTCACAGTAATGTTGTAATCTATGCAATGTCAATTCCGCATCAGTCTTTGTTGAGGAAGTAGTGTAGTAGAAGGAGTCTTAGGGTTACAGGCAACTAGCATTAAGGAGTTAGAATACTAGATTGACAGTCAGCAATTCCTCTTTCAATATCCCACAGTGATCATTCATTAACAATACACAACCCTTTATCCCATAAACCTAAACCACCAAGCCTTGGTATCACCAATTCTTAAGATCAACACCTCTAACTCCTCACTAGAATCCTGTAGAATGCTAAGGCTAGACGATCAACACCAAGGACCAATACTTTGAACTCCAAGAAAGGCAAAAAGACCAAACACCCAGAATCTTCACCGAATATAATAAGGTAAGTGGTTACATAAGCCGGAAATATATAGATTTTCGGTTGGAAGCACAGGACGTAAGTATGGTATTCGGCTCCCAACATGATAGCGTTCGCTTAAAGTTTCGGATACCCTTCTTGTGGCATGATTTGTGGGAGATTTTTCTTCAACAATGCTGCGATTCCTATTAATCTTGGGTTTTACGAAAAACTGATGAAACAGATGATACTTGATCATAGGGATCTGAAAGTATTTTTTGATAAAATTTCAAAATTTTCTTGTTAACTTTCAAGACTAAAATAGAATTATAATCTTGATGTTAAAACTAATTATAAAGAAGTTGGTCAGTCTAGCATCAAAGGGTAGATCTGGGGTATTAATAGTGTATGAAGTAATAAAATTAGCTTTAGATGATCTCATCTAATTATCTTCATGGATATTTTCTGCCTTTTTCGTTTCATTTTGAATGATTCACCTAATAACTAATACGATGTTTACTTCGAATACTCGAGTATATCTTTTCAAATCATAAAGTATCAATGAATTTTCTTCTTTCTATTTATACTATTAGTTTCAATACTCTAATAGAATGAATTGCGGCCATTGATCTTGACGCATAGAGTAGATTTGAAGAAACAATCCCTAACATATCTGCATATACGCAGTAGCCAACCACTATAAAATGCGCTTCATAAACTTATAAAACGACCAAAAGTTTTGGCTAGCCCTTCTTTATAGATCTAGTGGCAGAAATTAAGAAAAGCAAATACACTAATAACTCGACTTAGTTTACAGATATGCCAAAACCATACAAAGCAGATAGCTTTAAAACAATTGAGGAAAAATGCACGCCACGAGATGAAGCCCTAGCCAAGCAATTTTCGCGTTAAATGGCATAGCGCTGAGTGTAATTTTTGGGTTATGAGCAAGATGTTGACACTGTCGAGCCTTACAAAAGTTGATGATATTGATAATAATGTTGTTATCTACTACGTGTTCTCTAGCCCCTGAGCTAGATTATAGCTGACTCAGCATAAACCCAGCTGTAATTAGATCTTACATGGTTCTCCGCTTTTTTCCTTACCAAGAAACGTACCAAGGAGGGAAAATGTGGCCCTAGTTGAGGAGCCGCTATTGCGACTAGGAAAGGATTGCCGGATAAATGCTCCGGTAGCGGAAGAAAGGGAACTGATGCTACATCCCGTGCCACGGCATTTCCCAAAAGTGGGCACCTCTGGTTCGAATAGTACTTGGCGGGAACAGAAACGGGACGGCGCCAGGAGGGAAAAAACGGAATTGCTATTGGCTACCACCAAGCCACACGCCCTACCTGGCGATGATTAACACTCATCAACCCACTTATGTAGAGCAACCCCTGCTGAGTAATCCACCTATATTACAACAGGTGGTGCAGCTCATTCGACGAAGTTGAAGAGTGTTGGAGATGCTCAGGCTTGTGCATACCTTTGGGGTTCCTCCGGTCTTAGGGCTGGGATGTGTTAGGATCGGGACAGGGTTTCTCGTATTTTTGGCGAGACGTCTCCACGGGATTGTTGCCCAGTACAGACAGTTGTGATGAAAATGCTTGGGAGGACCAGTTGTTTGATATCAAGGTGCTAACCAGATATTGATTAAGGAGAAGGAATATTTTGCATGCTAGTTTCAATATCGCATCCCGCTTTCGTCTGAAGAACATTGGCGTGCCGGGCTTCGATCAATTCCATCCCATTTTGGCGTCAAGTCGCTGTCTTAAATTCTATTCGCCCTCTCGGTTCCTGGTAGTATACCTGATAGAGAATAACCAACGTTCTCAATTCCACTATTTTATACGGAGTTCTGGGAAATATCAAGACTCTTTGAGCCAATTAAGTTTAGAAGCTTACAGATGTAAGTTTTCCCTAGGACCTACGGCCAACCACATTTGTACTTTAGTAGCCTATTATATATGAGTTACTCGATGGTTTTATGGACGGCTGACTGGGTTTGTAAATAAGAGGCTCAAATGTAGAGAATGATGATGCTAGCCTGAGCTACTGATAGCAGGAGTCCGGAGCTGGATAGCTGATATATGGAAATGACGTTGGGGCAATAGACCGGTGAGATACTTCACTAAATAAACAAATGCTCCGCAGACAACTTTATTATGCAGCGAATGTATCGATTCAATTGACTTTCATGGCAGAAGTTTGGCATTCAAAGATACGAAAGATAGAGGATGAGGGGAATCAATCATTTCGCAGACTCTAGTCAGCATTTGGGTGACTACAAAAATTATGTATATTCACCAATTTCGTATTTCTATTGGTCTAAACCTATCTAATAATTGCAAAGCAAAATGGATCAAAAGGTATTGAATGGATTCGTTTAGTACCTAATCAGGTAGATCATTATCTTGAGAGAAGGAGAGTGGTTGGAAAAAGTGAAAGCGGGCCATCATAGACTGTTCTTGGAGTGGAGAATTTTTCAATCCTCTTGGCTAAAAGAGGATCTTTCTTCCCCAGAAGATCTATCTACGCACAGCTCGTCATCGATAATAGTCTTCTGCTTCAACAGGGCTCCACCCAAAATATTCTCCTCTTCCCATTTTACTCCGAATATGAGTCTCGCCCCCAAACATCTCTTGCCACAAGAGCTCGGGTTTCCCCTGTGACCCAATATATCCCTCGGACAAACATACACTCTCTTTGTCGACCATTTAGGCCACAGGTCAAGCTTCACATTTGTGAGATTACCCTCCAACACCGTGATACCTTCCGCAGAGGCCTCAAATGCCTCAACTGCCTCAACTGCCTCAATTGAATATGAAACCTTCACCGCCTCGAGGTATTTCTTCTCTTTCAGCCTATTCGCCAGGTTTGTTGAGCCGAAGTAATCTGCCTCTCGCTGAAGAGCCATATACATCGCATAGTCATGGCCCTTTATATTGTCGTAGAAGATGGGAAAGCTCCCGCGCCTCAAATATTGTAAGATGTGAGCGAAGAGAATGGGATCGGCATCAGGAAAATATGGGGCAACAGCTCTGGCCCACCCTGCTGATAATAGAGCTTAAAAAAAGTTTGACTTCGAGGTAGGTGTCCAGACCGTCGTGGTGAATGATTTGTTGCCCACTTGAAGGGTTACTTTCTCAGCTGTATTGAGATCTTCAGGAATGGTTGAGGACATCACGCACTGCGTAGAACGAAGGCTGTGGAGCAGATTGCTCAATAGTTAGGTGCTAACCACCCAATATTTAAGATCACCCTTGGATTAAAAGACTCTAGAAAGTTTCTAGAGTTCCCAATGCGGAGTTCTTCATCCATCTCAACTTTATGAAGCAAAGAAGGAACCTACTTGAACATTCGTTGATCTTATGAGAAAGGCTAAGATGTTGTGGCATTCAAGACTTAAACTATTCAAAAGATTCGTTTCTCTTTGAAGAACTGACCCGTACTGGAAGCCTTAATGAAGGATGGAAATGAAGAATAGAAAGGAAAAGGTAAGGAAGGTTAAAGGACGTAGATAGGATGGACGTGTTGGACCATTAAGACTAATGCTTAGTCATTACTTAGCCAATGCTTAGCGAGTGCTTAGCTAATACCGAGGTCATGCGATGAGTCAGCATCTTTATCTTCATCTTCACATGTCAAACTTCAATCTTACCAACACGACAGGAAGGATCTTCATTCTATAAGCCAATATTAGATATTGTCAGACACATTCCAAGACTTTTGTATCCTTCCTTATCAGCCTCGGTCTGTGTCTATCTCTTTCTTGCTTTCTTCCTTCCTTCCTTCTTCCCTCTGCTGTCTTCACCTCGGAATCGCCTCACATTCATTTGCATTTTCCAGTTCTTCATCTTGCGTCCTCAATTCCTGATCCCACCCAACCTTACTCTCCTCAAAGCGCGCACATGTTATTAATAATCCTTTGTTCTTCTTCTTCTTCTTCTTCGGCGGCATATTATCTTTGGTACAACAACATATCACCTTAATCAAGATGATAGGTATGTTCCACTATTCATTCCAAGTCCCATACACCCACTGATGAAGTTGGCAGATCATGTTCTAGGCCGTCCTTCGGTCCAGTTTCGCAAGATACAAGTTCTGGCTGTGGTCTCTTTCTGGTCGTTTTACCTCTTCAGGTAACTTTCCTATTGCACGCTCTTATCATAGTAGCAACTAACATCACGACCAGAGGCAACAAAGATGGACCACCCAAAATTCGAAATCTATCCCGCGCACTCTCGAAATACCTAACACCATGGCAAACCTTCGTTGCGACTCTTCTTTACCTCTACATTGCACGAAATCTCGGAAAACTGGTTGGGCTGGAATGTCCGGAACCTTTAGCAAATCTATACACGAGATCATATTTTCGAGCAACATGGGTTACGACAGCTTTGGATGCGGGGTTCTGGAGTGCCATGCGTATCAGACGGAAATGGATCCGTGATTTGGCTGGAGTTGTATTCACGTTTTACTATTTGATTGCTGCCGAGCAAGCGGATGAAAAGGTACGAAAAGTACGAGGAATGTTGACTGTAGATCATCTGAGAGTTAGTTGGAATAAAGGGACGACTCCATACTTGGCATTTTTGTCGAATTTATTACGACCAAGATTCATGAGATATCCACCGAGAGCGATTCGAATACCGAGACCTTTGAGTAGCGATTACAAAGAACCCGTTAATGCATGGCTGTATTTTGACGGGCCACTCTCGGCCTTGAAGAATCATACAAAAATCGTTTTGGATATACCTGGTGGAGGATTTGTAGCAATGGATCCGAGAACAAACGATGACAAGTTATTTGCATGGGCGGGAAAAACTGGATTGCCAGTTTTGAGTCTGGACTACAAGAAAGCACCAGAATTTCCATACCCCTACGCATTGAATGAATGTTACGATGTTTACAGCACGATAATCGCTAGTCGAGGCCGTTGTGTGGGATTATCCGGAGATGTAATCCCCAAGGTCGTCATTACTGGGGACAGTGCAGGTGGAAATCTAGCTGCTAGCACTACATTGATGATTATTGAATCCGGGTCCACAGAAACTAGACAATATTTGGGACAGCGAGCACTTCCAATCCCTGATGGTCTTGTTCTCATTTATCCCGGATTGGATATGAATATTGGCAATTGGATGAGTGACGAACAGATGAGTTTGATCCAAGATAGGAAGTATAGAAAGACGAATAAGAGGGTTATTGAAAGAAAAAGTATGCAGTATAATTTGACAGCGGGAACACCACATCAGAGTGAAGATGAGGATGAAAGTCTAATGAAGTTGCCCTCGCCACCATTGAATATGGAAGATGAGACCAAACTTACTCCTCAAAAGCCACCAGGAATCTCTCTACCATCACCTCAATATAGCACCGCTGCTCCTACTCTACTTTCTCCACGATTAACAAGAACCCCCGCCGCCAATGCTCAGCCGACCACCTCATCAACCTCTCACCACCCTGCCCCTTTGAGTACCCGTCTTGCCATGTCATCCATGATATCCTACTTCAACGATCGTATTCTAACCCCCGAAATGATGCGCGCTATGATCATTCTCTACATAGGTCCTCACAACCGTCCTGACTTTTCAACCGATTATCTCCTATCACCGATTCTAGCACCTGATTCGTTGTTGGCTCGATTTCCCAAAACATATTTCATCACAGGAGAAAGAGATCCTCTGGTAGATGATACGGTCATCCTTGCTGGACGACTAAGGCGATGTCAAGGAGCGGATGCAGCAGAGGTGATGTTAATTCCTGGCATCAGTCATGGCTTCTTGCAATTCGTTGGCATTTTCCCTGAAGGATGGAAATATATTTTTCAATGCGGAAAATGGATGCAAGAGATCTTCCACGACTCGGAGCAAAGAGACACTTCTCACGCAAATGGGAAAGAAAGACATCACAGGAGAACAAGGACGGAAAGTTCTGGAGATGAAGATATGGGGCTGGAAATGAGGATGAGTATTAGTGCCAAGGGCACAGGTCCTGGGGATTTGAATGGAGATGGTGAGGTTAGGAGAAGAAAGGAAAAACTTTTGAGGGAAGAAATTAGGAGGGGTAGTGGGGAGAGGGGGAGAACGAGACTAAGAGGAGGAATCAAGAGACAAAAGAGTATGGTTAGTTTGGCTAGTGAAGATGATCTTTTGGGGAGGAGGATGTTGGGATTAGTAGGGGGATTGACAGGAAGGGGTGATGATGGTGGAGCTGGTGATTAAATTGATCGGATGGGATGGGATGGGTAAGGGTAAGGGTAATGGAATCGGGAACATATTTAACTTTTACTACAGTAACATATCAATGTTTATGGATGATGCTCGTCGTGCATAAGTAATATAAGGATACTGAATGTCAGCTACTCATATAAGAAAAGAAAAGAGAAGAAAAGAAGATGTTGGTTCCAATAGCGCGATTGAGGATGAGCCCCCTCTCCCCCCTTTCGAATCATACAGTACAGCACATTACATGACCCTTTTTTCATCCTACGCGAGTGAGCGGAACTAACTGCCCAGTTAATTCTAGTTTCTAGCTTCTACTCCCTACATACTTATGATTCCTCCAAGTAATTCATTCCTACAAGCAAGTCATGATATCTCAAGGACAGGCAGGACAGGGAGCATGTATGGAAATATCTCCTCTCCTCTCCTCTCCTCTACTCCACATAAAAGAGTAAAGCAATACTTGATCGAGGAAGAAATTAAACAAAATATATATTATTCAGATGTGTGATATGATTCCCGATCATAATCATGATTCGCTCGCTCATCCCACCCATCCATACATACATACATGTAAGCATCTATCTATTACACCATATATATTCATGCCGTGCCATGTCATGCCATTGCCATAACATGCCAACTTTCGCATTTTCTGCAAATTGTAAAATCTTTGAAATCATATCGCGCCAACTTTTCACCCATTCCCTCCCTTCGTCTTTCCAGCGACCGTCAGTCACAGGCACAGCCAGGAACCTAGCCATTCCGTACGTTACGTGCCTCCCCTTGCGTAGTGAAAGATCGCTCGCTCAAGCTCAAGCAGCCGAGTCAGTCGAGTCAGCCGAGCCACTGAAATCACTCTTTCCAGTCTTCGCCCTCACCGTACTGACAGCATCTTTCCGCTCCTCGGCCCGCGTATACGTATCCCTCGATTGCCGCTCCGCCACCACGACCTTTTGCGCCAGCGCATCCCGGAGGTCCTTCTCATCGCGATTGATCCACATGCGCACGCCCGAGTTGCTCAAGGGCCAAAACACCTTGTTCTCCCGCATCAATTCCCCCTCCGTGTCCGCGTGGGTGCGCTCGACCCGGCCGTACACGATCTCCTCCCACGTGGGCGCCTTGACCGAGGTGAGGATGTCGAGATCGCGAGCGAGCTCGGCGCAGTAGTTGTCGAGGGGGAGATCGTTGACGTCGTTGCCAAAGGGGTTCTCGAGCTCGTTGCCGATGGCCATGAGTCCGACGATGATGTATGCGGCGGCGATGGTGCCGGGAATCGTGACCCATCCCAGGGCGGCGAAGAGTTGAAAGGGGAGCAGGTAGACGTAGAGGTAGACGATCTGCGAGATGAGAATGTTGTAGCCGATGGGGAGGGGCGTTTGGAGCACACGTTCGGCGGCGGCAGAACACTCGGTGAGGGCGCTGATGCAGCTGATGATCTGACCAAAGACGACGGCGGAATCGAGGGTGCCGTTGGCGAGGGCCCCTTCGATGTAGGCGCTGAGGTAGGTGAGGATCTCGTTGGGGAGGTTCCCCACGGGTTTGCTGGATCGCTTGATGGCTTTGCGGGGGTTGCTCGTGGCAAAACTGAGGCCCAGGTATTCTCCCACGCGCTTCCATGGGGTTCTCTTCTTCTCGACGAGAACCTCGGGCGTCGTGGCGGACTGGGCGTAGGTGTTGAGGTGGTGCGTGAGGGCCACGATATCGGCATAGTGCGCGTAGGGTTCGAAACGAAGTTTGTGTTTCAGGGCCACGGCGAAGGTGAGGATCAGGTTGATTCCGGTGACCTTGGCGATGAGATCTTCTTTGCCCACGTCCCCTTCACGCTCTTTGATGTTGACCCAGATGAAACGAGCGATGTTGCGGGATTGAACCGAGAGGGCAGCCCACGCTTTGCGGCCTTCCGAATAACTTGTCTGCGTTAGTCAAGATTCGACGTGTGTACGGCGGAGACATCAATTGATCCATGGGAAGAGAAAGAAAGACCAACCGTTCATAAGCCGTGGTACTCTTGAAACTCAAGGCCAAGGAAATGACGAAACCGAGAACGGTCAAGAGTAGCGTATTGACGGCCAATTCTGTTCCGGAGAACTTTGAAACACATGTGATTAATGTAGACCAGCATGCAATCCACCAGAGGGGCACCACCATTCGCGGGATCACCGACCCATGAAGTCGCATGAAGTATGGAAGTTTGGAGTGAGCATCCATATCTCTGGGGCCGACCTGCGATGGAAGAGATGGTCGTTAGCCATTGGAGGAGAGGGAAGGGACGACGTCCACCACATACAAAATAATCATCAATATTCAAATCATGCTTGATTCCCCTATTCCCACTGCTCCCATAGAAACTGAGGGGCGTCGTCGTTCGACTCCCATGCGCCTCAGCTCCCGTCTTCGACACCATGGTGCTCTGTCGACTGGGGGTCTTCTTCTCCGGATTTTGCTTCTGATGGATCACGGCAGGAATGGCGGGAGTGTCAGAGAGAGTTGACGACGGATCATGAGCAGCAAATTCATCGCCCATGATGTCGGTTTTGTGAAGGGGGTGGATGCAGCTCGGAAGGGAGGATGGGGGGAGTGATTGGAGGGAAAAGGGTTGTGGGTTGTGGGTTGTGGGTTGTGGGTTGGCGCCACGAGCGTTGGAGAAGGTGGAGATGGGAGATGAGGGTAATATATGGCAGCTGCGGGGTGTGCTTGTTGTTATATCTTGAGTCGAACGAATGAATTGGATCGAAGGAAGGAAGGAAGGAAGGAGGAGGAGAAAGAGAAGGGAAGGCTCTCGCTCTGCCCATGCTTATGCAATCATCAAAAGGAAGAACGTCGGAGGGAAAAGGTAAAAACCCCTGTGAAGGCTTTGGATAGGATCCTTCCGCCTTGGCCACTCTATACGGACTCGTTGCTCCGTACCCGTGGCAGAATCTGCAATGCAAGGCACGAGTAATCAATCCAATGTGTCGAATCCGACTCCTTCCCATTGATCGTCACTCGCTCACTCCCATCTTCGAGACACGTCTCTGTATCAATGCATCGTCTCGCGAAGAAGAAAAGGGATCAGAAGAAGAACAAGATTGAGTGAAATAACCTTATCCTGACGGGTAGGGCCACTCCAGAAGTCTAGACCTCGACGTAAGTGGAGAGCCACTTAGATGCCCTGACCTTGGCCCCAACGAACCTTGCCCGTCCTTTACCCCTTTCCTCCCCTCCTTTCCGTTCTTTCCTCTCGCTGCATTTCCCTTCCAAGCAGAGGCCAAAATAGACATCTTCGTATTGCCTCCATCTCTCTCGACTTCGTATTCTGCTGCCATCGCCTTCCTTCGTTCTCGTCCTCGTCCCCATCGAGAAAATAGTCTCCTGTGTTCTTTTTGCCTTTTTGGGCCCCAGGGATCGTCCACTTCATGCACTCCAAGCCTCTCACCCCTATGTACATATAAACAAAAACAAAACATATCATTTAAGGATCAATCGCAGTATCAATTTTAATTCCAAACAATAAAAGAAAAGGTTGAGTATTTACTTTCGGATGCACAAGTAGCACACACATCATGAAACAGTGTCCTCGTAATCAAACAGAAGAGAGGACCATATAGAGATCTTTCTTTGACCCGAATCGTTCCAAGAAAGGATTGCAAAGAAAGAAATGGACGAATATACCAGGAAAAGAGAGAGAGGGTATCACGAAGAGCGTGGTTACGATCACGTGGGGATTATATTCTATATTACATATATTATCAGAAATATAATGTCAGGTTGCAAAGTACATGGCATAAAACCCAATTAACCAACAGCACCCATCAAAGGTGTAGATGGGCATCACTTTTTCTATACAGCGGATGACAATACAACAGCGGAATTAGTCAGAAGTAGAATCATATGATTGGATTTATGTTTAGAATTCACGCCAAAATTCCATCCATCATGATTCTGCCAAAAAAACTCTCTTCGATCCGAATAAGCCCTAACTAGATATAAGAAGAATAACCTCGAAATATCCTTATTTTTAAGCGCTGAAGAAAAGTATCGTTTTGCGGTCACGGGCATGAGTGTGTATTAGACTTTTGCATGTCTTGTATACGAGTTTGTGCATGCATGCATGCCCGTTCATGCCGATGGCAAATTCGGATATGCCTACGGAGTACAGAGTTACTACTTACTTCTTTCTGTACTAGGTTTACGGATGAAGAGGAGGGGGGAATCATGTTTTATGTACACGATTAGAACGTCATTTAGCGAGTTGGATGAAACGTTCTTATTAGGAATACTAAATCCCAAGGTTAGTCAGTCAGTCAGTCAGCCAGTCAGACTTACAAATTAAGACGTTCTCAATGGTGCTGTAATTCGAATTCGAGTTCGAGTTCGTACCGCAAGCTAAAATAAAGCTGGCTGGCTACTTACTCTTACTTATGACTATGACTCGAGTAGATGAAGTTTAATAAATCTCCTCCTCGCTTATCTCATGACTGATTGACCAGCTGCTTTCTCATCAAGATGGAATAAATGTACGGAGGTATTGGCTGCATGCAAGCAAGTCAAGGTTTAAAAGATCATCATCATCATCATCATCATCATTGGGACGCAAAGAAAAGAAAAAACAGCTATTGGTCTTCTATATGATGACGCAGGGTCTCATGAGTCCGATTTCTCTCGGTTGATGAGTGCGGTGGCACTGGCAGGAAGCTTAAGGCGCTCAATCTCTATCTACTGGGCGGCGCGGATAAGGCACGTGCTTGAAATACGGATCTGTTGGCCGTGGGAGAAAAAGCATGGCTTGGACCGGTTCCAGGTTCTCTTTGCGGAGGTTTACGAGTCAATTCGAATTAGCTCACGTGATGATGCCAGAGCTCAGCATGTGTGTGTGCATTGTCCCGACTGATGGGTTGATTGCAATTGCTTGGGTGAAGTTCAAGGCTGTATTGATATCCTTGATGGGGAACTGATGGGAAGGAAGATCTATGGGTATGAGACAAGATGTTTGTAGTCATTTAGGAATCTTTTGGCGAGACAAGCCAAGCAAAGCAAAGCAAAGCAGAAGGATCTTACATATGCATGTCTCGAGACTTTTCTTGCTGAAGCGGAAGCATGATTTATGGATTTGATGCACAGACGGATGATCAAATCCTAGAAGAGAGATGATGGTAAACAGTTTTCCCATTGTCTTTCGGGAGAGAAGAGGAGATGGGAGATGGGAGATCAACCTAGTCGGTAGACAAGTCCTGGCTTTTTTGATTGAGTGCAAGATGTCGGTTGGATAACACGATAGAAGAGATTATTTAAAAATGATTTACTTGGGGAAGTGAATGGCTAGATACTAGATATGCAGAGAGGATATGGCGAGAGGGTTGGCAGACATATATAATGAGCAACAGCCTTGTCTAATCCAGGAAATCTAGGTTACTCTGAGGCCAGTATGCTTTAGTACTCAGCCTCACAACTTAAAGACTCTTTATCAAAGTTGGCAATGGCCCAGCAGATGGACTAACAAAAATCTTTACAAGTGCATTAGAGATGTGAACTGTTATTCTCTCTATGAGTAGTTCTCACTCTCTACCGCGTGATGAAGGGACACAAGGCTCATATCTCTTTACCCATCAAGTCCATGCTCTCGTCGACTTCATAAGCTCGCTTGAATTTCCTCAGCCCTTACAAAAGCTATAATCCGCTGCCACAAAGGTACATTTTCCAGTACAGCATGTTCCAAGCGTACCAATACAAATTGCACCCTTCGCCAAACACTAAATTTAAATATTTTGTTAGTCCAAATTCTTCAAATGTGAAATGCATAATACATCCCGGATTCCAGCGTCGGGGATGACAGACCTGCTTCTTTCGAATGCAATGAGCATTATCTGCAACGCCTGCTGCGTTTTCACATGCCAATCCATCACAACACGTACCCACGGGCCCGGCGAATCCTGAGCAGAAAGTTCCCTCGGTGAGACATTGCTGTGGGTGATGGGTTAGAATTGCAAATTCAACGTCATGGGAGGGAGGATAGAAGGTGGACGAGGAGGAAATACCGCACGTGCACCTTCTCGAGGAAGAGCCACAGCCACAGCGACAGTTGATGACACGATGAGCACGAGCATGCCGAGTGATGAGTGACTGAGCTTCATTTTTGTGTGACGGTGCAAAAATCTTTTACAACTGACAATGAGAGAATTCATTGATGAAGAAGGACGAGAAATATCCTGCTTTTATATACGCTGAAGATGTCTTTCAACGCCTCGTCGGTGTGACATTCTCATCCGCTGTTTGTCAGCTGACGCGAGCTGAATGCCAGCCAAGCGATGGCCAAGCGGGATTACGAGAGCCCCTTACTTCCTCCGGCTATGTGCATTGTATGCATACCCGTTACGCACGTTATCCACCCCGCAAAATGGCAGCAGATCCGGGGCAACAAGGCTGATGTTGGTACATGAGACGACCGATAATCGGTATGTAGCTCAGCTCCCAATCCCGGTGATGACTGGTGAACCATGGTCACGCTCAGAGATGGCTAGCAGGCGAGGAACAAAGGCTCTCTTTTGAGACCTTGTGAGGAATGTTCATTCTCTTGCCCGTAGGCCTGTGGACAATCTGATTATTCGTCGTTGAAAATAATACTGAGCTTTACCACTGACAGTCACCATTCCATCCTTTAGGTTGCAGTTTATAATCGGGAAATTCCATTGTCTTGGGCATACCACAACTTTCAGATGCCGTCAAGTCATAGTTTCGAAATTAGCCATGTTGCAGCTGCGTTCTCACGCACTCGATATAGCTTCAGCATCTCAACGCCTGAAATTAGGATGCCTCATTGTTGTCTATTAGACAATGCTTCTTAGCCGAGCAGTGGACGTATGAGCAGGTCTTGGCGATTTCCCGCAATGCTAGGTAGGTTTGGTCTTGGCCATAAGTTGTTTACGGCGGAAGTCACTGTACGTACGTAACATTAACCACCGTGTCTCAATATTTCAACCTGGAACGTGCAATACATCTGACGATGGGCGTCTATGGGTGAACTCCGTCAGATTTGGTTGGGGGCAAGACTGCGAACATCTCTTAATGTAAATTAATCTTCATATATATATACCTAAACTTAGCGCTACCAACCGAAGCGATGACCCTTCTCGTTCATGTGGAATCCATACTCTGGTCGCCCTCGAAGTGCACGATTCAAACTGACTACCAATGAACAACACTCCGAAAATTTCCGGAAAGGGGCTGCGTGACATGGATATTCGACCCGCCAACGATGTCGCTTCATTGAAACATGTCACCGTGAAGTTCGTCGTAGGGACTTGGGGATCCGGAACCCAAAGGGGGTTACAATCCAGCCCTTTCTGTAGGGTATGCTTGCGGTGAATGGAACGATGGGGCATGCCTTGCGAACCGTCCGATTGTCTCAAGTTAGCTGAGGATTCCGAGTCATTACAAAATTACTCTGCTCTACTTTTGAAAAAGAGTCAATGATAATCGTTTCAATTATAGTAGGTGTTTTAAATTTGAAGAATCAATGCGTTCTTTTATTATTTGGCCGAGTATAATCCAGCTGGCAACTACGCATCCATCCTGACGCCCAAATAATGTCTCACAATATATACATTTGCCCCATCCTCTCATATGCCGCCCGACTCTATTTGGAGAAAAAGGTCCCCGTCAACGCTTTGACAAAGTTCTGCGCAACCAGCGTTTGAATGGCTTGACCGGGGTGATAATTATCATACCACAAACAAGTCGTGCCATCCGAATTCGTGCATGTAGCATCCTTGGCGTGGTACGCCGAAGGGTTTTTCAACGCCGTGTAGAAAGATGCAGACGTATTGAAGATTTTCCCCTTCACGCCCTTGTTGGCACGCTCAAAGGCCGCGAAACGCGATGCGAGATGGGCGTTGTAGGTCGTGATGTTGGCGCGGAGATGATCCATATTTTGGGCGCTTTGCCAGGTGAACACGGGGGCTTGGTCGAATGGGGGCACGGTGAACAGGGTGAAGAATCGAATGCCGGCATCGTACAAGTGCTGGAGCTGCGCAAAGTATCGATCGAAAATCTTGTCGAATGGTGTGGCGAACCCGTCCCAGAATGAGTTTCCCACGTCGTTGATGCCCATCCACACAACGGCCATGGTGTTTTCCGCGGTCCAAGGAATACTTGAAGCATTGTGTGCAGTGTATGTCTGGAATTCATTTACCTGAGACACGAAATCATGGGTCGCGCCGCGGACAAGGGTTTTGTCAGTTGTAGCACCATATTCGGCATAGTCAAAACCGAGGATAAGGGAACTGTTGAGTTTGGTCGCGACAACTCCGAGCCACCCCAAACCACCATCTGTCGTTGTTCCAGGAAGAGGGATCCCAAGGGGTTTTTGGGCCGAGGGGGTATTGGTACCGGCAAAAAAGCCATCGGAGGAGTAAGAATCACCGCTAGCAAATTCTTAGGGGTTTATCTTTGAAATGCTCTCGAATCAACTCACAAAACCATAAGATATTTTGTTCTGGAAGATGAAGCAGAGGCCCTTGCAACAGCAGCGTGAGTTGAGGGGAGACAGCGGGGTGTGGAAGTACTGGCAGTTGAGGGTTCTGGAAATTTGGTAGTGATTAGACTCGCGTTGGAAGATTCGACTGCACATTTCTCGAAGGAAGCACGGATGTTTGAATAGAAGAGGCGACAGATGGTGCAGAGCTTGAGGATGCCAAAGTCATAGTGACAGGGAACATAAAGGGACTTTAGGCCGTCGACGTACCTTCAACGCATTGAGAATAATACGTATTTGCCACAGGAACAGCAGAGGAAGCGGAAAAAAAGAGACCAGCCGTCAGCGGCAAAGCTTTGGAACTAATGAACACCATATTCGAATAGATACGAGTAGAAAGAAATGTGATATTTCCCGTTAGTCTGTCTTCGCAGGCAAGAAAAGTCATCAAACATGAACCAGGTGATCAATTGATTATTAAATATCATTTCGAGACAGAATTCCAAGAACTCGAAGAAGATTTAATCAAGGTATCTTCATGAAGATTTATATTATCAAGGATCATTGAAATGTTTCAACATAGATGTTTGTATTTTATATGCAATATACATGAAATGCGGAATCAAATAAAGGCCCACGAAGTCTTGTCTAATATATGATCTTGATATGATTAGGTTTCTCGATGATTATTTAATATTATATTAAGATCATTTGCGTGTACTTATATTGTGTATACAACGCGCGCGTTGTACTCGAGTTGCACGAGGTGGATAAATAGAAGTCAAAAGTATTCTTCGAATTTACCATCAGAGTTAAATATATTGGATGTGAACTTGCAATGGATGTTTAATAGATTTTATAAAATTATATATTAGTACGTAAACGCAAACGCGGAGATATTAAGCGATTCAAATCGACGTGTTGGTAACGGAAAAGCCGGACCTTTAGCCGCCACTAGGATATAGGCTATATGGAGAATGAGATCAGGCCAAGATTATTAGCACACACATTGTGACGTGTAGAACCGTTGAAGCATTTCTAATCAGATGCTAAACGTTTGCGTTTCATGCCTTTCAGCCCCGATTTCGTGTGTATAAATCTCGCTAGAGCCAGCCAGCCCCTTTACGAGATTATTCCACATATTTTCAATCAATCATATGGCTCGATCGCCGCTCATCTTTAACGCCGAGAGCGCCGAATCTCTTTTGTCGCGACCTACTCCGTATATGTACATACAACTGCTTACATAACGCACGGCAAGGATCCATGGAGACGTTGTCGATTATTCCCTAGACTGCTGGAAAGCGACGTCATGGGTGGTCCATGCGATATAATGCTCTTAGGGTTCGGCTAAGATGGGTCGAAGGACCAAGTATCTTAGGAGAATTAGATAACGATACAACCTCGACGGCGATAAGCGACAGCTCGAACAATCTTATGGTTGATTCCTGCACGTGACCATAGCATGCGGCGTCGATGTCTATGCGGCAGCAACTACAGACTATTCATAAAGGGCGGCGTCTCTCGTGATGAGCAGGCAGTTATAGTACTCGGTGGTACTATCAGATATTTTCTTGAAACATCGAACGATATAATATATCGTTCTATGGAAGTACCTCGGTCTCCATAATGTCCGACAGTATTGTATATTGTATACTCCTCATGGGATGGATCACTGTCCTCGCGACGAACAGGTGGACCTTCCACCAAGACCAAGCTCAAGCTCAGAAGGTGCCTTTCGTTTCTATTCTAGAGCTCTGAACACGTCAACATTTGCAAGTTCGAAACGGGCGTTGAGGCTTGAACCAGGAACTCCTCGACTGTGGACTGGAACTTTAGTCAGAGCTGTACCACGAACGTTGATAAACTTACATAAACCTCACAGGAAGCTTTGTTCGAGCGCGATTCTAGAATAATAGACAACAGACAAAGAGATATGATGCACTTTTGAGAAGTATCAGAACCATGACTAGAGCTCTCTATCCTTGACATATAGAAATGATGATTGGCGATCATAAAAGACATATCCACACGAAGAAATGACCGAAGTAGTTGCAATATATTAAACTATTATTGTTTTTTCTGGAGATGGGAATGGGAATATACCCACACTGCAGGGTCCTGCTCTAGCATGGCTCTGTCCGCTTTTACGTCCTATATCGGTGATATCACGTTAATACGACGCCCTGCATCAACGATGCAACCCGCTACGCCTGAAATGGCGAAGATTAAAGACTTCTAGTTGCGTTACTCTGTACATACAACACGAGGCAGAATAGCCCGTTGGGCCGAACACCGCCTAGTAAAGAAAGTGGGCTGCCAGTGGCTCTACTTGGAATATAGCCCAGGCAACTAGACGGTTAGAATCAAAAGAATTATTGTAATAAATCGCGAAAACATATACAGAAAGTCTGCTAGAATGGTTGGATATTGTACGTGAATCCTGCACGTATCTAATTGATGATGTATATCCACACTTGCTCGAGTAATACGACCCTTTCACATCTTCACAATCACATTCACATTCACACCAATGCATGAATGGATAATGCCAATCATCAGCCTCAAGTCTCCAATTCTCACACGCTCGAGAAGGCAAGGATCGTTTCAAAATGACTTCTTCCGTCGTCCCATCCGTTTTAAACTTTCGGACGTTCGTGTTTGAATCAGCCACTCACGCATCGTTTTGGAACCTACGCATTTTGTTCAGCCCGTCCATCGATCACATCCCCAATTAACATGGTGTTTCGCAGGAAGAATCAGAATCTGGGGCTGCTCATCATAAGCTTTTCACGAGAGAGCTTTTGTCAAAGATTGGGTTCTACCAGTTCCAACCTTGTTTCCGCGTGCCAGCTCGATATTTATCCGGGGAAGTGAAACCTCTCGCCGTTGCTTTACCGAGGATTCCCTCTCCTTTTGGAAGTGCCCATCCTGGGCAGAGGTGGAAGAATCTTTGCGGGATCTCGTCGGTATCCTCTTTTTTTAGAGTTCTCGGCAAGCTTTAAACATCTAGATGAAGTGCCCCCTCTCCCCCCTGGTTTTCACGAGGTTTACACGATGCCATCATATTAACGAATGACTTGCTTAACTGTCTAGGGAGCGGGTGGCTCTCTCAAAGGATACGTGATTTGGGCCATCTCCACCGCATGACAACTTTCCTTTCCCTTTGCCCTTCTTCTTTATTTACACTTTCATGTCTCTCTCTCCTCAGTATGACGGCTGAGAAAATCGTCATTGAACCACAGATATAGAAGGTGTGGTTTATCTCCTGGATCGTTCCTCCATTCCGACCAATCTAAAATCCTAATCGGCATCACATCATGTCTCTCACGCATGCACAATCCGTCGCCATTGACGCCACAGAGCGAACGGCCGCCGCAATCTCGATCATTGGTAATCTCTTCATAATTCTCACATTCTTTTACTGTGCCTCCTTTGACAAACCAATCAACCGCCTGATTTTCTTCGCTTCATGGGGGAACATTGGCTCCAGCATCTCTTGTCTGGTAACGAACCTGGGCGCAGCATCGCTGGAGGATCGTCACAAGTTCGATGAATCTCCCATATGTCAAGTCCAGGGCTTCTTGGTTCAGATGTTCCGTGGGGTGGATTGTTACTGGGCCTTCTTCATGGCCATCAATGTATATTTGGTTTTCTTTCGAGGGTATACCACGAGTCAGTTGAAAAAGTTGGATATATGGTATCTGTTTGCATGCTACGGACTTTCCTTCATCCCGGCGTTTGTCTTCCTGTTCATCTCAACGAAAGAGCGAGGGCGCGTCTACGGATCCGCGGTTGTGTGGTGTTGGATTAGCGAAAAGTGGGATTGGATGCGCTTAGTTTTTCTCTATGGGATTGTCTGGTGAGTATCTCCCAGGGCCGTAAGCTCTCCTCATCCTTCTCACATCTCCTCACATTTACTGACGGTGTATGCGTAGGATCACTATTATCCTTGCGTTCATCGTATACTATATGGCGGCCAAAGTCATCTGGTCTAAGCGTGAGCACCTCAAAGGCTTTCTCAACCCCCTGAATGAGACTCCATTCGCCAGCACCATCACGACCGAAATCGAAATCACCTATGAAGAACGCTCCATCGTCAAAGATGCCAGCGATCAAGGGATTTGCGAAAATACCATTTCCTCGGACCAATACGCCGTCGAAATCCAAGCGATGCCCCAAGAGCATCACGAAAGTCAAGTGTATCATGTGAGAAGAATGAGAAGTTTGACCCGCGAGGCTGCACAATCCGAGACGAATCCAGAGGCTTGGCTGTATGCACGAGTGGCCATTCTTTTCTTCCTGGCGATGATTATTACGTGGGTCCCCGCAAGTGTCAATCGAATTTGGCAGATGGCGAACCCCAAGGCCATCAACTTCCCCTTAAACTACATTGAGTCATTAGTTTTGTCACTGCAGGGTGTGTGGAATGTGATTGTATACATCATCACATCCCAAACAGCTTGTCGAAGGTTAGCATACCGAACGTTCTCGGGGAGTTCCAGGAAGAAGGCGAGGTTGCCAAGTGGGAGTCCGGAGAGGTACCGTTCGGGGGGGAAGCAACGGCTGGAGAGTGTATCTAGCAAGTAAATCGTGGGCGGGCGATTGTATGGGTGTGGCGTTGAGTACTCTAATACAAAACTGTGTTCATGGTGAATGCGAAGATACTTCCAAGTCAAACGCGTTCTACTCATCCTCATGAAATGTCTTTGATATTTACAACTCCTTACAACTCCTTGCAACGCCCTCAATCCCCGAATCTGTTTCCCATATCTAAAATCTCAAATCCCATCCAATTTGTGGACCCAACTTGGGTAATTCCTCTGCAACGCTCTGTACGTCCTTGTCACCTCTACCACTTACACAAATGACCACATCTTGATCTTTCCTCATAGTCTTGGCCAATTCCACCGCTCCCCAGATAGCATGAGCCGTCTCCAAAGCGGGAATAATACCCTCTTTCTCACTGATCAACCTGAATCCCTTGAAAGCTTCGGCATCTGTCGCCGCGATAAACTTGGCGCGCTCACTATCTTTCCAACTACTCAACTCCGGCCCAACACCAGGGTAATCTAAACCGGCAGATACAGAATGAGTATCTACTATTTGTCCATTTTTGTCCTGAAGGACATATGTACGGACACCATGCAAAACACCCTTTGTACCACCCGATAAAGTAGCGGCATGACGATCTGTATCTAAACCATCACCACCGGCTTCAACACCTAGTAACTTGACACTTGGATCTTTTGAGAATGGGTAGAACATGCCAACCGCGTTACTACCACCTCCAACACAAGCAACAACAGCATCAGGGAGTTTGCCGCATTTCTCCAACATTTGAGCCCGAGTCTCATTACCGATAACAGATTGGAATGTTCGGACAATTTTTGGGAATGGATGAGGACCAATTGCTGATCCAATAATATAATGCGTGGTATCGAGCTTGAGGACCCAAGAGCGCATGGCTTCATTGACAGCATCTCTAAGGGTGCGCGAGCCAGCTTCAACCGCGACGACTGAAGCACCGAGAAGTTTAATTCTAAAAACATTCAGAGCTTGTCTTCTTACGTCTTCCTGTAGAATGTGTTAGTATCACAAAGAGAGAAAAATGGAAAGATTGCGTGAACTTACAGCTCCCATATAAATGGTACATTTCATACCGAACTTTGCGCAGACGGTAGCTGTGGCAACACCGTGTTGCCCTGCACCAGTCTCTGCAATAATTTCTGTCTTCCCTAATCTTCGTGCGAGAAGGATTTGTCCCAAAGCATTATTGATCTTGTGACTTCCTGTATGGTTCAAATCCTCTCTCTTCAACCAAATCTTGGCACCACCTGCATACTCTGTAAGTCTTTCGGCCTCATGTAATTGACCAGGTCGTCCCATCCATGGGTAATATGTTCGGTATTCTTCCCAGAACGCTGGATCATCCTTGATTGCATCGAAACCTGCCTCCAGTTCTGATAAACAATCCATGAGTGCCTCTGGTACATATTGTCCACCGAATTCTCCGAACTTTTGAGATGCTAGTTTAGTATCGACATGACCATTTGTGTTCAAGGCTTCAATCTGATCTACTAAACCAGGGCCTGATCTATCTTCATCTCGAATGACGGCATCAACAGTGACCTTCTCTCCACTAGGTTCTTGGGCAACATATATTGTCTCAGCCATGCCAACTTCCCTAGTAGAATCCCCGTTTGGAGTACCTCGTCTCCCGCCGACTTGCGCACAGTATTCTTCCACGCTCTTTGCGATTTGACCAGCAGGTGCTCGATTGATCGTGTTGATAATCTGACTGCCAATAATAACACCATCTGCGATTTTAGCGACCTGCAAGAAATGCTCTCTTGTGCTTATACCAAATCCTACAGCGGCTGGCACGTTTCCTGAGTATTCCTTTACTCTTTTCAACAAACCTTCCAACCCAGAATCCATTGAGCCTGCTGAAGCTCCAGTGACACCCATCCTTGAAACAACATAGATGAAGGAGTCTGCAAGCTTACAAAGAAGCTTCATTCGGTTTTCGGAAGTCGAGGGGGCAATGAGAGGAACGTAGGATAATCTATGAAATATCGAATGTCAGCCATGTATTCGAATGCCGCCCGTGGGATTGTGTCAAAAGCTCACCCTCCACTTGTGCAAAACCTTCTAAAGCCCACAGCTTCTTCCGGTGGCAAATCGCAGACAATGAAACCATTGACACCAGCTTCTCGACAATCCTTCAATAATCTTTCCTCTCCATAACTCAAAAATGGGTTATAATAGCCCATGAAAATAATAGGAGCTCTTAATCCTTTCCTTCGCGCATCCCGAACCATTTGTAAAACCGAAGTAACCGTTACACCATTCTTCAGAGCTTGCGTGTTCGCCTTTTGAATGGTAGGTCCATCCGCGGTAGGATCGGTGAAGGGGATGCCTAATTCAATGACATCTGCGAATATCATCATCAATTTCTGCCACAAACAATCCGGGAGGCATGCGATTTATTACTCACCGGTGCCACCGGCCTCCATCGCCAACATGATATCGACGGTATGATCTGGTAGAGGATAGCCGGCAGTGGTATATGTCACCAATGCTGGCCTTCCTTCCTTCTGGCATTGTGCAAAGGTCCTCTTGAGATGTTCCATGATGGAGATTGATGGATTGATTGTATGTATGTATGTATGTAGATTGGAGTGTAAAGAGATTGAAAGGAAGAAGAAGTAGGGAAGAGATTAGAGCAGCTACCCTTTTCAATTGATCAATGGGAATTCTTGCCTTTCTTTATATCTCTCTTCGTAGTACCAGTTATCGTAGAGCACCAAAAAGTGATTAAGCTTTTACCTATATGCAGGGGTATGAGCTAATAATATAAATATATTTGATATTTATTAATAAAATTAACTAAAAACCCGCAAAATAAGCAAAAACGGCGATATATATTATATAGATTTTGGCCCCTCGATGACTCATCGCTCGATTAGGTCACCGCTGTGGCAAAATATGATCACCATCACTTTGCCTCTCGCAATCTCTTGCCACGTGAAGTTTAAACTTCCGCAAACACCTTCACAAATACGACGAGCACAAGATTTGATCCAATAAGATCCCATACAATACGATAGATACATCGAAAGACAAAACAATGTCTCGGTTGTTCCCACCAAGATTCCTCCTCTCCTCCCACCGCTCCTTTTCACAAACGACGTGTCGAGCAGCATTCGCAACTGGTCCATCTCCACCACGTCTGCCACCGAAAGAACAAGAAGAATTCGAACGTCTACAACGCGCTTCTACGGGTGCATTCAGTACACCGAAGCCTGAATTTGTCACCAATCCCTCAACATCATCATCGCGAACAAAACCACAGATAAATCAATCACCCGCCGTCACTGCGACCGAGAGGGAAGATAAAGGGTTGGCTGCTGTGAATGCCAGAGTATCCGCCACAGGCAAAGGAGAGGAATTGCATCCGGATATTCGAAGAGGTGCCAAGCCAGAATTCGAAGGGGAAATCAATCCGAAGACAGGCGAGGTTGGTGGACCGAAGAATGAACCTTTGAGATGGGGCAGTTCGGCGGAGAGGGGGGATTGGAGTTACAATGGAAGGGTTACGGACTTTTAAATCGTTTCAGGAATGCTTCGAGCTTTAAATTCCCATCGTTCGATACACTGTGAGGATTTCAGAGGGAATGTAACGACAATTCAAAATGGTGTCATGATACACGCACGGAGCGTCAAAAGTTCAATTGGTATTGAGTTCCACTTCAAAATACTGTCTATCGCAAGGTTTGACCTGCGCAAGGAGCTCTGGGGATTTCCGAGTGGGCATCCAACCTCCCGAACGAATCATTCTTTGCGTCGCTTGATATCTTTGGATATCTCGATCATCCCATCTACTGGTGCATGTATACAATACGCGAATAGTGTTTTGACTGGCAAGGTCAATGTTCAAGTCTTAATATGGTCTTGCAATTGAAACTGCTGGTGATGTCCTTCTTCCTTTGGTCCATTATCTCTCAGCCTCATTTTGGTCGTATGGACTGTCCTATCCTACTACATTTTTCGTAGGATAGTAGGAGATGAGCCGTTTCTTTCCTGTTGAAAGTTAAAGGTAATTAATTGGCCGAGATTCTTCATCCGTTGTTCTTCTTTCAGTGCAAAATCTGCTCATTCAGTGATGTGCTCAAATAGGCCTTTTTTACGAGCGATTGCCGCCTTTGAACTGAACCGGCACGGCCTTATGGAATTAACTTCCACAATATGCTTGATTTATCTCATTGTATTCGCGAGTATTGACCGGTTCTGAAGGTAAAGCTGGAATCGAGATTAGAGTGGTCGATCCGCGAGTCATTCAGCTGTTAGCTCTCTGAAATGATCTCATTACTATTGCCGCTGACTCGTTCCATAAATGATCAGCCGCTTATAAGCCCACTCAGTATATTATATTTCTTTTTACCTCACATACGAGTAACCCTGCTTAAAACAATATCGATACCACGGCATAATATCAATTTACTCTAACTCGTCGAGCGCTGCAATAGGATACTACCGTGAAAGTCGCATATGAAAGTGTATATCACCTGCTCTGGGATGAGCCGATAGGAATGTAAGTGCCTCATCTGCATCTTGAAGATTCACCTCGATGATTTTTCCACATTGGTTTCCAGTTGAGGATTAAAGAATCTTTATGGCCGCGTTATCGATGGGCTTTTTTGGAAGATTTATCTTGCACATGAAATGAGATACTGAGGTATGAAAGTTAACTCCTATTTTGATTGAAAAATCGTAGCGCAAGATCTTGAAGTACATTTGAAGCTCTTGTATTGCCAAGCAGCGATACGCTATAGTCATTACACATGGTATTGATCATGTTATAGTTGAGGGTGTATAATTGATGCACAAAACGAAATCCATCTCCAACTGGTATATCGAGTGATCAAACCTCCAGTAACTGGACCAAATACTCCGCTCATAGCAAAGACCGCACCGGCTACGCTCGCAATCCATCTCTCCATTCGCGGCGGACTAATTACAGGAAAGATGGTCATGGTGAGAGAATAGAGGCCTGAGACACCGACTCTTTGCAGGGCCCTGAATGCGATGAGTTGATCAAGTGATCTTGCGAAACCGCATCCAAGTGAGAAGACAAAGAAGATGATAAATGCCGCGATATATGCATTTTTGGACCGGCGATATCAGCAAGCCGTGCAAATAAGATAGCACAACCGAGATAGGCGAGGGTATATGCGAGCGCCACCCGCGAATCCGAGTTGAGAGAATCAAATTCTACCTCGATGATGTAAAGGACCGTGACTACGATGCAGGTATCGAGTAGGGCCTGGAAGAGACCGGAACAAAGATTTATTTGATGTCAGGACCAGCGACAAGATGGAAGAGTGGGTTTTACCTGACACATAAGCAATGATTCTTCAGGTTGGAATATAGGCCTTGATCCCCTGTGCCGCGGGTTTAGATTCAGAGATGGGTTCGGTAGAGGTTGAAGATGCCCGTTGGGGAACAATGTGATTTCAGCAAAGGCTGAGGACGAGTCGGAAACAAGAGGTTGGGATTTTACATGATGAATCTGAAATGCCCATGCTATACTATGAAATGATTTAGGTTTAATACGACAGACAGCACAATATGATAGAACTTAATAATTATCCTACTGTAATGTATCCATGAGACATGAGACTTTCAGAATCGATGCTGATTGTATCGGAATATAGTGCCCTTTTATCACAGAATAGAGCATGTGGTTCTTTGGCAAGCTTGTAGCATAGGTAGGAGACATAAAGTAGGAAAGTACTTGTAGGCCCCTTCATTCTGCCGACAAAGCACAGCAAACTTAGCGACGAAGCTTTATCCGGCAATCTTCGGATAAGAGTTCTACGCTCCAATTTCCATCGCAGTCGAGTTAGGGATAGCAAGATAGCATTAGAGTTTCCTTTTTGGTCTAATCTGGTCTAATTTGAGGCTGGAAACGATGGATGCGATGCAATTACCCCGCGCTTACCAACCTTACTTCCTCAATTTTCAGCCTCTATCTATCCTCATCACGTCAACTCAAGTCAGTCAACTCAAGTCAACTCAACCAAATTTGAGGCTTCAACCTGGTGAACCATTCCTGTTACATTGTCTCATTTCCCATATTGCACAGCATGAGTGATTTCGAAGCTTTCCCCTTTCACAACATACTAATATATAACCATGACGGTACATCAGGCGAACACTAATTTAGCCTAGGGTTTCCAAAAAAGCAAGAACGATTCACAAATACGTATTGAAGCTTGCTTCTCTTCCCGGCTTCCCCCAATCCTTATGAGGTATCAGAGAATTCCGATCAGCGAAGAAGCTGACATGGCGAGCGAAATTCATCACAACGATCTCACATCTTCAACTGAACACGAACACCCTTCTTTCAAGGACGATAATGTTAACAATGATCACGCTCCTCGATCGGACGCGGAGAGTCTGAATTTTGATACCGCCATCCCATCTGGAACAATTGATCCAATTTATGAAGCTAAAGCTCGAGTCTTGAATGACGCTGTAAGATTGATTACCCGACTTCCTTTCGATTCTGTCAGGTGACTGACGGATGGACGCGTGGGTACTAATCATATCAAATCGTTCAGATCCAAGATATCGGTATGGGATGGTATCAATGGCAGTTGTTCGTCGTCGTTGGCTTTGGCTGGGCAAATGATAATTTATGGCCAATTGTTACATCGCTCATATGTAAGTTTAACCTTGCAGAAGGTCCAGGTTTATCATCAAATCTGTGAGCTAATGAATATTGGACAGTCACTTCCGTTACCAATGAGTTTTCCCCCAACCATCCACCACTCCTCACTCTGGCCCAGAATATCGGTCTCCTTGCCGGTGCCATGTTTTGGGGATTTGGTTGTGATATCTTTGGGAGACGTTTAGCTTTTAATGCCACGCTTGGTATCACAGCCATCTTTGGTCTGATTGCTGCAGCTTCACCAAATTTTGCAGCTATTGGATGTTTCGCTGCACTCTGGAGTTTTGGCGTGGGTGGAAATCTTCCTGTCGATTCAGCGGTCTTCCTCGAATTCCTTCCTGGCTCCCATCAATACCTTCTCACAATCCTCTCGGTTGACTGGGCGGTAGCTCAAGTTATCGCGAATTTAATTGCGTGGCCACTCCTTGGGAATCTCAGCTGTCAAGAAGGTTCAACTTCAACATGCACTCGGTCGCAAAACATGGGATGGAGATATTTTCTCATTGTCATGGGAGCTATCTCTATGATTGAGTTCTTCATTCGATTCATCTGCTTTACCATCTTTGAGAGTCCAAAATTCTTAATGGGAAAAGGAAGGGATGAAGATGCTGTCAAGGTTGTTCAAGAAGTGGCCAGGAGAAATGGGCAGCAGTCAAATCGTGGGTATCCCAATTCATACCCTCAACCGGAACATGCTAAATCTCTTCCAGTGACAGTTACCCGCCTTCAGGAATGTGGCACCCTTCCGCATATCAATGCTTCGGCATCTCTATCAAGAAAGCTTCACCAAATGGACTTGTCTCACGTCCGCGCCTTATTCGTAACCAAGAAATTGGCCCTTTCCACAAGTTTGATCATGCTAGTATGGGCTTTCATTGGGCTCGGCTACCCACTTTACAACGCATTCCTTCCTTACATCCAAGCAACTCGCGGTGCTGAATTTGGAGATGGAAGTACATATCTGACATATCGAAACTCTTTGATCATATCTGTCCTCGGAATCCCTGGTGCTCTCATCGGCGGTTACCTGGTGGAAGTTCCGAGATTGGGTAGGAAGGGGACTCTGGCTCTCAGTACAATAGCTACAGGGGTGTTTTTGTATGCCTCGACCACGGCGATGACATCTACTTCATTGTTGGGCTGGAATTGCGCTTTTAACTTTTGCTCAAATGTGATGTATGCTGTGCTATACGCATACACACCGGAAATATTCCCGACGAAGGATCGCGGGACGGGAAATGCCCTAACCGCATCTTCGAACAGAATATTTGGAATTATGGCTGTAAGTTTTTTTTTCTACTTTTCTTTCTATTTCTGTTTCTATCACTTCTCCGCCACGGTATCACTAGTATAGACATCAACTAATCAATTCTAAGCCAATTATTGCAATGTTCGCCAACCTCGAAACCTCTGCACCAGTTTACACGAGCGGGGCTCTATTCATTGCAGCAGGACTGCTGGTTTTGGTCTTACCATTTGAGAGTCAGGGGAGAGCTAGCTTATAGTTTAGGCTTTTAGATTCTGTACCCCTAAGATATTTATCCCTTCAATTCGAGTAGCATGCTCAATTTCGGATTTGATAAGGATTGATCAACAGTTTTTATCCCTAGCTGCATTCAAATCGTATCAACAGTTGCCACTATACGTCTCCTCTGACCTAGCTCTTCTTGACGAAAACGGGCATAGTGTCAACAGAGCAAGCCAACTCAATCTCTTGCCCTCCACTCCAAGGTTTTTCATTTTCATGTCCACTCAACCACCAATCTGATCCCATTGGCAGATAAATCTTGATACTTTTCGCCCCAGCCTCAAAAACTGGACATACCAAATATTTTGGCCCAAACATATATTGTTCTTCAATCTCCCACGATCGCTTGTCGTTTGGAAACTCGTAGAAAAGGGGTCGCATAACAGGACTTCCCTTTTCACTCGCTTCCGTCATCAATCCTCTGGTATACTCTCTCATCTCCTCTCGCAAATTCAGATACTTCTTGCATATCTCGTATACCTCCTCCCCATACGACCAAACTTCATTTGGTGCGCCACTGAGACAAGTCGATCCACCACCTTCGCCAACCTGTGGTTGTTTAGGCACTCTGTCCCCGTGTAAACGCATCACGGGACAAAAAGTGCCCCATTGAAACCATCTCACAAATAATTCCCTAAAAGCTGGATCTTTGGGATCCCCGCCATGAAAGCCACCGATATCTGTCGTCCACCACGGAATTCCTGCAATGCCCATGTTCAGACCGGCAGCGAGTTGATTCCTGAATGAAGACCATGATGATGCAATGTCGCCACTCCAAACCAGTGCACCGTATTTTTGAGATCCGGCCCACGCGCATCGGAGGAGGTTGACGATGTTTTGTTGTCCCGTTGCTTTCATGCCCTCGTAGAATGCTCGCGCGTATTCGACGGGATAGGTATTACCGATTGAGAGGTTGGTACCGCGATGGTAACGATAGTTATCAAAGTCGTATACATTATATTCAGGTTCTGGCTTCAAGTCAGCCGTTTGGAGTTTATGTGCCCGTTACATTAGAGCCCTCGAAATTCTATGGCTGAAGGAAACAAACAACAGGGGGGGGAGGCTTGGAATTGAGTGAGGTCAGGAAACACGAACCGGCTTCATCCAACCAGAAAACTTTTATCCCCTTGTCATGATAATTCTTCTTCGCCTTCTCCCAAATATATTTTCTGGCTCCAGGATTCGTGGCATCGAAATGAATCGTATCACCCTCAAAATCCATGACGATTCTGATTCCCCTATCCGTTCGCACCAGGTATCCTCTTTCGAGCATCTCTGCAAAGTTCTCCGAGCGCGTATCGACCGTTGGCCAAATCGATACCATGAGCTCGATGCTCATCTCCTTCAGTTCTCGAATCATGGCATCTGGATCCGGCCAAAAGTTTGCATCAAACTTCCACTCCCCTTGTCGGGGCCAGTGGAAAAAGTCTATCACGATCACATCGATGGGCAATTTTCTTCTCTTGTACTCCCTGGCGACTTCCAACAGCTCATCTTGGGTCTGATAACGCAACTTGCACTGCCAAAACCCGAGCCCGTATTCTGGCATCATGGGAACGGTGCCCGTGACCCCAGCATACCGATGCACAATCTCGGCCGGACTATCGCCCGCCACGACCCAGTAATCCAAAAAGGAGGTAGAGTACGCCTCAAACGACATGACATTCCTGCCGAAGACCGCGCGCCCAATGGAGGGGTTATTCCATAGGAACCCGTAGCCACGGGAGGAGAGCGCAAACGGGACACTGGCCTGCGAATTCCGCTGTGCGAGCTCGAGATCCAAGCCCTTGAGATCGAGAAACGGCTGTTGGTACTGTCCCATGCCGAAGATCTTCTCGTTCCTGTCTTGAGATTCGAATCGCATGGTGAGGTGATGCGTGGAACTCCCACCTGCGTTGGGCTTAAACTCCCGGGCTTCGACTTCGATGGCGGAACATTTGGGATCCGTCACGTCGAGACGATTGCGTGCGTATTCTTCCAGCAAGATGTCTCCCTGGCCATTGTAAATGATGACTTTCCCTCGTGATGTGATGGTGGCTCGGATTGAACCATTGGTGATGGATGCTTCTTTCTCGCCGATGTCGATTCTTGGATCGCGGCTTGGAATAGGTTGTAGGGCCCAGAGTTCGTCGGGATTGGGATATTGGGATTCCTTGGTTGACCGCAGACGAAGAGCATTGGGACCCCATGGATCAATCCAGAGCTCTTCTGCATCGTATCGGTATACCAACCGATTTCCCACTGCGTAGAGCATTATCTCTGGCGCGTGGTCGTGAAGTTTCTGTGGAGTTGAAGGATTCTGAAGAGGAAGAGGCTCATGCAAGGTCTGTTCGATCACAATGACTTCAATTGATTACCTTGAATGTAAACATACGGTCTTATATGCCTGTTGTTGTTGCAGAGTAGATATGAGGAAGTAAAGTATATTCGTGGGCGGCTGGCTGAGGGGTAATTCTTCGGAGATTGTCCCATTGCGGGGTCATAAAGTTACAAACCCCACTGTCTGTGTAGAAGCGAACCAAACAGGACTATCGGCAGAATGCATTGCAGATATATCCGGCATGTGAGATAAACTGTAACTGTGAATGGAATAGATCTTCGTTCAAAGGCTGTGATAAGTTGATGAGTGGTTTGAAATTCCCAATGTCATTACAGCGTGAGCAGTAGGTAGCAAGAACTAGCATCTCGCCCGGATGTTGAATATCTAAACGTCTCTGTGCGGTCTAACGGCTCAGAATAGCCTTCAAAACCTGTAATAACTTCTCATCAGGCTTCTCTATCATTTCCATAGATCTCCAAGCAACAAATCTATCAGGTCTCACCAACACACATCCACTCTCACCAACTTCTCTTCGTCTTGCCCAATCGAAATATACATCTTCGTAATCCTGTTTCCAGCCAATAGAGTATACATTGATCTCAATCCCAAGAGTCTCTGCAGCCTTTCTGACAGCAATTCTCCACCCCTCTCCTCCAATTCCAGTGAAAAGGCAAAATTTCCCTTTTCCAGCAAGATCATTAGTCGAAATTTGCTTTCCTGGAAGTCGAGTATTGAGCCACGCATGTGGGAGTCGACTCCCTGGATAAGTAGTCACCACATGTTCGAGGACTGGATCTGCGGGTAAAGGTGGTCTTGGCTTTTTTTCATCGGCAAGAAATACAGCGGAAGATTCGTATCGTTGATCCATCTCAATGCCAAGACCATGAAATTCATGTGCCGTTCCTTCGATTGCAGCTTGGAAACGAGCTCGACGCGCTGCTCCTTCTGGTGTAGCTTCCGAGAGTTCTGCAAGATGTTTTCGCCGAATCTCGATGTCAGGCTCCATCACTCCTAAAGCTTCCCATACTGGAGCGTGGTCCCGAAATCCTTGGTTGGCCCTTGTGATGAGGGATTGACCAACTGGTTGACGTTCTAGATTATATGAATTCAGGAGAGCAGCATCTGCTTTCCCTTGTAAGACATATGCAATTTTCCAGGCTAGGTTGTATGCATCTTGTATGCAAGTGTTAGACCCTAGACCATTAAATGGTGGATGGCGGTGAACGGCGTCACCCAGACAAAAGCTAGATAGATGTCTTAGTCAAGTAGAGCCTAACTTGGAGAGGGGGAACCGGAGACTTACATATTCCCATCAGAGTAGTATTCCGCCACCGTTTCATTGATAAACCATTTGGATATCCCAAGTATTTCCACAGAGATTGAGTCATCTCCAATCAAATCTTTGACACATTCAAGATACTCTTCGTCTGATGGATTGAAATTTATTCCAGCTTCAGGGGAAGGGAAAAGAATAAACATCCACCTGAAAAATCAGCATTATCATAGTAAAAATTGGTAAAGAACTTACTCATTCCAAGGCTTCACCATTCTAGCAACTGAAGTCCATCCATAAGCAGGATTTTCTTTGTCGGGCTTCATAATCCAATGTAAATTACCCATTCTATTTTCCATGATATGCTCTAATTCGACTCGAGCCAGTATGTTGATAGCCAAACCTTGTCCCGGCTTTTTGATCAATGGGATTTGCAATTGTCTCAGGACTTGACTTCGGGCGCCATCACACCCAAATAGGTATTTTGATCGAATACGAAAGACTTGCTTCGTTAGATTGTCCAGAACCTTGCTGGTAATTGTACCTGAGCTTGAGTCTCGTTCAAATGATAGAAATGTGGTATCAAATCGACAATTGAATCCACTATGAGAGGCCTTTGTGATTAATATTGGCTCGAGGACCGTTTGAGGAATATCAACATGACTACATGGGGAGGCGGCATCATAATCACCCTAAGAAGAATGTTAATTATTACGAATCCTACCTACCCAATGGATAGGTCGACTAACCGCACGCTTGGGATCGTTTCCCCATGAGTAAATTCTTGCATACTCTTCACCGGCTAAAGAATGACACCAACGTGTGTGTGACATTGAATCACCTGTGACAGCAACATTCATACACGCTTCTTCCAAACCAATGTCACGCAAGCATTCCATTCCTGCCATGTTGGTTATATGAGCTCGAGGGGTATCTGCCGTGCCGGGAGTGGCAGCGATGATCATTCCCCGTAGACCTATTCCTATCAGTGCTGTCGTTCTTTCTTGTTCATCTCTTGTTCATGCCCATTCACACACTGGAAGTCCTGATGAAGAAGAGAAGGTCGGGAAGATGAGGAGTGATACAGAATTACCCTTACCATGATGGCCCAGAAAGCAAGCTAAAGATGCACCAGCAGGTCCGGCTCCAACAATCAGCAATTCCGTCTCAATAATTGCGTCCGTTTCTTCGACACCGACCTGCTCGGGGCTCTCGTTATGATTTGTGGTGTAAGGCCAGGATTGAGAAGGCATCGTGAAGAGAGTAAGATAAGGTTATCGTGAAGATGTTGATGAAAGGATTGTAGAAATGAAGTCTGTCAATATATAAATCATGAAAGCACGTGTATTGATATCCACTTTCCAAATGTCCACATCATGCCAATGACGACATCTATCGAAGTCTAAATCAAATTCCATAAGCATTATAAATTTATTTGTAAGATTAATATTGATTGTGAAAAAAAGAGGTTTAAGCATTATCTATTATATATCTAACGTTTTGATATTAATTGAGAGAGAGAGATATATATAGGTTAAATAGTATAAAGATATTGAGTTAAAAGCTATGCTTCTAACTCGCTATTTATAGGGTTGCCGCGCTAGACACGGCGATGCTATTCGCCGTAGACGACTTGTTGTAACGCTTGTGCCATAAAAAAGCTGAATAAACAGGGTCAAAAACTTCTTTAGAATTTATTACTGGTCTAGCTAAATTACAGAACAATACTTCTATATATAATTTACATGAAATATATATATTAAACACATACTCGCTAATCAAACATATGAACCAAAGCATCGAGCATATAAGCTGTGACAGCGAGCATATGCACTCGAGCGGCGGCTAGGCCAGCCGAGACATCAAAATCGTAACAAAAGTTATATATTATTGAACTATAAATAATGTTACGAAATCGTAACCATATAACAGTCAAACTGATTAGCAACTTTATATAAAGTTACTAGTAAACTGATTTTAAATTGATTGATAATTTGAAGTATAGCTAAGTTATTATTGTAACGAACGTTAGTGGCTATGAAATCAACACTTAGAATTTCAACTTAAAAAGCTAGCTATAATGGATATAGAAAGGCTATATATATAACGAACGTTAGTGGTTATAAGATTAATACTTAGAATTTCAACTTAAAGAGCTAGCTACAATGGATATAGAGAGATTATATATATATATAGATCGCCGGCCATGGAGCCCGTATCAACACGCTGGCCTCTCGGGTGCCAACCGAAGGCCGATCGCGGAGAGCTACTAACGTGACGGTAACACCGTAACCGAAGGAATCTTTTATAGATTCTTTTTTTTTTTGTAGAATTATTTATGGTTAAACTTAAATCTGTACTTTTCATTTTTGACGTGCAGTCTTTTACAAGGTAGAATAAAATTCAAGGCAAATCTAATAATAGATATAGAATTATAACTAAAATATAACTTTAAAACCTATAAAAAACAAATTAGACTATAATATTTATATTATATAACTTTTATTGTCGACATAAGCGAGAGCACGTGACCCACAGAGGGCACTGTTTCGACCTCGCTGTCGCCACATCAATAGCTTCATAGTAGTAGACAATAAGAACAATGATAACAACGAGATTTTAGAACGGTACCGTATACACTCACCAAAGTGATACCAGCAAGTTCACCTCATGATGCCTTTTAATCTTATAACAAAAAAAGATAATAGAAATGAATATAGATGTCTAATTCTTCTTTTTAGACGTTGAAAGAAAGTTCGATTTGTTTTGGAGTAAAAATTTCAGTTGAATAGAGAGAATTCGAGACAATTCCATCAAATGTTGACCTCAATGTTTAAGAAGATCTTACACTTTAACTTGATCTCATAGTTTGAAAAAGTCTTGCACTTTGATTTAGTCTCATAGTTTAAAACGAAACAATAGTTTGAGTATTAACGATTTATCTTTATTATTCTGTTCAATCCCATTTGACAAGCCGACCTTCATAGGAATAAGTCTTATACCCCTTAACATCCCCTTCAAGAAGGCGTATACCCCAACTCTGTTTTCATAGCAACCAGAATACCTCAACTTTTTCCTTGAGTTCATTCAAATGACTATTCAATTCGGTCTTCGTAGCGACCGGAATACCTCCAATCTTTTCCTTGACTCCATCAAAGTCATTCATCAACTCAGTCTTAATAGCAGCCGGGACTTTTTGGAGGCCTTCATTGAACTCGTTCCTTACTTGAGCGATAAGACAACCATTTTGCTCTCCAAAAAGCCTTTATTTCTCGACAGCGGGCATCCATCTTCAATGATGTTACATTAACACCATTTGAGGTGTGGTCCATTGAACCAACTTCTGCTTCGCTGAGTGACTCGAGAATTGACATTTGGGTGTAAGATAATTGTTCGGATAATTCGTTGAATCCTGTATTTGACTTAGTCTCGAATCCCGGAATAGCCACATCGATGCTGTTGACCTTATCCAATACCGTCGAAAGAGTCTGATCGATGGTGGTAAGGCCGCTAAGAGATGTCTGAATGGCTAGCAATTGTGTTTCAAATGTATTAACCTTCTCCAATATACTTGGAAGAGTTTGATCGATTAAAGTCCTATCATCAATGGAAGTCTGAATAGCTGGCAATTGTGTTTCCAATGTATTAACCTTCTTCAATATGCTTGGAAGAGTGTTATTGATCGTGACCCTATCAATGATAATTTTCTCTCCAGTGTGTAAAAGTTCGGTAGTGCTAGTCGAAACCAGTTTGGAGATGTCAAGGTGTTCATTCGCAACTGAGGTAATCTTTTTGACATCTTCCGAGGTCAGAGTAGCGGTTTTGGCCACAGAATCCAATTTCAAACGTGTTCCATTTGTTTTCGTAATGAGATTGTTGGTAACATCTATATTGGCCTTGAGATCTTCAGAGATGCTATCGATGTCATCAACTAGATGTTTTGTATTGTTCTCCACATTGACTGTCTTCGAATAAACGACTCCCAGACGTTTTAACCCCAAAACCACGTTACCGTTCACCAATCTGATATCATTCTGAGTCCCAACAACCACGTCTTGGAAATTGGATATGGCATGAATGAGTGGCTCGTCATTCAATCCGTGTCGACGTACAACCTCCCTTGGGATCTTGAATCCCAAGTCTTCGACTCTCTCTGCTAGAAACTTGTACAAATTGAGAATCTCATTAACCTGCCCAGATATATGATCCATCTTCTTGTCCAAGTGCATATACGACACCATTGGATTATTGAAGACGGGTTCGAGGAAACGATGAATGTGCTGCTTGCGCCTTCCTCTTTGGTTGGCCATCAGTTCGTCAAACTCATCTAATTCTTCCATTGTGAATATATTGCACCTGGTGTCAAATTGATAGAAAAGATGTGATTGGGGAAAGTAAAGTGATGAAAACGCTGACTAATGAGGTCACATGATTGTGACCACCACCTACATAAGCGAATTGCACGATCTTGTGACTTATCGTTGTGGTAAGCGAATTGATTATTGAAAAGGGAGAGCTCGAGTGAATTATACTTGGCTGAATCAAGTGGTGCATCTTGACTGAAGACTCGATACGTCAAGATTTTGGATATTTCAAATGATGCTCAGAGCTACTTCCGAGAGACTACAGACAGTCTATGGTCTACCAAATTTGATTGAACATCAGACTCAACGATATATATATATATATATCGTCTATATCTATAAGTATTAGAATTCATAATCAACCTTTCCGGTAAGCTCTATTCTTCCGGAATTTGAGATACGAGTTTGTGCTTAAGTTGTCTATCAGCTTAGAATTGTTAAATTAGTGTTTTAGTTCCTGTATTATATGCAAAGGTGCTAGTTATTTGAGGAGAAAAGGAAGAGTATTTCCAATATTGCCATTAGTTGGAACTTGAAAGATATAGGAGCTGTTGGAGGAAGACGAATACTTGAAAGTTCATGCCACTATATTCAACATTGCGGCGTATAAATTCTGATAAAAACTCATCGAATATCTAATAAATCATAATATGGAAGCCGCTGTTTTTTTAAGCCGCCTCACGCATTTCAACATGCGTTGAAAATTTCCCCTTCCCTACGAAGACGCCATACCGAGTAAATATTAGTTTTTCCAAGTCATGCAACCATCATGAATCAATCTTCACCCAATAACTGCGCCAACACTGTTCTCGCCTCCTCGACCATTTTATCCTTGTCCACACCATCGAACTCACACTCTGCCACCAGCTTAGATATAAACTTTCCAGCCATATCAGATCGAATCTTTGCATCGAAACTATCCTCAAGAAACAGAATTATGATCTCTTGGATTTTCTTCTGTCCCAATCGGTGAAGACGACCAAATACTTGTAGCAAAACATCGATAGACGATGGATACTCACAAATGAGCATTTTGGAACAAGCGCCGTGGAAATTCAAAACATATGAGCCGATTCGAAATCCAATCAAAATCACATCAACATCGTGTTTTGGATCGTTGAATAGCTCAATTGCTCTTCTTCTGTTTTCGGTTGTGTGTGATGATAAGATTGAGATCACTTTGAACCCCAACAAATGCAAAACTCCCTCTGTGGCCCTATGATTGAATCAGTATTCATATGCAAGTAAAGTGACAGAGGACTTACCACTGGCTCATTGGCCAATTGAAAAAAGCCAAACATCTCTCCCCTTTAGATTTCCACTCGTAAACCTGAGAAATGATGAATTCGAGTTTGAGAGATTCAGCTGTTGAAACTGTTGCCATTTGTAACCGATTTGAATAAAGTGGCATATAATAAGCTTCCTTTGGCAGTGTTCGATAGAACTTCATTGTGATACCATGATCATCATCCTGCTCGTACCATGAGCCAACTTCCTTGGCAGTTCCAACCGGTACATCTTTCACTTTTTTTTTGCACCATCTTAGTTAACTGTCCATCAAAACTTGATAGCTGTAATCCCCTGTATGCCTCCAAATTGACCGCACTATTAATTTCCGAATTGCCCTTATTGACGCTTGTCATTGGCGTTCCAACTTCATTGGGAACGTATAACTTCTTCTGCTATCCAAGAGTGGTTTTCTTGAGAAGTGCAGATTGTTTTGGTGACATTCTAAGTTTGATTGTCTTCACTGTGTAGTGAGGGATATCCTTTCCTGGAGTTTCAAATTGACCATCAATAGTTTCGAATGTATTGCTCATAAGGCGTCTTCGTTGAATCACTTGCAGGATAGGCCGCAATACCTCCCGAGCAACACTTGGTGACCAGTCTGATTTAGCTCCCACGGAAAAATATGCTTTGGGACACATGATGTGAATAGGAAATTTTGCCTCCAATGCCTGGTATAATCGAACAACATTTGGATCATTTGTTTTCGGTGGGACGATGGACTTGGCGCGTATACCACCCAGTTCTTTGGGAAGATCATTGATAGGATCAAAGCCCTCATGATAAATCGAAACCAAGCCTTGTAAAGTGGTAGGGAGGTTCAAAGGCAACTCCTTCCACTTCATCAATTGAATGAGCAAGCCTCTCAAGTCATTGATTCGATTGATCATTGGAGTAGCGCTGATAGGGTTGGTCCTCGGGATTTTCATCTTGTAGATGGCATCGCCTGAAATTGTGCAGGGGTTCTTGATCAAATGAGCTTCATCTAGTGCAACTCGTCCCAGAATGCCTTTGTGGTCAAATGTCAATTCAAACTTTTGAAGGATCCTCTCGTCTTGCACAGCCATGCAGTCGACTTCATCTTTATCGCTCGAAGAGTCCTTTTCTATGCTGTCGTCCTTGGTTACCATCTTAGACTCGTTCACTCTCATGGCTCTGCGAGCAAAAGTTGTGTAGGACGTTAGAAAGAATGTTTTAGAGGTCTGAATATCTGTTAGTTGGCCTATTGAAGACGACCGTGATGGAAATAAACTTACTTCTGGGTTTTTCGGATCCAATGCATGCAATTCTGTCTCCTGGTCCTCGATTCTCATGCCAACGTGGCAATTTTCCCGATTTTTGTCAACATTTCCCGGTGGCCCATAGAAAATGCGGCAATTGAGAGCATTACCAAAAACTTGGAATAGTCCTGGTACCATACGTCGACTACAGCGGAAGGTACTACCACCAAAGTAGCAAAATGATTATTGCTGCCACTTGCCGTGAGCTTTCTATGCGTCATCAATATAAACAAAAGAATGATGACAGTTTTGCCAGAGCCACACTCGGCGGCCAATATTCCACCTCCAAGGAAGGTATCTTCCATGTCTGCAAGCCAAGCCATATCTAGAAAGAGTCAGTACAGAAATTGTTGTATATGAAGATAGTAACTTACCAATGGCCTGATGGGGGCATGGAGTCAACTTTGTGCCCTCGATTTTGATGTTTTTGGGGTCATAGTAATCAATTCCATGATCCTTGCATGACTCGACGAAAGATTTTGGAGCTGCAGAAGCCGTGGACATCTGCTCCAATACCTCACAGAATTTCTTCTTTCCATTTTCAAACTCCTCGACATCTTCTTTGCTAAGTCCCTTGATAGAATCTAGGGTGTCCGCAAATTTCATCGTCTTCTTGAGAAACGGATGCTCATCTGCGCTTTCCTTCATAGGGCCCTTGATAGCCTTGGTTTCATTGATACGGCGTTTCAAGAATCCAGCGAGTCTTGTGCAATACACGTTGAGGTCTTGTGGTTTTACTGCAAGGCGTTCCTTCTTGCCATCCTTTGTGGCTCTAGCAGTTGCCTCCTTTGACACGTCTCCGGTTTGGTTCAATGCCTTGTGCAACTCCTCGATCTCTCGGACATTAGTCTCCTCGATAGTGGTAGGATCATTGTCATCACCAAAGACGCTTTCCTGGTTTGCAATGTTCAACATACAGTCATACTCGTCATCTTTGTAAGTGGAATAATCGACGGCTTCGCATCCTTCTCCATTGACATTTCCAACTTTGGAGGTGACCCATATTGGCTTTATCGCAGGCTTGGGAGTATAGGCCTTAGTGCGGACCTTTAATTCGAATCGATGAGTTGCCCAATAGATCCTCAATACGATGATAGCCCGATACCAATTCTCACTACTATGAATCTCCCTTGAAACCATAGGAGAATCATCAGGAATATTATCTTGGTATGTGATGATTACCCTGTGCATCGCATGAAGGTAAGAAATGAACCTGGATCATCTTGAGTATCCTTAACATCTAGCATCTTATGAGTGACCGGGAAATCAGAGCCTAGGATACTAGTGATTTGCTTTGGTGTAAGGGCGACAATGAACCGAAATAATTTATCGATCCGGAATTCTTTCTCACTAGGTTTCATACCATCCCTGATTGGGCATCCGAAAGCTACCTCTCTTTGAGCTCTCCAGGTTTCCAATATGGTGGGGAGTTGAGAGGTGTCCTCAAACCAACGGACTGTGACTCCAGAGTCGCGAAAATTGAGGTAGCCAGCTATATGTGCCATATTTTCAACACTTAACCCAACAATATGGACACCTGCGGAATTTCTCTTCTTCGCTTCCTCTATCTTGTTTGCAATCTGGCTGACTGGAAGGGATTGTTCTATTGTTGCTTCGTAAAACCCAAAGTCAATTTCATACTATCTCTTTCTTCTTTTTGTTATCGTTGGTGGGTTTAGGGTTAGTCCTTCAAAACTTGCCCAATTGTATCCGTATGAATCGTCATGTGCGTCGTAATTATCGCTAAATGGAATGGGCGTCGCCATCTTGGGACAATTGTATGGCAGGGAGAGCCTATCTAGAAACCAACAATTAGCTGTTTCGCTTCATTGTAGGGGCTGCAAGTCTGCCAAGCAGCAGACAACCAAAAAACTCGCCGTCTGCCCACCAAAATTTGCCCTTACAGCTGCGAACTTTCTGTTGGGACTATACGCAAAAACGATCTAAATTAAGCATTTAGATCGATTTAAGCTATATTACTGAGTGTGAAATGATGTGAAAATGGTAATATACATCACTGATGCTGAAAGTAGGGAGAAAATGGAGAAACTGTGTCGCAAGGATTGTTTTGTGATGGAATAGATAGACTTCTCAGCTTTGAGAACCTGAACTTGAATTCCGATATCCTATTCAACTCAGACTGAAGCAGCTGGGTTGTATAGATATCATACAGTAAAAACCTGCGCCGAAACAAAGGTAAAGAGGGAAAAGACTTACTTGATTGTTTGTTGATATTCGTATTCTTGGTGTTGTTGATTTGTTGTTGTATGAGGTTGAAAGTTTGAAAGTTTGGGAGAGAAAGACGACGAGTTATATACAGATCGAACTAGTGAGTGCATGCTGGGTAAATTTCTCGCTGCGGGGCTATGAGGTATTCTTTATAGAGGAAAAGTGAAAATATTTCCTAATCGGGAAATTGGGATATCAGTGTCGCGCGCTTAGAACAACTAGGCTTTTATTGTTTTACAATCAGCCGTTCTTCTGTATAAGGGTATCTATCTTTTAGATCTGCGTTTGTAGGAAAAGAGAAATGAAACTAATTCCTTATTAAGAAACTTCGATGATCAACTACGCTAAGTATATGCTATGCTTCGGTTATTCCACGCTAAGCCTCTGTTATTATATAGGTTAAGCCTTGATTTCTTCTTCTTTACATTTCATATCTTTCAGCTTTATTTCTTTAAAGTATAATTGCAAAACTATCCTACAATCATCAACTACGCTAAGTAAACACTAAACCTCGGTTATTCTACGCTAAGTCTCCATTATTCTATAAATTAAGTCTTGATATCTTCTTCTCTTTCTTTCATTCTTTCTCCTTTACATCTTATTTCTTGCAATCTTATTTCTCTAAAAAAGAGTTTCAAAATTCTAAAACTAATCATCAACTATACTAAACACACGCTAATCCTCGGTTATTCCTCGCTAAGCCTTTGTTATTCTATAAGTCAAGATTTGATATCTTCTTCTCTTTCTTTTTTTTCTTTCTTCTTTATATCTTATTTCTTTCAATTTTACGTTTCTAAAAGAGGATTTCATTAATATTCTTAATTAAAACACATACTATCTTTTGTATGTATCCAAGTCCAATTCTCAAACACTTCTTGCTCTAAGCGAGAGCATCACAATTGAACTATCGGTTGGATCGAATAGCCGATCTAATTCCATATCTTCATTACTTACTCGCTTATTTGTTCAGAGACATAAAACTAATTACCACGAAATAGAAAATGGCCCCTACCAAAGATTCGTTTACATCATTTTTCGCGGAGGGTGACAGGGTACCACGCAATGCTATCATCTTCTCTGGACATAAGGAAGCAGATTCATACGGATACATGAGTAATTCGTGGATGGATGACTTCAAGGACGACAATGGGATCACATACACTTGCGGGGAGGCGTGAGTACAATGATAAAGCAGCATTTCTTAAAATCGCACATGCCAAAGATGGCAATACTGCCAAGAAATTAGGGAGCGAAATTAAAGGATTAGACGTTACTCAGTGGAATAAAGTATCTCAGAAATATCTGGCCAAGGTGATCTACTTCAAGTTTCGAAACAACGAAGAGATCAAAGAGGAACTTATATCCACCGGCGATAGGCTTTTGATCCAAGCTACAGATGACGTGACCTAGAGTGCTGGATTTAAGTTATATATAAAGGTCAAGAAGACTCCAGTATCAGAATGGCCCGGAGAGAATAAACTCGAAGAGAAGCTAATAAGGCTTCGTTTCTACTTTCAAAAATCTGCTCCTTCTGCTGCCGATGTAAATGGTAAGTTCATTGATCATATGATTATACTAATGATAAAACATACTAATTTTAAACAATAGATGAACTTGTTAAAGTCGAGATAGTAGAGTCTGACAAGAACGAAGTTGGAAACGATGATCATCCGTCAACACCAACGAAAAGCTCTCCTCAGGCACTTGAAAGTGCAAGCAAGTGCAAGAGAATGGTGGAGAGGGATATCGAGTCACTTGCGAAGAGAGCAAAGAGTGATTAATGACAGCAATTAGGTTATCGTGGCATTTTCAATTGGTAGCTCCCTGGTAGGAAAATCAGATCGATTATGAATTTACTACTATCGTCCCTGCATGAGTTCTGAATCGTGATTCTATCAATAAGAACTGTCTTACATTGCTTGTAATGATATCAACATCATCTTTAGTTCTTCAGATTCAACTCTAGACTACGCTGATTGCCCTGCAGTCAACTTGATTCAATATTCGGATCGCAGTACGACAATTTACAATCAGACTAGGAACAATTAACCGTTGTCAACTTTAAGAGCTAGGCCGTTAATACAGATGATTTAAGAGCAAGAATATTAGAGAGAAAGTATAAATCAAGGAGATCGGACAACAAAGTGGCATTGTCAGTAACGTTTTGAGTCATCTAAACGCTGTTATAGGGAAAAAGGGCTTTTAGTTGAGCGAGCAGTCTATAGTATGGAATTCGTTCTTTATTTAATTGAACTAACCAACTTTCAACGACAAGTGTTCATCAAAGCAAACGCAGATCTTGACAAGTTATATTGAAACATCAACTGCAATGTTTGTGTGTGCTATATAAAAGCTCAATAACGCAGTAAATTAAAAGTCAACAGAATCTTTGGAATTAACTATGAAAAAGCTATAAGGGCTTTGAGGAGGCTATATGATTATTCTACAACTAAGCCAACGAGCGTTACTCAATTGGAGCTGTACAGTGTAAAGCGATACCGGACGTCATGTGACGCTTATGTCATAAAAAAGCTCAATGAAGAGGGTCAATAAGGATCCTTACAATTAAGTATCGAGGAGCCTATAGGGCTCCTAAAAGACTATATAACTATACTACGGCTACGCTAGCAATCGCGACACTTCGCAAACAAGAGAATAACGTCGGATACCAAGCGCTGATAGAAGTAACCAGCTGACTAGTTCACATATACGTTAGCGATCACGTGTTGGCTATATGTAAGTTTATATATAGCCAATCCAAGACCTCAAAGGCATGCCCGAATTCTTTTGATCCTGTATATTAATACTGAATACATGTACTGTACAGTACATACAGGGAGCATGAGGCAGGCACGGCACTGGTAAACCAAGAGAACCAAATAAAAGAACAAATAATAATTCTATTTCCCCCCTCCTCCTCATCTAACCCCCCACCCAACTCAAGAACCCACCCGATAAGAAGCCGACGGATTCAAGCTCCTCCTCGCCGGTCGAAAATCCGGCCGATTCGCCATCTCCATCCCATATTCCTCCGCCTCATGCACCAACCCCAACCTCACCAAAAGCATAACCAGCCCGAAATCCTCGACATCCCCGCTCACATGATCGAGCAAGAAAGCGCGAAACGCGCGCGTCTCTTCGGCCGTCGCGCCCGCGCTCGCCATCTGCCGCGCCACCTCGACCAAGCGACAGCAAACATTGAGCCAGCGCTCGATCCTCTCCGGGCTCGTCGTAGCCTGGTGCTGGCGAAACACGATGCGGCGCGCCAAGGGGTCGGGCGAGGGAGGAGGAGGAGGAGGTTCGTCGAGGAACCCAATGTGGTGGTAGCGCAGGCGGAAATGCTCGTCGGACGAGAACATGTGGACGAGTTCGGCCGCGGAGGTGGCGCGGAAGATGGCGGCGAGAGAGGCGATCTCTGAGCGCGCGGGGGGGCGCATCGAGGGGAGTCCCTCGTGGGGAAAGGTGGAGGAAGGTTTCTTGTGGATACGGTATGGTGGGTGACAGTGCTCAAGCTGCCGTTCAAAAGTAAATATCAAGCCCATCAAATTCTTCAAGATATCCAGACTGAAATCCTTCTTCCCCATCGAGACATGAACATGTAAAGCACAAGATTGATTGCAGTTGAGTCGGTATCTATTGGTGATGATGCGGAGGAAATCCCAGATGTGCCGAAGATTCCACGGGCTAAACATGAGTGCCGGTGTGCATATCGCGACCTTGTACCATTTGTAAGTATCAATTTGGGCCGTGGGGAACTGGATAGTGTCATCATGCTTGACGATCCATTGCACATCGCTTGGCTCCGGCTCTGTCTGCAAATCGCCATTTTCCCAAGCTTTACGATGGCGTTCCAATTGAATCTGAGACGCAACTCGAAATCCCTTGGTTGCGGCGGCATTCACAATATGCAATTGAACATTGAGTTCACGATCGATATCTGTGAGGGTGTTAGGGTCAGTTTCGGGGGAGTCAAGTGGCACATCGATTGAATATATTTGACGACCTTGTTCCGGTTCTGGATCTTTGGTTCCCAATGGTAGAGTCGCGAGGGCAAATTCAAATTCAAGTCCAAAACCAAGACGTTCATCCCATTCAACCTCCTTGAGCTCGAAGTTTAGCATAATTATTGTATCCTCATGTCGATAACAAGCAATAGGACATTTGCATCAAGATGGCTATGATTTTGATGGTGAGTAGAAATAAATGGGTTTTTCTTTGTTCCTCCAGACTTCTATGGGATGTCTCTGTCGGAGGCTGAAAGAAATCGTTGATTGACTGGGATAATAAAGAACAGTTACATGTTTTTAAAACCATTTCATTCACAAACTTCATACCACAATGGAAACGAGAAATCCTTCTAGATTGTGGATTTCTCCTGAGAACATGATGGGATGACTGCTCAGCCTCGCCTACGGGATAGAAGCACTAGCTACATTGGAACAATAGAGGTACTTCCAGGCAAAGAAATAAATATAAGACGGGACAGTGAAAATAACAACATCCGAACAGACAAGTGGGATAGTGATTTAATTTCAAATCATGTGGTGGTAACCGTTTTACCTCCTGTACTAGGAGGTGATGGTCTCCGGTCCTCCACTTCTCCAATTCTCCCTTCGGGTAATACATCCTTCGCCCTCCTTATCCTGTCGCTTACTACACTTTCCTCAGCCTCCCATCTTCCAGGTGTTTCTTCTACCTTGGCTCCAAATCCTAACCATCCACTCTTACGACTTTCTCCATTGCTCTTCTTTAATCTTTCTTCTTCCGCTAAATTTCCGACCATCTTCTGCCAATTGCCCAATCCAACTTCTAGGCATGACCTGCAGACCTTTCTCGATTCCTTGTCCAACCCCCTTCTCTTCCTTAGCTCTACCTCCGATACATCAACTGCTTCTCTCGTCCATGCTAGGCCATCTTCCTTACTCTTGAGGCCGGCGTTGGAGGTGTAAAGAATCTCTCCAATATATGTCATCAGGGCCGCTTCTTCGCAAAGTTCCTTGGAATTACGGCAAGGGGGTGATGTTCCATCGGAGGGGGCGGGTGGATAAGCCGGTGGTGAGAAGGTTTCTTTGAGGAATTTCCATACAGTTTTCCACATTGGTGGTTCTTCATACTCTGTGACAAGGGTATCAATCATGAATTGTTTAGGGGCCGGAAGGTTCTTCCTCGCCCGGAGAATCGAAAGAAAGATGGGTAGAGATTTCGAGATGTTAGAATGTGTCGCATGGTGTATTGCCAATGCTGTGCTCGCATTCAATAAGTTTTCAGATGGTGGTCCTGCGTCAACATTTAATGTATGGGTATTAGGATCGATCAGCGAGGATGAAGAGTCAGAAGAGGTCGATATATCAATGGCCCATTTATACATTTCCAAAGCCGCCTCGGGACTTTTCTTAAAATCCAACCAAGCCGCATATGCCAAAGCCGCATCTACCTTTTGCTTTTCCGTAAATCCTTTGGTGGTAAGAATGCGCATATAGAATTTTTCCGGTGGATCGTATGCCTTTTCACAATTTTCTTCTTTCGGTGGAGGAGGCGACCCAACTTTGATCGGTTTGGGTTTTGGATTCGATGGACCGCGCATTTGATTTTTTGGAAACCATATATCTCTTGTTTTATCGTTAACCCAATCGTCCAGATGTTCTGCTGTATTCGCTGCTCCCATCAACACCCCATAATATCCTCTTCTCCATTCCTCCGACTTCTTGGTAATATCATAGCCAGCTTTGCTTACCCCGGCAACCAAGATCCCTCCCTCACCTTGTTCCTCTATATCCTTTCCATCCAGCTTGGGATCCTCGAGCCTTTCCAGAAGCTCTCGATACCCAATTCCTAGATTCTGCCAGTTGACAGGAATAAATTTCTCCACCCCTTCTTCCCCTTCCTCATTATCCATCGTCATCCTGTAAATAACCCTCGTCCTCCATCTCCATTCTCCTGGACTGGGGAATTTGTGATTGAGCCATTCTTGATGAATTCCCCATATCACGAACAACAACAAATTAACACCAACATAAATGAAAACTATATATTTTCCAGCCTTGATAAATTCAGACTTGAGCCATATTCTGGTTTCAGTAGAAATGTATCGAGCGACTGGAGGTTTGCGATGGGTGGAGGAGAGGTATGGGAATTGAGGACGAGGGATGGGACGGCGAAAGGTAGTATGGGTAAGTGATTGAGAGAACCGCAGGTTGAGACTTTGTGTGAAGAACCTTGGGGATGGAGAATTGGGTGGACGAAAAGGTCGAAAGGAAGGTATTCTGTGTATTGGAAAACGTGGACGCATATTAATATGAGAAAGAAAGGGATTGTTGATTTGTGTTTTGTGAAGCTTCAGAGCTTAGGTTTGAATGTTTGGAAATGTTAGACTTCGGTCGCAAGTTTTTCCAGCCGACTTGTATGAAGTATATCGATTGGGCCACCACTTCACCACTGTATTGTATTTATTTGTTTGAGGAAATCTTATTGTATTGGTACTGTATTAATTCATCAATATCTGTAAGTAAGTTATTGCATTGCGCTTTGAATCACCATTGGTATATCTCGCCCGCAATTGATCCCTTCATCCTAACCATAACCCTAACTACTTGAAACCACATCCATCGAGCCCTGCTATACTATTCCTTTGAAACCTCACTCCGCAATGTATATTCCTTTCCTTCTCAAGCTGCACTTGTTTGGATGTCGACGTCCTTGACTCTATCCTTACCACCATCCCCATCCCCATCCCCATCTTCAATTTTTAGCTCCACTCCATCCCCTCTGCCTTCATCACCAAATCCCTCGTCCCCGAATCCCATGTCCTTGAAATCCTCATCCTCATCATCAATTCTCATAAAGGTTGGATTTACATAATCTCCACCTTGACGATCGCAATTCGCAACCTCTTGAAGGAAGTCAATGACCGTGTGATACCCTTTGGGCAATAGGCATTCAGTATAATAAGGCTCACCCAAACTGAAAACTGGACACCCAAATGCTGCATGGCATCGATTACCTTCAGGCCCAGCGAGGTAGGTACCTGCGGGTTCGGGTGAGGCTGAGTAAACACGACCGCGAGCTTGTAACCATTCAAGAAAGAGAGGATTCTTGCAATCAATAGAATGCCACCATGTTGCTACAGCTGCGAAAGCTTGCATGCGAGATCCCCATTTGGTCCAATTTTCCAGCTTGTCCAAAAAACGGGATACTCCCATAGCACCCTCGGAGACACCAATTACATCTATCTTGACTGTCTTTGGCATCAGTTCTTCAATGACATGGTTGAAAATATAATTGATATGTTCATCCGTGTCACGATTTCCAGGAATAGTGTTTTTGATGGGATCAAGGCGAGTTGTTTTCTCGACACAACTACTTTGAGGTAATGCTGCCCAGGTCATTAAGGTTACGGGTTTCTGGCCACGACGATACCAAAACAGTTGACCCATGTTGGCGAGGATGATGGCTGGAGGCTCGGATTCAGTTGAACATCCACCTTGATCCTGAATGTACTTGACCATATTGATGGCAGAACCAGCGTTAATTCCACCTGCCCCACCAATAATACGATGAGCAAATACTCCGATATCATCTTTGGGCTCGTAAAATAGAACGATGACTCGAGAAGCAGTGGAAAGGTTGGAAGATGTTAGAATATGGACGTGTGGAGAAGTTTCGGGAACATTGAGAGGAAGAAGGATTTTTTTGAGGCCAAGGTTGAGAAGACGTTCCATTACTATCCGGCGGATTGCATCTGAGTTTTCTATTAGCTGATTTGAAATAATCTTACAAGAGTAGAAGGAAAGGAAACCAACGATTCATAGCCTCCCGGTGAAGTTGATTATAACGATCATTTTTAGTAAGGAAGAATTTGAAGTAAGCTTTTGGATTCTCAATGGAACGAATTTCATCTTTCTCATTGATGAAGTATCTGGGCATAAGTTAGATATATGAGTATTGAGATGAGGCATGAAGACATACCCCAGCCCATGTAGAGTAGGTTCAAATGTGGGATCTTTCGGAAGACCAGAGGGTAATCTACGAAACATGTTGATATATGTCTTGGAGAATAGCTGAGTTGAGGTTGAGTTGAGTTGATAGAACAGCTTCAATTCAAGACTTTGGGAAGAAGTCGAGAAGGTGGTTAAAAATCACAAGAGGAGGGGTGTCATTGAATGAAGCAAGATTCAATTTGATGCTAAAGGTAAAAAACAGAGGTATAAGAAGTGAATTTGTAAATCGGAAACCAATTCTTAATAAGAGAATACTTCAACTTTGAATTTTCATCTCATATAATTGTGATGATTGTGATTGTGATTGTGATTGTCGTTGTCGTTGTCGTTGTCGTTGTCGTTGACGTTGACGTTGTGTGCGTGTTGGTATGGGTGGTGATGGTTGGTTTGTGTTTGAAGTTTTCTTCTGCAAGGCTAAGTTTCCCATTGGCCACCATATCACAAGAAATATTTGTATCGGGGAACTGCGAAGGTATATATGCCTGCATTGATCTACTTGGAATAACTGTCAATATCAACGATTTCCAGTATTTTCAGTGTTTTCATGTATTCATACTACCTCTGGGTAATGATGTATTGATTGTATAACTGGGCTTTGAGTGTCAAGCCACCTACAGCCGGGCGAGAGATAGATTTCTGGTATGGTTTTGGGACAACAAAGCTCTATTCCAAGATGTGGAATGCGGAATGCGGAATGCGGAAATCCGAATGAGATATGCCTTCCAGATAGAACAGATCAAGCAGTTATCTTCTTCTTCTTTCTAACCTTCCCCCCTCCCCACCAACTTGTATATGCATCTTGGGGCACATACCAAACTTCATCCCTCCGCCGCCTGTGTATCTTACATGTTGATCTCAGCGTCTCCGTATTGTTACAATCGTTTCTTCGTAATTGGGCGCGCAGTTTTCAGATTCTTCGACGCTTGCTCGCAGGTTCATGGACATCTTATTGCTCTCACTCCATCCCTCATCCGACCATAACATGCACTCTTTACCAACTGGCCTTCTTGACACCCGGCAAATCACCCGATAGCGCATTCATTCTGAAGTTGTACTATAATAACAAGTGTATATGATTAGCATGCGTCTCACCTCCTTCCATCCATTCATCCCACAACATCATGCTGAAGCCATATGAAAAGAGCACATACCCTCGACATCTTGAAATCCCTCAAGATACCCCTTCCCTTGCCTCCCAAAATACATCGATTCCTGATCTGCGTTGGTCTGGTATAACAATGCATTTTTGTCAATTCCAGTTGTGCTTGCGCGCGAATACGATCGGGCAGGGAAAGGTTGCGGATTATGTAGCGAAGGGCTTGTCTATGGGTACGAAGTATGCTATGTCAGCAATTTGAATTGCAATGTGGACGATAGACCTGGGGCTCAAGAGGGCGCATTGAAAGAGTTGAAGAGTATATATACCTTTCAGTCTCATGCTCAGCAAACACTTTGCGCTTGGTATGATCGCGAATGACTTTGATGTTGATAAAGCATCCTAGGTCGAGCTTCTTAGCTCGAAACATAGACATCTTGAGACTTGTGGCAGTTGAACAATTGCAATGAGTGACTTTTTGAGTTGATGCTGATCATGCTGGTTGAGAAGTTTAATGATGCCTTAAACTTGAGGTTGAAGATCAAGTTTAACCTTCGGTTAATGACTCAGCTGAAAGTGGGACCTTCTTGGAGATGAGTCATAAATCCAAAACTCCATCTGGTATGATTATATCTTAATCCAACCAGCGTGTCTTCAACAATCCCAGGGGCTGTAACTCAGTGGTAGAGTGCCTCGTTTGCAACTTCAACATCTTGAGAGAGACTCGTTGATAGTGCTCGATGAAGTCCAGGGTTCGACTCCCTGCCGCTCCAACTCTTTTAGGTCTTTTTAGTATTTTTTCTCTGCACGTTCTGATGAATTATCGAGTACCTGGATGAGTGGTAATCCGAATTATTTTTTACGTGGTGGGTGGGCGTTAGTTAGAAAGAAATCGGAGTATGATAGGGGCTATCTATATACATGTACATGGAAGTTTCAATTGCAAGAAATCGAGGAGTTGTCACATTTTCTATATTAATTGGAGTCGACGAGTACCTAGGTATCTAACTATCTATCTTTGCTGCCATGAGTTCGTGATATGCAAAGTTCTGAAGAAAGAAAAGAATGTCCTAAAGAATCGCAACCTACCCGAGTATGAATGCGTAAGGTTAACTTTTATCATATACGGTCGGTCGGTCCATTGCATTTCCCCCGAATTTCCAACCCGAATTAAAGTAAAGTCATCCGAGAAAGAAAATTAAAGACGAAGGAGAGGAAAGAAGAGAAGGGCCACCAAGCAAGATATACCCAACGCGAATATTCAGAGATAGATGTTCACGTAAACCAACCAGCCAAGTAGATGACACCAAGGAAGGCCCCTAAGTTCGAATTCGAGGAGCCCTCTTGCTCATATGTATACCATGGTTAACCGTTCTATGAGTTGATTGTCCGCACTGTTCACAAATATGCGCCAATTTGCATTTGCTCTTCCACCTACAACATCCCTGTTGCCACTTTTGGCATAAAGCAGGTGGAAACTCGAATCTTGCATCTTGCCCAGAAGTCCGCTCGTTTCGAGTCAAGAGTTCTCGACGAGATGGCAAATGAAGAGGTTCAGACCTATAGATATCTTCAGACCTATCTTCTGGGATAGGAGCTGAGATATGGGGTCGGCTTGCTGGTGAATGGTGATGACCTAGCTGTCCTCGAAAATTCGGCTGGTACCTATCATGATAAAGGGAGGAATGTCGAAGATTGCATTTCAAACACAAGTGCTGAAGTCTACATGCTTTATTGCAAGCACCTTTATAGTTATAGATTAAGCAGTACCCAGGTCGTGAAGGTGCAATTCCAGCAATAGTTCGTGAGTTGGAAGTACCTTGATGACCAAATGATTGCTGAGAATTAATGAGAGCTGGGGTAGAGGTATGGATCCCGGAATCAATGAATGCTTGTCCTGGTTCTTGTTCTTGAACTTCGGCATCGCTAGATTCTTCGTCTTCGTCAGAACTTTCTTCTTCATCGGATGACTGATCATCAATAATCTCATCATCATCCTCTTCACTCTCGTCATCACCTTCCTCACTTGAGCTATGCTCGGAAATTTCTTCTTCTGTTGATGAGTCGGTTTCAGAGTCTTGGATTTCTGGCTGTGTCTTTCCAACAATGTTGTATGATTCGGGAGATTTGGTGTTGGCTTGAATCCCCACATGAGTGATCTTTGACTTCTTGCAATTGGTAACAGCCAAGTGGGGACCTTGATTGATTTCTTTTTCGTTAGAGATTGCCTTTCTTTTCTTCATGCCCGTGTTTTGAAATTCGTTCTCATCTCTGTATTTGTCATGGTTGGCAATCTGGTGAATATCTGAAGCAGCATGATTGGTTCTGGAATATGTATCTGAGCCTCCCCCTTGCTGTATTGGTTTCATGGGTGCACCTGAACCACCACGATCAATCTCAACGTCGGAAGCGCCATAAAGATCTTCGATGGGAGGTTCGTTTTTGATACTTTCAGAATAATCTGGACGCGAACGAGTAATCTTCCCATTATCTGGCGGAAGGACCCTGGTTGATGGTGGATTTCTGATCGGTGCGAGTGGAATTGCTGGAGATACCTTTGCAACTTGTTCCGTCTCTCTTACTCTTGAATTTGCCGCTGTACTCGATTGATGCATGTTCACCTCCTGGTCTCCATTCGTTGCTCCATGTGATTGAGCCATACCTGCACGAATTGGTTCAACCCCAGCACCCAATAAAGAATTGGTATTGCTTTCTGCATCTGCAGATGAAAGATCCACAATCTCCGTCTGATGTATGTTGATTTCAGGAGATCTTGGCGGGGTATCCTGTTGTGCGCTCAGACTTATTTCCTGATCTGAAGGAGCATCAATGATCTGTGATCGGTCCAGTAGTACAGCATCTTCCACCCCATCAAAAGTCTTGGAAATGTGCTCTGGAACTTCCGCTGGCTCAGTGATCCCCGTACGATGACAAGTTTCGCCAGGTGCATGACAGTGAAATGCGCAAACTGACAACCCAGAATCATGAACATCCCTCCAGTCTGTATCAAATCCTCTGATATGATCTCTATAAAAAAGATCAACTACAAGAAAATTCGCAAACATGTCCGGGTTATCTCTACCAGAGGAAATAAACTTCTTACGATTGTCACTCTGTGATGCAGTTGCAGGTCCAGTTTCTCGACCCCAAGACCAGGCTGCTGATGCTGCGGAGTACCATCTCAATAAACTCCACTTTGAAGTATTTTTATATATCTCTCCGGCATGAACATGGATGTCTTCCTTATGCTTGAGATCATAGGTTCGTAAAGCATCGATAGTCTTGTTCATCAAGTCATTGAGTGCAAATTCCTCTGCCACGTAGTAAATCCATCTTAATCGCTGAGTGTAATTTGAATCGATATCTTTCGATGGAGTTGGCACCTTTCCATGATATACATAAAGAGCAATACATGTAAAAGCATCGTACTTGTTCGGAGCGCATATGAGTGTGAATCGACCATCAGGTTGCTTCTTCATGCGACAAAACTGAGCAAATCTGGGAGACAGTCGGGTTAATGGTTTGGTGTGAAAGGTAATTTCCTGACCTTCAGACCCATTGCAGCGAATGGTCGCAGTTTCAGTTCCTAATATACTATCAGATGTTAGCATTTAGTTGGATGTGATGGGAGGATTAAGCCTTTACTCTGGAGTGATGGGCCATTCATTCCTATCGTTTGCCTCACTGGAAGGCATTGTAGAGGAATAATCAGAGATTGATCTCCCACGAGCATAGGAATACAAGTGAGATGTTGTAAATGTAGAAAGAGTGTGCAAATAGAATTGACGAGAAGCGCAAGGCTGAAGAGGAAGAGAGCGAAGGAGAGAGCGAGGGAGACGCGACTTTGCACGGACCAATATCTCGAGAACATGTGATTGATGCTACATGTACAGTAGTAAACTTAAGCGACTTCATATTTGCTTCACTCATATCTGTCTGCGAAAGACGTTCAGCTTCATTGTATTTCCATTGGCTAGATATCAATATCAATATCAATATGGTACAAAGCAGAATGAAGTCACTACAAATCAGAATCATCAAGAACCAAGCCTAGATGTTATCCACAGCACAACCACAATCCGCCATTAATGAGCTAGATATACACGAGTAGGATGATTTGAATCACGCCTCGTAGCAGTAACCTGACCATTGGAGTAATTGAAGAGGACAAAGGTTTTCGGCTTGATGTTAGTTAGCTGTGCCTGTTGTATCGCTCGCGGGAGACCGGTAGCTTGAGACCTTCCATCTCGCGAAGAGCTTCCCCCAATCATCACCACTGGTCGCTTTCTCCGCGAACTTTCTTCTTCATCGCTGGCCTCATGAGCTCGCTTCCCAGTAGGCGAATCCGAATCTTCTCTCTTGATCTTCTTCATGCCGTTCGTGCTTGTCAAGATTAGAAGATCCTCCTCGTCATCATCATCATCATCATCCACATCATCCATCGTTTCTGAGCTCCCTCCAACCCTGATACTTCCTTGAACAGACTCTTCAATCTCATCGCTTGTTCTCTGCTCCCTGCTCTTTCCGAGGCCGGTTGTGTGCGCTGCTTGCTCGGAGTCTTTGTAATGATCCTGCAGAGACGCAGAATGCTCAAGCAAAGCCAAGCGCCGACACATCTCCCCCGACGCATGCGCGTGAAAAGAACAAGGGCCAAGCCCACTTTCATTGGAAGGAATTCGGTAATCACTTTCCGCCCTTGAGATGTGTGATTCAAACCTCAATTGAGTCTTCACAACATCATAAAGAATATCCGCTTGATCCTTGAAAGCCTCAAGACATGTCAATCTTCGATCATCCGGTGAACACGGACGACCGAAATACCATGCAGCGCTCAAAGCACAGTAGAATCGCAACGAGCTCTCCCTCGCAGTATTCATGTAAACTTCCCGCATGTGCTTATAGATTTCCCGTCCATCAAACCGACGGTCATGAACCTGGATCACATCCATGGTTTTATCCATGAGATCAACCATCTCGAATCTCTCGGCCAAGTAATACAATTCGCGCATTTGTCGACCATAGGAAGTGGAGTCGGGTCCATCTTCATCGTCGGTGGGACAAGCTGGGACATCTCCTTTATATAAATATGTGACGAGAACAGAAAATGCGTGCTCGACTCGTGCTTCACAATGGAATTGATATTTTCCCTTCTCGTCGAGTGCTTTGATGTGCTTTTCGAAGGCTGTTGAGCGACTGGAGAGGAGTTTCTTGTGGAATGCGACTTCTTTCTTTTGTTTTCCAACTTGGATACTAACCAGCTCCGTCCCCAAAGTCCTAGAAATGATGAGATTGGAAATTGGAAATTGCTATCGATGCGAATACGTACTTTTCATCTAAAGGCCAATCATCTTTGGCATTTTGGTATGCCATTGTCATATCAAGTCAAAAGTTGAAGAGCAAAACGTGAAGAAAGTTGAGAACTCCAAGGACGTTGAGAATAAAAAGCAGATGAAGACAAAATTTTATCTCTATCTCAAGTTCATTGGCGGCTTCACTAATACCAGATGTGATAGCACTACCAGCAAGGGGAAAGCTGATGCGACCCGACAAGCGAGATCAAGATAGCATATAATCGAGTAGCTCAAGTAGAGTAACAACATACTTGACCAAATGTTAAGTAGCAGATATTCTTCCATTCTTCTTATCACTTCGACTTCTCCTTTCCCATAATCTCGCTCACAACATCGCCAACCAATTCATGATCATCATCCCCTTGACCAAGTTCCCCCTCAAATCTAAATGTACCCCATCATATTTCCTCGCTTGAATGCTCATATTCCAAGTCCCCAAATGTTCCAATCCTCTCTTTTGAGCCTCGATCCCAACCGCCTCTTCATAGAGCATCAACGCTTTGTTTCCCTGACTGACAATCCATTCATCCGCTTTTTCTTTCCCCGCTGCGTTTGGAGTCACAAACAGACCTTTCCACTTCCCGACACCAATCGTAGAGTTGATAAGTGCAATCAGAGTATCAAGCCACTGAATGGTTTTGGGAAGGTCGAGATCAGACCAAAGACCATGACCGAAAATTATAGCTACGGGCTTAGACGTACGATCAACGAGGAGGTCGACTCGGAGGCGAGAGATTTCGTCCTCGGGTATGTTATGGAAGACTATTTCCTCCACTATTAAAGAAATCAGTGCGAGACTCCTTTGGACCGACGTGGTACTCACTCATAACGTTGACGGGATTGGAACAAGACATGCTCCCTGCATCATGGGCTTCAACATCTGAAGTCTTATATATACCTTGCATCGAACAAGCTTTAACATCAAACTGTTCATTGCAAAAGCATTCCTTCCTAGACTCCAATCAGCATCTTGACAACCGAGTCACATGAAGACAGCAAGACTCCAAGAGGACAAAATCCCACCTTTCTTGCGTGTTAAAGTTCCAATCCGTCACAGCTCCATACCCAACATCCTTCCTCAAAAAGATATTGAAGCTTCCCGTAACATGTCTTAACATGCTATCCCCAATAATCACCACCTTATCAAACCTCCCAAAGATCTCACACATCTCCTCCGACGTAAACCAGCGAAAGTCACAACCTCGAGGCATATACGGTGCATCGAATCCGATGCGACCACCAGACGCCATAGCGGTGAGCATCGACTTTCGATCCGAGCACAAGGGGCCGAAAGGCGCATGAAGATCCAAGGAGGAAATATTGCACGTATCCCGGAACTTGTATGTTGCGAATGTATCAACTGAATCTGGACCCCGGTACGCATCTGATTCCGGGGGATGAAACGGGCCAGCAACGACCGTAGCGTTGTATGAATTGAGGAGGCCTAAGTAGGACTATCATTGTTCAGTTTCTATTGGTACATGGACAGAGCGACTAATGCTGACCTCTGTAGTTGAGACCGTCAGCAGCCACCTCCCATGGAATGTAAAAACACAAGCGCATAAGATAAGGGAGATGCCAATTCGTGTAGGTGTGATTCGAAATCCAGAGAATCGGGAATTGCGTCGAGCCCATCGATATGGAAGATTGGGAGAAGTGATGGGTGTTGTGAATGGGTCCTCTTTTTGCCACATATTGAGGAATTATCGGCGATCAGAGCTCAGAATGGTTGCTTGTATGTTGATAATCTAGAGGATTTGCATAGGATTTAGGAGAATTCAGTCTGGTTGATGAGATATATCAAAGTCTTTTTGGAAGTCGCGGTCAGAGAAGATGGAATAGGAAACCACACTTGAGTTCTTTCCCCCATCTTCTTTTGACAGTCCATAATGGTATCTGAATAGAAGTTGTAATCCTTGATTAAGAGGAGAGGCTCTCCATGAACGTTTGAAAACAATCCAATCATCAGCCATAAGAATGTTGAAGATTTCATTAATCTTCAAATTGCAGATCTAATGTGACGAAATATCTAATTCATCATCTACCAAACATTGAGCGTATGGGATACACCAGTGCTGTTAAAACATCAAATGCCCATCCTCTCCAGCCTCTAATCGTCTCAAGTGTGTTAACCAACCTGACAAACCTTGCACCAAATACGTCGATTTCATTGAGATCATCAGCATAAGCCTCCCATACGGCCTTTTGGTTTCCTCCATTGGATGTCTCAGGCAACAGATCGAATTCCCCATCAACCCGAACCTTTGGACCAATAACCAAAGCTCTACCAACTATCCTTGTATCGGCCATGAGTCTTGTACCAGCATCCACAACGTCTTCTGGTTTCCCCATTGCTCCGCCCGCCAATATTAATCTACCTGCTGTAGGTATCAAAGGTGTATCAATGAAATAAGGACAAAGCATGTTGACCCGAACACCATTGACGAAGCTGGTAGGTCTCAATGAACGGAATAATCCAAGGACTCCATGTTTTGACACGGCATATAGAACCTGTCCAGGAAAAGCAGTGAAGGAGGCTAAAGATCCAATCAAGAGTAGATGTCTATCAGGAGTATTTGGACCAGGAGTTGTAGATGGGCTGGCTTTTTGTGATTGAGGATTCCGAGGAAGATACCACAAAGCCAAATGTGCGGTATACAAAACCCCAAGTAGATCAACTTCAAATGCCTTGAAGTTTGGCTTGGGAGGTCCTGGTGCATCTAGGTCCAAAGGTCTCTGAAAGCTCATAACTTGGTCCGTAATGCCCGCATTTGCAACCACAGAATCAATGCCCTTGGAAGGACTTAACTCTGCTGCTGTGCGAAAGAAGTCAACCTGTGATTGCCAATTCGTAACATCACAATGTAAATAATGATGATTTTGATTACCAGTACTTTTTCGTACTTCCTCGACCAAAGCTTTCCCTCTCGCACCGTTAACATCTCCGATGATTACATTTGCTCCGTTCTCTGCCCATTTCCTAAAGAACCCTTCACCGAATCCAGATGCTCCACCTGTTATAAGAATTGTTTTTCCAGCTACCCAACCGGCATCATATGGACTGGTAGTATCCACTGGATTGGATTGCCGGGCAACATCAACGATATTGTTTCGAGCCGCGTTGGAGGTCGTCATTTCGTAAGACAAATTATGCGATGCTGAAGGAGATGAGCCGTCGAACTCATTAGCAGAGATATTCAAAGTTCAAAGTTCAACACTTATATATCTGCAGATAAAAAGAAAATCCAAATCAACTTCAGCTCCGCACCTCTGCACCTCTGAGTTGTCCATTGATAGATTGGGAATGTTGATGAAGATCCAAAATCCGCTTCCACCACAAGCAGACGAGGCTCTTACCGAGATAAGAAGGTTGAGGAGATAGATCATCGATGATAATTCCTTATATGATGAACAGACTCATGAACAAACTCTTATGGGAAGGAGATCTTCGAAACATCATGACATTGTCAGAACATCTACTCGAGGAGACGGATCCGGAGAAACCACCGCAAAGTTAACCTTAAAGTTAAGGCTAACCATACAGAACCTTAAAGAGTGGAGCAATAACAGGAGCAGAATAACGGGCCATGATTGTTCCGATTGATGTTTTGACCCTCCCTTCAATATTGCTGTAAGTGCAATAGTTGGTGGTAGAGGGAGAGATAGTTCTCAAATAAAGGGCCAGAAACCGACGGTTGTCATTCTTGAAAGATTCCGAAGAAGGTTTCATAATCAGTAAGGTTATATGGTCTCCATTGCTCGAAGACTGGACTAGTTTCCCAGCGTTTACCCAAAAGAATGTCACCTTGAAGACAGTCAACAGCCGTCAAATTTGATAGATACTCTTCGCACTATCCTCAAAAAGCCAGGCCAGATCATCTCGATCCAAAAACGAGGAATTCAAAGTAGCCTCGAGAGAAGTCTCATAATTATATCCATACGGATAATCCTATTTCACAAGTTAGTCACTCTCTGATCCTTCATCATCATGCACTCAGTACCTACCGTTCCAAAAGTAAGTCGACTCTTCGGCACCTCATACGCCAGTAACCCCCGAACTTGATGAGGATACGTCGGCCCAGCACTAATAGCAGTCAAATCAGATTCCTCTTTGAGAAAGTCGAACAAATAGTCTATGAAAACTTACCTATCCCACCAAAATCTCGTCTGTAATATGGTGTAAAAAGGGCTAGTTTTTCCATCCGCAGTAGTTGACAAGAAACGATCAATGATCGACAGAAATGAATCACCGACATGAGAAATTTGGTAGCGAATGTTGGTGTAATTCTGCATGGTTCCAGATACAAAGAGATCCATCAAAGTTCGAGCGGTATCGAAGTAGAACTCCACCAACCCGGGAGCGTAGTTTGCTGTAAAAATATCAGTTATCAAGGTCGCAAGCCCCCAGTGACGGTGGAATAACTACAAGCAACATACTAGGATTCGCCTCAACCAATTGAGCGTTGTAGCGAAGGTATGGAGTAGTGGGATGTATGAAGATAGTATGACTTTCATTTGAGAGTTCATTCAAAGCTTCATAGAATGGCCGAAAGTTTGAATGGCCCAGATAATAAACTTCATGATTAGACAGTAAGACGATTCCAACGGCACCAAGCTTGAAAAGGCTATGAGTTACTTCCACGACCCTGTAGTTTTTGTGTTAATAAAGATTGAAATCAACAACCAGGTCACCTACGCTTCTTGGGTGTATGGTAAGGTAATTACAGCCACAAAAGAAAATTGTCTTGGATATGTTTGAACGAGCTGAGGAATATCAAATCAGTCTCAGAATATCTGTAGGACATAGGACACTAACAGCTCCCTGCCATTCATTTAGAAGTCGAGCCAATGCCACGGACTTTTCCCGATCCCCAGGAAAAACAGTCGAGCCTGGTGTTGATATGGATAAAATACTGTGGGATATATCTATCCTAGGATCAGATGTGATCATTCTCAAGGGTTTATCACGCACTTAAGCTCTCCATAAATGTGAACTGAGACTCGATACTCCAAGACGGCGTTGATCTACCAGCAGTAACTGGCACAATCTGGCGGTACCAATCCGGAACTGAATGTGCTGCTTGAAAAACTGCCGATTAGAAAATCAATTGTCGGCTGAGCCTTCGACACTTGCCATGAGTATCAATTCGAATGTTCGAATGGGATGCGCTGTTCGAACTAGTTGAAATGCTATGGGTGGTGGAAGTGGAGAGAATAATATCGATGGACTTCAATGCTGGTATGGTGAAGTTAATGATAAGAGATCAATCCCGTCTAATAGAGTCAGCACCGGCGACCTGTCTTCTTGGCATGATATATCGTACCTTTTTGCGCGGCTTTCAGGATTCCATTCGAGGACTCCGAAAATGAAAAGACTGCACATCATGATGTTGTTATACATAGTATAACTACCGATGTAATCATTATTGAAAACATGTTGCAAGTCACAATGATGAGCATTCACACCCGGCTCGACTGATCCTGGAGAGCATCATGGAAATAATACTTCATCGCCTAGAACTTTGGATCACTTATCCGGTAACCTATTCTGGTCATCTTATTGTATCACAACAGCTGGGGACTCCACGGAATGCATATACATGAGAAGTTGTCTAGTTACACAACCATTCTAATCACAGAGGAAATGCGAATGATGGAGATGCACTTCATTTACTATAACATTAGCCCAAAGAAACGAGTTGAACCTGGACATATCTTGCCATGTTATCTGGTCGTGGTCTTAGGCGCCAAATCCACCATCAATATAGATATCTTCAGTGATGTGATTGTCTCATTGGTAGGCCATTCGGTATCCTGATAGAAACCCATATCATACTAAGCCTTCGAAATTCGTCAAATTTCAACAAGCATCGCCCGGAAATGGCACACCACACCGGCCCATTTAGATTATCCTATCGTGAGCAAAGAAACCAGAATGAGGAAGTTGTTGGAGATTGGTGAGGTTATATAAATCCAATTTTGTGGCCCGGCGGCTCGCGAAGGAAGATGGGCGGGAGTTTATCGGAGCGAGGTGTAAACGCAAACTATAGAGTAGGCGTCAAAGAGAAGAGAGGCACCTAACCCGCAGATGGAGATGTAAAATGAATATCTGCCATTCAACCCTCACAAATGTAAGAGCTTCTGTCCACTCTAGATTCCAGCTGATACCTTCAGCCTCAAAAGTATTCGCGATAGCCATCGATATCTAAGAGAGGTTTGGCAGAGTGCCTTCTTCGTTCATATCCGGGAAAGCAGACGATAAGAATCTGCCAATGCTCCATGTACTCGAGTATATTCTTCGACCTATCAAAGATGGCGATAGTTGGGAATGATGGTGGAGTAGTACTGTGTATGTGAAGAAGTTGAGGAGTAAACAAGCCCGGAAAAACAATTACCCATCTAAACTAACACCTACTCTGACAAGCGAGATTCCATTCCTATACCTTCTTACCTTTCTCGTCATTCCATAGTTCATTGAAGTCTTTTACTATCTACTCGATGGATTCAGAAATACTGTGCAAGGCGCAGAGATGATGAGGCTGTGTAAGTAACCTTTCATATTTAACCTTAATTACACGAACAACACTTCGCCTTCATCTTACGAAGATCATTAACTTTGTGTCATTTCTTCCCGTTTCTCTCATTCCTCTCATTTCTATTCCCTTTCAAACACTTCCTGGCATCTGGCGTGAACAAAAGGGAGTCACAATTATCCCTCGTACTTCGAAATCATGGCAAATCAACAAATTCTAGCTTCATCTACTCAACATAAACATCTCCTGTCCATCCTTTCACGAACAGATCATGCACCCTCCGAATATGCCCAAATCATACAATACCAATCATCCATCGAGGGAATTATCTCCCAACAAGAACGACGTGTCGAAGCCCTGGCAGCTGTAAGTGCAAAAGAGCATCGAGAACATGAAGAATATCAAGACTCGACGGTGAAACGATTGGCTTATAAATTAAGTGGAAGAAAACATAAGTTCATGGAGAAGGGAGAGCAAGAACATCGAGAATGGCTGAATGCGATTCAAAACGAATTGGAAGCAAGGCGTCACTTGGATCATTTGAATGATACACTTGAAGAAGCCAAATCAAAAGCTTCATCGTTGAAACCTCTGGTGGAAGAACATAACGCTGCACAAGCTGAGCTCGATACCCTTTATAATCTGATATTCTCCGGGCCATCACCCGACTTCCCAACTGAAGACAGAATGGAGCATCGTCTTACTCGCGCCCGGGATTCATTTAACGAGGCACAATTACGACTAAGCACCGAATCCAACGTTCTATTCATTTTACAGAATGCTTCAACGGTTATGAATCAATGTATTGCAACACTAGATGGTGCTTTACAGTCATCAATTATGGAAGCATGGGGAGTTGGTGGAGGATTTGCTGATATGACGGAACGACCCTTACTTGCACAAGCTCAATCCCTTTCTTCTAAAGTTGAGATGTTGGTTTCTCAAGCGCGACAAATGCAACCTGCCGTTCAAATACTTGGTCCAATGAGTATTGCTCAAAGTCACTTAATGCCTGATGTTCACGACAATATGCTCCATGACATTAAATGTCAGGACAAGATTGAGGAATCAAAACGGCAGGTGGTAGCAGCACGGGCACGATTGATTCAGGAGACAGAGCGTAGCAGTGAGCGTTTAATAAAACTTCGTGGGAAAGTTGAGGAAAAGAAGAAAAATTTGGAAATGAGAAGAAGGGAATTACAGGATGAAAGAGCAAAGGTATTTGAAGGAGTGATGACCGAAGGAGTGATGACCGAAAAAGCAATGGCCGAAGAAGCGACAGCCGAAAAAGCGATGGTCACTAGTGGAATATTGAATGATTCTCAACGATCATGTAGTATTGTTCAAGTCGAACATGCTCAGTCAAAGTGCGAATCTCCACGACAATGCGATGGTCAGCAACTTCTACATTATTCGTTGTTTGGTGCAGGGTATCAAGAACAATCCCATGAACCTGAACCTGAACCGTATCGTATCCCTCCAGCAGGAACTTATGATTTTCAACCCGTAAGTCCAAATTATCCTCAGCAGGATTTAGCGATGCCCGTCCCTTCATGGTATACATAGCATTATGAAACCATGCAGTGTTGTGGGATACGAAGTTGCTTTTGGCGTTTGAAAAATTGAGGATATACCATGAGCCAAGGAGGTCTACATAGTTACGGTTAATCATAATATCAGAGAAGAACGTAACAGCAGTATATCAAAGCAGTATCGTTCCATTCCTTATTAGTCTTAACTAAATTAAAAAGGGCTCCGATATTTCAACCAACTTAAAGTTACGTTCTCCCTCCCGTATAATAGATACGATTTATATATCTGTTGTTGTTGTTGTTGTTGTTGTTGTTGTATCTTTCTTGAACATTACACCACCACCTTAAATAAGGTTAAGCTTAATGCGGCATCGGAAAATAAGGTAAGGTAAGGAAGGTTAACGTTGTGCCGAAGCCTTCTTCGTCTTTTTTCAACCTTCATCAGCCTTTCATCAACCTACTCTTATATCTTATCATCGGAGTTACTGCTATAAAGGGATATATATATATAGCTGTTTGGGATCTAGTTTGATCTGTTTCTCCAGAGGAAACGAAAACATCATGCACATCTGCGTTTCCCCACGAGTATAACAAACAGGTCGTGGGATGAGCCTTGCCGAGCGAGCTTTGGGCTTATATTAAGAAGCGAATGCGAGAAGGGAGGATCTTTAAAGTTGTGCAAAATATGTTTGGTGCCTGTGATGAGAGATGGATTCAGCTTCTGCTCAATGTTTTCAAGTGGCGGGCATCTGATTTCAAGTCTGGGATGAAATCCCCCGGCTTGTTTTTGGACGTTGTTGCGGAATCACTAGGTCAAATTTCATGGAAGGAGCTAGGTTTTACACCAGTTATGTTTCTAGAACATGCCACGGATCAAAATGGAGACGCGGGTTTGGTTGGGGTTCTCGTCTCGTTTCTGTTGCGCTAGACGATATATTTTATTCGCCAGTATCAGTTGCAGTTCAAGGATCAGCAAGGACGGACGGCACTTTGTTTCGAGTCTGGATTATACATAGCACGCTATGGACCAAATTTGGAGATGGTGGGGTTATTTTGATTTTCGTCATATCTTTGGTGAGGCAGACGAAATACAACTTCTGGCCTTGAACTTCTTCTCTTTGAGATCGGAAGTTGAGGCGGGATTGGACTGGTGGATGAGAGGGTGAAGGTGTTCTGGTTTTCAGGACGACAGAGGCTTTGGGTGGGTGTGGGGTTGATTCTCGTGAGAGGATCCTTGCGAAGAGAGAGGTTGGACATTGCTGCTGTAGGGCCATTTAGGGATGATGAATAGGAGGATTTACAGGAATGGTGTTCAACTACATGTTTGGTGAGTAAAGGCAAGTTTCCATATTTTGCGGCGGGATCGCCTCCCATGTTTCCGCTTTTTTCCTTGTCATGGGGGAAATTAATTCAAATCGGAAGATTGTGAAGATTGATAAATTGCAGTTAGTATACTGTATGAAATTGCAATCAGATTAAACCAATGATTTCAAAGGCTAGTAGCCATTCAATCTAGCAATTTGAAACTCCTTCGGGCGCGAAAATATCCTTTGGAAGTAAAATTGTCGGGGAATCGATGGAAAATAGACAAATTGCGAATCATACTAGCCACTTTGTTTTCTCTCCAATTGCTCTTATGATTTTGAGCAGTTTCTTAAGATCTAGAGCTAGATGAGGAAGAGAGGGAAGGGAGTCTTTCTCTTGATCATCAGCTCTCGGACTCTAGGTTGCAATACATACTCACACTCATGGGTTATATTGCCTATTACCTATTGCCTATTGCCCGAGATACAATCAACAACACCTTAAAGGCAAACCAATCACACAATCATTTTGATGAGAAGAAATGATCGAGTGAAGGTGTAAGTAAAATCAACAAGTTGCTTGTGGGTGACTTGCAAATACCATGAGGGAGAGGCATAAATTGAGAAGAGAAAATTCACAAGCGGGAAATGGTTCATGCGATGAGTCTTTGTGGTGAAGTCTAAGCTTGGCATCATCTTCTACTGAGAGTAGGCAGCTAGGTCATTTATAGAAACTAGCTAGTTATTTACGGGAGTATAGAGAGTGACAATCTGACGTCAAGATAGTAAGGTCTAGCTTGAAGCACTGGACGCATAGTTTCGTTAAGAGTTAGTTAGTTCTAGTTGTATTGCTTTCGATTCTTCTAATCTTGGCTTTTTTCATAACTAATCTACTTTCTAAATTCAATTTGATGATGAAATGTAGTAGGAAATTATAGGTTGTTGTTTGTCGTTATTAGGATGAATTGGTTGGTATGCTATGGGTTTTATAGTTTTATGTATATCTACTTGATTGATTGATGGCATAGAGTTATAAAGAGATCTCTATATTAGGATTTTTTTGTATTAGCAGTTTAATAATACGAACAGTGTTATTGCAGCGCTAGTATATTCTGAGGCTATTCATAGGTTTTGCTTATGAGTCTCCAATCAATTCGCCAAGTGATATGATTTGGATATAGAGATAAGCGAGAGAGTTGAATCTCTTAAGGATTCCTTTGGGAAATACTATATACAATGTTCTATTTGTATTCACGTTAGACAAACCTGCTATTTTTAGGCTTGAGGGATTCACTCTCAATTTTACATCTATACAGCTAGCTAGCTTTTTTATATAATTTCTTACTTGTGGATATTATCGCAGATTTACTTGTACTCTTTCACTACAGGGAGTTAGATTATTATACTTTATTCAATTATAAAAACCCCATCAGCTCATGGTATTGTTCATATTTTAACACCTAATGATGAGAGGTGAATCTCATGTAATTACAGCTCTAATATTGCCAATTAAAGCTGGCGTTGGATTGAAATGCCGTTCTCCTTATTTATCTCCTCGACATCTTTTCCTTCCACTTTCCTCTTCAACCTTTAAATCACATCTACGAGTTCACGTTGAAGATACTCACTCCAAAGAACACTCCATCTCCATCACCAACCACCACAGCCAAAACCCGCAAACCCTCCCTCCCTCTTGCAAAACCTCAAAAAAATGGTTCTCCTTACCTCTATCCTCCTTCCCCTCTACCTTTACCCCGTGCCAGATGCATGGGATTGGGTCACCAATGCCATCACTGCCCATCCTTCCGTCGACTTTAACATCATCATCAATCCAGCCTCTGGTCCTGGTCCAGTCAACACCCTTCCAGATGCGAGCTACATTGATGCCATCGCAGCTTTGAATGCTTTCAACAATACGAACTTGCTCGGCTACGTTGATACCGGGTATATGCATCGGGATACTGATAGTGTCGTGGCTGATGTTGCTACTTGTATGTACATATTTTTTTCTTTTGCCTCGCCTTCCTCTCTTCGCCCACCCCTCCGCTCAAGATGACAAGCCTAGCTCAAGCGAAGGGCTAAATGATCATAACTAATCATACAACCCCCAATAGATAAATTCTGGTCCACATACACGACCAAGGATATCCAAATCCACGGCATCTTCTTCGACGACTGCGTGTCCACCTGGAACGCCACCACCTCAGCCTGGGTGTCAACCGTAGCCGCTCGCACGCGTGACGATGGCTTCACCATCACCTTGAACCCAGGAACGACTGCCGACGCGCCCTTTTTTGATCTCGCGGATGATATCTTGATGCTGGAGAATCCGTATGATGCGGTGCAGTCTTTGGTGAAGCTTGATGCTAGTATGTTTTTGTTTCTGCGTCTTTCCCTTCTCATATAATCCTCCCTCCCCATCACCATACCAACCTAACCCCGGCCCCCTCTAGTCCCTCAACCCCACCGTGCAAATTCCTCCGTCATATTCCACCACTTCACCGGTTCCACGACCGACCAATCAAATTTCGTGCGGGAGATCCTGTCGAAAGGATTCCGTTCCCTCTACGTCACCAGCGTCGAATACGCGAGCGAGAGTGCGCTTTGGATGCCGTTTGTTGCGGCTGTGGATGATGATGTGGTGGGTTGTGGTGGGTTGTGATTTGTGATGTAGATGTGACTATGGTGTAGATGGAGAAAGGAAGGATGTAAGGAAGGATGAGAGAATTTTGCAGTGATACAACAAGGGTTATATTATATACATAAGGTGTAAGCAAACAAACGATGCAATTTCTTCTCATCACCCTGATATATATCAAGTTCTCTCTCTCTCTCTGCTCAGCTATAAACGGAACTGTGAATACTCCCTCCCTCTAATCCCAGATAACGCACCTCAACTCAGACTGTACTGTACGTATGCATGTACCAAGCGACATAAAATCTCCATCCACCCATCCACCCATCATTGAGATTTTGACATTTTCAGCTTGGAGATTAGAGATTTAATTTCAGAGCAAATCACTATTATAATCCATCGACACGTGACTAACTAACTAGCAAGCACAACTACTCTTATAGCGGCGGTGTTTTAGCGAGCCAGCCAGCCAGCCACCTGTGTGTTACACCTATAAATAAGCTAAATAGTCTCCTTTATAATAATAATATCAGCCAGTGTAATGATTGATGATCTATTTTCTTTTCTGTATTTGATCGAGTACATATGTATATACTATTTTAGTATACTCTAGTATAGTATACTCTAGTGCCTTGCACTATAACAAAACTAATCTGAGCTATCGATTTTATTTCGTTCTAGTTTCTACCCCTGTCTGTTGCCCCTTAATATGCGATACCCAATCCCAAAGTCCAATCCCAGAATCTATGTAAAGAAATGTTGGATTTCTATCCTATCCTATTCTATACAATCCAATCCAATCCAATCCAATTCATCATCATTTTCATCCTTATATACCTACCAGTAGATATACCAAGAGTTCCCATGCTCGTTAAATTCAGATCCAGATCCAGATCCAGATCTAAATCCCCCCCTCCCCCCCAAAAGAAAACAAAAAAACACCTTGCTAAAATGATTGATTGACATATGAAAAGATGATTTTCCATGTACCCTTTCTTTTCTTTTCTTTTCTTTTCTTTTCTTTTCTTTTCATTCTTTTCATGCCTTTCACTTTTCTGCGTTTCCCCCACCCGCTCAAAACAATTCCATACTTCTAGCCAGCCAGATCGCAATGCTAATACTAATGCCAATGTTAATACAAAAGGAAAGAAGAGAACCTTCCAAAAAAGGAAAAAAAAAACAAAAGAAATGTATATATATAAAGAATGATACAGTGAAATCCAAATCCAAATTCAAATCCTATCCCTTAAACTGTTAGTAAATCAACCCCAAAACCAATTCAAAAACCCAAACTAAACTCTTTAAATCCCCTCACATCCCCTAACAACCTCAATCAAACTCCTCAAAACCCAGCCTTCCACATCCGTCTTCCCATTCTCCGCATCAACTCTCCCCTCGATACCTCTCAATAGCTTCCCGATACAACTCCTAAGATTCAATTCAATCTTCTTATTTTGGGTTGCGGCGCCTAGGTTTCGACGGGAGCATGTGAAGGTTGAAGAGGAGAGACCAAGGGTGGAGGCAGCTTTGGCGGGGATGCCGATTAGGGATGTGGTGTTGTTGTAGGCGTAGGACGAGAGGGAATGAGGGAATGGGGATGAGGATGAGGATGAGGATGAGGATGAGGTTGAAGCTGAGGATTGTTTTCGCGCGGAATGGAAGGTGGTATGTGGGCGAGAAGAGAAGGGTGAACAGTGCGTGTTTGTGTTGGTGTTGGGGGGTAGGTCGAGAATGAAGACGTAGGCGAGGATGTGGGCGTAGAGGGCTGAGCGGATGAAATCGGAAGATATGGGGAAGATGGTGTGGAGTGGTTGAAGGTTTGCCGCGGCAAGTTGATAGGCGAAGGTTGGGAGGATGGAGGATCCGTTTGGTTTTTTAGGAGGGAGAGTTGAAGAGATGGATTGATTGGGACTATATGGTGGTGTTGATGGTGGTGTGGTTAGAATTTGAGAGGTGAAGGAATGAGATTCTTGGGTGGGTGAGAGACAGATTGTTTGAGGGCGTTTGCGGTGATTCAGACCTATGGGGCAGATTGAATTCAGAGTCTTATTTGATGAAGGTGCTGATGATTGTTGAGATTTGAAAGCACCAGTTCTTGAAGTTGAAGTTGAAGTTGCAGTTGAAGTGGCTTTTAGATGTGAGCGAATGGATGATATACATGGGGTGTCGGCTAATAACATTTTGGTGGGAAAATTCGAAGTGCATTCTTCGATGTCGGCCACGATATCAAGAATAGTATCAGGAGAAGCCGGTGTTGGGATGGGTGAGAGAAGCGCCTGTTGATTGTTGAACATTTCGTTTGATGATGATGCTTGGGGTGAAGTGGGAGGACTTGACATGGTCTTGATAGCTGAGCGTGAAGTTAATTTTTCAAGAGAAGATAAATCGGAATGCTTGAAATTTGTTGTCGCTGTTGATTGTTTTGGAATAGTAATGGATAATCTTGGAGAATGTCTATGGTGTACTTGAACAACATGTGCTTTCGCAGGTGCAAGAGCTGTTGCGTAAGTCTATAGGGATTAAGGTTAGTTATTAATCTATAAGATTGGGAGGTTCACATACAAAAGGGGGATCCGAGCCTTCATCATCAGAACCCTCGCACATACTGCTTGCGCTATCGCTAAGCCATTCTTCGATATCCAGCGTGGAAAGCCTAGAACTGACTCTCTGTTTGATTGGCTTAGCAAACCATGAAGATCCAGAGTTGTGATTGGGTTCGCCCAAGCATTTAAAGGAGAAGCCTGAATGTGGTCGATATCGTCTCTCAGATGAAATAGATGACGATGCTACACTTGGTGCGTCACTTTTTGTGTGACGATCGGAATAATCCGAACTGAATCCTGTACTTGAGCTCGAATCACTGCAAGCCTCATACTCATCTATGATACAAGATGTAGTACATCCAACTTGATGGCATTTAGAACAGCTCTCTTGATGTAGAGGACCGCCAAATAAGAGTGTTCCAGATTGCGAGAAAATAGGGGTATCACGATATCGTGCGGTGCTCATCGACAATCGAGGTGAAAGTTCCGTTCCATCTCCCGACTTTGATAAAGGTCCTAAACGTGCTGATTGACCAAAAGTTGTCCTCCTTGTTGATTTGGATGTTGACTTGGATTCGAGATTCGGTATTTGAGGCGAGGAAAGTTTGAGAGGTAAGAGTTCTTTCATGCCGGAGACAGATCTTTTCTTGGATGAACTCGAAGATGCAGGTCTCATGGCATCCAGGCTGGAAGTTTCTTGCGTATCGGAAGAGGTATTGGATCGTATGGTCGGCAGTGAAGCTCTCGTAAAAATTGTTCGTGATGCCATGGATTCAAAGGGAGGGTCAGAGGGAACAAGATATATCCTGCGTGACGCATGTACCTTGGGAGAATTGAAAATAGAACTATGTCTTGGAGTGAATGGTTGCATGGTGGTTGAACCCATGATGATGTCTTGAAGGACTGATTGGACTGGTGTCTGTGTGACTAAACAATAGAATGGTCGAAGAATTGCATGTGAAGTAGAGATCTGAAAATGAAGGAAACGATATCATATTATAGCACTGGCTAGTTCGATGCGTGAAGTGCTTACACGATCGTGTCCCCCCGGGAAGGAAAAAGAAAAGCAAGACTGTGAGACTTTATGACCCCCTTGGGCCGGGGGGGGGGGATTGTCCTATTCTCCCCTGTGGATGACTTCACACGCTGTGCACCATGCAGGCAACTGGAGCCCGAGAATCAGGTAAAGCATGGCAAAGCAAACATGATGGATGGCTACGTGACCGCTAGAACCACAGCATAGATTGGTCCGCGGGGGTAAAAGTGGAAGAAGCACCTACATAGACGACCCGACGACGAGTCTCTGGGAGACATTCTTTTATCCTGCAGGGCCAGGTCTCTGATGGTGTGATGAGGCTTGTAAGCCGGTAAGCCGGTAGCTGAGACACCCAGAGGTAGCGAATTGGGAGGTTGCCAGTCATGAGTTGACGGAATGCGATTGGTTGGGTGATTGAACTGAGAGATGCAAGAGCAAATGAAGATATACTACCATCTTATTCTCAGCCTTAGCCTCAGCCTCAGCCTCAGCCTCACCCTTCCTTATATTAAGGGTAGAATTAACCTTCAATCCTACGAATACGAACGCGAGATCACGTAAATATGTATATATACGGTATAAATCATAAATCCATGTATTTAAATATATGAATCATGATTTGCTTTTCTTTTCTTTTCTTTTTCGTCTGTATCAGTTTATATAATCATTCTATTTTAAGAGGCTCAGCCTTGTCTTGATCTTCAGCCTTCTCCCAAGTGTACTTGTTCTTCTTTTTCTTCTTCACAATTGATCGACTGCACATCAACAACATCCACGGATCAATCAATAATATATTTGAGAAGAGGAAGAAATTGCAAATCAAATTAACGGCGTCCCTCTCTCGCTCCCCCTCTCTCTTTCTCTCTCTCGCTCCTTCTCCTTCTCCTTCTCTCTCTTTCCTCGAAGAAGAGTAGGAAAAAACAAGAGGAAAAAAAGAAAATCAATACTTCTTCAATCATTCAAATTCATCCAATCATGCTATCAGAACAATTCATGACATCCATTCGAGCTCAGCCGAGGACGGCGAACACTGCCATTGCGAAAGACGTGGGAATTTATCTTCATACATTACATCCTTCCCCCAAGATCGATTCAAATTTCAAGAAGTCTTCAACTTCCGTAAATGCTCTCGCCGCAAATTCGACTCATATCTTCGCGGCACAAGCTGACAAGGCGGTGGTCCATGTTTACTCGAGAGAGCGAGGAAATCAAGAAGCCTTAATCTCTTTTCCCGAAAGATTACATTCATTAACTTTGGTCGCCGATGGACTTTTAGTCCTGGGCACAGCCGAAGGGCGGGTCATACTCTGGGAGGTAAGTTTCAAAAAGCTACGGCTTCCTTCGCTCGTGTCAGCAATCAAAATATGGGAGGGGGAGTTTCTTGGCCGTGTTTGTGCTTAATTCTTTTCGGGGTCTAGGTCTCGACAGGTAGACAAGTATCAACATCAGCTGCACATCTACAGCCAGTTTCATGCATCGCTGCAACTTCAATCCATCTTCTTACGGGTTCCGACGATTCCAATATTAATGTTTGGTCGATTCCACAACTCTTATCATTTCATGCCAATACGGATGGCCCCCATGAACCAATTCGTTCCTTGTCAAATCATCGCGCCGCAATTACCTCCCTTGTCATGGGTCATGGTGCCAGTACATCAAATATATGCATATCTGCAAGCAGGGATAATTCAATTATTGTTTGGAATTATCATACCGGGGACCTTCTTCGAACATTCTTACTTTCAGCCACCCCATTATGCATGGCATTGGATCCATGTGATCGAGCTGTATATGCTGGGTTGGAGGATGGCTCATTACAAATGATGGAACTCACTCATGCCACCTCGGCCATCAACCCATTGTACGATGCCCATCTACAAAATACTCCAGTTCAAGTGACTTTACCTGCTTGGTCCCCGCCATCGGAAATTGGGGCCGTACATTGTTTAGGGCTGAGCTATGATGGAACCAGTTTATTCTCGGGACATGCCACGGGAAAGATTTCACATTGGGATACGGGAAGACGTGCATTCTTGGTAGAACTTGCAGACTTGAACGCGCCAGTAACAAACCTGGTTATGCAATCACCATTCCCGAAGACACCGAGAACCAAATCAATCAATGTCGTGAAGCCTAGAATGGCTGAGGGTAATTATACATTCACGGCTCAATTGAATGGTACCAAAGGATCATCAACTTTTGAGAAGGCTTTGGAGTATCAAGGATTTCCAGATGGTATGCTCGAGAGAGCATTATTAGATCTTGCTGGACATGTTCCTACAGCTACAGCGACAACCACCTCCTCGTCTGCATCTTCATCCTCCAGCGAGGAAGAAAAGTTACGCAAAGAAAATGTAGAATTGTGGAAGGTTATTAATGAGCAGCGTGCTTTACAGAAGAAGACTTTTGAAAAGTATTCTCAGTTGAAAACTGATAGTGTTTGAAATGTGAATCTTCTTCATTTCAAAGCTCTTTGCTCTTAGTGGTATAGTGTCTGTGTCGTTGTTACAAGCTTTTTAGTCCCCCCTGACCTTGACCTCACCACGTCAGCTTCTTATTGGCACAATTAATAGCCGATACAGGAGTAGATTATACCTCAATTCATCCCATCTCTTGTTATCAGTTTGCGTGCTCCCTCTCTGGTAATGATCAGATCCGTGGGAGCCAATGTTTTGTAGGTAAACTACAAGACAACCTTACCAGCTTCTTTAGAAGTCTTCAATTTTTAGATTCAGGTTGATGAGTTGGACATCTAAGGCATCGTCTTCACGATGACCGTAGAAGCCCTTTACATATAGAGTTTTGAGTTTTGTACAGAGTTGAATCCTGGAAATCGAAGCTTTTACTTGACTTTCTTCTGGTCATTGTCTGGGGCAGTCAGTTCAAATCTTCAAATGCTTGGCTTTGGTGTCAAGTTTTACGTCTTTGCATCTGTGCAAGCCTTGTAAGGTGGATATGGTTTGAAGAGCTATGAACTGAATTGCTCGGTTTGTATCTAACTGGTCAAGCTTGTTCATAGTTTCATTATGAGAACTATTACCCATGCAAAAATCAACTTTAAGCCATTTTCAAATCATGAATGTTCTATAGTAGTAGTAGTAATTCATGATAGATTTGATCTGATTTCACTATAGCTAATGCTATGCGAACCATACGATGCGCGCTTATAACATATACAAAAGCATGAGTTATTGGGGGAAAAGAGAAAGAACACACCCCCCTCTGAAGATCTCCAATTGGTCTATGTTTAAAGACCCATTACGTCGAACACGTATACTCTATCTAGTCTGTGATATTCGCAGGAATTAATTTTTTTTTTTTTTTTAATTTTAGGAATGAAAGATTCTTGCTTTTTTCTTCTTCTTTTGAGGGGGTGAGGCGGGGGTGATTTCTTTATCATCACTTCAATATCTGAGTCCTTTCTGTTCTGTAGATTTGAGCTTGATTAATCACTGCCATCAACCTGGAAAAGATTAATGCTAGCATATGTAACTATGCTATATATACTCGTAGAACAACACAACACGAACTGGCCAGATAAATACTGTAGCAGATAATAAAAATGTATATCTTTCCACAAGAAAAGAACATCTAATAACCTTTACTCCCCTGTATTTGACAACTCTCTCCTAGGAACCGGGACCTCGCCATCTCAAAATCACTGCTCTTCAACCTTGACGGGATCGTGAGGATACATGTTCTACGATATGGTCATGACGCTACCCACAACTCTACCTCTCAAGTTACATTGTTATGACTCGGGAAGCAAGCAAGCAAGCAAGCAAATCATCCTACACTCACCCTTGCACATACATTCCTTCATATGAAAAGGTATATATATATATATAAAAGACGTCCGTCTCGTCACACCTTCGTCACACCTTCCTTTTCTTTCCTTTCCTTTTCAAAATCAAAAACGAAACGAATAAAAATAGAAGAAATTAGATATATGAGAAAAGAAAAGGGTTCTCGCTTAAGCACCTGCCTATCTCTTTTCCTCTTCTCCTCCCTCTTATCTTTTTCATAATCCAGTCTTAATTATAAATTAGAATTGAAGAAGACAATAAAATAAAATAAAATCCAGTGAGTGGATTTATTTTCCTTTTTCATCAACGGGTTTTAATTTATGAGAGTATGTTGGTTGAGTTGAGTTGAGTTGAGCTGATCGGGATCAGGATTAGGATCAGCGTGGATGTTTGTTTGTTTGTTGTTGTTGTTGGTGGCGGTTAGGGGGTTAAGAGAATCTTTCTTGGTCTTTTTTTGTTTGGCGGTGGTGCCTGGTGTGTGTGTGTGTGTGCTTTGCTGCTATTTTGGGTTGATGTTGATGTTGATGATCACTGATCACTGTGACGTATGTCGGGTATATATATGTATATATATAACCTAACCCTCCTACCTACCTCTTCTCCCTAGACTAGATAGATCTACAGCCGTCTCCTACCTATACCGTCCTCACCCATACATACATACATACATACATACACTTATTACTTGATTTGTATCATCGAGGTCATTTGTATGTACCCCTCCTATCATACCTTAACTTTAGAATAGATGCTAGTGCGATGGTGGCATCGTGATGGTGCGTTCTTATTATGGTTGGTATAGTATATCATCTTAGCGAAGACCAGTCATTATATTATCTGTTTACCTAAGATTACCTACCTTCTTTCTCTTACAATATATATAAGTGTTGTTTTGTTATGCACGATGCATGCCGTCACGTTTAACTCAGTGTTTTTGTCGTTCATGGGGTGATTCCTCGAAGTCGATGTTGCAATCGTGTGATGGTAGTTGCTTCTGTATAGTAGGAGTAGATATTCATGTAGCATGATTTGATTCGATTCACCAGTCACAAACCATAGCCATTGCGGGCAATTGCAATTGTGAGAAAGACGTTGGTTTATTCTCCCCGCATGTTCTTTTTAATTTTCCGTCAAGGAAAATCGTCACATGTATAGATCAGCGACTCGCATCCCTTTTCTAAAAGAACCAACCCTTCATCATCAAAAGTAAAAACAAGAAGAGAAGTTTCGTTATCTAGTATCTATTCTCAATTCCTTCCGTCCATCAATCAACCAACCGATGAAATCAATTCATCGGCATTTCCTCGCTCGCTGAACCCGCAGTCAAAAACGCATCACCCAAATCTCCTACTTGGAATGATTAGCATCATTCACGGCCGCCAAAAACTCTGTCCACAAAGAACTCTTGCTCGTGTATTCCACCGTCGTGATGTAAATCTGCGAAGCGCCCGAGCCCACAATCGATTTCACGTCGGAAGTTTGCCGATCTGCCGAACCGCTGAAGTGGTAGAGGATGACCGAGCTCCTGGGAGCACAGGCACTGTTGATCTTCTGCAGACTATCACCCTGGCCGGAGGAGTACGCGGAATAATCGTCTTCGATCATGACGATGTTGTCGGCGATGTCGAAAAATTTGGCATCAGCGATGGTGCCGGGGTTGAGGGTAACGGTGAGGTTCAAGGCGTGAGCATGGTTGGCAATCTCGGTCATGTAGTCTGAGGAGGTGGATGTCCAATCGCTGACTGCGTCGTCGAAGAAGATCCCATCAACTGCGATGTTACCCTTGGTGTACGTAGACCAGTATTTGTCTATGAAGGTCATTGTCAGTTACTGTGATTATTTCTTTTGCTCCACTCCCACATGGCACTTACAGGTTTCGACCTCCTGATCAACAGACGCGGTGGTTTTGGCCATGTATGCGGTATCCACATATCCCAATAACTTGACGTTGCCGTACTTGGTCAAGTTGGTAATTCCTTGCATGTAATCAGACTCTGGATAAGAATTTGCGGCTCCGGGTCCAGAGCTGGGGTTGACAATGACGGTAAATGAGAGGGAGGGGTAGGTTGCGATGGCATCGGTAGCCCAGTTCCATGCTCCTTGAGTAGGATAGAGGTACAGAGGGAGAAGAATGGAAGCAGCAAGAACCATCTTCGCGGTTTAGTATGAAGGAATGATTGATTGAATGAATGAGGTAAGTCTAAGGTGTCTGCAGAAAAAAAGAGTGTCCAGACTCAAAAGGTCAAAAGTGTGAAAGGTTGAAAAGATTGTGTTTTGTAAAGTAGAGAGTGTGAAGAGGAGAAGAGAGGAAGGAAGGAAGATGACTATATCGTCAATGAAAGATGATGTTATCCCAAAATTCAAGAAATGTGGCTTTCCAGTAATCTAAATGATATGACATGTAATATCACCTTCCGACTAAGAAGCACGGGGGGCTCATGCTGATCCCCTTTAATTCCATTCGATATACCAATAGTACCACCACTTTCGACCCACAGCCAAATGAATGAATGAATGATCTGAGTAGAGACTAGAAAGACCTAGGCGGCTAAAAAACCAATTTCCGACCCAAACGAATCATTGACGCGCGATTGAAAGCAGATTCGAATCTTCCATGGGATTATTATCACCCCATCTAGACTCTAGGCTATATGAATTAGAGTAGATGATTTTAAGTAAGATTGAACTTTCAATCTAGATTCGGGCCCACCCCCAAACCCCGCATCCGAAGATTTGGTGATCATAGGCTAGTGAATAAGATTATAAGGTTAATTAACCTCGTTAGGTTAGAGGAAGTCTAAAGACATAGAATAGCAGAGTGAGTGGCATAGAATAAGGTAGAGCAGTGGAATTAGTTGTTAACATCTACGAGTGCGTGTTCTCGTGCGTGTTCTCTAGCCCTGAACTAGTAATATACACAGTGTGCTGACTCAGCATAGCCCTAACAAGACAAACAACACCTCAACTCAAGGCTCAACAAGCAGTAGATAAGACTTACTCTGTACAATTCAATTGAGAATAATGAAAGAAGTTTAACATGAAGAAACAAAACAACTTGTGATGATATTTAGTATCGATGTTTCAATGTTTCAAGAATGTTTCTTTTGCATCCAACCTGATAATTAGGATAGTGCATTTCGTCCCAATCTAGCACGAATGACTAATGGTGTTGGAGAGATAAGCCCACGATTGGTTGATATGGAAGGATTTCTTTCCAAGTGAAACAGGTTTTGTTATCCATTGGCACATCCTGGGGTAAATCCAATCGGCCACTGGTATCCTGCAGTACTACTCCCGTGCTGGGCCGGGTTCAAACTTGCAAGGGGCCCGGATAACAGCGAAAAAAAGATAAAAAGTTTCATGTAACATTCCAACAACAGATTAAAAGGCGTATTCATGAAACTGTCAAACTGTTGTTTGAAGATTTTAATGAGATGTTTTGAAACTTTTGCTAACTTCTTGGAATTTGGGAAATATGGATGACTCGGTTGCAGTCCAGATAATCTCTTTGTAATGAATGATTCATGCGATGGTCATGATGATGAAAACAACTGAGAGATATGCCATTAGCAAGACAGGTGGAAGACGAAACCTAACAAACGGTATATTGGTCTAATAGCCTTAAATTCCAAGATCAAAAAGCTCTAGAATCCCCAATCTTATGCGGGAAGGATGGTAAGCCGGAAGCCGGAAGCCGAGAATATAAATAAGCTTACCAAGATCAAGTGAGATCAATGACCCGAAACGGCATCATGATGTTCAATGTACTCTGTAAAAGCCTGGAGCTTATGACCTTCCCCAGTTCAATGCAAATCATAGAATAATATCGAGTCGGCGACCAAAGCATATTCTGGCTCAAGGTGATCTTTAAACCTCAAGACTTGGCGGAGTCAGAAATGGAATAGCCGTCTCATCATGATCAAACTGCTAATTATTGGCCTAATTTGCGAATTGTTGAACCCATCAGCCCGGATGGGACAGGTCGATCGGTATAACACCACAAGATACGTACAGATTTGGTGAGTATACTAGGGGAGAATATCCAAGAATGGGCTAAAATTGATGTCTCTATTGTATTTATTATACGATAAATGATACGGGGTCTTCGCGTTATCCTATAAAAACCCTGGAATATGAATTCTATCTAGTACACTTGTAAAGACTATTGACAGAGCAATACTGATGCTAGAATAAAGAAATTCTCGAGCTCACAATCATTCACTGGTCATGGGACTTTGTAATTAAGCTGGGACAACGAGACGGGTATAGGGATATCTAATGACTGAGAAAAACTTTTACTCTCTTCTAAGATTTGGATATAGATCAAGCTCCGTATGCCCCGAATCCATCATTAATTCACCAATCAGTACGAATTCTAGAAGCCTAATGATCATGCTCGAGGTCCAAGCTATGGTACGTACAAGGTTACTAACGCATCATTGTATCGTTATCACTCAGTCCTCGAGTAATAAGGTCCCTTTAATCTTATAGCTTCTTTGTTGTCCGAACTCCAATGTTTTTATTGTCCGAACTTCGAGCTTTCAGATTTGGAGGCTGTGAAGCAGAGAGGGAGAGACCATGACACCGGTTGAATATTTGGGAGAGATTGATTTTTCAAAGACTTAGCTTGGGCGCGAAATGCGAGGGGGTAAATTGATCTCTACCCTATGTAAGGTTATAGGGAAAACCCAAAAATACGATTTAGTTTTGACTCATGAAAATCTGGGGAGTATTTAAATTAATTGGACTATTTGGTGTTTGTTTGGATTGGGACTTTAAGGCTCTGACGCTCAACGCAGGAACTCAAAATCTAACCAAATCTCAATGGGAAAATACAATTTATTAAATACACCTACAGGCGAGCAATTTTGGGCATTCGGAGACTTAACAGGAGAGATTCCACCAAACAATATGGGTATTAGGAAAGAAAAATAGAGGTATACGCTTGGGATTTCTAAATTCTACCTGTAGAGTATTATCCGGTGAGATTTTAACATGCTGGGTATTGTTTTGTGGAGAACAAAAAGGGCTGGATAGGTATGGGTGCCCAATACTGATGTATGTTAATGTCGGCATAAGCGAGGGCACGTGACCCACAGAGGGCGCTGTTTCGACCTTGCTGTCGCCACATCAATAGCTTCATAGAACAAGACAACAAGAACAATGATAACAACGAGATTTTAGAACGGTACTGTATACACTCACCAAAGTAATACCAGCAGTTAATGATCCTCCTGAGGTGTTGTAAATGAATAAACTTAGGAAAGATGGAAAAAAGTACGTAGGATGACTTTGAACTAGCCGATTTAGGAAGGAGGGTGAGTGAGATGAGCTGATAGAATGATTCAAAACCGTGAAAAGCAGTCTTAATACACTGAGAGAGAGACATTCTATGATTCCCTTGTAGTTCAATCTGAAGCTGGCTGACTAGTCCAGTTTTGAGCAAGTCCGTGAACAGAAGTACCCGTCACATGATATTAGCGGAGTAACTTGCGAGATTTGTTTTGAACGATTTAGATGCTCAAGAGTGTTCTAAGAGTCATAACTAGCTTCAGCTCAAACAATCTTCCGATATCATGGCTGCTTGGCTTGTTTTTCGCACTGTCCTCTGAGGTATGCAACCTTTCAAAACTAACCTCCCTCAAGTTTCGAACCATGGACACCCCAACAGAATGCTTTAAAAGGGGTTCATGCATGGACCAGAACTTTCTAATTTACTGCCCTCCACATCCACAGCCAGCTTCCAAGACGCATTAGCTGCAGACCTTCAAAAATCCACCAAAGAAAACGTCGAGAGTGACAGCGAGTTTCCTGACTTTAAGAACTTGGTTTAGCAGAGTCAAGTCAATTCGTGATTATGGATGAATGGATTAGGAAAGATATGACTTCTTGAGTTTATCACTGCACATCGGATATGCCAGAGGACTTGGCGAAGAATGAATGAGACGAGGAAAAGTTGTTCCATCATGAGTGGAAGGTTTGGCGCGTCAAATTCCGGTAGCATGGCTGTTAATTGCGGGTCTATATCACGATGAAGGTATCATGTTTAGCATTTGGAAGGATGAGAAAGCGGCATACATGTATAAAGATGGAGTATTCCAGCTACCTGATTAGCTGCGTAGACAGACTCCTGCTTCCCGGCGAAGTAAACGTACGAGGAGATTGAGCACTTGAATCAAACACAATCCCAGTGATAGTGCAAATGTAATAGTCAATCAGTGGCTTTTCACAACCAAATTATTTCTGTTCACTCCAGTTTCGCTCATGGGGTTTGAACGTCTGGTGCTACTCGTTCACATCTTGCATTCGCACCTCAAATTCAAAATTTACACTCTTTTGCGTATAAGTACCTTGATTCATGAGCGAGGAAGTAGGTTTTAACCGAAACTTGAAGTAAAATAGCAATGATATACAAGTAATGGTTCAATGTGATGGTTAAAAGTCCGACAGCGCCAACGAAGAACTGTTGACCCAGAGAATTATTCTAATTTCAAAAGACTTGCAGAAATTAATCAAGAATAATCAGTGCATTCCATTGTTATGATTCAGTATATTGATATGCAAATTAAATCTTGTCTATCTATAGCTTTTAGGAATTCCCAAAGCAAAATTGGTAGCAGTGGGTGGCAGGTGACACTGCTTCACTAATAATGTCGACGCATAATACTTGTATGAATACCGCGTAACGAAAACTTCTTACTACCACCGAGGGGCTGTTTCTTTTTCTGAAAATATTCTTCTCGCATTCAAGCTGTTGATACCTGTATCAAAAATAACCAAAAGTCATAAAACCGTGATTATTTATTAAAATGTCCTCAAGAAATGCAAAGTCGACCCATTATTCTTTATAAATCATAAGCGAATGTACCCAATAAGTACACTGTATCATACAGCTTCAAAGATTGTATAAAATGCGTCATGTTGCAAACTCCACGTCCATGGAAAAGAAAAATCGCGTCAAAGAAGGAGTTCATGACCGAATGTCAAATACTTTGACTTATCGAGTCATATAGCGAGAATGATGGTTAGAATAGAAATTTTGTGTCATTTCCGCGCTTATCAAGAAATTCGATACCCACTCGTCGCTATCATTCCCGCAGAGTTCATAGGTATGCGATTTCCTGCATTTTCTTTGAAGAAACACTTCGAATTCAGCTCTGGAGAGGTAAGAGAGAACTGTATCTAAGTAGCTGCCAAGCATTGTCCATTATTGTATCGTGCGCATGAGGCGAGACAATCATCTAGTGTTGAGGTGGTGACGTTTGCTAGTTCGATATCTTCTCCCTGCGATGAGGTGAAGTTAATAGCACAAGCTACCCGAAATTCAACACTCGGCGCAGGTGTTGTATAGGTGGTATTTTTGACGTTGGGACAACCGGCTGAGTCCACGAATTGGGTAACTGCAGGAGAGCACCCCAAAGATGTGCTTGCAGATTCGGATTTGGAGGTTTTGCTGTGAGCACTTGTGATCAGTTATATACAACGGTTGCGGAATCGAAGCAGTCACCTCGAAGTATTATTATGCTTTCCAATCCACCCTCCAGTGCCACCATCGATTCCCCTCCTATGAAGAATGACACCACAACTATCAGAACTACTGGTACCAGCCCAAATTTATTCTTTTGTCTTGGTGAAGGTCTATAAGGCGCGAGATCATATGCTCGCCTTGGTGGTGGGAATTCTCGAAATGGGATATTATCGTATGGTTTCGTTAAAGATGATATAAGATGATTTGATGCCCTTCTTGAATACGAACGGACAAAATATTTATCGGGCGAAGTCAAGTATGGAGACTGTTCCTCAGGAAAGACTCCTCGCGCTTCACTTGATATATGCAGGAGTCTGATTTGGTAGACCATTTCGGCAATTGAAATGATAACATCAGAGTTATGCTAACGAAAGAATTGAGGGTATTCATGTTTGAGAAACAGGAGGAAAGGAATATAGATGAATTGCTTGAAACTGGGTCACTGAGACCAGCCTTCAGAAGCTTGCGCCACATGAATACAACGCAAGTCAGCAATCCGATCCCTGCAAGAATTTGCTGAAGATAATACTTGTTTTGTAAATGTACACCAAATGCGGTAGACGCGAAAGCAACACTTCCGCATGGAGGGGGTTGGCCATCACTTGAAGACCTACTCAGGCCACGAGCCTCCGTGAGGTTGTTCATGAGGCTGGATAGATGCTACCTCAGTACAAATCGCCTTGAATTTGCTCAATATGGGAGGTGCATCTACTCATTGCCACGGCAAGCAGGTGAGTGACACACCTAGCTGGTCGTGCATCGAATTGGAAAATAAACTTCGAAACAAACGAATTTACTATTCACCGCTTTCTGGTTATGTACAGGCAGAAAAGCTTTCTCGGCGGCAGAACAAGGCGGTGATAAACATTTATATCACTGATTAACATTTTGACTCCTCGATTGAAGAGACTCTCCTTTCTCCTAATATGTGTGTTGGGCCCCGTGAATCTACCCACGGTTACCACTTATGATCATTCTGACGGATAGGGTATTTCTTTGAAGTGTGAAGGTACCAACAAATATCCAAGTATCTGCCGATATTCCTGAGTAGTCATCGCGTATACCGGAATTGTCACCATCCTTTGAATTAAGCAGAATATTAACATATTAGTTATATTTCCACCAATAATACCCTGGAACTGAAATTAATATGTTTGTATCGAGGATGTTTATATCGAGGTATTATTGTATTAGCTATTTTCCCACTAATAATACGTTGAGACCTAAATTAATATCCTTATATCAAGGTTTTGCTGTACAGCAATCTATTCCATGATCAACAACTACATCCTGCAAAATCATTTATTTTACAAAATACAACAAATAACTCACTTTAACATCCTTTTCTAATACTATATTACAATTTCAAACTAAAGCTATTGTCGAAATAAACTTTGGACAAGTAGAGATTAATAGATAGATCTAAATTCAGATTGTTCTTATTGCTCGAAAGAATGAAATCTAATGTTATGAATAGTACTATTTATATCCTTATTGGCCTACTAATACGTGGGCTAGCATATACACTAGCATATACTTAACTAACACTGTACGTGCTAGTAGCCGCTGCATATATTACATGATCTATATTTCGACAACTATATTAACTTGATTAACTTTATACTAATTTCGTATATTTCCCTTTCGAGTTTTGATTCGTCAATTTATTTTGTTATCTAATTATTTTCCCTCTCTCTTTCCCTTCTTACTTTTTTCCTGACTGTCACGCAGTTCTACGGAACCACGTTATTCCGATGCATGATTAACGACATGTCACGCTCTATTGCGCTACCTGTATGGCGCATCAATTAGATTATTTTGATTATTGTACGCTACTAGTATTATTTTCTCTAGCTTATCTACAATCCACCTATGCTTCAATCTTTTGATACTGACGGAATATAGATAATGTGACTTATACGGCTAGTACAGCGGCCTCTAGCAGTAGTGCTGAGCATGCGCTAATAGGTTGGAAAAGCATAAATAACTTCGTTTTTAGTTATAGACTTTAGACCTTTGAGCAATAATAATAACCTGAATCCAGGCCTATCTATTGACCTCCGATTGCCTAAAGTTTATTCCAACAGATACTAAACACTTTCCTTATTTGTAGTTACTCTTATTTAATAGTATGTAGAATAAAGGTTAGCATTAGTCAAGCAGTCAAATATGCTTTTGAGTAGAAAGTATAGGTCTAGACGTTGACTTTTATGTTTCGTTATAACTTTCCCCGCAGGGCTAACCCTCAACATTTATCTATAGTGATTCCTTACTTATAGATTCTCAGAATCAATCACAGGTTTATCTATACCCTTTAGGTCACATTTTTTTAAAATTAATTATTATTTGAAATCTCTGAAATCTATGATCCAACGCCGAGGGCGAGGCTAATGACTAATTTATATCACGTGCGAGGTTCGCGTAAAGATAAACTTCGAAGCTGTTTCATCATTATCAATCTATATATACATCGGACAAGAGAATGGCGAATCAGTTGTGATTGCTATGAGAAGTAATCATGCATTTAGAAACTATTCATGTGCTATTTCCTCTTCCTTCCTTCTGCAGCCAAGGCCTTTAAAGGATACCCCGTATTTTCTCTCTAACCTTGATTGAGACTAGGTGCAATAACCTTAGATCTAACCTCAATCTCATCTCGTTCTCACTTTGGCATCTCCTTTCTAAATCCTCACTCGCTCACTGCCTCACTCACAATACAGTATATTTGTGATCGCTTTGGATGCTATCCAAAATTAGTATTATATTACGATCCATCTATTACGACAGGTGCTTACAACTCAGTCAGTGGCTGTGAATTACAGTACCTGGCAATCGATCATTACAAATTCAGCATCCGCCTCTGTTACTAAACTACATTGGCTTTTGAAGGGTCATCTGATCCCTGAATAGTTACATCATTGTATTCTTACAACTGCTTCAATTTGCTTCTTTTGTCTTGCCTGTATCTAGTGCGCAGGTCTCATTAGTTTCATGTGCCTCACGAATACATCACTGTGGTAAAGATCTCAATGTTAATGCGGTTTAGAAGAAAGTAAATTCGACGCTAAAATCAATAGACATGAACCCAGAGCCAAACACGCTATGCAACTGCTCCCAAATCGCGCCCGTTGTACTCCACCATGAAAGAGTAATTTTCTTTCCGGTCTGCAATCCCTTTTGTAATTGTTTACATTCAAACCAAAAAAAGATAAAAATTGCGAGGACTGCGACAGCTCCCTTGGAGAATTGCTTGACTCTTGGTTGACCAGCGTTGGTGTTAGAGGAAGCAGTAGCGCTGGCAGAGGTTGAGGTAGGTGCATGGCTGGTAGCTTTGCCGGATGATGCTGTAGCTGTGACAGTAGCAGTGCTCGATGCAGTGGCAGCTGATGAATCGGTAGCACTTGCGAAGACAAAAGCGCCATTGGATCCACCAAGATAGCTATCAACACCAGTGCGAGGAATGAGTATGGCAGTCAGAGGATTATCGTCCAAGGTACAAGCGTAGTCAACATCAGATTTAATACCAGCGCTGGAGCGGAAGCACTTCTTGAAAGTTTTTTGATCGGCGCTGCTAGTAACATTGCCTATTAAATCAAACTCTTAGTGTGAATTTCACGCCTGGAATTCAGGTTCACACTTACAGTAACTATAGCAACCATCCATAATGACTTTAATGGGAGCAGAACCGCAACATATTTTCATAGCGCTCTGAGCAGCAGAGTTGGAGGTAATGTTTACCGCAGTACAAGCATTGATGTACCTCGGGTTGCTGAGTGCAACAGCGGGGACAATAAAGATATCGGCGGGTAAACTCATTTTGACGATTGATAAGCAAAGTTTTGAAATTATTTGAGGTTGTATTGATGTGGGTTGATGGTTTGAGTTTGCAAGACTTGTTGGCCTTGAATGTAGAGGAAGGTACTCGAGATTAAAAAAATAAGCTAAGCAAACAGAGAAGGGCGGAGCAGGTGATTTAGTGACAAACAAAAAGTGTGAAGATTGGTCGATCAAAAAAGGAGAGAATTCGAATGACATTAATCAATCTCGAAAATCGGTTGAGAATTTGAGGCTTTGAAAGACCAAAAATGTCAACGTCTATTGATTAAAAAAAGTTCTATAACTATACCGAAACTTCTAGACACTGGAAAAGTCCTTTGGAGAAATATAACTGTTACCACAATCTACGCATATGATTTACAGTCTTTTCATATGTTGGAGATTTTGATTCTTGTACACTACTCTTCAACATCCCAATTCATGCTGGGCAATCAACTGGTCTAAAGATTAGATGTCTCAATATTCTTCAGTGCGACAATCGAATGATTCCTGTAGTATTTGAATAATAGTTAATTAATTTATTACACGTTAGAATCGAAGTTATATTGGATTATGTTTCAGTAGTTGAATGCGAGTGTAGAGTGTGAGCGATTAATCAAATGAAGGGTTTAGCGAATTATAACACCTGGTGTAATTATGGATCAAATGTTTATACAACGATTTGATTAATAGCGTGGGTTTTTGGTGATGGGGGATTAGTTCTATATTAATTATTAATAGAGCAAATTATAAGTCATAAAATAGAAGGTGGATTGAAATGTAGGCGTTTGAATACTACTATAACTCGGTGTTTAAATGCAATAATGGTCATATAATAAGTTTTATGGTTATATAAAACAAACTCTAAAACGCACGGCTATATTATATCACAATAAATTGTCGATCATGGGATATAAAACAACATTATAAGTTTGAAGTGTCATCTTTCTGTTGCCACGTTAAGTATAGCCTCAATCAAGATTGATATCTTGTATGCCCTGCCTTTCACAGTCTTCCTTCTACATCTGTCTGTCCTTCCTCATTCGTTGGCACCTCATGTCTAGTTGAGTCTTGCATCTTCACATGAAGCCGTTCCTTCAAAATCGGTTGAGAAGTTGAGGCTGATATACCATTCGGTGGTTTTTGACATCTCCTACCAACAGGTCCACAGGAATCCTTCTATGGTCCTGTAAATTGTGTGATTGAAGTAATCTTGCCTTCTATGGAAGGCGCATAAGAGAAAGCTCAATACGTAAGATGGAGGGGTGTCAAGGACTCCACCTACCTTCTTCTCTCCATCTCATTTTACATTCATTTCACAGCATCCGTCCAGTCACTCATTTCGCCTTTTCTAGGGTCAGTTGGTCCGCTCCACTCACTCATTCATTGAGTACTGCTATTTATATAAATAGTTGATTTTCATATCCCCTTCATTCTTTTTTCCACAAAAATTTCATTTTCAATATTAATCATGCGTCGATCAGTCTTTGCACTTGCGGCTTTGTCTTTATGGCAGAGCTGCACTGCTCAAGTCAATATAGAGACGCTAGTCCCATATAATCCTCCCTCTGTCGATGTTTCGAAAAGAGATGCACAAGCTACAGCAGTTACTCTTCAAGATGCTCTTAGTCTTATCTGGAAATCGCAAAAGGGTATGCCACCCTTCCCTCCTGGATATTCTCTGTGACTAATGGAAAGAAAAGGGTCGACTTTCGTCAATGTAACCCTCAACACAGGCGATACTGAACTTGTCATTTCTACCGAAAATTTTATCGATAGTCTCACGGACGTGCAATGCCAAGGTGACCTTGTTCTTACCTTTAAAGACAATGCCACTTTTCAAGATGCTATTGCGAATTGGTCCTGGGTTAACTTTCATGAGAATCGTACATTAGTCATGATTAACAACTGGGGAGCTTGCGCTGCTTCATCGGCAAGTGGTAGACAGCCATGGATTGTTCACGGGGTTGATGTTTATGACGAACAAAAATTCATTGTGAACTTCAATGCTACCCTTCTTTCCGACTGGGATAGTGTCATGTCTGGTGCTGTTATCGAATTTGGATCTATTCCATCTACTTCAACCAAGAGAGGTGACCTTGACACTATAGGCCAAGCTTCTCCCCTTGGGTTGGCCTATAGTCTTCCCCAAGATTTTTTCGGTGCGTCTACTAATAATGGACTCAACTTCTCCATTAACTGCCTTGGATGTGCTACCACTGGTTCCATGGAAATCCTGGGAAAGATTGTTATGAATACCAACTCTAGTGGTAGTCCAATTGGCGTCAATTCTATATCTATCAACGCTACTCCAAAAGGTCTAGGTGCCAACTTCGACCTCGAATTTGGATTCTCGGGTACATTGGGTAGTGGATGGTCAGAAGAATGGAATTTAATCACTGTTGGTCTTGCAGGGTGGACAATCCCAGGTATTCTTACCTTAGGTCCTCAATTCAGTGTTGATGCCGGTTTTTCTCTCAGTGGTATCAAAGGAGCTGCTCAGGTTGGCGTTGGTATCGGCTTTACCATTCCAGATTCCTCTTCTGCCCTTCTTGGTATCGATGGTGGTAATTCTAGCTCCCAAGGCTGGGTTCCAACTGTTACCCTTGGAACTCCCAAGGTCAGCGTCCAGGTTTCGGGACAGTTAGAGCTATACACACAACTTGGTCTTGATGTCGGGCTGACAGTTCTCAACAAGTATGGTTTCGGAGCTGGAATTTTCCTCAAAGTACCAGATGTCGAGATTTCTCTCGGAGCCTTATTCAACACTCAAGGTGCATGCGCTGGATCAGCTGATGTACTCGGTGTTAGATTCGATTTAAGTGTTGGTGTTGACCTTGGACTTGGTGTATACACCGAGGCGGGCGGAAAGAAGGATTGGCAGGCACAAACCACAATCTACGAAAACAACAACATTATTAAGCCTATCGACAAATGTTTTCCTATTGACCCAGCTCCTTCAGGCACCCCATCTGCAAGTGCCAGCTCCACCAAGGCACCTTCTTCCACTGCTTCACCAACCGTCACACGAACCAAAACTGCTACCGGCACGATTACTCCAACTCCAACCAGCCCAGGTATATTCTCCATCTGCAATAAATGGGTCATTGTTGAAAATACCACCTCGACTTGCCAAAGCATCGCGGACACTTATGGGATAACCCTAGCCAATCTTCTCGCTTGGAATCCCGCTTTAGGAAGTGCATGCAAGTTGACTATTGGACAATCTCTCTGTGTTGGAACCCAGAGCCTTTTCTAACGCTAGATCTACCAATGGCCGTCCTACCTGATTCGCTGATGTTTACGTGGATCGCATATCTTGGGGGGTTATTATAAAAGAGGGGGAAATTGAAAGTGGTTTGAATTATATTTGCGGTTTTCAAAGAGAACTAGTGGATAGGACTCTTTGTATTTCTTTCTGTTTATTCATCTTCATCTTGGTCTAGGGATTGGATTGGACTGGATCTGATCAGCTGTTTTACATGACTGGATTTGATGAAGGACTTATTATTGAATCTTTGTATATAGGCAGAATGATTTTGATTTAGATATTGAGGGCGAAGGCGAGATGCAAGGGAATTCAAGATAGTGTTAAAGTATAGTTTTAAAGTAGAGTTTAGAAAAGGATGTTTGTGTGTTATTAAAGCTCTGTGTGTGTCTTGATTGCATATATGAAGAGCTAAGTTATAAGGTTAAGGAGGGCCATATGCGTCCAGCTGCAGTAAACTATAGCTATGAACTTATACATGTGGTTGCCTTAAATATAAGGCCCTGATCTCGCTTAGAAGTGCTGTATTCTGCTGAGTCAGCATACACTTACTATACCACCACCAATTCATTACTCTCTTCTTCACCATATACATACATTCAGATCCATTCAATCATCAAATCAGTCATCGAAATAGAACTAACAAACGAATAGCTCGCTTGGAAAGGAGTTTATCAAAGTTCATGCAGGCAGGGGGGCAACATGAGGGTCTTTCACGTGCACAAGAAGAAGCTTTGCGACAAAGTTCCCCATTTCAAAGTGCTCCTTGAACAAAGTCAAGACTCCATTGTCAGATTTCCAGAATTTGCTCCAGCAACTTTTGATGTGTTAATCGAATGGATCTACACAAATCACATACGTGACATCAAAACGATAGAGATAGGACTAGCTCAAAGAGAGCGTTCACCATGGGATCCCATATGTTTGTATATGCTTGCAGAACATATGCATCTTCCAGAACTTCTGGACCGAATCATAGAAATTGGGCGACGCCTTGATGAATATTATTTCAACTATCCTCACAAAATTGTCGAGGAAGTTTATGATGGCAGTTTTGAGGACTCAAAGTTGCGCAAGTATGTTTCTTAAATGGTAGTTTATGAGCGACAGGGAAAGTCTCGTCATGCACTTACAACTGATGAAGTAGCGTCTCTCATGGATAATAAGGCTTTTCGTCGAGGTTATCTCGATATAGATCGCAACGGGGAGATCAGTGATCCACGCAAAGGCTCTGGTTGTAGATTTCATGTACATGAAGAGGGTGTCGAGTGTTTGGCAAAGAATTATCAGAGCGAGGGAAAAACAGAATATGTATTTGTGAAAGGCATGGAAAAAGACCCAAAGAAGAAGGCATCGTCGGCAAAGAAACCAAGGATCTCTTGAAGACCTTCAATAATTCTGAACGGCGTGCGACAATCATGAGGGTTTTGTTGCTGGGTCTAATTCAGACTGCAATATGGACTACCGGAAAGCTTGAACCAACCTTCTGCAAACCATCGCACAGATACTTCAACATATTCACAAACTCACTCACCTAAATGCAATCAAGTGCGCAGCATATGGTCAAACATGGTGGAAGGGAATTGGTACTGGGGATTTTCGACACATGCCGGATTTTGGGAACGAAGTTTCGCGTGAGCTGAAAGGATTTGTGATCAGGGGCATAAGAAAAGGGAATTTTCCAGCTGGATCAACGTCTAATTTTTCCGATCAATTTCATGAACATTACATCTACCGTACCTCTGCTCTGAAAAAACTAACTATTATTTATGAGATTTTGCCGCGTTTTACCACACCAATTCATCTAGCTCTAGTCCTAGTACACCACTGAGAATTTTTATGGTTGAATACCCAGTGATGCTAGAGCTGAAAGTGTGTGGAAACTAGATCGTTAGTTAGTCCTTCGGTAGCGTTTGTTCCTGGCCCAGTAGCTTCAATTCGACTGTTGGAGAAATGCACTATAAGTAGATAGATGTAAATCTTTGAGAGAGATTTTATTTCTTCAATGCAATGCCGAAGTCGCATTCTAGAAATTCAAATGGCACAAATCAACAGCGATTGGAAGGAACACTAACTATGCTTACTTAGGTTTAAGCTGCTCGATGAAGGTACTAATAACAGTTTAACCGAGACCAAGCGAAACGAAACGGTTGAGATTGGCATTGCGTGAAAAAAGACGAAGTGCTTAGATGGTGATGTGTTTGGTATGCGTAAGAAGAGATATGCCTTTTACTAAAATCCCCCTTGGCAATGAATTATTCGGACAAGAAATAACGAGAAAAAGGAAGGAAGGAAGGAAGTTATCAATTTGCGATGAGCTTCCTGAGATTTCACGTGATGACAATTGCCAAGTTAGATCCTTCCGTGACAACGTTAACTCCCCCCAGATCAATGGTGTGAGTGAGTGATCGGGCTTACGATATCAAGGAAAACAGAGTGGCCAATACAGATAGGATCATGCCGCGGCCGTTGGACATGCTCTCGCGCGTGCAAACATGGGAAATAACGAATACGGTTGAAGAGGATTGAGAGTGTGATCGTGGCACACAATCGTTGCCAAGTGAAGAGTGGTTGAGAATGGCGTCAAGAATCTCCTGCAATCCTTGCACCTTCACCCATACATAGAGGGTAAGTCCATGATCGATTCCAGGTGAACATCCACCTAGAGCACTGGTTCCCACGAGACAACCGCAAGCATTAGCCATGGCACCCGAACTATCAGGAAGAGCACAGTCACTACTGGAAACTCTGTTATCTTGAAGGAGTTCTTGAGGTAAACAGATATCCCGCAAGGATCGGGGGAGTAGAAGTAGAGTAGAATCATCTATTGAAGGTAGGTCATAAGGTGATGCTTTAAGATTAACCCAAGTTTATCCGGCGGATAATAAGGTATCACGAAGGATAGCTACGATTCAGAGTGAGCATATGGAATAGTCTATGAAATGCCATATATTGAAGAGCATAGAGAGCTTGAACTGGTCATATTTCTGAAGGGAAAATGGCTCTATATACAGACCTAGAAATAGGGGTATATAACAGTGTATAGTAACATAGTATACAGCAATAACTCGATACAAGAATCCTCGATATAAGAATAATAATCTCAGTTCTAACGTATTTTTGATGGGAAAATAGATTGATATTCTTATATAACTGTAACCTCAAAATATCTTGTGTGACGAAGGTCAGTGACTATGAGATCAACACTTAGAATTTCAACTTAAGAGCTAACTATAATGGAATCTAGAGAGAGTATATATACATGGATCGCCGATCACGGAGCTCATATCAACACGCTGTCCTCTCGGGTGCCAACCGAGGTCCGATCGCGGAGAGCTAACTAACGTGACGGTAACACCGTAACAGTTATATCTTTATTTGAAACGTTAGAAAGCATATTCTTATATCGAGTTTTGGCTGTGTAGGTTTGTAATCCCTGTTATCTGGCTACAAATACGAAAAGGCCAAGGATCGAAGGATTCTAGATGTGATATGTATTGAAGACGTTAAATGCATATGGAGGCTATCAAGAGTGGTAGCCAATTAGAGTGATCTAATTGGATATCACACGAGATAGCACGATAAAGCATGATGTAATAGCCCGGAATAACGATGTTCCGGCGGGGCAAGCTTCACGTTACGTGACATAAAGTCAACCTCAATAGGAGAGATCAGGGCCTCAAACAGGAGGAGCGGAATCTTATTCCACAGGCTTAAGCCAGTTGCTGAGAGTTATCACGGTCACAGAATGGTTCAGTGGAATCCTTGAGTTTTCGAATAATGTATTTAGATCACTATAAAGGGAAAGCATTCTAAGTCGATAGTATGTTGTTATACTCTTTCAGCTCTAGCTCTAGCTTCTAGAGGTTAACAAACCCCCAGGACATAGTAAATTTCCAGAATCTTTGTCAAAGAGAATTCCGTCACCTATTGCAAATATTAGAAATATCCCTCAAATTCCAGTGGAAAGAAAGAAACATACTCAGGGCAATGCTAGTAAAGCCTTTTGAACATGAACATTCTACAACTCTATTTCTTACCAGACGACAACCTGAACACTTTCTAAGGAAACCGGGACTATGACATGAATATATTAGCAAAAATCAAATCGAATTTAAAATGTTTTATATACTTTTTAGCATCCCACTATTTCATTATGATTAGTATAAGATCTTGAAAGATAAAGGATCAAAAAACATACCTGCAAGTGACCATTGGCAGAAACGCTAATGCACTTATCCAACCATATAGTTCTAAGAACTCCAGAATTCGGTGGACATTCAACAGTGAGTTTGCCATAGTCAACACTACCAGGATCGTTATTGAGGAAAGCTGTTGGTATATTGCATATACTGTTATCCAAGAAGCCTAAAACCGCTCCTTGAGTAGGTTGTTGTGCATTGGCAACAGAGGCCAAAAGAGATATAATAAGTACAGAGAAAGATAGTTTGGCCATGATTGATATTTGGTAGTTAACGTTGGATTGATGAGACGGTTACGAGCGGGCGATGAAGCTGATATTTATAGATGTATTGATTATTAAAGTTTGAGATTGTTTGATAATACGATCAATTCCATACTCGTATATATTCTTGTACATACCAATGTCCACTTAATTTATGAACTTAAAAAGCGAATTATCGGTTGATATGTACGGAGGTTGAAAGAGTAAGAAGTTTATAACTGTTACGATGGTGCCGTACGGAATGCCGACTCGGAGAATCGGAGGTCATGATGCTCGCTATGCAAGCATGTGACTGGCTTGATATATATATAAAGTGTATTGATCTTATATATTTCGAGCTTTTTAGTAGATACTTGCGTTCCAATAGCGTGTCTCTTATATATTGAAATCTAAGCGAATTGTCGGTTGATAGATGAACAGGGCGTTTTGATAAATTCATCTCAACCCTTAGTCATCCCATCAAGCCGCTTGGCGGGGCAGTATGAAATTTCTTATCGATGGCGTCATTTCACGATAACGTCAACAGTTTGAGTATAACGACCACAATGAAGTCAAACACCGAGAAGACAACGGGATTTGCCAAGGAGATAGAGCGTTCGTTATTTTATCTAATCGGGGTTCAACCATCTTCATCATGACTCCAATATCTCTCCTTACAGCTATTGATTCGACATCTCACATTCATCTTATCGTTGGTTGCAACCCATTGGCAGGAGCAAGGTGTACGAAATCGCTTGAAGTAGGAGCAAAACCAATTCTCATTGCTCCTGAATCCTCAGAACTCCATTATACCTTGCACAAGCGAATCGACAGCGGAGAGTTGGAATGGTTAAAGGAATCATTTGAAGACAATCATGTCATGACCCTGGGTAGAGAAGAAGTCGGACGAGTGGTCGATGCGGTATTCGTGACTTCCGGCCCTCGAGATCCATTGAGTGCGTATAGCTTGGTCCGTACAGCATTGCCAAACTAATTTCATTTAGGCGCACATATCTCACAGCTTTGCAGACGAAATCGCATACCAGTCAATGTAGCAGATGCATCCAACCTGTGTACATTTTCACTCCTTGCAACATATGCCGACGGACCACTGCAAATAGGTGTAACAACCAACGGCAAAGGTTGTAAACTCTCCTCACGAATTCGTCGCGAAATCGCCTCTTCACTTCCTACTAACCTGGGAGAATCATGTTTACGACTCGGTACTATTCGTAGGCGTATACAGGAAGAAGATCATTTGGCACATCTCACGGCGGAAGGAGGTTTAGACAACGAGGAAGAAATCGATCAAAGTTCTACTTTCAACAAACTGATCACGGAAGCAGACCTCGACGCTGCGAAGAATAGGCGTATGAGATGGCTTTCGCAAATTTGTGAATACTGGCCCCTTCGTCGACTCGCTTCGATCACCGACTCAGACGTCGAAAGCATACTGAAATCCTACGCCACTAACCCCTCAACTTCCACACCTCTCGATCCATCAACTCTCGATTCACGCGTTTCAAGACTCCCACAAATAATCCTAGCTGGTTCCGGCCCCGGTCACCCGGACCTTCTCACCCGCGCAACCCACAAAGCAATCCTATCCGCCGATATAATTCTCGCCGATAAACTCGTTCCATCCGGGGTTCTCGACCTAATTCCCCGCCGAACACCTATCCATATCGCGCGCAAATTCCCCGGAAACGCCGAACTTGCCCAGCAAGAATTACTATCCCTCGGACTAGCGGGACTCAAGGCCGGAAAAACGGTTTTACGATTGAAACAAGGCGATCCTTACATATATGGACGAGGAGGAGAGGAGTTTGAGTTCTTCCGAAAGGAAGGGTATGGGAATAGAGTTGTCGTGTTGCCTGGTATTACGAGTGCGTTGAGTGCGCCTCTGTTCGCGGGAATACCAGCCACGCAGAGGGCGGTGAGTGATCAAGTCTTGATATGTACTGGGACTGGTCGCAAGGGGAAACCTACTGTGCCACCGCAATACGTTTCGACTCAGACTGCAGTGTTTTTGATGGCACTTCATAGGATCAAGGGGTTAGTGGCCGATCTCACAACTCATGATTCCGAAGACGCAAAAGTGGTCGATGAGAATGGGCAAGTGGACCAGAGCAGGAAATTGTGGCCGCTGAGCACCCCATGTGCAGTGATAGAGAGAGCATCGTGTCCCGATCAAAGAGTGGTACGAACTTCCTTGGAATGGGTTGTAGATGCCATTGAGGAAGTGGGAAGCAGACCGCCCGGATTATTGGTACTTGGGGCCGCGTGTGAGGTTCTGTTCAATCAAAATGCAAGTAAAGAGGGGAGGAAATGGGTGGTTGAGGAAGGATTCAAGGGGCTAGATGAGTTGGGTTTGGGGGGAGCCGGACTTGAAGCTCATGATGGGGATGGGGAGAGGCCGGATGTGGTGAGGGGTGATAGTTTTGGAAAGGAGTTGAAGGTTTGAGGGGTGAGATGTCAATCCGATACCATAGTTTGGAATATTGATCTTGAATTTATTTAAATATTCATTCAACTTCTGCTTAGTTCATTGCATGATGCCCGTAAAAGTCTCATGACTGCGAACTCGCAATCACAATATTTCTAAGAAGGGATCTGCCACGCGAAGCTCATGCGCCGGACGCCATCGCAAGGTGTGATATAAGCCCATCAGGATGATAATACCACTGATCTTATCGCACAAACCCTGGGTATTTTCGCATTGCATACAAAAGATGCCAAATGTCCGACATTCCCCACTTAATGCTTTGCCGCGTTTCTCTCGAATTCACCAAGGCGACCCTTCTCCCTTTCTGTGGTCCATTTTGCCTGGTATATCCGACGCCTATAACGAAGCTGGAACTGAGTCGCCGCACAGGGCGTATCTCTCTTCCATCTCTTGGATGCTTCATCTAAAAGAATTTTGGTATAGAGCAACGACATGATGTGGACGAGCTAAACATAAGTTCATATCTGTGGAAACTTCGATTTTCCGACTGAATCATCCGGATCACATTACTCATCAAAAGACGGCGGCGCAACACTCTTCCTCAACTGTCTCTGTCTCTGTTGACTCTGCAATCCCAATCTCTCCACCGCATATCCCAACCTCTCCTTCTTCTGTCTCAGAAGCTTCAATCTCATCGCCTTTTCTTCATTGCCTCCTCCACTCCCACTCTTATTCAAGCCCAACTCCCAACTCTTCTTGCGACTCAAGTGTGTCCCTTTGGATGTAGTGTTTGAGCAGGAGGAAGTGGAGGATTCGAGACGGCCGGATAGCAATTGGGAGCGGGCGATGAGTTGCTCTTCTCTTCGTTGGAGACGGGAGATGAGGGATTCGGAGCGCGTGAGGAGGGTCTCGATGGCGGGTTCGAGTTCTTCGGCTAGGGAACGTTGAGCGGCGTGGAGGGTTGTGGAGGGGGTTAGTTCGAAGTGCTTTGGTGGGAGTTAGATATTGTTTTGTTTTTGATGGGTGTGTAGATGTGTACTGAAGAGAATAGGGCAGCTAGAAATAGGGAAGACGTACTCTCGTGGTGCTGAGAACTGATTTGAGACGTGGAAAATCCGAGATTCCCGAATCGAGTATGGATATACTGTTATCCAAGGTGCCGAGGGAGGATCGAAGGGAAGCGACAGATGAGGAGAGAAGGACGGAGGGATTTTGGGTATTCATTTTGGTGTATGTTGTGGATTTGCTTGATTGATGGTGAATACTATCAATTTGAGGTTGTTGATGCGATTCTGGCTGCTCCGGATGCTATGGATAACTTGATGGGGGTGAATGTAAACTCACTATTACATAAGCCATTTCTTACATAAGCCATTGATTTGTAGGCATCCTTATCAGAAAATTATCTCAACATTTCAACAGTGAACAGTGAACATCCTCAACTCTCAGCACATTGATTGAACCATATTTTCCAAGATGGCTTCAATAGTTCCGAGATTCAGATGTCTCAATGTACCACCTCCTCTAAAACAGATACCAAGAAACCTCCTCGCAATTCCTACCGCAACTTCACGATCATTCGCCACTGAAACAGACGCATCAAACCCAGACCCTATCACGAAGAGACGTCCTACATACTTTAAAGATAAAATCAATGCTGTTCCCTCTTTCTCTGAATTTGTCGGTTTGCCTGATAAGGCTTTAACACCAGAAGATGCACTCGAATTGCGAACTGCGATGGTTGGTCCTCCAGGGAAGAAGAAGCAAATCACAAGATTACCTCCATGGTTAAAGACGCCCATTCCTGATAACTCGAATTATAAAAAGATCAAACAGGATCTGCGAGGTTTAAATTTACATACTGTCTGCGAGGAGGCAAGATGTCCGAACATCTCGGATTGCTGGGGCGGTAGTGATAAAAGTGCTGCGACTGCGACAATTATGTTGATGGGAGATACTTGCACAAGAGGATGTCGATTCTGTAGTGTCAAGACATCAAAGGCGCCGCCTCCATTGGACCCACACGAGCCAGAACATACAGCAGAGGCATTATCAAGGTGGGGCTTGGGATATGTTGTTTTGACATCGGTGGATAGAGATGATCTTGCAGATGGAGGGGCAAGACATTTTGCAGAGACGATTATGAAGATTAAGCAGAAGAAATCTGAGATCTTGGTCGAAGCCTTGACTGGTGACTATGGTGGCGACTTGGAAATGGTGAAATTGGTCGCGGAAAGTGGTTTAGATGTGTATGCGCATAATATGGAGACTACTGAAGAGCTTACACCATTTGTTCGAGATCGAAGAGCAAAATATAGACAAAGTTTGACGGTTCTGGATGCGGCAAAGAAGGCTAAACCTTCATTGATTACTAAGACAAGTATCATGCTTGGATTGGGCGAAACTGAAGAAGCATTATGGCAAACATTGAGAGGTATGATATACACTCCCGAGTTTTTATTCATTGAAATCGCTAACAATTCTCCTTCTAGATCTTCGAGAAGTCAATGTTGATGTCGTAACCTTTGGTCAATACATGCGCCCAACCAAGCGTCATATGAAAGTAGAAGAATATATTACACCCGAAGTCTTCGAAATCTGGCGTCAGCGGGCATTAGACCTTGGGTTCTTGTATTGTGCTAGTGGACCTTTAGTGAGAAGTTCATACAAAGCTGGTGAGGCATTCATAGAGAATGTTCTCAAGAAGAGGAGGGGTGTAACGATATTGTCTGATGAAGCTACTGGTATGGCAAAAGCCATTGTATAATGATAGCTGAGCCTTGCAGTTAATACTTCAACGTATAATAAGATGAGAACGGCGTTTGGGATATGTCATTGGTGGCGGGAAGACATAGATGGCGATTGCGTCTGGATACTGGATTACATATTTTGTTACAACTTATAAATCTAAATCCTTTTCAACCATTTTATTTCGAGTTCTGGTATTAAATTCCTAGGGATGTTTTCAGGGTATATAAGTCTGTCAAGTGGCTGGAAATATTTGGATTCTATTTCGGGGGATTTTGCGTCAAACCCTTCTGGATCAGGCAAATTAATTTGGCGCAAACGAAAAATCACCACAACCAAGAATGAAGTCCTAGCAATTATGAAAAATGGCGCGACTATAGAATGAGCATTCCCCCTTGCAAGTCTCGCGCTCCTTTTCCCAGCCTATCATTTCACCAGCAACAATTTTCAAAAAGTCGCTAATCAGAATGTACTTCTCGTTTCCCCTTACCTCGCTTATCCTTAGCACCCTCACCACCACCTCCCTCTCAACCCTCTCACCGGGCGATCAAGAATTTCCACCCCCACCCGACGCCCCAGAGATTCTTCAAAAATGTCTTCAAGCGCATTCCGTTCCCTATTCGAACTCTACTTCTCCGAATTGGGCCAATTTGACTACTCCTTTCAACTTACGTCTACCATATACGCCTACAGAAGTGACACTACCGAATACGCCTGAAGACGTTGGGAATAGTGTTGTCTGTGCCGTGATAGCTGGTTTGAAGGTTCAACCGAGAGGTGGTGGTCATAGTTATGCTAGCTATAGTATTGGGGGACATAATGGAAGTGTGGTGGTGGATATGAGTGGGTTTGATGATGTTGTGGTGGATCAGGGTCGGTTTTCTCAATGTAGTAATTTGATATGCGAGAATGGCTTGTCAACGAAGATTCAATTATAGAGACGTTTATTGCGAAGATTGGCGCGGGCCAGAGATTGGGAAATGTTGCTTTGGGTATTCATGCGCAGGGTGGTAGAGCTTTACCGCATGGCACATGTGCTGGTGTTGGAATAGGTAAATCAATTGTTCTAGGGAGGGATAAAGATAGCCTGGACTAATATAATAATTAGGTGGACATGCAACTCACGGCGGATACGGATATGATTCCCGTCTCTGGGGATTAGCACTCGACACCATCGTTGGTCTCGATGTCGTTCTTGCAAATGGCTCATTCATCCATGCGAATGAAACCCAGAACACGGAAATGTGGTATGCTCTGCGAGGAGCCGCCGAAGCTTTTGGAATCGTTACACACTTCTATATGCAAACTCTGGCCGCACCAGAAGAAGTCACATACTTCACAGCCAATCTTTCATCTACCCTTTCCAGCACCATCAATGTATCTGCCGCTTTCTTGAAAACTCAAGAATTTGTCCTTACCAGCCCACTTCTTACACCCAACATATCATTCGGATTCAATGTTAACAGCGGAGGAGGCCTCGCGATCACCGGAATGTGTATGTTCTGCGACCTCGCTTTCTTCCGCGACGTTGTATTCCCACAGCTCGTCTCTGGTTTCGACATCGACAGCCGAAATATAACAAATCTCTCCTGGATCGACACCCTCGCCACCCTCGCCGCGCCAGATCCCCTCGCGCAACCCTTTCAAAACTACAACCTACACGACACATTCTACGTCAAATCGCTCGTTGCCAAGAATGAAAGTCCCCTCACACCAGAAGCTGTACATGCATTCTTCGATTTCATCGTCTCCCATCAATCCCCCTAGATCCCCTATTTCTCCATCATAAATCTTTATGGAGCTCCTGGCTCCGCAATCGATAGCGGTGATGTTTCATCCTCGAGTCATGAGGATATGGACGCATTATGGGTCTTCCAGAACTACGGATACACCCCCAACCACCTACCCCCCTGGGACCCCCGCATCACCCAAGTAATCGAAGGAATGACCGAAGCAGTAACGACTGCATAACCGGCGGGCAATTTCTCCGGATACGTAAATTATGTGGATCCGGACTTGACGGCTGAAGAGGCGGCCGAGGATTATTATGGCGCTGCAACTTATGATAAGTTGCTGGGGATTAAGAAGGAGGTTGATAGTGGGTTTGTTTTTTGGAGTAAGTTTTTTTCCCTGGTAACCTCCCTTGCGATGGCTTGGTTCTTTTCTAACGAGGGCTTGCAGATCCGCAAACTATTGGGAATGTGGGGGTTTTACCTGTGATTGTTGGGGAGGAGGGTAATTGAGGGCAAGTTTGGAGTGTAATGTCTTTTGGAGATGGTTGCTTTGGAGTTAAGTTGGCGTTTTGGAGATGGGTTGATGTTAGCAATCTCTTGTGTGGCGTGTTTTGTTATTGACCCTTTTGTATACAGTTCTTGCTAGGCTTCAATT